>CAMAPF010000071.1:0-600000 GCA_945859915.1 Cuscuta epithymum
TACTGGAGGAGGCTCATTCTTCAGCTTATGCTATGCATCCAGGAGGTACTAAGATGTACCGAGATTTGAAGGAAAGTTACTGGTAGTCAGGTATGAAGAGAGACATCGCAGAGTATGTGAGTCGATGCCTTACTTGCCAGCAAGTTAAGGCAGAACATCAGCACCCGGCAGGGCTTTTGCAACCACTCACCATCCCAGAGTGGAAGTGGGAGCACGTGACCATGGACTTCGTGGTGGGGCTACCACGAACAGTGAACAACTATGACGCAGTATGGGTAGTGGTTGATAGGCTCGCCAAGAGTGCACACTTTCTGCCTATCAACATTACTTATCCTCTTGAAAGATTGGCCAAGCTATACACGGAGGAGATTGTGAGATTACATGGAGTCCCAATATCCATTGTCTCGGATAGGGATCCACGATTCACATCCCGATTTTGGCCAAAGTTTCAAGCATCTCTGGGGACTAAACTGAAGTTTAGCACAGCTTTTCACCCACAGACGGATGGACAGTCCGAGCGGGTGATACAGATTCTGGAAGACATGCTTAGGGCATGTGCTTTGGAGTTCCAAGGAAGTTGGGACAAGCATTTGGCCCTAGTGGAGTTTGCCTATAACAACAGTTATCAGGCAAGTATCGGCATGCCTCCATATGAGGCATTGTATGGGAGGGAGTGCAAAACACCATCGTGTTAGGACGAGGTTGGCGAGGCCAAACTCGAAGGGATAGAGCTGGTTGAGATCACCAAGGCCAAGGTGAGGATCTTTTGGGATAGACTGAAGGCCGCTCAGGACCGACAGAAGAGTTATGCTGATAAACGGCGGAGACCGTTGGAGTTCGAAGTCGGTGATGAGGTCTTCCTAAGGATTTCTCCTTGGAAGGGCATCATCCGATTCGTATCGAGGGGGAAGCTTAACCCCCGATACATAGGTCCGTTTGAAATCCTTGAAAGGATCGGGCTGTGGCTTACCGTCGCAGGTTGACGCCCGAACTTGAGAAGATACATGACGTGTTTCATGTATCAATGCTCAAGAAGTACATACGAGACCCATCTCATATTCTTGAGAAACCACCGGTAGAGATCCGTGAGGACTTGCAATACGCGGTGGGACCAGTGAAGATTGTTGGTCAACAAGTGAAGAAGCTTAGGAATAAGGAGATTCCTATGGTAAAGGTTCTTTGGAGGAGTGATCGAATCGAAGAAGAAACTTGGGAGACCGAGGTCTCAATGAGGGAGCAATACCCATTTCTTTTCGATTAGATACTTGGATTTCGGGGACGAAATCCCAAATAAGGGGGGGTGAACTTGTAACACCGTCCCCAAATATATTTACTTTTATGTAAATAATGTATTGGACCTTATTAAAGGATTGATGAATTTACGAAGTTGTAAATTTTTATTAATTCTTTCGCGTGAGTAGTAAATTGCACGTGGGGCCCACATCGGGAGCGGGGACCGCCCGACATCCCCGAGACCATATATTTTATTCATCTTGGTCTAGATAATAAACATATAGTGGTGGATATTTCATTTGGGCCGTGGAAAGGCCCGGAGTTGACCGATTGGTCAGAAGAAGCCCAAATTACCGGTACTGGTAATTTAACAGATAACAGCCCGAACTGAATTTCGGAGGCTTACAAATTAAAGTTGGGGAATGTATATTCATTATACATGTCATAACGAGTAAGAACACATAATATATTTTATTTGACCCGATAAAATAAAATATATTTAAAACAGTCCGAAAAATACAACTTTCGGGACCGATTGTACACTTCAGGGCTTAAAGGGATGACCTCCCACATGTGTGGGGGCCAACCCACGAAATCAATCACTCAATGCCCTGTCTTGGACGGCTGGAATGAAAGAGGGGAGTGGGGGGTTGTATGGGTTTGAGTTGAGAAGCATCTAAGGACAAAGGTGGGCTCCCATCCCACACTTATTTGTCATTTGAGACAAAAATGTGTACACTCTCTCACCCCTATCACCAAGCTCGACCAAGACCTCAAGAAAAGAAGAGGAAAAGCTCTCAAAACCAGCTCCATTGTTGCAACACGAGCTCAAGAGAAATTGGTCCAAGGAAGGAGGTTTGAGAAGGAAAAAGTTAGGAAAAGGGTGAATAATTAAGGAACTTGTGAAAGGTATTTCAAGTGATTTCACAAAGTTGGAAAAGTCGCCGGAGTTGTCGCCGGAGTTGACCAAAAGTCACCGGAGTTTCACCGGAGTTCAACCAAGAAGGGTAGAACTTCTTAACGCTAGTTCAAGGTGAGTGGACGGCTTAATATCTTATAACTTTTGGGTTAATTATAAGATTACCGAAATAAATGTTTATATGAATTCATAATGATGTTTAAAAGATATTTAAACATGTGATTAGCCAATAGGGTTAAGTTTGTATGAAAGAAATAGATTGTTTATGCATAGAATATGATATGAAGAATTATATAAAATGCATATTTGCTTGAAGTGTATTAGAAGCACAAATGAATATTTTAACTTAATTATGTGATGATTAAGTTGATTTGTACAAGGTTTGCAATGGCGGTCAACGACCACGTTGACCGGTGGATAATGGATTAATTAATACCGGTCGATATTAATTAATTATACATTTACATAAATGCATAGCTTTGCATGGAATGTGATACATAAGTTTTATGTATTGAATTAGTTATGAATGGCTAAATATGATATAGACCCTATCTAGTGTGATATGTGGTAAGTCATAGGTCGGGTGGAGTACCCAAGGATCGGGCGGTTATCCTCAAAACTCGGTGATATAGGGTGGAGTACCCAAGGATCGGGCGGTTATCCTCAAAACTCGGTTATATAGGGTGGAGTACCCAAGGATCGGGCGGTTATCCTCAAAACTCGGTTATATAGGGTGGAGTACCCAAGGATCGGGCGGTTATCCTCAAAACTCGGTTATATAGGGTGGAGTACCCAAGGATCGGGCGGTTATCCTCAAAACTCGGTTATATAGGGTGGAGTACCCAAGGATCGGGCGGTTATCCTCAAAACTCAATTATAGGGTGGAGTACCCAAGGATCGGGCGTGTATCCTCAAAACTCATGGATTACATTTAATGATCTAGGACCGGGCGGTGTCCTTATGATAGTTTATTTGAACAAGGAGGAGTTCTATACACTCATAGGTATATGGGTGGGTTGGGATTTAAGTCAAGGATATTGGCTACTATTATTTTCCCAAATAAACAATGACCTATGGGTCGGGTATTTCCAAGTGTATGTATACTAATATGTATTTCAAACTTGGGAGGGAGGACTATACGTATATGTATCACCCTATGTTTGGGTCTTATACTTGAAACGCTAGTTATTCTATATTTAGCCTGCTACTCGCTCGGTACTTGTACTGACCCCTTCGGGGGGCCCCACCATTTTCAGGTTGAAGCTAGGGCTTGCTACCTGCACCCTTCCACGGGTGACATCAAGTCAAGGAAGACGTGGTTCGTGCTTCCTCATTTCCTTTCAAATGACTAAACATTGCTCATGGATATTTTTATTTGTTATAAACTACTTTTGGGGCTTGCATGCCCATGTTGTTGGCCGGTTGTGGCTTATGACTTACCGTTGAATATTTCCGCTATTCATTGGTTTAAATGTGATGTTGTTATGTATGTTTACTACTGAGTATGGATGGTTTATATTCTCGAACGCCTTGTGTAATTAAGTGAGGTTGACTCGCGGGTGACGTCACTTGATTATACGGCGGTTGTACACGCGCTTGGATTGCGGTCCGGGGTGTGACAACTTAGTAGCAGGACATTTCTTAGGCAGCTTTGGGATGAAGAGCACGAGCATGAAAACAAATTGCAGAAAAAGGTTTATAAAACACCAGAGTAGTAAGAACATAAAATAAGTCTTGGCCATCTCTATTCAATGCCTGATTGAAACACTTTTCCATTTTCATTTTAGGCTTATGTGGATCGCAAGAGAGTATATAGCAAATTAAATGCTTTAAATTTCTAAACAAATGAAAAGAATAGGGCTGCCATGAAAAAAGGAAGAAGGTTACTGAATAAAAATGGTAAGAACTTAGTAAAGTAGCTAGAATAAAAATGTTAGTAAGCCATCATGTTTTTTTAATCGTAGGAATCATGATATCATGTCTACTGCTCAACTTTAGTGAAGCCTATTCCTATTTCCAGAATTTGATTTCTATTACAAGTAAAGATATTTTAGATCAAAACTATGTTGATACATTAAAAACTATGTTTTCAATTAAGATGTTGGGTTAAAATTTAACATATATTATCAATAAGTCTTACCTAGACATTTTAACAAACACCTAGTATCATCACATATGCATTTGTATATAAGGCACACATATATAAATATATAATCTCAATCAAGTAAATCAACAAGATTGCAACAAGTTCATTTGTAAACCCTACGTAAATCAAGATATTATAGCAAGTATGTATCCCAGTCAAGTAAATCAACAATATTAATGTAAGTCCATATATATATATATTTAATTCAAGTAGCACAACCCATGAAAAGAGATAGAAAAATACCCTGTGATTAACGAAAGAGTAAAAGGAGGAAGGAAGAAGAATAGAGCAGAAGAAGAAAAGAGGAGGAGAAGAGAAGAGGAGAATAGGGGAAGAGAATACCTGATGTTGCAATGAAGCTCCAATCGATAGAGAGGCTGATGGCGGGATGAAGTTGGCGGCAGAATGAAGGTAGGAGAAAAGAACGTGTTGATACTGGAGGGAACGTGTAAATAATGGGAAGGTTGGAAAGGATTATAATGGGAGTGGACGGGAAAAAAATAGTTTATGCGAGAACATCACTCAGCAAACCCCCCAAATCGGAGGTTTACGTATTTGGGGTTCTTCCGGGTTTTGAGAGGTTAAGTGAGGTGAACTCAAATTTATCAATAACCTAGGTTTTAGTTGTAAAAATGTAAACAAACAAGGTTAATTAAAAATTAAACCTCTAATAACTTAGGTTAACTCCCATCCAAACATACCATAAGAGTTGTGCTTCGTGTACTCCAAAATGGGGTACCCCATTTTTACCCCATCCATTATGTGGTTCAAATGAGACCACCATTTAAATGAGGGGAAAACTGTCAAATAGGTCCTCGAACTTTCATAAAAAAGTCAATTAAGTCCTTCTATAGGAGACTTTGTCCGGTCATCGCGATTTGGGGCGGTTCCCGGTGGAATTTTTTGATGAAATTTTTTGAGCATCTTATTCATAAAGCCTAGTTTACTCATACCAAATTTTAGCTAAAAATTTAATCGGGAACGCATTCAAATTAATTCGAGAACGCAAAAATGCGCAGTTATCTTCAAGAATTAATTTAAATGTGTTCCCGATTGAATTTTTAGCTGAAATTTGGTATAAGTAAACTAGACTTGATGAATAAGATGCTCAAAAATTTTCATCAAAAAATTCTACCGGGAACTTCCCCAAATCGCGACGTCCGGACAAAACCTCCTATAGAAGGAATTAATTGACCTTTTTATGAAAGTTCGAGGACCTATTTGACAGTTTTCCCTTTAAATGAGTTGCCCCATTTGAGCCACACATTAGGGAGGGATAAAAATGGGGTACCTATAGTATTTTAGAAAATCTAAACAGTTCATGTTATATGAGAGTTTGAGGTGGGTTTTGATAGGTGTTGTTTTTGTTATCTATGCCAGAAACGGATAAATGTGCACTTATCACATAAAAATGACAAAAATAATACAATGGACTTTTCAATTGACAAAAATGGGACTAACCCAAAAAATGACAAAAATGGGACTAAACTTTTGTATGGACTTAAAAATATGGTCTTAAAAGAGATAAAATAAAACTGAAAAGGCCAAAATACCCTCCATGTAACTACTGCCCAAAGAGGAGCGCTTCATTCCCGTCAAAGGACTATGCGCAATTGGATATCCTTGAAATTGAAGATCTGGAGCTCAGGAGAGAGTTGTTGCCCCCTGCCAGTTCAGACTTGAATACTTGATAGATTATTGAATACTTAATGTCTGAATTATTGAATAGAGAATCAGGCAATCAGCATCTTATTTCGGCCAAACCGCCAAAGCAGAGAACTGAGAGAATCAAGCGGTGAAGCGGCACTGTGAGGTACTGAGGCGGACACGAGAAATTGGAGAACCAGGCGCCAGGCGGTGACGCCGGTGAGGTACTGATGCGGACAGATTTCTTCCCAAGCGGCAAAGAAAAAAAGTTCGTTGCGGCACTTTGGAAGAAGATACCAACGTTGATGTGCTTCTGGCTTCTGCTATGTTGACTTTTATTACTCCTTAACAGTAAAAAATCCAGCCACGTAATGGCATACGAAAGTTTGGCAATTTTTTGCGCTTCAATGCTTTCTTTATTCGGTAGAGTGATGCTGACCTATCAAAATTAAATGTCAACACTTTGAGACCCACTTTCTCGTTCTTAAAAGCCAGTTATAAAGGCTGAGTGACTGAGTCAGCAAATCAAGCCCCGTAAAATTTATCCAAATCGTAAAATGGGCGCATTAAAATATTCTGTAAAATTTTTATGGCTCCAATCTCCTGAAAATATTCCGCCAAATACATTTGCTAGAGAAGCACACGTTATATACTGATCCAATCTCATATTTAATCATCTGCGGCCGTACTCTCTAGACGTCGCACACCGCCTTGTGTAGATTAGCAAAGCTTTTTACCGTATCCATTTTTGCCCTAGCTCCCTAATCTTGGTCGATCTTATACCCCAATCCCAGGAGTCCCACAATCATAATTAAAATGAGTTTTCTATCTTTGTGGCTGGATTGACCAGGTATTTGGAGATGATTTCTGAACTTTTTCTTTATTGGTATTCCTTTTTGAAGAGTGTTTGTCTCGGTAATACAAGATGAATTAATCTTCCAATATTGATCACTCTTTTTCTATATCGATTTTTTTATTGATTCAATTAAGCATAAAGGATCTCATCGAAATTGCGCTGGAACTGTATCCGTCTGAGATCGTACCTACCAGGCAGTTTATCTGGAAAACTGCTATTGCGAGACTGGGACCAAGCACTATTGATTTTCTGGTAATATATACTTCATATATGAAGTCGGTGCTTTGCACAAAGTTCTCTTTTAACATTCTATATTTAATTGACTTGATTTCTCTATTTAAATTAGAACCGAATCAACTATGTTCAGTTAATTCCATATTTGTGGACATTTTGCAGATAGCAGGTATGTAATCTCTTTTGTGATTGGTTAGCAGACTGATTCTACAATTGTTTATCTAAGGTTAATTATCACACTGTAATAGATAGTATTGGAGAGAAATATAGCTTCATATTTGATTTATAACTTTTTTAGATTTAACCGTTAATTGGTTGAGTGATGGCTAGAAGAGTGATATCCCAGTCATTTACATAAAAGGTATAAACAAATTTCAACCAACAAAACCATACTCCACATTAGTTTTCCAATTTAATTTTTATATAAAATGTAATGATATAATACTCAGCATATCTATCTATCTATATATAAAAGTAAAAAAAATCTTCTAGGAGAAGTTGGCGCCAAAAAAGTTCTAGGGAAGAATGATAGACGTAAACACAACAGACCTATACAACAGTTGCAATCATTCAGCATACTTCCGTAAAATAAAAATAAAATAATAATATTAATAGCTAGATGTCCAGCCAGCCGGCAGAATTAAATAGTAAGCTGCACTTCGGAGTTCGGACTTCGGCTATATATATGTCTGCTGTGGGATTTCTTACTTGCTATAATATGGACTACCGAAAATGATGATGCTCTTTGATCTAGAATTTCTTTTAAAATGCACAAGGACTTATTTTTTCTAGATCAATTGGATCGTGTAGCCGTGTAGGAGCATATTAAACCGACACAGGATATAATGGATTCACATTTTTCAATGTTTTTGACATGTGAATCAGGCTATATAAATAATAAAGTAGTCTAGATAATATTTGAATCTGGATAATTATTTTCATATGTTATGTTCATATGATTAAAGGGGATATTGAAAAAGTAGAAAGATTAGAGAATGAAGCTCTTAGAGTACAATAATGCATGACTACGAGCATTATATTGGAGAGATATTAGGCTGAAACACCTTGAATTGACAACCTTAAACATATAAAATAAAAGGAAAAATGGTCAAATAGACCTTCGAACTTACATAAAAAAGTTAAATAAGCCCTTATATAAGAGGTTCTGTCCGGCCGTCGCCATTTGAGGCGGTTCCCCGTAGAATTTTTTGATAAATTTTTTTGAGCATTTTATTAAAATTTCTTATGAGTAAACTAGATTTAAATAAAATAAGTAAACTAGCTGAAATTTGAATGCACAGTTAAAAGCGTAGTTATCTTCAAGAATTCATTTGAATGTCTTCCCGATTGAATTGTTAGATTAAATTTGGTATGAGCAAATTAGACTTGTAATATGGTGCTCAAAAAATTTCATCAAAAAGTTTCACCAGAAACTGCCCAAAATGGCGACGGCCGAACAAAGCCTCCTATATAAAGACTTATTTGACCTTTTTATGTAAGTTTGAGATTCTATTTCACCCTTTTCCCAAAATAAAATAATATAGAATGAAATGAAATAAAATAAAATAAATCCCTTTCATATATTAAAATAATACAATGCTAATTCCTACACGCAAATTCAGTAATTTAGGCATTTTTAAAAAAGAAACTCATACCGAGCTATCTATTACTCCGTAAGTTTTAATGTAATTTATTCCTGCACAAGTTTAGACCCGCGTTTGTCAGTAATACGAAGTATAATTTCGAAATGTTTGATTGTTTAAAAGATCAAATTGCATATAGAATGAAATGAGTAATGTATATGAGTATATCTTTTGTTATATACGGAGTATGAGTTTGTAAATACAATCAGGCCTATATTTCTAACTACACAAATAAATATTCCAATTCTTAAAAAGTTTTAGCTCAGGGCTGTCTCTAGCACTTTGGATGCTCTAGAGAAAAAGACCAACGAGATCAAATAGTACTTAAAATTAATAATGGAATTAAAATGAAGTAATTAGAAAATTATAAAATCATTTTTTACTACATGTAAAAGGTAATATTTGACTTAAAAGTGATATAAAGTATGTGAAAATATAAATTCTTCTAAGAAATTAATGAAATTATAAAAGTACTACCTAATAATCTATTATTCTAGCCTTTTGAAGTGCAAACTTTGTAACTACATCACTACACTCAAGAGTAGATAACACCAGAGGCATAGTTAGGGGAGGATCAGCCCTCACCTAACCCAAAATTTTAAAATGTCTATATTTTTAGTGTAAAAATTCCGTGTCTATACGTGTATACGTACATTATTACTAATTTCCTATTGGACCATCCGGCCAGCGGGCCAGGTTCCCATGTCATGTGTTTATCTTACGGAGTATTTGATTTTATTCGTTTATTTATTTTTTGAAAAGGATTTTATTCATTTATTGTTTTGTTGCTTTGACTTTTGACTTTTTTTAATTAATATACTCCGTATTACGGTAAAACAGGAGTAGTATTTTTTTTAAAAGTAATGCCTCCACTGAAGGTGGTGCCCAAGGCCATTGCCTAGGTGCCTGTCCCCTATGGTTGGCCATGTTTTAGCTTATTATCATCTATACATATTATTTGAAAATTTCCCTACCATTTTCTGATATTATTCTTTTGATTATTGTGTAATAATACAAATATGCTCTTTATTTGTTTTTTTCATTATTTTAATAATTCATGTCTATATACTATCATGCATGTCATGACTATATATGTCATGAATTTTTTTTTTGTCCCGTGCATCGCACGGGTGTAATACTAGTTAAGTATAAAAGACTTTTAAGAGGATAAAAGGAAAAAGTGTATCTGAGACAATTCAGCACACAAATCTGCTTTGCAATTGCAGACATCAACAAATTTAAGCCTACACTGCATGAACTAACTTATATTGTTGCTTCCTCAGTTTTCCAGACCACATCCTCCAACCCCGTCGCGAGGTTCTTAGAGAACTTTTGAAATTCCAAGGTATCCCCTCCAGCCTTCTGAAGCTCTACTATGATTTTAGTATATGCATCCACTATACTCATTGTTTCTTACATTGTTGATCACTTTCTCAAATTATACCAGCTTCGTATTCTAAGTTTTGAAATAATCCACAATTTAGCAGAACAAATGTAGTGGTATATTTTTATCTTCTTCTTTCTAGATAATTGTTATCCTCATGTGTCATACTCTTATCTCTAATAAAAACTCTCTTTTTCAAGGAGTGGTGGTGATCCATAGGAAGTGTTACAATACCAACAAATGGATTCACAGGAAAATGTTAATCTTTCAGCTCTAGGGCTGAGGCTGTGAGGATTGTGGGGCTAGGGCTGAGGCGACAGGCTGGGATAGGGGATGCGTGCTGGAGAGGGTGCTTGTGGCTACGGAGGGGGCAGGGGTGTGGCGGTTGTGGGTTGGGCGGCAGTTACTGGATGGCGTGGCTGTGGTCAGAGGTGGTGGTGCGATGAAAGGGTGTCAAACGGCTAGATCCGGGTGGTGACGGGTTTGGAAGGTGCTGGGACCTGAGGAGGGGGCTGGGACGGTGTCCAGTGCTGGCCGGAGGTCTTGGTCGACGGTGGTGGCGGTCGATGGTGGAGGGATGCTGGTCACCGGAGGTGGTGGTCGGGGCAGTAGTCCCTATAAGACCAGATAATCTGGGTGAATCAAGTAAATGTAACTGGTTGAATCGGGTAAATGCAACTGATTAATCAAGTAAATATAATTAATCGGGCCATGTAACTGTAATTAATGAGCTCGAGTAACTATAACTGGTTGAATCGAATAACTGTAACTGGTCGGACGAGTAACTGTAGCTGGATAGATGAAGTAACTATAAATGACCAGATTATGTAACTGTAACTAGTCAGGTCAACTGTAAGTGGTCGGATCGAGTAACTATAACTGGTTGAGTAAGGATGTTTTTACTTGGACTGTAATTTGTCCCAGACCAGACCAGACCAGACCAGTCCAGACCAGACCAGACCAGTTCAGACCAGACCAGACCAGACCAGACTTGGATAGTTATAAAAATACAAAGAAACCAGACCTTACCAGACCAGACCAGACCAGTTCAGACCAGACCAGACCAGATCAGACCAGACCAGACCAGACCAGCAAATTACAGTCCAAGTAAAAACATCCTAATTGTAATTAATTGAATCAGGTAACTCTAACTCTAGGCTGGAATGAGGGCATAAATGTCCTATTAGTCTTTTTGTGAAAAATTTAAATATGATCCTATTTTTAATTTTATTTTAGTACAAAAGCCCCCTTTTCATATTCCTCCTTCTCGTGATTTCCTGAAGGTGCGGAAACCGGAAAAGTATCGGTATATAAACGCATCGTGCGAGATCAAAAAATATTCGTCTTACAAAACCGGAATAATAGTCTCGCTCTAATACGCTTTGCTTGTTTCCTGCGGAAAGAAACACCATAATGGAGGGTTTCACATCCTTTTTTAATCCTGAATCTCCGAACCGTTGGAGCTACGATTCTCTCAAGAACTTCCGCCAGATCTCTCCCATCGTTCAAAATCACCTCAAGCAGGTTTGTGTAATTTCTTACCTGTTTCTAGTAGTTAGAAACTTTTTGGTAAGTATTTATGGATATCATACCCTAACTCATGGATCTCCAACAGTTCGTTTATTCCTGTTGATTTTTTTGTTTATCGATCGTAGTTATTTAATTTCAAATGATTAACGTTGTCGACTCCCGTTTTGTGCGATTTACAATGGATTGGTACCTCTGAATTTCTTTTGAGTTTTCAACGATCCAAGGAAACTGAATTAGATAAGTACCGAAATGTGAGGTGTAGACGAGTTACAAACCATAGAAAGATGCAATTCGATTGATTGGTAATGCATACGTGATCATTGATGGGTTGTTGTGCTTCATATGATTTTCGAGTTCTAATGGCGTCTTGATCGAGGAAATTAAACAAGGGCAACCGAATGTTTCAGTCAATTTACTTTGTGCAATTAGCTTCTTAAAAGCTGAAGATTTTTTGGTTTGTATTTCAAACTCTCCACATATATATTTTTCAGAAATTTGCACTCTTCCAACATGTAACTGATGTGGTCAAATAGAAATTCAATGTGTTTATTGTGATGGAATGATAAAATAAGAATTCTAAGAAAATCTTCAGCTTTTTAAAACCTTGTATTGAAGATGAGAAATTCATTATACAACAATTCATTATGTTAATAAACTTTAGAGACATTTCTGATGAGATTTATTTCCCAATGGCAGGTTTATCTTGCACTATGCTGTGCTTTGTTAGCATCTGCAGCTGGTGCTTATCTTCACGTACTCTGGAATATTGGTGGTATCTTAACTACTATAGGATGCATTGGAAGCATTGCTTGGATGCTCTCTTGTCCTCCTTATGAAGAGGTATTTGAGTTAGTTCCTCCCTCTCAGAGCAGTTATGTGTCCTGTTCGGATTTTTTCCTTGACCCGCTAATTATTTATTTCTCTTGGTATTTCTGGTAAGCAGCAAAAAAGGGTT
This sequence comes from Cuscuta epithymum, assembly GCA_945859915.1. Classification (NCBI taxonomy): domain Eukaryota; kingdom Viridiplantae; phylum Streptophyta; class Magnoliopsida; order Solanales; family Convolvulaceae; genus Cuscuta; species Cuscuta epithymum. Next base: position 12,548 of record CAMAPF010000071.1, read on the forward strand.
GCACTTCTGATGGCAGCGGCACTTTTTGAAGGAGCCTCAATCGGTCCTCTGATTGGGGTTGCCATTGACTTTGATTCCAGGTTTGGCTGGCAATCCTTTTCTCTGTCTGGTTGAATGTGTAGCTATTCAGTCACCTGGACTGACCCCGACCCCTCCTTTTCTCTTTAAACCGTGGATCACCTTGACCAATTCAATGTATGTCAAGACTTTAAGAACATAAGTAAGGGATAAATAGTATTGTGTCAAAAAATTCTACATCTTCAGTCTGGATCATTTGTATTGTATATATTTATCATATTAGTTTCATAATGGTACTGGACTTGAACTATGAGAAATAAGATACTACGTAATAAAACGAAAATGCGATGTGAAAATGACACAAATGACTATGTCCTGAATGATGACCTTTGCTTCAAGCTGCCCTCCCTATGGAGGCAGATAATTGTGGAATATTGTGATTATGACCAATTTTTCCCCCCTTTGGTTTCAAGTGGAAGTTAAGGTGAGGGGGGAAAGAATCCTCAGTTACCTGCCAACGCAATCTCTCCAATTTGGAGAGAGAACAAACTAGGATTGCATATTATTTTCTTTTAATCTCGTATTTTACATCATTGTGAAAAAGCAAAGAAAATTACGGAAGAAAAGTAAAGGTTCTTGTCCTTGGCTTATTTCCTTACACTTTTCTCGGTTTCTCCCCACAAAAACTATCCAAATATTGCCTTGATGTAGAACCAGTTTTTAACTTGAGATAGGGTAACTGATCACTGATGATTGTCAAGTTTTCTGTTCTTTCAGCATCCTTGTTAGTGCAATTGTTGGTTGTGCTTTGGCATTTGGGTGTTTCTCGGCAGCTGCCATGGTGGCAAGGCGAAGAGAGTACTTGTACCTTGGGGGGTTGCTTTCATCTGGTCTTTCACTCCTTTTCTGGATGCAGTTCGCCACCTCCATCTTTGGTGGTTCTATAGTCCTTTTCAAGTTCGAGGTTTTTTTTACTTCTATACTCACCCCAGTCACCCATCATTAAACAGAATTGCACTGTAGTTTTGTAAGGAACTCTAACTTTTAATCAACATTGCTTTGCAGTTGTATTTTGGGCTTTTGATTTTCATTGGATACATAGTGGTTGATACCCAGGCTATAATCGAGAAGGCACACTATGGTGATCTGGATTATGTGAAGCACGCACTCACTCTATTCACAGACTTTGTGGCTGTATTTGTCCGGATTCTTATCATCATGGTAAGCCAAGATGTTCAATTTTTTTTACTTAATAACAAAAGAAAGTACTGGGTCCATTGCTGTGAAGATCACAGAGATTTTGTTGTAATCACTATTACTTGGGTAGTTAGGACTTAGGTTGTGCGTGGTTAGGCATGTTGAGAGTAGATAGAGGTTTGCTGGTTGTTCGATTAGGCAGGTTAAGAGTAGATAGAGGTTTGCTGGTTGTTCAATTAGGCAGGTTAGGAAAAATTACTTGGATACTCTCTCTCTAGGAGGTTATGTTGAAGTGTTTAACAAGTTCAGATATCGTTAAAAGATGTAGACATAATAGGAAAAGACGGATAGGCCCTTTCTTAGTAATGTGAATAGCCTTCGTTATATACTACGTATTTGCTAGATACCTTAAGAATATTGCAATCTGTACTATAGCAACGGAGTGTGGAAGATTGAATTTGAGTAATTAGAAAGAAATGAAGTTTTGAAAAAATGCGCCAAGTCTTCAAGAACAGAGTGTATAGCATATATAGTATTTGTCCATCCTATAATGTTTTTTTTTCATTTTTAATTTCAGGCATTTCTAGGAATTTCTCACATACGAATATACCATATATGGTCAAATGTTTATGTAGCTCAAAATCATTCAAACTTTGCAGATCACAAGTATCAAAACACAATTTACTTTTGCTTTAGTTTGTATTCCCAAACTTATAAAAGGGGTGGGTGAAATACAGGCAGGGAGAGCGTAAAATAGGGGGAAAACAAACATGCTAAGAGCAGCTAAGTAAACTAGGCTTAAACCTTTTTTTTGCAGTTGAGGAATGCATCTGAAAAGGAAGAGGAGAAGAAGAGGAAGAGAAGAAACTGAGGTATTGGTGAAATCATGGTGGTTGTGCATAAACTTGGCTCGGTAATCCAACTTTGCTTCCCAATGTTATGGAGTCTTGTATCTAAAATGGATTTAGCTGTTGGGGCACTTATACTGTTGAATGGCGTACCTATGATGATGATGGTTGGTTTACAAATTTCAATGTTCCTTTTAAATTTGGAAGCTTGACTTTGATTTAATTGGTTCTGTATGTACTAGCTCTCGGGCCTTGAGGTCTTGTTAAAACTTCTAAACCTTTTTCAAGCGGTTTGATTTCCTGCTATGGAAAACCACGATATAACATTCCAAGTCCTCAATGATTCGTTTTCTATTTTTTTTTGTGCGTAGTTGTTTTAGAAACTAACTTTTTTGTTGGCATTTAAAAAAAATCAACATGACTACCATAAATAACATTATTTTAGCTCATTATATAATGTTATACGGGCGGATCATGTGAGAATTGTATCTTCGTTTTTTTTATGAGGAAAAATTTAATTGACATTAATCAAATCAAAGGTTAGAATGCCAACAATATACGAAGGAGGATTATACAACCAAATTTGACAATCAGACATAGAACAAGCTATTCTATTCGCTGATCTTTTAACAAAAGAGAAATCAATATTATAAAAGCTTTTACTAATCAATACAGTATTAGAAAAGCTTTTTACTAATATCACGAATATCCTCGGCTAAGATGCCCACTGTAGAGTGACTTGAACCAACTCGAATTTCTTGGATAGCTACTAATGGGACCGGGCCAAACAGTGACCGGGCCGGTCCCGGGTCGGGCCGACCGGCCCGAGTCCACCCCTACGCTTAGCTCCTCCCGTCACAAAGTCACCGTCTCATTCTGAATAACCAATCCTAGGCCACCGTCAAGGTTCCCTTTTGCTGCATCAATATTTAGTTTGCACCAGCCAAGCTTCGGAGGTTTCCAAACTTGAGTTCCTACCTGTGATCCTACTGCCAGCTCCTTCCCCCGCTGTTGCTTTAAAGTCCAGGCCTCAACATATCTCCTGGCATCCTGCATAACACGAGAAATAGTGAAATACTCATCACTTTACCTTGCCAAACCCGGTTATTGCGCTCCCTCCATAAGCCCCAGCAGCCCCAGGCCACTCCTTCCAAATCTTGTCGCTGCTTTGCCTGAAATACCATCTTTAGCCACTGTAAAAAGTTGTTCGCTGCAGACCCAATTGATGACCAGCCTATCGAGTTCTGGACAATGAACAAATAAATGAAGGAGAGATTCTTCATTTGCACCGCAAAGCTCACATGTTTTCTGGACACAATACTTACCTCTTCCGCAAATTTGCCGTAGTTGGTAGACAATCAACACACAACTGCCAGAAGAACGATTTTGTGACACCGCTCCCAATTTGAACTTGGATTTATTAATCCATTAATATTAAAATCTAATTGAAAGTACAAATACCGAATTTGAGGATGATGACTAGTTAAGGTCATGGATATATATTCACGTTGAAAACTAGTTACAAGTATATTAATCATACTAGAAATAATTAATTGATTAAATTAATACCGATTAATTAAATTGCGGGTCGGACCCCAAACATGGGGAAGGACTAACTAATATATATTCTTGGACCAAGTTAATTTAAATAAAAAGCCCAATGATAAGAATTAAGTAATATATGATTATTCGGGCCGAATAAAAGGTAAAGAAATAATACGAGAGACCATCCGAGCCCACTTACTAATAATAGAAATATAAAGGGGTTTGAGCCCGGAATATTGGAGAGGACTATCCAATACATTTTAGGACCAACCTATTAAGGTCTACTAGCCTAAAATAATATAAATAAATGAATAAAAGTCATTTGGGTCGGACCAAGATAGATTGAGTAAACAAGGTGGCATTCTAACCCAACTTACCAAAAATAGCGAGTATTCGGGTGGAGGACTCCCTACACTTTAATTGAGGGTAGCCCATAGAAAGTATAGCCCAAATATAATTGATGAGTGACCAAACTATTGTTTCGGGTCAGATTTAATGGAAAGGAGCAGCCCATGTACAAACCCAGCCCATATTAGCCCATATGCTAAAAATAGAAAGGATAAGAAAGATAGAGAGGAGCTCAACCTCATGGTCTCACACGTCCAAGAAGAAAAGAGGAGCAAGAAGGGGTGATTCCGGGAAGAAGAAAGCTCAATTCTAGGTAACCGAATGCTTTTCCCGATTAAACTTGTTAATTAGTATATTTAGAGTATATGATTTTTAAGAAATCATATGTTGGATTAATGAGGATGTTCTACACGTTTAAAAGTGTAGAAATCTATATTAATATAATAAAGCAAACCCCTAAAGAACCCTTTAAAGGAATTGTTGACATGTGGCAACATCTTTTGTATGAAAAATAACATGTGGCAAAACTCCACTCTATATACTCCAATATACTTTTTATGTATCATCCTCTATTATCCTATGTTGTTTTAAACAACACATCTAATATTTTTTTTTTTATATTTTAATATTTGTCATAATATCCTGCACATAGTTAGGTAAAGTTTTGCACTCAAGATAGTACAAATTACAAATACCCTAAAATAAAAAATACTGTAGTTAACAATTTTTAGTCTCCCTTAAAATAAAAACAAATGTTTCTCTCTAATTCTTATGTATTCCAATATTATATTACTCCCTCTGTCCCGCTAAGATTGTCCCATTTTACCTTTTCGGTCTGTCCCACTAAGATTGTCTCATACTAAATTTGGTTAAGTTTGTGTGACTGTAAATCATTCTTACTTTATTCTTACTTTATCAATTTAATATCAACCTCATAAACCACTTTTTATTGGTTTGCGTGTCACTCCCTCTTGTCCCATTGTTGGTGGGACGGGGGGAGTATAATATATATAGCCTCCTCTATTGTCATTTGTTGTTTCAATTGAAATTACTTGATAGATTTAATTAAAAATATTATTAAATCATTGTTATATTAAAATTTGATAATAATCAAATAGTATGTAGCTAGCAAAAGCACTTATTGTACGAAAAATAGATACAATTAGATCTTTTGAATCAATATTTGTGAACGATGATTATTAATTATTAAAAAGTATTTTCAACTATAACACAAAAATATGCTAGAGAAACTTATTTGAATAACTATTATAGAAATAACATTACAAAAAAGGTTGTAGAATAATAAGTATATTTGAAAATAATTTTGGTAGTGTTGGGTATTGGATCCAGGCCCAAATACCCCCAAACGACCTAACTAGCATGCAGGCCCACTTTCCGCACGGGATTCGCTGATCGATAATATTCTGATATTTGGTGTTTTCTCAAATAGTGCTGGTTGTATGTCGGAGAGCTCTTCAAAGCAGTCGGCGGGAAGGCCAGAATTAGCGGGAAGCACATTTAGTGCACTAGATATGGTTGAGGCTATCCAGCGAGGGCTCGACACACCATCACCTACATCTACCTACTACATTGTAGTATAAACACTTGCGTTTATTTGATTGTAAAGAGTTGATAAACTTGCATACTATAACTTAGAGTTCTCTCTAGCTCTTTTGTAATAGCTCAGTGTAGAACAAGGGGTTGGGATTCGGGCTCGGTAAGTTTGTAATAGAACTTGGCCCCGCTTTGCCTCTCATCCTTATTGCTTTTGACTTCATATTTCCTTAATTAATACACCAAACGCAGTGATTGGTAAAAGATCCCACGAAAGCCCAAATGACTGTGTTGGACCTGTGGACTGCTAGGACTTAACCACACCAGGTAGTAAATAAACAATATTGAAGACAATGAAACTCAAAAATAGATATTTGTATTTTGGACAACCTGCATATCTGCATGTGCCAACCCACCTAACCTGCAACCCGTGCAGGTTGACCCATGTAACCGATGAGTTCATCAGGATAAAAAATGATAACTCCAATAGCCAACCCATCACGAGATGGGATGAAATGGGCTAGACCTGTTTGCTTTGACTCATTTTGACAGATCTACACATAATCTAATTGGATTCTCTTGTAAACACTGATTTACGAATTCACATACAATTCACTGTCCTACGATTTTAAGAAAAACTTTACGCACATATTTTACCGTGCAGTGCACGGGTACACATACTAGTATGATATAAAGTGTTGGTAATTAACTTAGAAGAGTTGTTGAATCGATAAAAATCGAAACCCCCGGAAACCGCCACTTCTAGGTGCTGTTTTCGTGCTGCAGGGCCGAAAGCCGGGCAGCTTTTGCAAAAGCCGGGCGGCTTTTGTCCTCTGACAGCCAATCTTGTTTTGGATCATTCCCGATCGAAGGTTTAACGATGGGGATTCAATAGGCAACCTTGCTGGACAAATTTAAGGCGAGGATGGCTGACTATATCGTTTATAACTCATGAGTTGAGCATGGGATTACCTAAGTAATCAAATTATGATTTTGATGGAATTTAATGATATACTTCAATGTGAATAAATGTGTTGCTATGTGATCATATAAATTGATATATGATTATACAAAGGTGAATAAGCAAAGGTATTATGCATGAGGGGAGAAATCCTTTTAATAATGTGATTATTAAATTGATATTGAGGATTAGAATGATATAAACAAATGTTAGTAAATGTGTGATTCCATATGGTCTTAAAAAGGATATATGGATACCTATGTGGATAGGCAAAGTGATTAAATGTAAAGTAAGGAATCCTTGAGTTATTGACATGATCAAAGTGATATGAATCATTAGTGATTAATTGTGTGTGCTATCTAAGGTATTGAATAAGATAGGCATGAACTTAGAATGAGTGATGGACTACGGTCACACTCAAAGGAAATGGTGGAGTCTATCTAGACTATATGAAGGCAGCTCGAGGAGTCTTGATGAAGACTAGCACGAGGTTGATAGATTATGATTACTCGAATACAATAAGTATTGAGGTGGCTGAGGCCACGATCAAATAAAGATATGAACGTTGGGAGATATATTAGAGGTGTGTAAGCCCTACACGAACTAAGATTATACAGGGTGTGTAAGCCCTAAACGAATAAAGCGTATACGGGGTGTGTAAGCCCTAAATGAATAAAGGATATATTACGCGGGGTGTGTAAGCCCTAAATGAATAAAGTATTATACAGGGTGTGTAAGCCCTACATGAATAAAGTATTACGCGGGGTGTGTAAGCCCTACACGAGTAAATCATTATACGGGGTGTGTAAGCCCTAAACGAATCTGTTGAGTTTAATCCAACACGATATAGTAAATATATGCATAAATGTGTATGAACAAGATATTTTACATGGAAACCCAAAAGGGAGAAAACCACGGGACTTTTTAGGCTAATGTCCAAGCCCTCTCTTTCTCATTAGGACTCTCATCACCATTACATAGTACATATTGAGCTCCCATTAATGGAGTCTTGCAAGCTAACTAAGAAGAAAGAGGGGGAGGAAGAAGGGGATCCAAAAGAAGGTCCCTCTTAAGGAGGGAAAGTTCAGTATTTATAGATAGAGGGGGAGGGGATGCTTTCCACCCTAATGGGCCAAGTGGGCCGAAATGGGCCCAAAGGTTGAAGTAAGCCTGATAGGCCGAAATGGGCCTTATTGAACGGGCTCCGTACTGTGTAAAGTCTTGGGCTCCTGAACAGTAATAGGCCGGGATAATATATCCCAACAAAATCAAAGATATTATACTGGGTGTGTAAGCCCAAAATGAAAGAATACAACCGTAAGGTGTGTAAGTCCAACGTGGATGAGTATAACGGATAAATTGTGTAGCCCCCTCGATGGAGTTGGGTTTAGACTAGGGGTGATGTAACCTCTCGATATTGCTATATGCAAGTATAGACCAAGGGCTATTTAAAGGGAATTGTTTTGAATTACAAATGGGCCTACGGGCCGGCTATTCGATTGATATATACTTCCTTTGTTCTTAAATAAATGCAACGGTCAATATTTCACACTTGCCGAGACACAACTTTGACCGTTAATATAAATGGTTTTGTATTAGTAAAAAAATTAAAAAAATTAGATTATGAAAATTTACAATGAGACAAGTTTAACAATATTTTTTTCATAATATAATATTATTACATTAATAAATAAAACGTAGTCAAAGTAGAACATGTGAATAGTGTAAAAGTCAAAGTGTTGCATTTATTTAAGAACGGAGGTAGTATTATATACAAGTGATTTGAAATGGGGTAGCTATACGTTATGCCCATAATATAGTGTCACCCTATGTTGAGGGTCTTGTGTTTGAAACATGGATTATATCCAGTATAGTTGTCATTGTACTTTTCAAATGCTTCAAAGTACTGACCTCCCTTTCACGGGGGAGGCCACCTCACAGTTTCCATGTAGAAATTAGAGCTTGCTTCCTGTTCCCGTTGCTTCGGGTGATCTATGGAGAGAAGACGTGGTTTGTGCTTCTTCCAGTTCTATTTTGATATAAATAAAAATGATGCTCATGGAACTATTTTAAACTATAAATGATTTGGGAGCCTGCGTGCTCATGTTCGCCCTGTGTGGCCTTTGATTTTAAAAAGTATTTGTATCCGCTGCGTATTTTGAAATGATTTACTTATGATTGTTTATGGATGTACTTGTGTGAATGATATTCATGTACGCCTTGCATGGTTCAAATAAGGTGAACTGCGGTTACCTTAATCGGATTGTGCGGCGGCGGTTAGCGTGTCCGGCCAGACTGGGGCGTGACAGATTTGATCTTTGCCGGCAACTTCCAGTGCCACATATCCGTCCATCCGGTCCACCCATAGGAAGTATCTCCCCTGTCAACTGTCTGTAACAATTGCGAACCGAGAAGCTACCTTTCGCCTCCCACCTCCAATTTTTTCTGTCTAGTACATCTCTGTGACTCAAAGGAATACTTCTAATAAGGTTAATATCCCTGGCATTAAACAGATCATGTAACATATCCACATCCCAAGACTTCTATTGACTTGAAACTATGCCCTCCACCAAAGTTTGTTCTAAACCCGTAACAACAACAGAGGAAACTCTCTGGCACCCCTTATCAGGTAACCAAAGATCTTCCCAAATATTAATGGATTTACCATTCTCCACCTGCCACCTATACCCCTCCGTGATCACCCCTTCAGCCTTATACAAACTTCGCCAGACAAAAGATGGATTGTTTCCTATTTTAGCAGATAAAAATTCACCTGTAGGATAATAACGGGCTTTAAAAATTTTTCCAAACAGTGTCTGGGTTAGTAAATAACCTCCACGCCTGCTTGGCTAACATTGCGATATTAAATTCACGCAATCTTCGGAAACGCACCCACCCACCTTCTTTGGCCTACTGAGACGCTCCAAGTTTCTCACCTGATACCTTTATCATCCTTACCATTCCAGCAGTACCCATTCATATTACCTCCAACTCACGACACAACTCAATTGGGAGGAGAAAAACATTCATAGCGTAAGTCGGCATAGCTTGTTTAAAAGAACCTGCCTACCTGCTCGTGACAGAAATTTGTTATTCCAATTTTGTACGCTACTGACCACCCTTTGTTTCAAGTAATTTAAAATTTTCTTTTTTCCTCTCGCAACTAAGGCAGGTAGACCCAAATATTTTTCTCCAGAACCAGCCGTTCCAACTCCCATCATTACGATTAATCCTTCCTGAAGACCCCCCAAAACATTTGCACTAAAAAATAATTTAGATTTATGAAAATTAATAACCTGACCTGAAGCCAACTCATACGCCAGAAGAGACTCCTTAATCACTGATGCCTCATCATGATTAGCCTAGAAAAATAATGAACTATCATCTGCAAATAATAAATGAGAAACCCTCAGAGCCCCCTAGCTATCGAGACTCCATGTAAACGCCCCGACACCTCCTGTCTATGCAAAAGGGCGCTAAGACCCTCAACTACCAAAATGAAAAGGTACGGGGACAATGGATCCCCTGGCGCAACCCTCGCGAGGGATAAATTGGGCCAATTTTTGTAGCATCAAACAGGATCACATACGTGACAGAAGTACCACACTCCAGTACTAAACGGATCCATCTCTCCGCAAAGCCTAAATGCTGCATCATCGCTTCCACAAAAGACCATTCCATTCGGTCATAAGCTTTACTCATATCTAGTATAAGAAACACATACCTACCTTTCCTTGTCTCGTATGCTTATAGTAATGCGGTGATTCAAAGGCTATCATTATGTTATCAATAATAGATCTGCCCGGGATAAAGGCACTCTGCTGTTCTGACACACAAATATTTAATAGACTTTTCAGTCTATTAGCCAGCAACTTAGCAAAAATTTATACACAACATTACGTAGGGCAATGGGTCTCCAATCTCCTAAACTTTTCGATTGATCTTTCTTAGGGATTAACACAATATGCGTGTGATTAATGCCATCCGGCAGCCTACCCGAAGAAACAACCGACTTACAAAACTCCACTATATCCGATCCTATAGCCTCCCAAAAATGATGATAAAATCAAGGACTCATTCCATCCGGACCCGGAGATTTATCAGGAAACATAGAAAACAAAGCACTTCTTACCTCCTCACTTCTAATAGGACGCAATAGCTCTACAGTATGGTGATCCTCCAGCCGCCTTTCAATGCAATCAAAAACCGGCTCACGAACTCCCTGCATGGAAGAAAAAATTTGGGAAAAATAATCACCGATAATAGTAGCCATCTCCCCCTGATCACACTCCCATACGCCATTATCCCGCCTCAGCCCTTGCATTTTATTTCTCGATCTTCGCTGCTTCACCGCATTATGAAAAAAACGAGTATTAGAATCTCCATCTCTCAACCAAAATTCTTTAGCACGCCGTCGCCAAAAAAGATTTCCTTTGCCATCAAAGAGAGATATTGACTTCTAACTCTACCAAACTCCGATGATCCCCACACATCAGTTCTTCCCCTGAGGTAATTGAGCCTTTTTTTTACAGGAAGCAATTCACTTACTATATTCTCTGTGACGTCCTTTGCCTCAAAGTTCCACCGCGTGAGCACAAGCCGCAATATGCCCCATCACCCCTGCATTTCTTCGCAAATTCCAGCCACGTATAACCACCTCGCTGCAGTCCTCCTCTCTGAGCCAAACATTTTTGAACTTGTACCTCCGACATTTATTAATTCTATTAAGAGGAAAGAGACGGATGTAAAGGGCTAAATGATCACTGGGTGAGCCTTCCAATGACTCCGCAATAGCCTCACTAAACCGTTCTGCCCAACTAGCCGATGCTAAAATTCTGTCCAATTTTTCCTCTACCCAATTTGAAGTGTCCCGCCATCTTTCCCAAGTAAATTGGTAACCATCAAAGGAGATATTGTGAAAACCACTTTCCCAAACCGCTTCTCGAAAACCTTTCAGAAGCCATGGTGGATGAGGGAGTCTACCCCTCTTCCCTGAAGCGTACAAAAGATCATTAAAGTCTCCCATAACTAGCCAGGGAAGTTGGGACAGTAAACTGAGAGCTTTCAATAGATTCCACGACTCCTGCCTTCCACTTCTTTCGGGACAACCATAAAAGCCCATAAATCGCCAAATAGGCTCACCTTCCTCCAGACTAACCCATGTGTCAATAAAATTTCCAGAAGAATCATGTATATTCACTTGTACCCCCTCTCCCCATAAAAGAGCGAGTCCTCCTCGATGCCCAATACTGTCCACACTAAAACAAGACTTCATTTCAGACTTTCTACGAACCGCATCCAAATAAGAGCTATTTGAAAAAGTCTCTATAAGGAACACCAAACTTGGCCGTTTCAGGTGAATCAAGTCCACGAAAACCTGAACTGCCGGTGGGTTTCCGAGCCCCCGATAGTTCCAACTTATGCAACTCATGGTTCTAGGCGGGCCTGGCTTCCCAGACCTGCCTCCAATTCGTTTTTTGACTGATGAATTTCATCTGACTCTCCCCGATATAATTTTGCCCTATCTTCCTTTGATCCACCCATTTTTCGTTTCTTCTTAGTGCTTCCCCCTCCTGAGTCTTCACCAGTGTGCCAAGAGATTAGCCCAACCCGCTCTCCTTCATGGACAGAATTGACACCTCCCCATCTCGTCATTTCCTGCTCCTGTGTATGTTGAGTCAGGCCGCTCGGTCCCCTGCCAGATTGTCCAGAGATGCCTCCCCCCCGATGGGCCCAAGGACGACCTTCCCCATCAAGTAACCACTTACTCCCCCTGTTGCTTGAAGCCTTCTTTCCTCCCGCTTTTAGCCAAATGCCATAAGGTTTATCTTGCCCCTCCGAATATCCTTCAAACCATTATTATTATTATTATTTTGAGGAAATTATTATTATTATCATCATCATCATCATCGTCGTCGTCGTCATCGTCGTCATCATCATCATCATCATCATGATTATTATCATCATCGTCATCATCATCATCATCATCATCATCATCATCATCATCATCATCATCATCATCATCATCATCATCATCATTATTATTATTATTATTATTATTATTATTATTATTATTATTATTATTATTATTATTATTATTATTATTATTATTATTATTATTATTATTATTATTATTATTATTATTATGTGTCTAAGGGAGGAGGGGTTTTGATGAGAAAGGATTTCCATGAGAGAATTGAGAATGAACCTGATATGTTGGATTTTATTATGTGAAATTGAGTTTTACAGTTGGTGAAACTGAAATATGCAGTGGTTAAGATGTGTTCTCATTTCCCACAATTAGGGATGGACTAGGACAAATTGGGTTGGGTCCGGGCTGGGCGGGCTTTGGGACTAAGGAATTCAGGCCCGGTGCCGGCCAGGGGATGCGACTGGATTGAGACTGGACCCGGCCCAAATAGTGTCAGGCCTGGGTCTGTACCACCCATTTAATTAATTTTTTTTTAAAAAAATAGTGTAGTTGGGCCAGGTCGAGCCTAAAAATAGTGTAGGTTGGTTCTCATTAGAACTACTCCAAATCTCTCTCTCTCTCTCTCTCTCTCTCTCTCTCTCTCTCTCTCTCTCTGTGTGTGTGTGTGTGTGTGTGTGTGTGTAGGGATGAGTTCAAATGAGAAGACATCTTAACGTGTAAAATGAGAATTAATCTCAGCCGTTCAAACTGTCGATCTGATGCACAATAAGCCCTATCTGATGCACTTTCGAATAGACCTTATTTTATGCACTTTTCGAAAGGTGCATCAAATAAGGTCTATTCGAAAGTGCATCAGATAGGGCTTATTGTGCATCAGATCGACATTTTGGACGGCTGAGATTAATTCTCATTTTATACGTTAAGACATTTTTTATTTGATCCAAATTCTACACACACATATCCTTTTCTAATGAAAATTGTAATCCCTCCACTCTGTATGTTGCACCTTTTGATGAGGTTTGTGCTTGAATTGTTATACTTCGAATCTGGGCCAGTTTGGGATAACTAGTCCCGGATAACCGAAATTGCCCGGTTCAGGTACCGAGTATTGCTTTTGTTCGGTCGGGTACCCGATTTTGACCCTGGACCGGAAAACCCAACCCATTAGGTCTCGCACAGTAGCGGGCCTTGTTCCGTATCTGTCTGGACTGCCAATCGAGTCCGTATTAGTTTTTTTAGCCAAGTCCGTATCAGTTTTAAAATGTATCAAGTTGAGTAAAGTATAACGGTTTATGTTTACATGTTAAGGGTGAGTTTTATAGTTTTTTTCTTCACAAAATTTTATTACTTTAGTAAGAATAGATAATATGAAAACTCATGATATTTATTTGTTATTTATCATCAAAACCAACGCCTACATTAAAATCAATTGCTACGGCAAACTCAAATAGACCAAACCTCATAACAATTATCCCTAACCAACTAGCACAATCAACCCCACAACTAGACTCTGAGACGATCACATCTAAAAGAGCAATACGAATTGCTAACCACTAAGCGGGTGTAACAAAACAATCACTAGTTATATATATAGGCCTTTCTAACGACAAAATATCTACCAGAATTGAAAATCATTATTGTAGACCTAAAATTAAAATCATCGCAAAAAATGAAACACTGTAAACAAACATGACACGAAAATAAGATAAAAAAAATAAAATATCTGACAAATACTTCAAACTCCTTCCTGACTGTTTTCTTGAAGTATCATCTTCCAAACCCTGACATCTCGATCGATCCAAGGTGGCGATTCAGGATGGGGACGGACCGCTGATCTGTATTCTCCTTTGCTCAGCCCTTCATCACTCCCCGTCTGTTCATCACTCGTGCCGAGGGTCGGAACCAAATTTGTCAATTCCGATTCATCTCATTCATGCTGTTGCGAGTAGAACAAAACGCACTTTCGCCAAATCAATTCAAACCAAAAGCTGGTAGAAAACCCCTGTCGGACCAATCCAAAACGACCGCCGGATTAATTCAACCAAAAACTAGAAGAAATCTCTGTCGGATCAAGCCAAAAACAGCCGCCGGAACAAATCCTAGGATATACCTAGACAACGACCGCCGATTATATCCCTATTGGAGAACGGAATGGGACCTTTGCTAATGATGGCGAGGCCCTATAATGACCGCCGATGTGGTAGGGTTTTCCGCTAGAGAGAGAAGCTCTCGTTTTAAATGATAAAGAGTGACACTTTAGTCCGAATAACTCATGATATTTATTAGAATCGCGAAAACGTTACAAATATTCCAAAAAGAGAATGTTTAACTGTTTTTTAAATGAAAAGAGAGTGCTTAATTTGTGAAGTATGAAGTAGACCATGGACTACATGAAAAGCAAAACAAAAAACCCTGAATCTCAATCGTAATTCAAATAAAGTTCAAATTCAAGCCCAAGATCGTCCAAATATAAATTTAGAAATAAGGTCAATATTATACAAATTATGTCAAAACGTATAAATATCAGTTCATCCTAATTTTAAGTCTTTATTAGTGACAAATACACCACTAAAGCAAAGAACATAAATCATACCAAAAGGTCATAACATTTATTTTAGCACATCTCACTATCCCAAGCCCCTTCATGTTTGATAAAAGCTTTACATTCCATTTATTTTTTTATTTGTAAAACATTATATGCAAAGATCTTTACACGATCCAACCGAACATACACTAGTACATAAACAGAGTACATGTTTGTTCATCATTAATTAGGTAAAACACATTTTGGTGTGTAATTAGCAGTCATGACCCCCACACGTTTCCCATAAATATAACTATTGGATAAACACTCTTATCATACCTTACATATATCGTGCAAAAGCATATAAAATATGGGAATACTTAATAAGGAGGATATGGAAACACTTGTTGAAAATTGTCTTTCATGACTCGGAAACGAACATGATCGTGTTAATGGCATTTTGAAGACTTGAATCTCCATTACCATTGTCACGATCCTAATGTAGTTGTGTTGAGGACATGTTCGAATTGTTCTATATTGTGATTTTTTGAAGGTAATCATGGTCAAAACCTATTGCCAGCTCATACAAACATGAATCAAAGCGTGATATATGTAGGACAATCTCGATTAATGATGACAAGAAAACATATTAATAAATCACAAGACAAATGTGTACAAATATATCATCAGACATTCAATCGCATCATATAACCACAACGAGTTCGAAATGGGGCATACTCATACATTTTTCAAAGTGTAAAAAGAACATTAGTAGTATAAAATAAATGGCAAATACCAAGGTATAAATATGAAAAGTAATAAGACTAAAAGATACTAACAATTTATGTCATAAACAATCACAAATAATATTAAATGCAAGGTGGAGCAGTTATGCGAAATCAGCTGGGAGAGATGACCTTTGCTCTTCGCTTCCCGCTGAAAGCTTCTAATCCAATTGATGCAGAGATCTAGGCGATCTTCTTCGCAACTAAATGGGCGACACAGACTGGCTTCAAGGATTTTCAGGTGGAAACTGATTCTGAACTTGCGGTGTCTTACCTGAGGAATTCGAATGGTTGTAGATGGAGAAGAGAGTTTCAGGAAACAGGCTTGCTTCAGACCATCGTTTAACTCATACAATGCGTGAAGCGAATTCAGTTGCCCACTTCTTAGCTTCTGATGGGTCGGCCCAAGTGGAGGTATTTACCAGGGTTATTGATTTGCTAATTGCAGCTAAACAGGCCTATTACAGGGATCCTTTTAGGCTTCCATCGTTTAGATATTTTTAAATTGTATTGTTTGGGTTAGGCCCAGTCTCCCAAAATTTTATTTTAACTTCTCTTTTATGGTTGTTTTTGTATTCCTGAAGGGGAATGCCCTTTTTTGAAGAGGTACATGCCTACTACCCCTCTTCTTTTGTACCTCTTATGTTTCTTAATAAAACCTAGCAAATGTTCCCCGACATTTGCTCCACCGATTTTGGTGGTTTACCTTCCGGATTAAAAAAAACTAACATTAAATGTAGGATGTATTTGTGTGAGGCTAAATTGGGTTCACGTCTTAAATGTCCGAAAAGTGCACTAGTATCAATTTAAAAACAACTTAAACAAAACTACACCAATAAATCTAGAATAAAGGTCAAAATTATACATTGTCAAACATAAAAGAGCCAAATTGTTTTGACTAAAAAAAAAAATAAAGAAACATGTATTTTATTTTTATATTTGACCAACAAAAAACTCAAAATTATACCTTGATGACATTTGACTCTTTTAATGATGTTAATGTAATACTTCTTCCGTCACACATTTCCCTTTATACTTTTCAAAAAACAAAAAACTTTAATAAATCACCCCATTTTTACTATCTTATTGCACGTGGTATCAAGTTTAGCCAACTTTTGTGTGACGGAAGAAGTATTACATTAACATCATTAAAAGAGTCAAATGTCATCAAGGTATAATTTTGAATTTTTTTGTTGGTCAAATATAAAAATAAAATACATGTTTCTTTTTTTCTTTTTTTAGTCAAAACAAGGGAAAAGGTGCAAATAGGCCCATGTACTAACAAAAAAGGTCAAATAAGCCCTTATTTAGGAAGTTATGTCCGACCGTCGTCAAAAAAGGTCAAATTTTTTTAGTATCTTATTCATCAAGTCTAGTTTGCTCATACCAAATTTCAGCTAAAACTTCAATCGGGAAGGCATTCAAATGAATTCTTGAAGATAACCGCGCTTCTAACTGTGCAGTTATTTTCAAGAATTCATTTGAATGCCTTCCCGATTGAAGTTTTAGCTGAAATTTTGTATAAGTAAACTAGACTTATACAAAATGCCTTCCCGATGAATAAGATGCTCAAAAAATTTCATCAAAAAATTCCACCGGGAACCACTCCAAATGGCGACGGCCGGACAGAGCCTCCTAAATAAGGGCTTATTTGACCTTTTTTATTAGTACATGAGCCTATTTGCACCTTTTCCCTATAAAGGTGAAGAAATATAATTTTGTGATTAGTAAGAATGATACTGCGTATTATTTTCGTTCCTTTTTAATTGTAACATTACTGATTTTGCACTATTTAATAAAGTGTATTATTTCTTTTGTATTTGTAGT
Organism: Cuscuta epithymum; assembly: GCA_945859915.1. NCBI lineage: Eukaryota > Viridiplantae > Streptophyta > Magnoliopsida > Solanales > Convolvulaceae > Cuscuta > Cuscuta epithymum. The sequence goes on from CAMAPF010000071.1 coordinate 30,087, forward strand.
AAGCGTTTAACTTGTGGTCATGATTGACCGTATTAACCCGCAATAGGGCCATTTGGCTGGGTTGATTGTCGATCTCATTTGACAACGTAGCAAAAGGTTGCTTCTTGTACAATAAAGGGCCTGAGGCACCATTTTAAAAGTCATGGCTTTTTTATATGATAAAAAAAAATAATGAATGGATGCTGAATGTGAACATAGGAAAAGTAAAACTAGGAAAAGAAGTAGAGAAAAACCTTCCTAACCCTTTCCTTCCCCATTTCACCTTCCTTCTCCTACCATTTATTATTACGAGTATTAGATTCCTACAATGGTTCCTACCCATTTCCATTGAATTGTACAGAAAACCATCAGCTAAAACTTTAACGCCCCAATCGCTGTCCCTTTGTCACCTGTTCATATACAAGACTGATTTGTGCATATATATTTAAAAAAAAATTAACAATATTTTTGAATTACTGTTATTTTCAGTGGGTGTTCTGAGTCTTGGGGTATGGTATTTTCTGTATAAACTTTCTCTTTAGTCTTATTGCAGAAGAAACTCATCATACCCACTATTTCTATATGTGCTGCAGAAGAGCAATAAGGGGACAATCAAAGTCGTAGTTGCATATAAATCTCCATTTCTTTCAAAAAATCTTTTTGAATAAAGCTGTGTCTTTTTTTAATCTATTTCAATTTCTGGGAAAAAAAAAGCTCACAGATATGGGAAAGCAAGGACCTTGCTATCACTGTGGTATTACAAGTGAGTTTGAAAATTTCATCCTTTTTGAATATTTGAAATGATTGAATTGAGAATATTTCGATTGTGTGCTTCTGATGCTGGTCTTGTCTTTTTCTGTAAATGGGTTTGAATTCTTATATTAGATTTTGCATTATACAGATGTGCGTACGGTACTTTGCATTGGCATGGTGTAGTAACTGCAATGAAAATGTTTCTGCAATGCGTTTATTCATCTTTATATAGGATACATATATGACCCATGCCTACCCAGAAATATTTGGGTCTTAATTCTCTGAAGGTTTGGAGCTCTGAACGTGTGAAATTTGCTTCTATCTCAAATAATTGCGAAACTTTGGAAATCCAATCCAATGCTATTTACTTAACCAAATGCAATGAGAAGCGTTTAGGTGCAATAATGTTCCTATTCCCATCACCACCATCGCCTTAATCCCAACATAGTCAGGGTTGGTGACATTGAATTTGGACTTTGTAGTGCCGATTAATTGCCTAGAATTAGGTCGAACCAGCAAAATATCACTGTGACTGAAGTTTGACATCAAATGTCCTTCATTTCTCAACCTTCTTACGAGGAATATTGAGGTCAAAATCCAAAACATCATCGTCGTAGGTTTACTCCCGTGTCCTATCACAAGCTTGATGTTGTCAAATCAACATGCACGTCATGGAGCATGACCAATTTAGGTTAATGTTCTACAGCATTTCTAAATCTTGTAGTAAATGTACTCTCCCTGGCTCTTGAATCTGCATTTTGGTTTTACAGAAATTGAACTCTCGATGTTTATGAGTGAGTTAATGTTCTTTAGATGGATGCACTGCGCAACCTTACATTATTCATTATATCATCTGATCTTTGGGAAGTTTCTTGTGATTTTGTCATTTCTATGGTCTTAACTCTTATCTGATCTTGAAACAAATATACTCTTGGGTAGAACTTGTTGCAATCAAATCACCTTCTTATCACACACCCGGGCTACTTTTTTCTCCCTAATAACACTTATGTCCTGCCTTTGAGCACACCTTTCATGTTTGACCTTTATAGGTCTTGGGTTCTTCTTATGAGAAATTCTCTTTTTTTAAATATTGTTGTTATGTTCTTGATTCATTGCGTTGTGGTTTCTCATGATGGCTCTTTCCCTAGCATAGTTGTCCCTTTTTAGTTACCCTGCTTTTCTTTTATATGCCACAAGTATCATAACTTTTTCTAAAGGAAGTGGACCTTGAGTGGGGGTATTATCTCATCTTGACCTTATGTTGCTAGTAAAAACTGCAACTTTCATTTCACGTGGACCCATGTTCTGACTTTCCTTGCACAAAAATTTTGATGCTTTCTGCTCATTCTAAATATGCAGCAATAAGGATGTACAAAAAGGTCCAAAACCACCAAAAAGGGAAAAAGTACATACATACATAAATGTATGTATTTACATATAAATGCATGTTTCGTCAGTTATGCTTGTCATTATATATAGACTCCATCATATTTTCTTTGTTCAAAATGTATACTTACCCCCCCCCCCCCCCCAAGAACGAGGCGTGTTTCACCAAGGTATAATTTTAGTTTTTTTACTAAGGTGCAACTATTGGAAATCTATATTCTAGCTATTTTTAATTTATGTGTTCGTTTACTTAAATTTTTAATTTATGTGTTCATTTAATTAAATTTGACTTGTTTGGGACACTGTTACTTAAATTACACTAAGATTTGTTCCTTTTGCTGAAATATGATCCTTTTTTGGGTCAAAACTAAGTTTTCTTAGAAGACTATTTTTTGGGCATACCAGAGAGAGTACTTGTCTACTATGCTACTTCTCTAAGTGTTTTAGTCTTATATTTTCCTGCCCTCCATTTTTTCCCTAAATTTACTACTTTGACTTGTTTCTGGCAATGAACGTACATTTAGGCACCCCACTTTGGCGTAACGGGCCTCCAGAAAAGCCAGTTCTATGCAATGCATGCGGGTCGCGTTGGAGAACAAAAGGAACATTGGCAAATTATACCCCTATGCATTCTAGGACGGATCTCGATGACTCTGATACCTGCAACGGGTCTAAGGGAAAACCATTACCCTTTAGAAACAAAGAAGAAAAGGTGGTTATGAAACGAAAGCAGAATCATTATCAGCAACATCCAACAGTTGGAGTTCCTCCTGATCATAATCACGGTTTGCACAAGCTTTTAGTTGAGGATACAAGCAACAGGTCAAGTTCCGGCTCTGCTGTCTCAAACACTGAGAGCTGGGCGGAATTTGTTGGCACTGAAGTAAGTGATATGACCGGTAAGTTATATATATACACACACTTACCTATGCTGTGGTTTTCGTGTCTCTTAAGTTTCACCATAAGCAATGTGTTCTTTTGCAACTTGTATTACAATTGCATGAGGTATAGTCTCTCATCATCACCTTCACCCCAACTAGATGGGTTTTCTAAGATAATTTTTTTATCTCACAATCATTGAAAGGGTTAAGGCTTTATTTGGGATTGAGGTTGCGGTTGAATACATGTCCATATAGGAAAATACTATTCAAAATTACATCTCAGAATTATTTCTTTTGAGATTTGTAAGTGTTTGTCTTTGAGGTCGAAAAGTACTTTGTAAAGTTTAAATCTCTAAAAACAAAATTTTGAACCTCAAGCGCAATTCTCAAATGCAAAACTCAACTTGGATTTGCTTTTGCATTTGAGTGGCTTTTAGCATTTTAAATCAGCTTTTAGCCGTAACTATAAGTCTATAATTTGTTTTGGCCCTTCTGCCCTTTGTGGCTCCACTAGGAGAAACAGGATATTTTTGCAACACAAACACAATCCCAGATGGGGCCTAAATATAGTTTTGGTCCCTGTAAATATAGCGGCTTTTATGGTCCATGGCATTGACCACGTTTTCAATTTAGTCACTCCTTTTCAAGCCTCGTTGAAAAATCTGACTCGACACACATAACTCCAATTGTGAGGTTTACATGTAGTTTTAAAGTGCTTTAAATGTGCTTGTCGTCCCTACAAATATAACGTTCTTCATGAGAGGTACTCTAGCCTTGATTTTCTTTGTTATTGTAAAATTGACATGCAAATCATTGGTATAGTGATATAGCCTCTGAAACAAAGCATTATGGTCAAACTTGTACAGGTTTTTAGGCAATTGCTTAGGCTGAAATTCATCTCCTATCACTGCAATTTCACTATACTATGTCTATTTCCATTGTTTCCCTGATAACACTATATCTTACAAAAACATAAATTCATTTGCTATATACTTTGTTGAGTGACCTCCATCAATAAGTTAACAGTTGGTTGTGTGTTCAGGTCCTGCTCAGCCTAATGGGTGGGATTCAACAGTACCTTGTAGGAAGCGGACATGTGTCTCTCGCTCAAAGCCATCTCCAGTTGAGAAGCTCACCAAAGATCTATACACTATTTTGCACGAACAGCAACCTTTTCTCCCTTCTGGATCTTCTGAAGAGGATTTGATCCTTGAGAGTGATAAACCAAATATGGTATGTGTTGAGATAGGGCATGGAAGTATGCTCATTCAACATCCTTTGTCAATAGGTAGAGAAGAAGAATCTGAAGCCAGCTCTCTATCAGTCGACAACAAACACCACCCTACAAACGAGGCATATTCCCAATTGGCTAGTCATGTTTATCATAATAATAATAACAAAAGGGGTGTTATTAGTTCACAAAATGTGTGGAATGAAAGAGGCAAGAAGTATACCGGTCAAGGATTTGAACAAGAGCTAGTGAAGAGGTACTAATATGTATGTTATGTTTGATAAAACCCTGTCGAGTGAGAAATTTGCTGCTTTATCATGGTTATCACGGCGGCGTCTCCTAGGCGACGCACGGTGCTCAGTCCAATCTCCTAAAGTCTCCTAGGCTGGTGTGTGCCCTGGTCACTGTGACAACCTTGCATTGTATTTCCTATATAAGAGCGTGTTCGGTGAAGCTCAAAATGGTGTATGCTGAACTTGTGGCTGGTTGGTCTTGAAACTATATTTCTTAAATAATTTAAAGAAACTACTATTTGAAAGTGAAGGTTCAAATATCATTTTCTTTCATTTTAGCCAAAAATTAACTTATGCGCTACTTTTTTTCACTATGAGCTGACTCAGCAAACTAAGTAAAAATCAGTTAGTGTTTGGTGGAAAACACTTGTTGTCAAGGATGGTGGGGGGAAGGGTTCGCCAAAAGGACTCTTAAATGGATCTCGATATTAGACAAAAGATTCTCCTTCTACACTTTACTAGGCAGAAGATGCTTGGTTCTGCATATCTATGGCCCATATTTGTCGTATGGGTGATTCCTCTTACATCTGTGGAATTGAATGGTTTCCTCAGTTGGGTATATCATGTGCTTGACTGTCTATCTGTCTGATCATATAAATTTCAGGGAAAAGGATCACCTTGAAGAAATGCAGAAGCTCGGGCATCTCAGCTCACCCTTGCACTATATGGACCTCAAAGTAAGATTCAAGTGAACTATTTTGGGGTTGTTGGCATGTAATTTATTATAGGGAAAAGGGTCAAATAGGCCCTCGAACTTACATAAAATGGTCAAATAAGCCCTTATATAGGAGGCTCTGTCCGGCCATCGCCATTTGGGGCGGTTCCCTGTGGAATTTTTAGATGAATTTTTTTGAGCATCTTATTCATTAAGTCTAGTTTACTCATACCAAATTTCAGCTAACAATTCAATCGGGAAGGCATTCAAATGAATTCTTGTCTTCTTGAAGATACCTGCGCTTTTAACTGCGCAGTTATCTTCACGAATTCATTTGAATGCCTTCCCGATTGAAGTTTTAGCTGAAATTTGGTATGAGTAAACTAGACTTAATGAATAAGATGCTCAAAAAATTTCATCAAAAAATTCCACCGGGAACCGCCCCAAATGGTGATGGCCGGATAGAGCCTCCAATATAAGGGCTTATTTGACCTTTTTATGTAAGTTCAAGGGCCTATCTGACCCCTTTCCCTTTATTATATAATAAATTGGTTGACACTAAAATTTCATACAAAGGAAAAACACTGTCAAAGTTATATGTCGGATTGTCTCCATTTTCTAAGGATCAACGAGATGAAATTCCAACACCTCATTGTCATATGCTTTCTCATTTGCATTATCAGGCTGAAATGTTATCAATGAATTCCAAAAGTGTTCCTCATAACATTTTCTGCTCGCTATCTATGTACCTTTCAATTTAGGACCTGCTTGGTAAGGGCTATTTGGCTGAAATGTCTTGGCTGAACCTGCTGAAATTTGTGAGAGGAAAAGTGTCTGGTAATGTCCATTTCAGCCATTTAAGCAAGTGGAAAGCTACTTAGTCTGTTAAGAAGCAGAATGGTTTGAACTAGTGTCAGAACTAGCTGCCAAACAGTGCCTTAGGCTGCCTTTAAAGATCAGCGTGTTTCATTTCCTCATCTTTGGCCATATTTTAATTTAAATTTCTAGGTATTAAAAGCATAGCTGAATTCTCCTCCGAAGTTCCGTAAGCATGGGTGCATATATCATTTAAAGAGTTCTTGGACTGCTTTATTAATCATTTCTCCATTCAATTGGACTTTTGAAATTCTTTTTCATTTCAATAACCATTTTCAATTAAGCTTATGAAACTAGCTAAATCATATTTTACTATTTATAGGGTTTAAATCATAAACAAAACAACACATGCTATGAATTTGCTGGAGGGCCAGGTGATGTTGGCTCAGTTTATGTTAAAAGATCACGAGATGAACAGAATCAGAAGCCACCCTCAGGTCTGCAAGGTTTATAACTCTTACATTATTATGGAGACAAAGAAGGACCATTAGTTCTATGTGTTTCTAGTCCACTGCACACTTGAAGTGAATAAAGTATAATATAAAACTATGATCCATTTTAAAGCTCCGGGAAAGTGGAAACTGCCTCCATCCTCCTCCTCTAAGCCACACCAAGAAAATAAATAAAGAAAAAAAAAAGAGTCATTGAGTTGCTACTAGTCCTTAAATTTCATCCCACGTGGTATTATCTTTTTCTTTACTTTCAGAAGCACTCTTAAACCAAACCTAGCATACCTAGTAGGTCTCACTCGGAAGTAGGGTATGGGGAGGGTGAGATGTATGCATACTTTACATATGCCCCAAGGAATAGAGTGGTTGTTTCTTTAAAGACCCCGGCTAAGATGTTATGGAGGTATAAAAATTCAAAAAGTCTTGAATATTTTGATAACTTTAGTAAAACTCTGAGCAGAAAAAAGGGATGAACAGTGATAAAAAGTGTCGGGCAATAAAGGCAAGCAATAACTTTCACCTTAGAATATCAAGAGAAGATTCATTACTTATTCCCTATAATGAGCCTTTAGGCCTCTCCATCTACTAATGTTACAATAACACTTTAAAGCATTAATAGGGATATTAGAGTCATATTATGTTGTTTTTTCCTTAATTTAGAAATATATATATTACTCCCTCCTTCCCAAGCAAAGAGTCATATTTGAGTAAGGTACAAATTTTTATTAATAATCAATTAAAAAACTCTTTCAAGTTATGAATGGTCACCTTTTACCCTTCCACAACTATGTAGAGTAATTGATTGAAATCGCTTATAGTTTGTTTTACAAGAATTTCAAAATTATACTCTTTTTGGGGACGAAATGAATTGTGGAAACATTATTTTTTTCAAAATAAAATAGGAACGGGTAAAAAATGTGATTGAGAATATAAATACCCTCAATTTTTTTTGAAATGGATAAACATTAAAAATGTAAAATTGGAACAATTATACATTTGTCTCATATTGGTTTTTATGTTTTTCTAAAAATGCTCTATAACTTCTTTATTCGGACTCGGATTATTATGTATAGTGTATCAAATTGAACATCCTTTTATGATCTTTTCCTATCTGTCTTTTTGATTTTTTATATGAGACCAATGTTGTAACTTGTAAATACTAAATATACTCCCTCCGTCCCATAAAAGTCATAAAAGTTGACCAAGTTTGACTTACATGTAGAATAATAAAGCAAAAACCGTGTGGTTGAAATTTGTGTAGAGGAAAGAGATTTAACTTTAACAATATATTTATGACTTTAATTGGAAATGACAAAGTTTTATGGGACGGCTAAATAAGGAAATTTGGCAAATTTTTATGGGTGGGAGTATCTAATAAAATATAACTATTGACGTTTTCCATACCAATGTTTTTTGTATTAATTACTCAAAACACAAAATGAGTATATAAGATGTAAAAAACTATCATTATTGCTCCAATATATAAAATAGTTATCATGATTATTAAATGATTTGTTACTAATCATTTTTTAAATATTACACATACAACATTGGTCACAAATGAAAGGTCATATAAAGACGTTCAATTTTATATCTTATACGCAACAATGAAAGTTCTCTTAGTTGTAGAAACACTTAAAGGTACAGTTAACAGAGAGGAGATTGATGGAGCAGCGGCGTATACAAAAGCACTTCTAAAACATGTTCCCTTTCCTGCAGGAGGAAAGAGTGTGATGAAGACTCCTCCCATAAGGGTGATAATTAGAGGCACACATGAGCAGAAGGAAGGCATTGAGAACGATGGTAGTTGCTTCAGCCCGAAGCATCTGTTTGAATTGCCGCCTGATAATAGTTCCCTATTGTTGGATTCTTGTGGTTTTTCCACTGAATGTTCTGATCAGGACTTGGTGCTGCTGGATGTGCCATCATCATCCAACAACAGCTCCTTCCCTCAAGCAGAACTACTAGTGACAACCAGCTCCTGTGCACAAGCAAGCACTATTAATAGCTGTGTCCCCAAATCGTTTGGAAATACAGTTGAACCGTCCTCTCATTTATAGGCCTATTAAAGAGTGATCTCATCAATTATAGGCATCACGACTGTTTCTCTTTTTTCTTTCTTTTTGCTCAATATGCTGACACCTAGCAGCAATCCATCATGTGATGGGCAGCCCTCTTGCCTATTTTCCTTTTATGTGCTTATAATTTTTGTTTTCGTTTGAGCATATCAGATGGATTTTTTTAATGTTCTTGCATGAGTGATGAGTGATTGTTTTTATACACATTATACAATGTTCTATACGTATTTTACAGTCAGAAACAATGTATACCACCGATCCCAACATAGTTGGAATTGGGGTGGTGGTAATGATGATGAATTATACATATTGTTAAAATACATATCCTGCAACTTAAGATGGTGCTGATGTGAGTCCTGCATCATTTTTCTTAATGCAGTTTTATTATATTTGAGACACTCTTCCCTTATGTTTTCTGCTTCATTTCATGAATATGCGACTTTTCATTGTTGGCCATGCAAGTGAATAATGATTAAAGAAGGTATTCTTGAATATAATTAATTAATTAATTAATTAATTAGATGATGAATCCCTGATAAGTTGTAACATGAGGGACACCCCACCCCAATAAGAAAAAGAATGAACCCAAGATCTTTTTTTTAACGTTGAGAAATAATATGCTACTAACTACTCCCTCTCTCCATGTATAACAGTATAAGCTTTTCATTCCTATTTTAGGAAATAATTAGCACTCTTAAATGACAAATTAATAATCAAGACATCAAGTATTAAAAACAATACATCTTTAATATTGCAGTTATCGTCAATAACTTCATTATAAGAGCAACCCCATTGTTTAGATTATTTAGAGATTAATTTGATGAGGTGGCTGGTTTTTGTGAGATTATGATTGAGATAAAGAAATTATTTGCAAAGATTATTTGTAAAAAAAAATCCAGCATCAAATTTTGAAACCAGATTATTTTAAATGATTTCTCCAACATATATGGAAAATTGGGATAATCGTGTGATTGTTTCCTTATTTACCTCTAATTCTTTTCATGGTAAGTAGTTAGTAGCAATTAGCAAAGTCTTGCTCCTCCATACTACCCCGTAGTACATGTTCATTTAAAAAAATTATTTGATTAAAAAAGTGATATGCAGCTTCATTTTTTTAAAAGCACATTTTTTAATAGCACGTAGCTCCATTTTTTTGAATAGCATGCATCATCATTTTAAAAAGTATGTATTACCTTTTAATTTTAAAAGATTGCAATAATTGAATTAGCATTTTTTAAATTTAAATAATAATAGGCACCCACAAAAGAAATGGTTATAAATACATATTAAAAATACATGTATATATTAATATATGTGATTAATAAAATTGAATGGTTATGATTTTCAGTAACATTTTTTGTTGGATTATTTTTTATAGTACAACTCATGACTTGAATAAAAGAAAAAAATTAAATTGGAGAAAACAAAGTAACTATACGTGTTGGTAGCTTTCTTTCACAAAAAAAACCTTGGTGGCTTGGTGCATTAATTTCTAGACGTTCAAACATGTGTTTGTATGAGAGAGACTCTTTTAATACTTTTTATACAAAAATCACAATAATCTAAAATCATGATTGAGAGAAAGTTAATTAGGAATATTTCATATCATTTATGATTTCATATGTGGCAATGATGTGGCACAAAATAATCGTTTATTTGAGTATCATCAATGGAGTTGCTCTAAGTTATATCCATCAAAATTATTTCTTAAAACATACTTGAATTATCTTATTTAATTTACGCAAAATTGACATTAATAATCTCTATTTTTACACATTTTACAAAAATAATCTTTACTAGAAAAGTTAACAGCAATATTCCTTAGTAGTTAACTGTTTCACAAAAGTAAATCTAATTCTATCAGTGTTTACTTAGCTTTTTATTTACTTTTTTAATTTAAATATATCAAAGCAAATATATAGATAAGCATTAACAATACGGAGTATTATATTTGAGTTTGATCGTATTTGTGCTATAAATTTAATTCATTATTTGTGAAGAATCAAACTCAAGAAATCAAATCTGAATTGAAGAAGACGATCGTAGTTCTATTACAGAGTTTAGGTGCGGAAGAGAAACTTTTATTAGAATGAATGAATTTACCTTATTTACAATAGTTTGACCATATATATACTTAATACAATAAGGGCCTTGTAAACTAATAAAAGCCCAAATAAACAAAGAAGTCCAAGATCCAATAATGTCCAGTAGTTTAGTCTTGATACGCCCCCTCAAGAGGAGCATGTATATCCAACATGTTCATCTTGACTACAAACTGGTTGAACAAAGGATTTCCAAGAGGCTTAGTATATATATCTGCAAGTTGAAAACTATTGTTAATGTGAATCAAATCAACTAAACCAGAAGCAATTTTTTCTCTTATTAAATGACAGTCCAATTCAATATGTTTAGTCCTTTGGTGTTGAACTGGGTTGTGAGCAAGATGATATGTTGATTTGTTATCAGTATATATGATTATTGGTAGTGAAAACTGAATGTGTAAATCATGAAGAATATAGTATAACCACTGAGCCTCACAAACTGCATTGGCAGCTGCTCTATATTCGGCTTCAGTGGAAGATCTACTCACAACTTGTTGTTTCTTAGATTTCCAGGAAATCAAAGAAGTACCAAGATAGAAAGCATAGCCTGAAACACTTCTTCTAGTGTCAATACAGGCAGCCCAGTCTGAGTCAGTATATCCCTGTATAGAGAAATCAGAAACTGAAGAATAAAAGAGACCTTTACCTGGAGAATTTTTAAGATATCTTAAAATTCTGTGAGCAGCTTTCATATGAATATTAGTTGGAGAAGCAAGAAACTGGCTGAGAACTTGAACACTATAAGCAATATCAGGTCTTGTAACAGTTAGGTAAAGTAACTTTCCAATTAAAGTTCTATATGTTTTAGGATTATCCAAAACAGTTCCATCATTTTTAGATAGTTTAATTTTTGAATCCATTGGAGTAGTATATGGTTTAGAATTAAGATAACCATATTCAGTTAGAATGTCAAGAGTATATTTTCTTTGGCATAAATTTATACCTTTATCAGATCTTGCTATTTCAATTCCTAGGATGTATTTTAATTCTCCAATATCTTTGATAGTAAGCTTATTATTTAAAAAATTCTTTACTGCAGCGATTTCTTCCATACTGTTTCCAGTTAAAATTATGTCATCTACATATATTAAAAGGACTGTGAAAGAATTGTTAGTAGATTTAGTGAATAAAGAGGAATCAGCTTGTGATTGATTATATCCAAAAAGTTTGAGTGATTCAGAGAGCTTACAGAACCACTGTCTAGATGCTTGTTTAAGACCATAGAGACTTTTGAGAAGTTTGCATACTCTATTGTCATTGGGAGGCAAATAACCTGAAGGAGGCTGCATGTAGATATTTTCATTTAAATCACCATGTAAAAAAGCATTATTTACATCAAGTTGATGTAAAAACCAATTTTTAGCACTAGCAATGGCTAAAATAATTCTGACAGTAGTTAGTTTTATGACAGGGGAAAAAGTATCAAAATAATCAAAACCTTCTTCTTGGGTATACCCTTTAGCAACTAATCTAGCCTTATATCTATCTAAGGTACCATCAGGTTTTAATTTTTTTTTAAAAACCCATTTACATCCTATGATGTTCTGATTTTCAGGAATATTAGTCAAAATCCAGGTTTTATTTTTCTCAAGAGCTTGTATTTCAGTTAACATGGCATTCTGCCACTCAGGAAACTTAACAGCCTGTTTATAAGTTTTGGGTTCAGTAATAGTTGAAAGAGCTGCAGTAAAACATGAATGAGAAGGACTCAATCTGTTAGAAGTTATATGATTATGAATAGGATATCTGATAAGATTACAAAAGGAAGAAGAAGGTGATATACCTGCTGTGATAGAATTAGGAAGTTCATAATTGTAATCTTGCAAATGAATAGGTAAGGATCTTACTCTTGTTGATTTTCTTGGAGAATGATATTCTGGAACAGCACTAGAGTCATTGTTATCAGCAGAATTATCCATGGTCATGCCATTAATTTCATCATTAATTTGATTTTCCAAGTAGGTATTATCAGAAATATTAGAAGTATTAGAAGGTATATTATGATGATATGAATGATCATCAGTTTGGGAATCAGAAACAGTATCTGTCTGATCAAAATTAGAATTAGCAGAATTAGAAATGTCCTTGTAGGGAAAAATCATTTCATAAAATTTAACATTTCTTGATATGAAAAATTTGTGATTAGCAATATCATAGAGTTTATATTCTTTAGACCCTAGAGGATATCCAACAAAAACACATTTAACAGCTCTTTTATCAAACTTTGACCTGTCAGCAGTTAAAGTAGAGGCATAAACAAGAGAACCAAAAACTCTTAAATAAGAATAATCAGGAGCTTTGCCATATAATAACTCATAAGGAGATTTATTATTTAATATAGCAGTAGGAATTCTATTTATAATGTGAACTGCAGTGAGAATACAATCAGACCAAAAACTGAGGGGTAAACAGGATTGAAATAAAAGAGATCTAGCTACTTGAAGTATATGTTGGTGTTTTCTTTCAACCCTTGCATTTTGTTGAGGAGTTTCAACACAAGAAAGTTGATGAATAATGCCATGATTAGCATAAAAAGAAGGAAAGATAAATTCAGTCCCATTATCTGTCCTAAGAATTTTTATTTTTGTATGAAATTGTGTATTGACTAAATTGTAAAAATTGAGCATATGAATTTTAACTTCAGATTTATTTTTCATCATAAAAACCCAAGTACATCTAGTGTGATCATCGACAATGGTTAAGAAATATTTAAAACCAGAATATGATTGTACTCTAAAAGGTCCCCAAACATCCATATGAACAAGATCAAAAGCATTTGTAGCATAAGAAGTACTATCAAGAAAGGGTAATCTCTTTTGTTTAGAAAAATGACAAATATCACAGGAACTAGTTTTATTCATATGCTGTTGAATGTTACAATCAACAAGAGTTTTCAGTTTATTAAAAGGTAAATGACCTAGTCTATAGTGCCAAATATCAGATTTAGAATCTGTATATTGACTTTGAACAGTATTAGCAATAGAAGAGCTATGTGTGTGAAAAGAGTAAGTAGTGGGATTGAAGAGATATAGGCCATTTTGAAGATCAGCATAACCAATCATTTTGTTGGTGAGAGTATCCTGCAAAGTAGCATGATTAGAAGAAAAATGAACACAAATATTTTCATGTGATACTAAACTAGAAATGGATATGAGGTTGAAAGTAAATTCTGGAACAAACAAAACATTATGAAGAGTAAGCTCAGCATTAATGTTAACATCACCAATATGAGTAGCAGTAATAAAACATCCAGTAGGTAATTGAACATTTATAGAAACAGATTTTGGTTTGGAAGTATATAAGTTAAAGTTATGAATCATATGGTCTGAAGCTCCAGTGTCAAGAATCCAAGTAAAAGATTTAACATTAGAAAGAAAAACAGAATGATTACCTATCAAAGTAGGATTATCAGAAGACTGATTAGTGTTAGGAGCAATCATTGCCACATGAGCAGAGACAGACTTGTCATTCTGAGTCTTCATGAACTCTAAGAATTTGTTGTAAAGAGAAGGATCACAGAGCTCCATGTCATTAGAAGACGATTCAGCAGAGACATTAGCAAGATGAGCATGAGGATTCTTGGTAGAATTTGATGGAAGTTTGAAACCAGGAGCAATTCTCAGTCCCTTAGGTCCTTTCCAGTTAGGGGGATAGCCAATCACTTGAAAACTTTTCTCAGCAGAGTGGCCTTGGTATCCACAATGAGTACAAGTGATAGAAGATTTCTTTTTGTAGTTAGGATTCTTAACTAGAAAAGCAGTGGAGTCATTGACAGAATGGTCAAAAGTTTTAGATGATTCAGAATTGAAAGGAATAGAATGAGCAGTGTATTGCAGTGTTCTTTGAGATTCTTCTTCAAGGAAAAAAGAATAAACAGAGGAAAGATCAGGACAAGGTTTTTGAAGAAGAATTTGACCTCTCAAATGTGAATAAGACTCATTCAGACCAACAAGAAATTTCTGAACAGACTCTTTCTGAAGCAACTGTTGATATTTTTCATAAATTTTGCAGGTGCAATGGCCACAAGAACAAGGGGGGAGAGTTTTAAAATCTACGTATTCATCCCAGAGGCCTTTGAAAAAGTTGTAGTAGGCAGTAATGGTCTGAGTTCCCTGAGAAATGTTACCTAGGGTTTTTTCAAGATAAAAAAGCCTAGGACCATCACTTTTGCCATATCTAAGCTTAATTTCATCCCAAAGTTCTTTTGCATTGGTGAAATACAAGAAAGTAGAACGAAGTTCAGGCGCAATAGAGTAAATCAACCAAGAAAGTAGTAGGGCATTGATATGATACCAAACAGCGTAGGAGAAGGAATCATCCGTACTTGGCTGCTCGATGGAACCATCCAGAAAAGGCATCTTGTTCTTGACAGAAAAAGCCATCGTTACTGATTTCTTCCAAGCATTGAAATTATCTTCACGAAGAGTCTCAGAGATAATACGCAGACCGGCATGATCACTCGGATGTAAGTAATAAGGAGATGAAGGATCCTCCGTAGGATTCAAAGGGAAGAAAGCAGATTGATTCATCGCAACTAGGGTTTGTGCGAAGAGAATAAAATGTCTGAAGCAATTGATTGCAGAAAAAGAAATCGATTATAGAAATCGAAGATGGTGAATGATTCAGAATAAGGCGATAAAGGATCGATGCCTAATCTGATACCATGTGAAGAATCAAACTCAAGAAATCAAATCTGAATTGAAGAAGACGATCGTAGTTCTATTACAGAGTTTAGGTGCGGAAGAGAAACTTTTATTAGAATGAATGAATTTACCTTATTTACAATAGTTTGACCATATATATACTTAATACAATAAGGGCCTTGTAAACTAATAAAAGCCCAAATAAACAAAGAAGTCCAAGATCCAATAATGTCCAGTAGTTTAGTCTTGATATTATTCAATATTTTTCATAAAAATATACAACATAATAGAAATATTTGAACACTACATAGTACATAACTACATACTCTCATCAAATTCACTACTACTCTCTCCGTCCCACTCGACTTTGCTAAAAAATAACCAAGTAGGTCCGTCCAATGACTGGATATCTACTTGCTATGACAACTAAGAGCAAGTTGGAGATGAATTTGTAAAGTTTTTTGTAGATTTGTTTGGTACAGGTACTGAAGGCCATCCTTTGGATCCCACGGTTTTGGGATATGGTCCATTGGTGGAAAGTAGTGCTCATGAGAGCCTCCTTGCGCCGGTTGAGACGATAGAGATTAAAAATGCTCTATTTGACATCAGCAATGACAAGGCGCCGGGACCGGATGGTTATTCTTCTGCTTTTTTTTTAGTCTAATTGGGAACTTATTGGGCATGACATAGTCCGGGCCATCAAAGAGTTATTTCGTTCGGGTAAGTTACTTAAGCAAATTAACCACACGGTTATTGCACTTATCCCCAAAACGGACCACTCACCGAAGGTCTCGGACTATAGACCAATCTCTTGCATGAATATCTTGTATAAAATTATCACAAAAATCATAGCGGCTAGACTTAGTCAATGCCTTCCCGGCTTGATTGACCTAGCCCAAGGTGCTTTTGTTGATGACCGCCTCATGTTTGATAACATTTTTCTTGCACAAGAACTCATTAGAGGATACATGAGGAAGCGAATCTCACCAAGATGCATGATCAAGGTGGATTTGCGTAAAGCTTATGATACGATCTCGTGGGATTTTCTTGAGGGGGTCTTAAGGGGGTTGGGCTTCCCCGATAGATTTATTGGGTGGATTATGGAGTGCGTAACCACGACTTCATTTTCCATATCTTTGAATGGATGTTTGTATGGCTATTTTAAGGGCAAAAGAGGTATTCGCCAAGGAGATCCAATGTCTCCGCTTCTTTTTGTCCTCTGTCTTGAATATTTTTCACGATTGATTAATTTAAAAACCAAAGGGCCGAACTTTAATTTTCATCCCCAATGTGCAAAGCTTGGCATTACCCACTTGGCCTATGCGGATGACCTAATACTCTTCTCACGAGGCGACACGTATTCTATAGAAATACTTGTCAATGCCCTTAAGGAGTTTGGGGACGGATCGGGCCTAATGGTTAACCACAATAAATCTAACATTTTTGTGGGGGTGTTAATAATAATGATCTTGATGAGATTATGGCCCTTGTGGACTTTGGGCGTGGGACGTTCCCGGTAAAATACCTTGAAATACCACTTGCCCCGTTAAAGGTTTCGGTGGCTCAATATGCGCCCCTGATTTCTACTATCTCTGACTTCTTGAAAGCTTGGAATATGAAGACTTTTTGGCTACAAGTGTTTCCGGTCCCCCAAACTATCTTAAATAGGACAGTCTCTATATGTAGAGTCTTCTTATGTGGTGGGAAGTTCTCTAAAGTGGCTTGGGATGACATTTGTCTTCCAAAAGAGGAGGAGGGCATTGGCATTCATAATGCCAAGGTTTGGAACCATTCCCTCCTTTGTCGAACACTTTGGGACGTCCATAGGAAAAAGGATACACTATGGTTCAGATGGGTCAATGGGGTCTATCTCAAAGGTAGGAGTGTGTGGGATTTTATCCCACACAATCGTGACTCAATGTTCATGAAGAAATTGAGTCATATCCGAGACCAAATCAAGGGATGTTTTAACAATCTAAATGATACCATAATGGGTCTAAATGCTAGATCCGAGAATGGAAAACTAGTATCGGGTAAGATATATGAACTTTTGAGAACTAAAGGGACGGTTCGAGCTTGGATGAGTTTCATATGGAAATCTTATATCCCTCTCAAATTCTCATTTAATGTTTGGCTTGCCTTGCGTAACAGGTTACCTACACAGGATAACCTCAGTTACTTGCATATTGTTAACCGGTGTGACCTTTGTAAGGGTGGCTTGGAAACAATGTCACACCTCTTTTTCCTTTGTCCTTACACTTGTAGGGTTTGGGAGCATATTAAAGACTGTTTGGGATTAACACGGGAGATGACCACGCTCAATAGCTCAGTCAAATTGTAACACCCCAAATTTTCCCACCCAAAATAACTTGGAGAATTTATAATAAAATGATAATTTCATGAAGGCAATTTCACCGGAAGTCTTTAATAGTGAAAATTTAGAGTGTTACCGCCACACTTAGCAAAACATGGCTAAGTGCACAGGCAAACAAAACAAATGTACTTAGTAAATAACAAGTGCAAAGTAAAAGTAACAAAAGTGATCTAGAGCAATGTTCTTAAAATAAAGTTGTAACATAAAAGTCTTGCTAGGGTATCTTCTAATGGACGCTCTCAGGTCTCTAACCAAGCATATCATCCACAGCAATATCATCTGTAAATATAGAGAAAGAGAAGAAGGAAAAAGGAACAAAAATTAGCTTATGCTAAGTAAGTCCCACCCAACCCCGTAAAATAATAGGTTTGGTGAAAATAATATTTTGTATAATACATGTATACGGAAAAGTGGTTTGAGAGATAAACTTCATGGTATACTTCTTAAAAAAAATGGATGATCCTCAATTTCATTTAATAAAATATTTCCTTTAGTAATGTTCTAAAATATAATTGTATCAAACTCCTAATACATTTGAAGGGCGGTGCTCAACAATTTATTGAGCCCGATGGTCCGTTGTTATGTACGGCCACCCCGGGACTTTTGTCGGTACCACTTCTAACCTGAGGAAACTGAACTTCTACCTTAAGTGTGCACACCCCCAGAAAGGGATTCCAAGCCCTACGGGTAGTAAGAAGCCCAAGTAGTTCGGACGTCAACGTCCCCCTACTCTACCAAAAAGGGATTACCATATAGAAGTGACTAGGTTACTGCTACTACTGCCAAAAATCCACCAAATATCTATCGTTCGGGATTTTTCTACCGAACGCACCAAACTCATTTAATTAAATTTGTTCGGATTGGTTACCGAACCCACCAAGCAAATAGTAGCATCCCTAATCACTCCTTCACAATTAATGGTCGTGAAGGGGACCGACACCACGGATTTCTCCCGTGATGCCCTTACATTGAAAAAGGTTCATTTTATCTTTATTAATTCCCAAAAATTCAGGGATTACTACTCACGTAATTTCCCCAAAGTTATTCAACATTCAACAATGCATCACATATTCATAAATTTTTCAACAAATAGTCAAATAGTACAATTTCATATTTCATACATACAATATATACGAGGTAAAATGCATTTTGGTTGCAATGTGACTTACCTCAACTCCAGATATGTTATAGCTAATCCTCCAACTATGCACCTTCACCCAATTCACCTTCTATTGAAAATTCTAAAGTCAATAATCATTTATAGATTAATTCATCTACCCCTTCTGAGTAGTTTACATTAATTTAGTTAACCTATTTAACCAACAAATTCGTTCCATAAGAGATCAAACTTTCAGCTTAGTAATCTGCTCCTAAGGTTATTAAACACTCACTATTAGTTGTTTGTTGCCTTATCTCGTAACAACACATTCGAATTACGATATTCGAATTAAGTAATTATTTAATTGATTTGAATGAATGTAACATGTTTAGCTTTTTCTTCATAAATCCATAAGTTTTATTTTGGTCCATAAATTCCCGAATCTCCTTAATAGTCCACTGCTATATCAATACTCATCGTAAATCAAGTAACGAAATAGTCAAGTCCATAACAATTCATTAGTTTACTTTTATTACTGCTGGTAACCCAATCACGTATTTATTCTAAGTAAATCCTTATTCGATTGTAAATCACTCCCATACTATTTCTTTTATAAGGATCACCTGTTTACTTTTATACAGTTAGTTACTACAAGCCAAACAATTCAATCAATCTGGTTCGTTTAACTAATCAGTCCATTACTCATTTAATTTCTATTCACCCATAAGTTTTATAATTAACCACCAATCTCGAAATAGTTATTATTATTGTCCTTGCTTTATTATTATTATTATTATTATTATATTATTATTTAAATTAACTGGTTTTCGGTCAGCCCAGTTTGTTTGTTACAGTCCCGTTATCGTCCCAGTATACTAACGGCCGACTAATTTATACTAACGGCTAATTTATAATTTATACTGATTGTGAAAAGGAAGAAACGACCGCAAAGTATATCTCGTGCATCGTCTTCCTCAACGTCAATCTATCTAGCGAACGCAGGGATACATCAAGACTTACCTATGACGACGGGCGGTGACACAGGGGTAGCAGTCAACGGTACGTGGTGATGCGTTCCCGACAATCCGTCCCTCTCTGGCGAGCTTTCTTTCCTCCGGCGACGTGCTTGGTCCGTCCTTCCTTTTCTCCGGCGAAGGCAATAACGACTCTGGTGGTCTTCTTTCTCTCCGGAGGTGATCTTCCCGTCCTCCCCTCGCTTACTCTCGTCTCTTGTCGGCGTGAGTTCTAGACTCCCTCTCTCTCTCTCTCTCTCGGTTCTCTCTTTTTTTTATTATCTTTTTGTCTATTTTTTTTCTTCGTATGGTGCAGGGCAGATTGATGGAAACGCTACTATTTATACAGCTCGTCGATGTTTCTAGGGCGTATGTCTATATGTACAGAATCTTTAGCATTTACTGCAGTCTCCTTCATTGGTTTAAAAGCATGTGTTTACGCAGAGGATCCGGCGAGTATACGTTTATATATGGAATGAACCGAAGCCTTCCCATAATATTATTACTACGTATAATTGATCGTTGCCTGGTGTGTATATTTGTTAATTAAGTTCTTAATTATGTACGGAGTAATACAATACGTACATATATTATCGTACATATATTATTACGTACGTACATATATACTACTACTTATATTATTGTAAAAGTTAACTTGAGTATTGTTAACCATCCTGCGGAGGATTTGTTAGTTATATGTGGGTACCTGGTGTGTACTTTGTACACTTAAATGTATTATTTAATTTCTTCTTAAAATATCACCTTTGTTATGTAAGTCAAAATTTTATTTGGTGAACTCAATAAGAAATGCCACCTTGCAATGTTTTATCGGATTAACACAATTATTATCCTATACGGATTTATTATTATTATTATTATTATTGTTATTATTATTATTTTATTTTTAATTTTAAATTTTCGGAGTGTCACACAAATGGATTTTGAAGGACCATAAAGGATCGAAGATCAAAGGGAAAGCTGCTCGTATTGCCTTTTGTGCCGCGGTCTATTACATTTGGCATGCTAGGAATGCCAACCGATTTGACGAAGTGGATGTGAAGGAAGAGGAGACCATTGCGAAAATCAAGCATGTGGTATATAAGATACTATTCAGTATATACCCACATGACTTGATTAAATTTTGAAGAAGGCCGACACATGGATATTTTGGATGTCGAGGTTTGAAGTTATTAGACACTGCCACATGGACACTTGTATGCCGCGGCATGGACCTTTTGGATGCCGCGGCTTGGGCAATTCGGACACTGAGGCATGGACATCTTAGATGCCACGACATGAGGCAACGTCTTGGACTCGGGATGTTTGCTACTACAACACCTTTGTATTTCTTTTAACCTCTGAACTTCTGTTCTAGTTGCTTACTTAGGTAGCACGGATGTATGTTTGATTTTCCGATTGGGCAAGTATTTATGCTTGGTCCTTTTGGTGTGGATTAGATCGAGAAAAAACCTCTCTTCACCCTCACATTATGTGGGTGGGTGGGTGGGGGGGGGGGGGTTAGGAGATCTAGGACGCTTGATGTATAGTTTTTCTGGGTGTTAATATACATTTCATCCAAAAAATGTCAGCTTAGAGTCTTAGAGACTTAGAGGCATTTTTAAATTTTCCAATTCCTAACGTTTTACTCTTTAAGTTTTTGTTTCTTCTTTTTCCCCTTATTTCCTTTTCTATTTGTCTTCTTCCCCTAACAAATGTTTTTGTTGATCCTGGTCACACAAGGAACAATCTATGGGGGGATAGATTGTTCTGGTTTTTAACTTTTTTCAAGTCCAAGTACTAGACTTGACAGAATAGACTGGCAGCGGATGGGTCTTCTGGTAGGTGTTCTGGTCGGGCAGCCTGAAAAACTTACTAAGGCAATTGCCTTTCTGTTAACTCTTAGGACAAGGTTTGTTGAACACAAAGTCCAAGTCTTTTAGAGTTAATCAGTTAGAATCTAATGCACGTATTAAAAGCAGTAAGTAATGACACCAGAGATTTTTATAGTGATTCAAGGAGCAACTTGTTCCTCAAGTCCACTGCCCCACTAAGCTTGTAAAAACGCAGATTACAACGCCTTAGTTCCTAACACTTAAGAAGCACTCCTCATCTTCTTCAAGTCTAGTTGTCACTCGGGATGTTTTTCCTAGCTTCCTGATGACTGGCCTTGTTTCACTGAGTCTCTTGAAGTATCCCCACTTCACAACTCCAGTTACTTTAAGACGTCCTTCTTAAACAAAAAGATCCTCTTGAATAAAAGATTTTTTCCAACGTGCTTCGAAGAAGATATGAAGATGAAGTTCTTGAAGTGTTGAAGTACTGGAGGAACTTTCTATGTGTTGGGTGTTGAAACTTGAAAGATTTGAAAATATTATCTTCCGTGTTCTCGTATGGAGGATTAGAAAGTTATCTGGCCAGTTGCTTCAAAGTGTATCATATATATACTGAGAGATGCCTTCCCGTTGGAGTGTAGAAGACAACTACATTAAATGTTTGTACTGTTGATTTGATCGGTTGGTTCCAAAAGTAGACAACTTGCTATTTTGGGGCGAATTAAATATTATTCGCCTGGATCCTTGGTCACTCGTCATCTTTAAATATCTCAACGAGTGGAGCTAATTAAATGAGCATTAAATGCGTGTCCAGTAGTGTTTCCATTGAGAGACTCCTAGCCGTTAGGGAATATCCCGTTAGTTTACCAGCTGAGGTAGAACATGTATAAATCTCTAAGTGTGAGGGCTTCTGGTGGATCTTCTGAGAAATGCCAAGTCCACGAACACTTTGAGCACTTCTGTTAGATATGAGA
The DNA here is from genome assembly GCA_945859915.1 of Cuscuta epithymum. Taxonomy (NCBI): domain Eukaryota; kingdom Viridiplantae; phylum Streptophyta; class Magnoliopsida; order Solanales; family Convolvulaceae; genus Cuscuta; species Cuscuta epithymum. Next base: position 52,705 of record CAMAPF010000071.1, read on the forward strand.
TACCAGAAGACCTGAGGTCTTCTATCCAGTCGAATACACTAGAGCTTACACTTAGAAAAATTCTAATACAAAAATTCTAATGGGGGTACTCTAATATCTTAATTGGTCTAGCATCATCAAAATCTAAATACAATTATTCCTTACAATTCCCTCCTTTTTGATGATGCCAAAACCCTTATTCTACTTCCAGTGAAGTGCCTTTCACCATAAAATAAATAAGTTAGAGCTTCAATTTTTAATCTTGGTGGGCAACTTGCATATGAAAGCAATAAGAGTTAAGAACAGAGAGAGTTAAATACAGAATATCAGAGCAAACAAATAACACAAGTAAGAGCAGAACAAGGTTAGTAACAGATAGATAATCAAGGAGAGGGACATAAGAGCTTTTACTAAAGGAGACAGTAAGAAGAGTACAAGATGTTCTGGTTACAAAATCTCTTCTTATGCTGCTGCTGCTTCTGCCTCAAATTCCTTAAGTTTTGCATTAACCTTGGCTCTAATTGTCAACAAGTTCCTTGGGGTAGCATATGAAGACCAAGCAGGAGTTAGCTTGCAGTCAAGATAGTTCATTATACCTTCTTGAGCCGTCTTGCCAGGCACTATCTCCCTTTTCCACCAATCTTCAGCTTCTTCAATGGATCCTCCAGAGCTGAACATGATGAACTCTTCATGATCCAGATATATGTTTTCTTGCTGTAAAGGAGTCATCTTTTTCCTCATTTGCTCAAACAGATCAGGATCTGGTCTAGATAAACTACTCTTTTTCCAATCAGAGAAGGAGAAAGAGGACTTCTTTGTAGACTTCTTGGGAGGAGGAGGAGGAGGAGGTTTATAAGTACCATCTTCAATCTTTTTCTGTTTATTTCTCTCATAATATATAACATGATCAGCTGAACCAGATGCTGAGGTTCTGGCCAGCAGCAAACTTCCAGATTGAGTATCCTCTTCCCTCCTGTTGGCATCATGCAGATTACTGGGGAGAATTTCAATCTTCTGAAATTCATTAGCATTGGCCATACTCAACTTTTCAATGGTAGCAGGTACAGTCTGAGTGACAGAAGTAAGAGTTTCAAGAAGCTCCTTCTGCTTAGTTACATCATGAGCCAAGTTTTTATTCTGAGTTTCTATGAGGACCAGCTTCTGATATCTGTCCTTATCAACATTAACCAAGGAGGTGGTCTTCTGTTCAGCAACAGAGCACATCTCTTCTATTTTCTTCAATGTGTCTTCTCCTCATCTGACTTCTTCAGAATGACCAAACTTATGGCTAGAGAGGTAATTGCAATGTTCTGAGATTTAAGGGTTTCTTGAATAGAACCCAGAGTATGTTGAATGTTGTCCACAGAAGTAGCCAGAGCATATGTTCTGTCAAAGGCAGTCTTTGCATACTTGTTCAGAGAATTCTTTAGCTGAGTGAAGTCTTCTCTCAAGCAGGGTAAATCTTGTTGATAATTGTCAAGAATGGAGGCATTCTGTCTGAATGTGTCCCTGTTGATCTTGATCAGCTTTTGAAGACCTACACTGACATTCTGTCCAAATTCTCCAGCTGCATGAATGAAATCTTTCAGAGGCACATGTAACACCCCCAAATTTCCCACCCAAAAATATATTTAAATATAAATTTATTCAAAAGAAATATTGGACTTTTATTTGAAAACATCAGAGTTTACAGCGGAAAAATATTCAAAGGAAAATAGGGGCGTTACCGCCACACTCGGTTTTCTCTTAACCGAGTGCACAGGCTGAAAATACTCAAACTCCAAAATTGATTATTTAGATCTTGTAAATTAACTACATTGATTACTACAGCTACATTTTCTAGCGGAGGCTCTCTCGAAATCAACAACTTCGTCAAATCATCACCTGTATAAAATCAAGTACAGAAAGAAAAACAAACAAAACAAAAATTAGCAACAATGCTAAGTAAGTTCCACCCAACCCCGTAAACTAATATAATTTGATACATATATAATTTTTTTTTAATACATTTTAGAGAAAAGTACTTTCAAAACACCGTATGTAAAACAACATTTATACAAAATTCCAATCACATAACTCATAAATCATAGTAATTCCAAAGATACAGAAAATACCAAAATTCTCTTCTCTTTGAACTTCTCAAAAATCAGTTTTTCTCTAACTTCCTAGTAATTTAGAAGGGCAGTGCTCAACACTTTGGTTGAGCCCGGTGGTCCGTTGTTATGTACGGCCACCCCGGGACTATCGCCGGTACCGCAACTGCTCAATGGAAACGGAAACAACTACCTTAAGGGAGTGTTTGCAACAGCTTCTGCTTTAAAAAAAGCACTTTTGGAGTGATTTGGAAAAAGTGATTATTTGTAAAAGTTGATAGTGTTTGAGAAAAAAGTGATTTTGAAAAGTAAAAGTTGGTAGTGTTTGGTAAAATAAGTGCTTTTGGTGTATAAAAAGTGGAAAAACACTTTTGACACGAAAGCCGAGAAAAATAAAAAATTGATAGTGTTTGGTAAATAAGTGGTTTTTTAAGCCAAAAGCTCAGAAGTGCTTTTTTTGAAGTAGTTGCAAACCAGCCTTAAGTGTGCACACCCCCTAAAGGTATTCCAAGCCCTCCGGGTTAGTAAGTTGATCCGGGTAGTCAGGATGTTTTCTACCAACTACGCCACCTCAAAAATTGAATGATTAGGAGCTACTACTACCACTACTACTCAAAAGCCGGGATGTTTTCTACCGACCATCAATTCACCTCAAACCAATACCAACAAGAATTGAGTAGTAGTAGACCTAACCATCCTCCACATTTTAAGGGACGTGGAAAACCGACACCACGGATTTCTCCCGTGATGCCCACTCTTTATGAAAATATTTATTTTTCTTTGTTTTCTCAAATCCATCAAAACTCATATTTTTCAAAATACACTAAAATCTCCATTTTAATTTATCAAACTCCAACAATCATATCAACATAGTTACTATTACAAAATCACCCAAAATCATATACAATAACTCATATACATATTCAATGATAACAACCCAACATATCAAGTATAAAAAAATTCTATAGAATAACATTTACATAAATATAATTCTCAAATGCACACAAAACATTCGAAATAATTACGAAGCAAAAGGGTATAATTTTGGGTACAATGGAACTTACCTCAACTCCAAGTACTCCTAGTTAATTCTTCTACCTTGCTCCTCAACCAAATCACCTTCTATTAAAATTCAAAAATCAATATCCTATTAACTTAAAAGAGTTCCTCTAATCTTGATAGATTCTTCCTTTTATGATTTAATAGTTAATCTCCATAAGAGTTTACTCATTTTATTAATTATCTCCTATTGATTTTATTCAAGAACGTACATTTCTAACATTCAACATTTATACTTTTTAACCAAAGTTACAGCTTCGGAAATGAACTAAAGTCATTATGAATAACCCAAATATTAACATTCTCGTAACCTATACTGTATTACTTTGATCATCCTCGTTATACTTTCATTCCAACTATTATTATTATTATTATTATTATTATTATTATTATTATTATTATTATTATTATTATTATTATTATTAATTATTATTGTTAGTCATACGGCCCAATATAACCCAGCCCACTTTATTAATATGGAGTCTTACGTAAAAATAGTAGAGCACGTCCGATTGTCACTCGGCACCGGCGAGCAAGTTCACTAGTTCAGCGCAGGTATGTCCTTCGGGCGGCGGCGGCACAGCTATGGGATCCTTCCTTTTAGCATCGGCAGTGGGTGGTCCCATGATAGTCTGATTTCCTCCTCGGGCGACGTCAGGAGCATTTCAGCTTCTGCGGCGACCTCCTCTCCTTCTCCGGCGAACTTCGTACCAGGCCCTCCGGCGTTGACAGTATCCGTCCGATCGACTTGCAAGTTGCAACTACATACACTCCGGCGACGTTCGTTCTCTTTTCCTCTCCCAATTTCTCTCGCTCTGTTTTCTTCTCTATTTCTTTCTTTTACTTGGTCGTAGATCGCAGCAGCCCTATTTATATGGGACGTCGATGGTTCTAGAGGAGCGTTACCAGAATCTTCTTCCATAATAACCGGCATAATTCCCATACATATCGCCCGACCCCATCGTCTTCCACTTAATATTTGTATTTATACTTCGTATATAAGTTGATATGTATGTAAATTAATTACGCGTGTATGTATAGTTTTAAATACGGAGTATAATTAGTGACGTGGGTGAGTATCCCTTTTTATAAAAATCAGTCTTTTTACTATACTTAGAGCCCGTTTGGTAGCACCAAAATCGGCTGTTTTGGCTGATTCTGCTGAAATTTATGATATTATGGCTGGAGTGGCTGTTTTGGCTGATTCTGCTGATTTAAGAAAAAAATATTTTAAAAATATATTTTATTAATAAATTAAAGAAAAAATTATATGTAAAAATAGCTAAAATGGTCCTCTACAGTAACTTCAGCCAATACAGCCAGAAAAGTAACTCCAACCTTACTTTTTCGGCTTATTACACAATTCAGCGCGCGAAAGTAAAAGTTACGTGTTTGGTGAAAAAGCTGGCTGATGAGCCTGATAAGCCGAAAACAGAGTTCTCCAAACGGGCTCTTATTAGTGTATAAGTAGGGTGCTTTTACGTTACTAGGTAAAGAATAAGTAGGGTGTCAAAATGTATTCCCTTTTTTTTTTGGCTTCTTCTTACGAATGATTGTTGTTTTATCAATTTAGCAACACCCAAAAATGTACTACCTTCGGTATCATTTAATTATCTAGTTACGTTATTTGTAAAGACTATATTGCTATAGGAGTATGTAACGTTTATCTCTTTATTTTCATCTTTAATATTTTATTTTTATCAAATCATTTATATCTGTTTTATTTTTATTTTATCTTATTATTGTTTTTAATTTTAACTTTTTAGGGTGTCACAGCACATGAGGCAATTCCTCTTCATAGCCAGGCATGCCATGTCCCCCAGACTTAGGCATAGGAGGCTTTCTAGGACTTTGCGTTGGAGAGGAGGTCCGATGTTTGCTCTTCTGCGGAGGAGTCTTTTGCCTCTTGGAAGTGAATACTTCTCTAAGAGACAGAACTGCTAACAATGAATCCATCACCACCAGAGGATGAAGGAACATAAACCTTCTGCTTCTTCTTGGGAGGAGAATGATTGGAAGCAACAGACTGTTGAGATGAAGCTTGCCTTGGAGGGGAGGCAGGTGGAGTTGCAGTTTTGGATTTGTGAGCAGAAGGGGTGGGGTTATTGGAATTTTGGGGTGGAGGAAGTTGGTTTTGAGGTGGAGGTGGAGGTGAAGGGGATTGGTCTATGTTAGGAGACTTCCGGTGACGGGGTGATTTGGATGGGGCTTTCTTGGGTGAGCGTGTTTTCTGGGGTGAAGGTTGAGTGGATTGGGTTTTTTGTTTGGGTGGAGATTGTGGGGGTGTGAAATAAGGAGTAGCAGGATGTGATGTGGTTTTCTGTGATTTTGAATGTTTGGAGAAGGAAGATGATGATTTCGGTTTAGGTGAAGGGGAGGGGTTAGGGGGTGTAGGTGATACAGGAGGAGTTCCAACAGGTGTACTTAGGTGAAGGGATTTAGGGGGAGAGGTATCAACATGATGGGGAGAGGGAGGAGTAGGTGAAGTGATGATTACCTCAAGGTCTTCTTTTGATTGCTGAGATCTCTTCCATTCCTTAATGAGTTTGGCATGTGACAGATCAGGGTCATTAGCATCAGAGCACTCTCCATCTTGGCCTCTTCCTTGGAACTTAGGATTTTTAGATTCCTTTAAGTCTTTCTCCAGTAACCAGGCTTTAAAGGCTACAACCTCATCAGCAATGTTGGATTCATTCACCCCTTTCGACAAACTTCCCAGTGGCTTAATAGCAGTCATATCTTTTTTAAAACCAACTAGTATTGTACCCGTGCGATGCACGGGACAAAAGTAATATTTGTAATTTATTTGTAATACTCACATAAAAAATTATATATATATATATATATATTAAAATATCGTAAGATTTATTCTAATAACTTTGAATTACACGTATGATATGATAAATAGAGACACTAATAAGCTATGATATAAAAAATCATTACGGATTAGAATTCAAAAGAAATTGCATGTTTTTAAAATCAATAGAATACTAATAAATTTTAATTGTGTGCCGTATTATAATTAATCCTAATCAAATGACTATAACTCCGTCTTTTTATAATATTAATATTTTCACTCAATTCATTAATATTATTTTTATCTTGTTTTATTTTTTTAGAAGAGTATATGAATACCGTTAAAAAAAAGAGTATATGAATATTAATTTTTATTTGGTCTCAATATACTCCTCTGCACTTGTGATCCGGAACATAATATTCTTCGGCCCATTTACCGCCCTGGCTCGATTGAGCCCAAACCTAGGTCTCTAACTACTCCGTATATAAATATATACACGCACACTGTAGCTCACTCTCACCGTTGGAATTCTTCTAGATCAGTCCGGCTTTCTCACACGCACGCTCCTTCTCAAGCCTGGATGATGCCTAGTGTGTTAAAATGCATTTTTGTCAACTGTGCCAAAAACTTATGGCAAATATGTGCATCTGTGCCCATAGGAGTTATTAGTCAATCTCTCTTGTTAATGTTCAACCTAAAGTTTACATTTAAGCCAATTTTGTGGTACCTTGTATGATACTACGTAGTATTATATATAAGCATAGAAAATAAGTAGAGGACTCCATTGTAGTTGGGATTACATTGGTGCTAATTTTAATCACTACATAATAGTGTAATTGTATATAAGTACTGCCCTTGTGGCTTGTATGGTTTTCATTTTTCTTTTCAAATCTTATATTGGTGTTTCAGTTTTTCTGTAGTTGAATCAAGTTTATGTAATAACCTTCCTAATTTTATATAAATTTATGTGTTTCTATAAACACTCGATGTAAATGTTTTATGTTTGACTTCAGTTGTATATGTATTAATGTAGATACCTTGATGGTTACTTATTATATGTGAACATCTCTAATCATTACAATAAATTATAGACCATATGCCTAATATGGCATCTAAATTATACCAATTTTAGTTGATCTATTTTATGTTTCATTTCAGGTGTAACGAAGTGCTTGAAGGTGGGTTGAAAGGAGGAAGTGTAAGTAAAAGGGGAAAAATATGGAAATATTTATGTAAGTTAATGTATCAGAATCTCCTTTGCCTCTATAAAATAATAAAATAATTAGTTCATTTCAATATGATTTGGCATACATTTTGCGAACCAATATTTTTTCTAAGTTTAAGTATTGCTTCTAAACTCTGATTATACATTTAATCTTCATGCCTATTAGTAACTTTGAAGCATTATAATCTTGTAATTCTATGATAATTTTCCTTATCAAATCATACATATTCACTTATTCTCTTAAAACATTGTTCAGAATTGGATTCCTCAAAACAGTATTTTTTTAAGCAAAATGTTCTCTTTGAAGAGATAAAGATGCAAGTATTCTTCCCTCTCTTCAATCCCATGCTAAAACTCACCTTAAACATTATTTTGGTTAAGCAAGTATTGTGGTACCTTTCAGGGTGGAGACAGGGAGGGGCTGACGATGACCACGGCCCCTGCAAGAAAAAAAATCTTAAGTATATATTATGTATAAATACTTTTAATCTGTAGAAAGTATGTTGATATTTTAAAATTTGGCTCCTTCAATGTAAAATTGTTAAGGACCGACCCCTTTAACCCTAAATGTTTGGCTCCGCCACTGGTACCTTTGTATGATACTACTATACATGTGTATTGAAAATAAATAGAGGAATCCACTTTAGTTGAAATTATTAAATTGTTGCCTTAGTTATTGTAATCACTACATAATACTGTGTGAGGTATAATTTTATAATTATATCCAACTTTCCTTGCCAAGACATACATATTCTTGTGCGCTTCCACCTTTTTAGTCGTTGGATGACTATCTTTAATGCACCGGATTAAATCATATTTTTCACAATAAGCACCCTTTTATTATAACTCAACCTTATGTGTGTGTGTGTGAGGAAAGATTATATCAGGCCGACCTGATGGAAACCGTTGTCAGGATGAGTCCATGTGGCCATGTGGGGATCTTCCAGGTGGAATATTTTGACGAAAGTTTTTTTAGCTTGTTCCTCATCAAGTTTCTAGTTTATCCATACAAAATTTCAGCTAAAAATTCAATCGGGAAGGCAATCAAATAAATTCTTTACAAAAATTGTACTTTATATATATAAACAACACAGATTTCTTCAACAATTTATTTGACTACCTTTCCGATTGATCTTTTAGCTGAAATTTGGTATGGATGAAATAGAATTGAAGAAGAACATGCGCAAAACATTTCATCAAAAAATTCCACCGAGAAGGGACTCTGATGGCATCGGCCTGACAGGACCTCTACTTATATATATATATATATATATATATATATATATATATATATATTTAAAGAACATTTTCAAGCGAGAATAGACTTTGAAAACCCTAGCTGCTCCGGCGATTACGGACGCTCCATGTCGACGAAGCCTGCATGGGCTGCTCCGGCCGGGGTGCCGGGTGCAGCGTCGCGATCTTTTGCGGAAGTATTAGCGGCAAACAAGGAGATTCCACTTAAGGTACCTTTTAGGCGCAAAGGGCTGCCTACGATCCAGTTTTTAGATGATGAGGTTACAACGTTGGCCGATCAGCATAAGTTCGTGTTGGTGGGGTCGTTTGTTAAAGAAGGCCTGCAATGGCCTTGATTCGATCTGAGTTTGAAAAAATTGGTTTCTCGGTGCGATTTACGCTGGGGCTGTTGGATCAAAGGCATGTTCTACTCAAATTTGCCCATGGGGATGATTTCCAGAGGTGTTGGCTTAGGCAAGCCTGGATGATAAAGGGTTTCAAGATGAGGATTACTCGCTGGACTCCCGATTTCCGACCTGATGTTGAATCACCCATAGTCCCGGTGTGGATCATGTTTGACGGACTGCCTTTGCACTTCCACGACAAACGGGCTCTCTTCTCTATCGCAGGAATGATAGGAAAGCCACTCAAAGTGGATGCGGCGACGGCAAATCTAAGCAGACCATCTACGGCTAAGGTGCATGTGTGTTGAACTGGATTTGCTTCAAGAGATTCCCTCGAAGGTTTTGATTATGCAAGGGAATAAGGAAATTGTGCAGCCGGTTACCTATGAAGATCTGCCTCTTTATTGCACTAAATGTAACCGACTGAGACACTCCAAGGAGTTGTGTGGAATCAAGTCACATATGGAAGGAGCTAATGTGAAGCAAGTCAGTATCCAGCCTGAAGGAAATAAGATTTCGCAACGTCAGGTTGTGGAAAAATCTCCTCAAGAATGGGTTCAGGTTAAACACAAAAAGAAGGGGAAAGAAATTGTAGTTGCTCGGGATAATAGGGAGGTGGCTGAATCATCCAAGAGAAGCGAGGAATCTATCCGTGCATAAGCTGAGGGAATAGGGGTAATCAATGGGGAGGACCCGGTGGTGGTAGTGGAGGAACTAGCTTCGAAGGAGGACCAACATGTTGGGGTTGCAAATATACCGGTAGGGAATCATATACCGGGGGAGGAAGCTCTCCAGGACAACAAACAAACTGCTCAGGAGGATAATGCTTTAAAAATTACTCAAACAAGAGAAGGTAGTGGTCAACACGATGGAGAAACAGAAAATGGGGTGGACACTGGGAACATTGCTAGCGAGGATACGTTGGTAGATATTCCTATCATGACGGATGTTTCAAAGCTAATATCACTTGAGGAAGGCACGGTATGTGAACTGGATGGTAGTGAAGAGGGCTATGAAACGGAGGGTGATCATAATCATGTGGAGATGCTCACTTCGGTTGCCTGGAAATCAGTATGTGGAGAATTAGTTAGCAAGGTGGCTTTGATAGAACAAGAGCAGGAAGAGGCACTGGGGGTAATTTCCAGAAAGAAAGTCAAAGATATTCCTCCTCGTTCGGTCACAACTCGTTTGGCGGCCAAGAGGAACAAAAAGGAAGGCTCTTCTGAGGTTTCCTTATGAAGCTGCTTACATGGAATGTGCGTGATCTCGCTTCGGCGTGCCCGAGACTACGTGAATTTGTTAAGCGCCACTCTTTAAATTGTATTGCTATTCTTGAGCCAATGGTCAGTCCCTCCACTGGTGTTCTTTATTTAAATAAGTTGGGTTTTTCCGACATTTACATGTCGGCCTCAAATAAAATTTGGGTAATGTGGAATGCTTCTGATTTTGATGTAATTTCAGTGATAGATAGAGATCAATTTTTGTTGGTTAAGTTGAGGTATGTGCCGTTAGACTTCACTTTAGTCTACTCCCCAGTTTATGGTAAGCACACTAAGGCAGAGACTAGAGAGGAGCCAACTTTGGGAAAGTTTGACTATTCATGCACATTCTGATCATATCCCTTGGGTATTAGGAGGTGATTTCAATGTGGTTTCAACTCTGGCGGATTATAAAGGGCCTGGTCAGCCTCTTATTGGTGATGTGACTGATTTCCGAGATTGTATTGATGCTTGTGGATTAAACCAGCTGCCTACTTTGGGATCTACTTACACGTGGACTAGGGTACGGTCTAATGGGCGTATTTGGGAGAAGTTAGATAGATACTTGGTGAATAAAGAGTTTATTGATTCTTTTGACACATGTAATGTTCAACATTTGAGTAAGGACCATCTTACTCATGACCATTGTCCTATTTTGCTCATTTGTGAAACTGATTTGATCAAAGGACCATCTCAGTTCCGTTTCCAAAATATGTGGTTCTCTAGAGAAGATTTCATACCTTATGTAAAACAAAAACGGGAAAGCTATCCAAGGATAGGGGGTATGAGAGGAATGGTTTCAAAACTTAAGGACCTAAAACTGGATTTGAAAGCATGGAACAAGGATGTATTCGGTAACATTTTTAGTGAAACACAAAGACTGGAACAGGAGGCTCTTAGGGCAGAGCAGGATTATGAGGCTAATCCAACTGAAGAGACTAGAGCTCGCTGCCATAGAACCCAGGCTGAACTTCTAAAGAGGCTAAAGCAACATGAAGTATATTGGAAGCAGAAGGCTAGTATAAAATGGTTGAGGGAAGGAGATGCCGATGCCAATTCCAAGTTTTTTCATGCTTCAGTTAAAGATAAGATTGGAAGGCAATTTATTAGAGCCATTAAGAAGATTAATGGAGAGTGGGTATATAATACCCAGGAAATAGGAGCTGAAGCGGTAAGTTTTTTTGAAAACTTATATCACTTTGAGCCAACTGATTCATATGATGATTTACTTCCATATATTCCGCCTATTTTGCAAGAGGGTGATAATACCAATATAGTTAAGATTCCCACAGAAATGGATGTTCGGGAGGCTGTTTGGGGTCTTAGTGCAGATGCAGCTCCAGGGTCGGATGGGTTTGGAGGTAGGTTTTACAAAGGTTGCTGGGAAATTATAAATTATAAAAAAGGATGTGGTGTTGGCTGTCCAGGAATTTTTTCTAGGGATTCCTATTCCTAAACGGGTTGGCAGTGCTAATTTGGTGCTGATTCCAAAGAAGAAAAGTCCTGTCTCATTTGGTGATTTTCGTCCTATATGCTTATATCTAATGAGCAGTCAGGTTTTATGAAAGGAAAAGAGATACAACATCAAGTTTTGGTTGCCTTTGAGATGTTACACCATTTAGATAAAAAGGTGCGTGGCTCAAACCTGGTTATTAAGCTGGATATGGCAAAGGCGTTTGATAGAGTAGCATGGGGTTTTCTTGATGCTATATTGGATAAATTTGGTTTTAGTCATCAAGTAAGACAGCTCATAATGGGAAACCTAAATGCAACTCATCTTTCAGTTATTCTTAATGGTTCATCATTTGGTTACTTTCAGCCGCAAAGGGGGGTTAAACAAGGGGATCCTTTGTCACCATTGTTATTTATCATTATGTCTGAAGCTTTCTCGAGGGGGATCAACTATATCCTTCAAAGTGGGGTCATAGAAGCTTTTAATTGGGGAAGAGCTATTAATATAAGTCACTTGGCCTTCACAGATGATCTTATGGTTTTTCTTAATGGTTCAGACAAGTCTATAAGGAATTTTAATATTTTCTTGCAAATTTACCAAAACGCAACAGGACAATTAGTTAATAAGGATAAAAGTTGTTTTGTTATAGGTAAATCTACCTCGGCAGCAAGGATCTTACGTATTGAAAATAAGTTGGGTATGAGGGTCTCTAAATTGCCTTTCAAATATTTGGGGGTGCAGCTCCATAAAGGCATTACAAGGTTAATTCACTGTAAGCAGCTACTGGAGGCAGTTGACGCTAGGTTGGCTTCTTGGAAGCTTAAGCTTCTTTCGCAAGGTGGAAGATTAATACTTATTAAACATGTATTAAGCTCCTTACCTTTACATATTCTTGCTGTGACTGGCATACCTGCAGCAGTCATACGAGTATTCAACAGGAAAATAGCAAACTTCTTTCGGGGGATAAAGGATAATAAACATAAGTATCATTGGGCCTCTTTCAAAAAACTGAGTAGGCCTATTGAAGCAGGAGGTATAGGTATCAGATCCTTAGAAGATATTCAAAGAGTTTCCTCAATGAAATTATGGTGGGAGTATCAAAGGGGTGACTCTATTTGGGCTTCAATGATGCAAAGTAAATATGGCAAAAGGGCTATGGGAGAGGTAAAGCCTCTAGATTCTCCCACCTGGAGGAAAATCTGCATTATTCATGTGGAGGCTGAGCCTATGGTGGATAGAAGTGCTAACTCTATCCTATGGAAGCACACACAGGATGGTCATTTCAGTTCAAAGTCTGCTTACAAGGATTTGTGGAGGGGGAGGGGAAGAACTATATCAATTACAAATATTTGGCATAATTCTCAAATACCCAAAGTGAAAGTTTTTCTCTGGAAGCTTTGGCATAACTGTCTTCCATTCCCAGAACAATTGGCTTCCTTTATGGTGGTTTTCCCATCGCGTTGTCCTTTCTGCAGGTCTGCTTCAGCGTCGACAGATCACGTCCTTCTGGATTGTACTCTTGCAAGATCGATTTGGAGCTTTTTCGAAAATGCTCTGAAACCTGGAGGGAGAAGAGTAAGTCAAATTAAAGCTGAATTATTAAAATGGTGGTGTGGAGCTTCGGGAAAGTCTATGGATGCAATATATACTGCAATATTGCCCGGGGTGATTGTGTGGCAAATCTGGAAGTCATATTGGGATTTAATTTGGAAAGAAGAAATCACAACAAAGGAGAAGCTTATCCAGCAGATCTGTAAATGTATGTTAAATTGGAGTTATGCACATGAAAATCTTAAAGGAAATGCTAGACTGAAAGAGATTGGATTCTTACCTGAATTCTTTGGAGTAAAGAAGCGCAGATAGTTCGATGGAAGAAGCTGGAAGAGGACTCAGTCAAACTTAACTGGGCGGTTTTTAGACAGTCTGGCAGGTCGGTGGCTGGATTCCTGTTGAGAGATCATAAGGGAGCAGCTCAAGGTTTTCCACTTAGTGGATCTTCAGAAGGGGACGGAAATGATGAGTTGGAAATGGAAGGATTCAGACAGGTTTTGGAGAGAGTGGAGGCTCTAGAGTTTTCGCAGGTGGATGTTGATGTCGGCAGCGAGCGGTTATTGGGGCGGTGTGCTGACCATGCGGCCCATTTCCGGTTTGTTACAAAAATTGGACTGTCCCCGGCCCAAGTTAATCAAGCTGCAGAGATTGTAGCTTATTTGGGCGGGCTGAATTGCTTTACTTGGAGGAAGAGAGATCGGGTGCCTAAAGAGCTTAGCAGTGCAATTATTTTAGACTCTAGGGAGTTTCCTCATGTTATAGGCTATGTTTGGCGGGCATAAGTCCCTGACTTCCAGCTTTTGTACTGTTCAAAAAGTTCCTAAAAGCTTCTAGTTGTGTGTTTGGCATGACAGTATTTAAGAGCTTTTCAAAAATTAAAAGATCTTTTTTGAGATGCTACCGGGAGTAGCATCTAAGAAAAGCTAGTGACTTTTAGTATTAATTAATCCTAACAGCTTGTATACCAAACCGAACTAAATCAAACAGTCAGCTTTTTATCAAACAGCTACCACCTTTTCTTTTTAAGACCTTTTCAGTCACTAAAAGCTAACAGCTATTAAAAAGCTCACAAAAGTATCTTTTCAGCTAGTTGTGCCAAACATGCCCATAATCTAATTTTTCAAGTCTATTTGCTAGAGTTTTTCTCTGTTCTTTTGTTGCGGGTAAGGTTTGGTCCCCTGGTTGTATTCGTTTCTTCTTTATTAATAAAACTCTGGTAAATACCTCCGGCATTTACCCTACTGATTTTGGTGGTTGGCCTTCTGGGGTAATATATATATATATATATATATATATATATATATATATATATATATATATATATATATATGGTGCGGTTCCAATGAGAACAATGCTTAACGTGAGAACGTGAGAACACTCACATCTAAGCCAATGTGATGCACAATCGACGTTGTCTGGTGCACATTTTAACATTTTCCAAACTAAGCCATTATTAAATAATTGCAGTTGTATTTTTGTAAATAAAATGCTTAACTCGCAAAAGTGCAACCGATGAGTCTTATTGTGCATCACATTGTGATAAATGTGAATGTTCTCACGTCAAGCATTGTTCTCATTTGATCCCCTGAATATATATATATATATATATATATATATATATATATATATATATATATATATATATATATATATATAGGAGTATTCAGGTCCGGCCAGGCCGGACCACTCCCCCCGTCCGGCCTCCTCCTTTGGGGGCCTTCCCGGTGGTATTTTTTGCTCAAATTTTTTGTGTAGGTTCCTCATCAAGTCTAGTTCATCCATACCAAATTTCAGCCACAAATCCAATCGGGAAGGTCGTCAAATGATTTTTGCAAGTTAACTGGTCTAGAATATGTATTTTCCGAACCAGTTAACTTGCAAAAATCATTTGACGACCTTCCCGATTGCATTTTGGCTGACATTTGGTATGGATGAACTAGACTTGATGAGGAACCTACACAAAAACTTTGAGCAAAAAATACCACCGGAAAGGCCCCCAAATGGAGGAGGCCGGACGGGGCTCCGGTCAGGAAATTCCTGACGGTCAGGAAATTCCTGATCGGAACAGCACTCTCTATATATATATATATAAGGTCATCCTGATCGCCGTTTTCAAGCTCTATTCGTCTTCTTTTGATCCTGTAGTCAATCCTAGAGCTCTTTTGTCATCAAATCTTCATCGTGAACCTCCCGGTGACCTCCAAATCTATCAATCCACTCTCGAATGCATCTCGAATCATCCCGAGTGCTACTCAAGCGCCAGTGCCGTACTCTAGATTCCTGATTTTGACTCTAAGTGACACAAAACTCAAACCAACGCCTGGTAAACATAACTTGAGCTAAAATTGAGACTTGTTACACCTTAAAGTTAGGAAAACCATCAAAAGCCGATTTCAACACACATCAAATGCATGTCTAAATACGGATTTATCATACCTCTGCAGGTCTGTTTCTTTCTAAGCAAAAATACATTTGTGACCTTCTTGCTTGTTTTCATTTGCACACTCTCAAATCTGTCCACACTCCTCTTGCTACACATACTACTCTCTCACTCACTGATGGTGAGCTTCTTGCATACGCCATTGAGTACAACAATATGGTAGGTGCATTGCAACATTTAATTTCAACACGGCCTGATATGACTTATGCAGTACATTTAGTGTCTCAGTTTATGCATGATCCTTGAACTACTCATATGCTTGCCGTCGAACGAATTTTTAGATATTTACAGGACACACTTGATCATGGATTATGGCTTCAGTCCTCCAAACTTCTTACGTGTATTTTAGGCTATTCGGATGAAGATTGGACTGGTTTTCCGAATACTTCTTGTTCCACCACCGGTTTTGCTGTTTACTTGGGTCCTAATCTTGTGTCTTGGAAGTCCATAAAGCAACCTACTGTCTTCAAGTCTTTTACTGAGGCAGAATATCATGTTATTGCTTACACGGTACATGATGCCTTGCACATTCGACCTGGTTCGATCGAGTTTGGCTTTTCAGTTACGGTCTCAGTTCAGTTTTTTTTGTGATAATATTTCAGCATCCTATTTGACTGTCAACCTTGTTTACCGTGCTAGGAGCAAGCATATTTAGATTGACTATTACTTTGTTCGTGAGCGCATCACACATAGAGATTTGGTTGTAAATTATGCTCCTGCTCATCTTTAGTTGCCTGATATTTTTTATCAAAAGTCTCTCTAACCAGGAATTTCATTTTTTTGAAACACAACCTACGTGTTGTATCTCTCGCGCAACTTGAGAGGATGTAATAATATACTTGTTTAGGGTTATTTGTGTAATTGACAATTAATTCACTTATTATAAATATATATGTTAGGGTTCCTAAAGGATTAACATGTTTCATTATTTTACAGAATCATCCCTTTTCCTCATGATGAAAACAGGTGCGCCCCATGGAGACACACTAGGTTGGATAAATTCCTTATCTAAAAGATCTTGAAGTTGTGCCTTTAGTTCTTTTATCTCAGCAGAAGCCATTTGATAAGTAGTTGTTGAAATGAGAGTGGTACAATATATTAGTTCAACAGTAACTTCCACTTCTCGAGATGGTGGTAAACCCGATAAATTGTCAGAAAAGGCATCTGGAACGTTTGCTACACAAACCAATTAAAAAAAATACTCAATTACACTTAATTTTTCTACTTTTTATCTTTTATTTCATACTTTTCTGCAATCTCTGTTACATTTTCTACATTGTTCATCATTCTGACTACTTCTCCCTTAAATATTTTGTCAAACTCTATTGTAAGAAACATTTCATTACATCTAACAACATTATATTTGTGAATGAGAGTTGGTACCCTTGATTTGTGTCAATACATCTTTACATAAAAATTTGTACATTATGCTTAGAAAATGATACCTAACTTTTCAAGTGACTTTAATAACCCTAATGGTGTAAACTTCCGTTAAGTTGATTCATAAAGACATTTAAATACTACTTAGTATGATAAATTCGTGAACTTTAAATAAAGTAATATGGGAACTATTTATATTGAAAAAAGTAATAATCAAATTTCGTATATTAATATGCACTTTTTAAACCTTTTCAAGTTTGACTTTTTTATAGTTAATTGCATCGATTGTTTTTACAATAATGAAGCAAACACTATAAAAAATTTATGGGATTGACACGGATTTGGCACGGATTTATCAATTTTTTCGTGTCAAACTGTTTTTGGCATAGATTTGGCATATCCATGTCAAAATCCCTGCCAATTTTGGAAAACTCATACCAAAAATCTCTGTCAATCTCGTATTTTTTTGGTAGTGAAATACTTCGTATGTATTTACATGATAATATAAACCTTTTTACTATAATGAATATTTCTCCTCAAATATATCTAAAAAAAATTGTTTGTACCGATCAAGTTGAACTTCTCCTCTTGTATACGCCTCTACTCATACTTAAAAGAAATTAAGGTGATCAACAATACTATTTTTAGAGTTTTAATGTGTTAAGTTTTGTTACTTTGTAATTCATCAAACAACACTACTGGCTCATTATCCACGTAAATAAGGCCATAAGGGTGGTCGAAAAAATATTATTAACATTGGGCAAGTTTTGCCAAAAAAACATTGGGTATGAGTTATCGCGCCTTGCGCGATCAATCGCTAGTAAGGATGATAGAAGTTAACAAAGTTTTGTAGGATAAAGATTCTTTTTCTGCGTTTATCAAATTTGTTTTAAATTTCTTGCACATAGTCTATTTTTACATCAGGGGTCAGGAGAGGGGGGTTGGGGGAGTCGGAGGTAAATAGAGCTGAAACTCCATCCATGAAATTTCGAACACGAGACCTCCCGTATGGGAGAGCGAGTTACAAACTTACATCAATTCCATTTTCAGATTATATAATTGAAGAACAATGCATGAAAATGCAATTTAATACAATGTTCAAACTCTTTCCACTTATAAGAGGCCGTTTAGCAACACTGTTTTTCGGCTTATCAGGCTTAACAGTCAACTTTTTCACCAAACACGTTACTTTTGCTTTTACGGGCTGAAATGTGTAATAAGCAGAAAAAGTAAGGTTGGAGTTACTTTTCTGCTGTATTGGCTGAAGTTACTATAGATGACCATTTTAGCTATTTTTACATACAACTTTTTTCTTTATTTTATTAATAAAATATATTTTAAAAATATTTTTTCTTAAATCAGCAGAATCAGCCAATGCAGCCACTTCAGCCAGAACTTCATAAATTTCAGGAGAATCAGCCAAATCAGCCGATTTTCGTGCTACCAAACGAGCTCTAAGTGTTTTTAACCAGATTCAAATATTATTGTCTGATCTGTTTAATGTTAGTGTGATGAGTTCATATCTAATTTGATAAACGTGTATGCATAATATGTTTAAGGGGTGTTTTTTATTGCTTCTACTTTAAAAAGTGATTTTGGAGAAAATACTTACTGGTAAAAGTTTGTAGTGTTTGAGGTAAAGAAGATTTTGAAAAAGTAAATTTTGGTAGTGTTTGATAAAATAAGTATTTTTTGTGTAATACTCCGTAGAAAAAGTGAAAAGCAGTTTAAAGCGGCTCTCGAACTGCTTTCATCTTTTAATTTTGGAAAAATTGATAGGAATAATCCCAACTATTGGTGGTCCGCCCATAATAATCCCAACTATCGATTATTTTAGAATGATCCCAACTTTAGGGACCTTCCGCCAATAGTGGTCCATAGAAATAAATTCATGTAGTTTCTAAAGTGGATGATGAGTGATATAGCAAGTAATCCCTATAAATAATCTCAACTTTTAATTTTTACACTTAATTTCTATTTAAAATTCACTTTTTATAGGAGGTAATATATGACCATGGACCATTATTGGCGGACGATCCATATAGTTGGGATTATACAAAAATAATCAATAGTTGGGATTATTATCAGCGGACCGGCAATAGTTGGGATTATTATTTTCAATTTTTCCTTTAATTTTTATATCTTAATTTAAGGTTGTTTTTACTTGGACTGAAATTTGCTGGTATGGTTTGGTCTGAACTGGTCTGGTTTAGTAAATATCTGACCTCTTTGTATTTTATAATTATCCAAGTCTGGTCTAGTCTGGTCTGATGTGAGAGCATCTCCAATGCTACAATGTGCACGGTGCATATGTGGCATGAGAGATATAGACACAAAATATTGATTTTATGACATTTATCTCTCTCTTTCTTTCCACGGTCTTATGTGTTTTTGGTAAGTTTTTGTCTGCAATGTCAACCACAATGTCTACATCTAGACATTGTGCTTGACATTGTGAAGAAAAACTTACCAAAATGATGTAAGATCTTTCAAATAAGGAGAGAGATATTCTATTTATTGTTTTTAATTGCTTATTTCTCATGTCACGTATGCACCGTTAACGTTTTAGCATTGAAGATGCTCTGAGACGGAAAACAATCCAAGTAAAAACATACCCCTCCATCCCGTAAAGAAGTTCTCGTTCGATTTACGATGTTTGACTTACGATAAAATAATGAATACTAATATAAATATTTGATATATAAAATAAAAGATTACGAGTTATATTTAAGTTGACCAATGAATAGCGTATGAGTTATTTCGGGGACTGAGGTAGTAATAGAAATAAGGGAAAATGGAAACTAATAATCCAACATTTTAGCGGTTTTCTTACAATAATCCAACCTTTTGGTTATTCATGAATAATCCAACCTTTGCACCTCATCTTCATTCACTGGTCCCTGATCGGTTGATGACCTGCTATTCCAAGCTATTTTCTTATCTTTGCAAAATATTATCTTTGTAAAAGATGAAATTTATGGTATAATGATTTGCAAAGATAAGAAAATAGCTTGGAATAGCAGGTCATCAACCGGTCAAGGACCAGTGAATGAAGATGTGGTGCAAAAGTTGGATTATTCATGAATAATCAAAAGGTGAGATTATTAAAAGAAGATCGCTAAAATGTTGGATTATTAGTTTCCATTTTCCCTATAAATAATACAATTAAATAAAAACACAGAAAAGCATACCTAGCAGTGAGTACCATCGTAGTGGGAAAATGGGGTTGCCTTTTTGGGGCAATACCAAGCGGCATCCTTCCCTTTGTCGAGCAGAAAACACACACACGACTACTGTTGTCATGTATCCATGAAATGGAGGAACACCTAATTTCATTTCATGTTCTCAAACCCTCGCAGCGACCTCCCGTTAATGCTCGTCCTGTCTACTGAATCGGCTTTTCTTCGGATCCTGACACCAGAACCGGATTGTGCCGATTTTGTTGGGTTCTACTCCTGTGTGTACTCTCCATCGCTTTGGCGTGCCAACAAATGGTTCTCTCTGGACTCTTTTAGCTGCATTTGGCAGGTTTTTCTTCCATCTGTTCTATGTTTTACAGATTTTAGCTTTAAATTTATGTTCTATCGGGTTTACGTCCGTTCCGCATTGTCTCCATCCTGTGCCTTTATTTCTGCATCTTTTGTTCCTTCTAGGTGACCTTTCAGCTTGGATCGTCATGTTTGACATTGTGGATTTTTTAGGGTAGCAATCTTTAATATTGTTTCCCTGAAACGTGGTAGTATGTTATCCTTTCGTGTGCCAATTTTTCCTGCCCTTTCATTCTGATAATCTTAATATGGCCATTCCTGTGTAAGGTTTACTATTCATCCGTTTTTGTTGTTGCTTAATTTTTTTTGTTTTTTTTGCATCAATTTCCAGGCCAGCATATAGGATGCTCTGATTAGCATAACTGGAGCTACATTTGATATTGTTCTAAGGTATCTTTTTGTTGTTTGTTTACTTTTTGGCTTTGATGCTTGGTCCTGTTTGCTTTGTGACATATATAAATTATTGGCCGGTGATTGTGACGTAATATTAACGGATTTGGTGAATTAAAGATATGTCTTCACTTTTAATCAGTGTTTTGTTTTCAAGTATAGGTTTCTGTTTTTCCCTTCCCTTTACTGCATTCTCACCAGCGAGAAGGTTACATTCATTTGTAGCTTGTACACAGATGGTGTTGGTGTCAAATGGCGGGCTATCTCATCAGAATCAAAAGAGAAACTTAGACAGTGATTACCATTCCTCTTCGTTCGACCATATGGCAAAATATAAAACTAGGAAAGTCTCAGCGGTTCGGGACTTTCCTCCCGGATGTGGTAGGAATGTATCCCAAACAGATTTGACATCTGACGAGAGTGTGGCTGCTGAAACTGCTGAAGGTGTGAACACAACTATGGGATATGATTCATCACTAAAATTAGAAAACAAATCAGAGGAGCCAATGAAGGAAAGTGATCATGATCAGATGCTGAATCAAGATTTCGCAAAGGATCTTGATGAGATAGTAAAACTACCAATTGTCGAAGGTGTGTCTGATGGTACTGTACCTCCTGAAACTGATTTACTACCAAAAGAAGATGATAATAATAAAGTGGAGCCAATGGAGGGTTGGGGTCAGATGATACAGAATAATGATTTGAAACTACCAATTGTCGAAGGTGTTGTTGAAAGTTCTCATGATGAGGTGGTCCTTCCTGGTGCTAAGGTTAAGGTCAAGGAAGAGGAACCTTCCGTTTCCGTCTTGACACAGAAAAAGTACTGCTCAAGAAGAGTTTCTGCTGTACGTGACTTCCCTCCATTTTGTGGAAGGAATGCTCCTAATCTAATTGATGGGAGTTCTAATACAGTGATGAAAGTTCTCACCGATAAAGCAATGGCTTCCATTGAAGAGCCACGGGGGGCTCATCATGGTGATCGGAAGGGTATTACTGTCCACAACTCTGAGAAGGAAGTTGTCAACAACTGCATGCTTCCAGATGATGATGACGATGATGCTGTTGGACTTCTTCGGGAGAGTGTGACATTAAGCAGTAGTGACATTGAAGAGAAGTCAGAAATGTATGATGCTTTTGGTTCTGGTAATGTAGCTCTTAGGTCCGTGGTTGTGCAAGCTCTTATGGCTGAGCCATTATGTCCATGGAGTCAAGGGGGGAGTAGGGACTTCACTGGTTTAGAAGGTATGAAAAGGAAAGTTGAAGGAGAAGACAAGCAGCAACATAATGCAACAAGTTCTTCTTCTTCTTCTTATAGGAAGAGGTACAGTGCTGTTGCTAAAAAAAGTGGTCTTAAGAAGGCAACTCATTTTTCTATCGGGGCTAGAGAAGGTGCCGTAACCAAAATCCCAGTAAACAGTGAAGATGATGGTGCTTCTCTCGGTAAAGTGAGAAAGAAACTTAAGAAATTTAACACTATCTCATTAAAGGATGGCCTTCAACCAGACGTTTGTAAGAAAGCACTTCATCTCAAGAAGAGATTATCAATTTCTAATCAGATTACAGATGGAGGTGAATGTGCTTTTTTTGATGATGATGATGCTGATCAGGGAGAAGCTTCTACTACTGCTGATGGACGTAAACTGCCCAAGATTAATGTCACCTTGCCACCTATTGGTCCGAGTCATTCCAACTATAGTGATGCCCGCAGTAAAGTAAAAGAAACTCTCCGTTTGTTTCAGGTTCTCTGTAGAAAGGTCTTACAAGGAGAAGAATCTAAGCCTAAGCCAGATGTTAAAAGGATTGATATTGTTGCGTCAAAGATAATCAAAGAAAAGGGTAAAGAAGTCAACACAGGCAAGCTTATAGTAGGAGAAGTTCCTGGGGTGGAAGTTGGGGATGAATTCCAGTACAGAGTGGAACTTGCTCTTATCGGTGTTCATCGCCTCTATCAAGCAGGTATTGATTCAATGAAACATGTCAAAACCGGAATGCTGATTGCGGTTAGTATTGTTGCTTCTGGGGCTTATGCCGATGAGATGGACGACCCTGATGTGCTGGTTTATTCTGGACAAGGCGGGAACGTGGTCGGTAAAGTCAAAACACCAGAAGACCAGAAGCTCGAAAGAGGGAATCTGGCTTTGAGAAACAGCATATCTGTGAAGAATCCGGTTCGGGTGATCCGTGGGTTCAAGGAGGCCAAGCCATCGGAATCTGGTGATGCAAGATCAAAGGTGGTCACGACATATGTTTATGACGGCCTATACACTGTTGCCAACTATTGGTCAGAAGAAGGGAAGCACGGCAAGATGGTTTTTATGTTTGAACTGAGGCGAATTCCTGGTCAGCCGGAATTGTTTTGGAAAGAAGTGAAGTCATCCAAAAAGTCAACAATACGACGTGGGGTTTGTGTTGACGACATAACCGGAGGGAAGGAGTTGCTTCCTATATGTGCTATCAACAGAATTGACAGTGAAAAACCCCCACCATTCAAGTACATCCTTACTGTTAAATATCCTGAATGGTTTCGCCCTTCTCCACCCAAAGGCTGTGATTGTCCGGGGAAATGTTCTGATTCCAGAAAGTGCTTGTGTGCCGTCCGGAACGGAGGTGAACTTCCGTACAACCGTAACGGGGCCATTGTAGAAGTCAAACCTCTTGTCTACGAGTGTGGACCCCACTGTAAATGCCCACCATCTTGCTATAATAGAGTCAGCCAGAATGGTATCAAGATTCAATTGGAGATCTTCAAAACAGAGTCGCGTGGATGGGGTGTCAGATCCCTAACCTCCATTCCTTCTGGAACCTTCATATGCGAGTACGCAGGAGAGCTTCTTGAAGACAGGGAAGCTGAACGTAGGGTCGGTATTGATGAGTATCTTTTTGATATTGGGCATAACAACAGTGACTCTTCTATACAAACAAGTACTAATAACAACGAGGCTGGTGAAGATGTTGGGTATACCATCGATGCAGCTGAGTATGGGAACGTAGGGAGGTTCATCAATCACAGCTGTTCTCCTAATCTCTATGCCCAAAACGTTCTTTATGACTATGAAGACAAAAAGATGCCGCATATTATGCTCTTTGCTGCGGACAATATCCCTCCATTACGTGAGTTGACATACCACTATAATTACACGGTGGATCAGGTTCGTGACTCCAGTGGAAACATCAAGGTGAAAAAGTGCTTTTGTGGCTCTGCAGAGTGTTCTGGTAGGCTGTATTAATCAGCCATTTTAACTTCTCTCCCTTGTTATCACCATGTATGCCCTTTCTGTGTTGCCTTGTTTTCTTTTGTAAATGCTTTGAATGAGTTATTGTGCTCCCTTGTGAGATCATGTCCTCACAGTATTGCAAAATACTATGTATATGTTAATTTCTCAGTCTTCAAACGTGGTTGGGATAACTTTTTTTTTTCGAGTAAATGTTTTATAGCAGAAGAAATTAATCATAATAATTAATAATCAATAATGACAATGAAATTCAAATAACACAAACATGACGATGATGAATGGATGATAGAGAAAATTCCCAAATTAGTAGTAAAACAAGGCGAAGATGCAAAAACAGGGTAAATGTTTAAAATTCCCAATATATGAGTCAAATGTGAAATGCCCTTTTGGTGCGCACATGCTGGTTTTTCTGCTTCTATCACATGCTCTGTCGTGCAGCTGCCACTAAACTCTAGGTGGAGAAAATAAACCCTATAAAAGGCTAACCCAAATCCTAAGGGAATTAATAAACCCTAAATCCTAACCATAAAAAAGTAATCACATCTTCTATTCTTTTAGGGGTGGGCAAAAACACCAAATTGGAAAATAACGTTTCAAATGGATCTTTAAAATTGTATCATTACATTACTGGTTCACACAATTTGAGAATTGATACAACTCATACAAGACAGTACAAATTTATAGGTTCACTTATAAATTTATCCCTAATACCTTGTTTGTTTCACTAGTTCTTTGCTCACTATTATCGTGCTCCGTTTAAAATCTCCTCACCCTTAGTGAGTATGTCTTATCCCAACTTTCAATTCTTATTGTGTTTTTACTTGGATTGTTTTCATTCCCAGATCAGACCAAATCAGTTTTAAATAGACCAGACCAAACCAAACTTCCTTAGTTATAAAGTACACAGAGACCACACATTTACCAGACTAGATCAGACGAGTTCAGATCAAAACAGACCAGACTTAAACAGATCCGACTAGATCAGACCAGCATATTTCAGTCCAAGTAAAAACATTCATAGTTTTCATATATGGATATCTGATTTGAGGAAGTGGTCTAGCTCAGCCGGTCGCCGACTCACTCTCCCATATGAGAGGTCTCGGGTTCAAAACTCCATGAAGGGAGTTTCAACCCTGTCAGAGCCGGCTATAACCCCAGTTAGGCCAGGCTTGTGCCTAGGGCCTCACATTTCTAGGGGCCTCAAAAATAAAAATACTTGTATTATGAATAATTAGAATTAGAAATTGATGAAAGATCTATTCATCTGCAATTCCATTCTCCTAAATCCCAAAAATAATCCGCAAACACTGAAACATCTATTCCATTCATATTCCCAATTCCTAGTGCGCACTGACTCAGTGAAGTTGAGAGGGAATAAGGAACAAGGATTTGTGGTAGGACTAATTATTAAAGCTTATTGAGTTAACTAGTTGTGTGCGCGCGCGATGCGCGAGGGTGTAAATGCCCAATGTGTTACTTGTTTGAAAATATTTTATTTGTTATGATTACTTTTGTATTTTACATATTAACATTAAAATGAAGTGAAAATCTTTGAATTTTTATGGAAGTAGCTTAAAGCATTACAAATAACCTAATGCCAAAATAAAATCTCATATATAAAACTAAAACGTAGTAGTAGTGAACCCAAATAACACAATAATGAATTCCATTTAACTAATGGATTCCACTGATTGTATAGGAATTGATCAAAAAGACAAAAATAGTCAAATAGAGACTTCACTCTAAGAATGGCTGTCAGTTTCATCACTTTCATGTTGACTTCTATTCTCACTGGGATAGAGATTTAGAAATCTATAAGAATGAGGGGGTGTTTGGATCTGATTCTCAAAACTGATTCTGCTCCTTCAAGGAGCAGAAACAGAAGCTGGAGTGTTTGGGTGAAATTCCAGAAGCACTTCTGGTGCTCTAATTTACTCCCAGAATCAGTTTTTTTAGAAGTTGAGGGGTACCAACTTCTGAAAACTGATTCTGATTCTGCTTCTGCTTTAAAAAAGAAGCAGAAGCAGAATCAGTTCCAAACACCCCCTGAGTATAACAATACCTTTTACCTTTCACAAAACCACATATACCACATTTATCTTTTAGAGTTGAATATTGAGCTAAAAAGAATACACTATAAATGACCTAAAAATACAAACCGCTAATTAGATGATCTATTTAATCAGTACAGACTGCACTATACAAATAGACTCCCTTACAGGAATACACAAAGATTAGTTTCAATCGCTTAAATCAAATAATATTGTACTGAAAAAACGGAGTGGTAAAAGGAGTACGGGTATCTAAAATGACAAGTGTATCAGAAGTATGTATCCCCTCCATGTTGTGAAGGCGAGATCCTGCAGACTCAAGGTAAAAACGAA
Source organism: Cuscuta epithymum (assembly GCA_945859915.1). Classification (NCBI taxonomy): domain Eukaryota; kingdom Viridiplantae; phylum Streptophyta; class Magnoliopsida; order Solanales; family Convolvulaceae; genus Cuscuta; species Cuscuta epithymum. The sequence continues at coordinate 79,136 of CAMAPF010000071.1, forward strand.
TTATTTAACTTTCACTAACCTGGGGCACATGTGTTAGACCCTAGATTTTGATGAACTGTTTTTGATGATGCCAAAAGCTTTTGTTATCCCCCCTCTATTGTAGCATTATTATAAGAGTCTTTGTTATCCTCTGTAGTAGCATCTTGCAGTTGTCTAGTACTAAGAAAATTATCTAGATGTGTCGTGCTCATTTTTATATAGTTAACAAATAAATATGACTGGAAAACCATAAAATACAATAAGGCAATATTGTATTGCCTTAAAAGGATATCGTATAAATCCAACCAGTTAAATTTATTTGTTACACACAATAACATCTCGCACAAATAAACTATCTATTTTAACTGGAAAACAAAATGCAATAAGGTAATTTTACCTTAATAGGAGTTGATATCCTACCAGTTAAATATTTAGCTTATCATGTTCGAAATACTAGATAAACCATACACTCAGAAGAAGAGTTCTTGATATTCTATTCACTACAACAAATAACAATGTAAAATCTATATAACAAAAAGAACACACTGGGATTCAAAATGAAATAAGGTAAAGTTGTCTTTATCTTAAAATTGGATATTTAAATCCAACCAGTAAAGTGTTATTTGATATATAGATAAATCAAAGTGAACAAGAATAGTGAACAACTAACTGGAACACAAAATGCAATAAGGTAATAACTTTTACCTTAAAAGGATTTGTTATCCTACCAGTTAAGTTGTACACAATACCTGCTAAACTACACAAGTACTTAAAAGTGACAAGAATTCCAATGTACAAACTATGTATCAGATTAAACATACTGGAACTATAAAATGCAATAAGGTAAAAATTATTTACCTTACATGGATATTTAGATCCAACCAGTATAGCTTTAATTTGGTACATAAGTTTAATCATGTCACTTAAAGAAAGAAAGTGATTAGTAAAATAAGTGACAAATTTTACTGTGAAATTTGTACCAAATAAATTGTACTGGAAAGAACAAAATGCAATAAGGTAATCTTATTACCTTAATAGGATATTTCAAAGATCCTACCAGTACAAAATTTATTTGATACAAAATATTCTAAGTCACACATTTTACTACTTCACTACTTAAGCAGGTTCACGCACTCAGCTTCACGAGTATAGTTGCAAGACAAGGCCAAAATGCAAGAGCAGAGAAGACATCAGAATGGGTGAATAGTGAAGAAGTTTCAGAATAGGCATGCAGCGATAAAAAGGCCTAAGGTATGGGTGTTATCTTCGTACAAAGCAAGTGGTCTTCAAAAGACAAATCCTTATCCTGCTCCAACACAAGAAGACGCAAGTACAACACTTTGGACGTCTAGGATTAAATCCTCTTAACCAACGGAGGAGATTAATCTACTGGAGATGCCTATAAAAATAGGCAGAAGCATGAGATCAAAAGCAAGTCATTGAGTTCAAAGCAAGTGGTTCAGTCATTACACTACGCATATCCAGCAAAAGAGAAAGTGCTTGAACACTCTGCTTTGACTCATGCTTCACTAAGCTCTTAGATTAGATCATAAATTGTCATATTTTTAGAGCTTAGATTTTAGTTGGTAGGCCAGAAATTCCTTGTATTTTACAAGTGGTTGTAAACACTTAGGAGAACAGTTGTTCGGATCCTATAGTGTGGTTAGATAGATAGAGTACCTTTTGATCCCCACTGGATCAATCGAGAAAAGTCTTAAGGACTGAGTAACTTTGAGTGGTGTTATACTCATCGTGAAAAACCTTCAATCTAGGCCAGAGTTGTCAAGGCTAGATTGGCACTAATTGTATTGGGCTGAATACTTTAGTGGAAATCCATCTGAAATAGGGTGGGACTGGATGTAGGAGGATTACACCACCTCTGAACCAGGATATATCGTGTGTTGATTTACTTTCATACATGCAGAGCACACACCAAACACATCTCACTAAAGGATTGTAGTTTGCCAGCAGCATCCTAAGCAGTAGTCTTCATCGACTGTACTGCTTAGCCTACTGCTTAATAACTCACTCTCCTTGAGAGTGTTTTCCACTAGAAGTTATCTTACACTCAGAAGGTGCCTCAACAGTACCCTGGTCTTCACCCTCCTGCTGAGCCCACTGCCCATCCATATGTGTCTTTCCGAACGCCATAACAAGCCAGAACAAAAAGCCATCCAAGAGTCATCCTGTTCTTAACAGTTGCCTCAGCAGTAACCTGCCCACCAGCCGACTGCCAACTCAGCAGTTGCCTGCCAGTCAGCAAACTGCCTGTGCAGCAGTAGACTAAGCAGTTACCTGCTCACCAGTCTACTGCCAAGCCTACTTCCTCTTGTAACCAGTCTAAACATCATCTAAACTAGAAAGTTATCTCACACTAAGTATAAAGAGGTTAAAGACTTCCGCTGTGCATCCATTAATCTCTTAAAAGATTATAGATCAACTCATCTAGAGGGAAAACTTCATAAAGTTGAAAAAGATTTAAAAGTCTATTCACCCCCCCCCCCCCCCCCTCTAGACTTTTACCTCTATTCGGGACCATCAAGTGGTATCAGAGCGGTGTGTTCCTAGAGTCAGTTTCTGACTACTTTTGAACTAAAGATCCAAATCCACTTTTATCCCAAAACTTTCTGAATGATGGATGAACAACAAGCAAAGAATCTGTTGATCAACAGTAACAAATCCAATGACTGGAAAACAAAGGATGTATGGGATGAACTCACGGAGAGTCAATCAGAAGATGATCAAAGCAACTCAAATGAAGAAAGCTGTTCATCAGAAAGGCAGGAGGAGGCTATTACTAGCTTCTTTGGAATGATTCCAGAAAATAGTTCCTCTCACAACTATGATATGGCCAGATCCTTTGAAGGTGACAATGATGAGGTATTATCCTGTTCCTCGAGCAATTCATATTATTCCAACTCATCCAGTGTTGATATGGAGACATTGCTCCATCAATTTGAAAACTTCCAAAAAGAGCATCTTAGCTTAATGAATGAAAACTACAGACTTCAAGAAAATCTTTTAGTAGCTCATGCACAATTGGGTGAAGCAATCAAAAAGATAGATTTTCTTGAATATGAAAACATCAGTTTGAAAGAAAAGCTAAGCTCCCTCACTCCCCCACTCACTAAGGAAGTTCAACACACTGAAAAAGACACAGGATACACATCATGTTCCCACTCATTGAAAAACTCTCCCAAATACTCTTCTACCACAAAACATACTTTCAAAGAAGACACAAAGTCTCTTAGCCACCAACACTCCCACATCCATATAGTTCCCACAAGAAGGAACATGTCTGCTCCCAAACCAAAATCAAAATCCCTGTACAAACAGAAACTTCCTTTCAAACAAGAAAACCAAAGAACCAGTTGGCAAAACACCAATAAGACCAACTACCCACCTAAGAAGCAGCTAAATCAACCTAGAAAAAATCACTCTTATCCTACACACAGGAGAGAGATGATAAACACATACACAGCCACCCCATCTGAATGCAACACTTCAAAAGGCTGTAGATCACACTGCTTAGGGGGAAATAGTTCTAAATGGGTATGGATGCCCAAATCTGTTCAAAGGAAGTTGCCCACTCCAATGTGGGCTACTACCACTCAACATTGATAAATACAGGAAGGTGCTGGAGCAACTGACTCAACAGAATAGTACATACATTCTAGTTGCTTCAGGCACATGACAAGGAGCAGAAGGCCACTGACAAACTGTTCAAAGGAAGAACCCAAAGAAACACTTGCAAAAGAGGAAAAGAGAAGAAGATATCTAAGGAGTTGGAGATTCAATCAAATGAAGAACTTACAAACCAATACAATCCTTGTGTTGAGGTTTTAAAAGTTCAATCAAATGCACAAGCCAACTCCAGATCAACTGTTACATCTTCCTCAAGAGATGTAACTGTGCTTAAAGCAAGATGAAGGAAGGACCATCCAGGTGATGGAAGAAGAAAAGCTGAGACCACTTCAAAAAGGGTGACTCAGATGCCAGACTACTGCTAGCAGAAGACTCAGACTGAGACAACTGCCAGCAGTAGGATCAGATCAAAAAGGATCCTCACCAGAACCAAAGCTCATATTCCCCAAATTCTACCAATTGTTAGACACAAGATGATGAAAAGCAGTAGACTCAAACAAAGCATGTGGCAACATCCTCCTCAACAAAACAAGAAGACATCCATGAAGGGATTCATACTAACCATCACTCTAAAGGGAAACCAACTTCTCTCTCAACAAACTGAATCCAAGAAAACCTTCTCAACTTCAGACTGGATACAAACCATACACAAAGTTCTCTATCTTAGAGAAGTATGGTAACTTGTGCTCAATATCCTGAGAAGGGTATTCAAAAACAAAATGGATGATGAAGACTCCATCATCAAGAAAGGCCAGATTAGTAGTCATAGGCTACTAACAAAAAGAAGAAATAGATTTTGATGAAACTTTTGCCTCTGTTACACGACTCTAAGAAAAAAGGGCTCTCTTTGCTTATATCGCCTAATAAGCAACTCAGTTTCTATCATAGGATTGAGAAATTTGCCTTTCTAAATGATCTACTAAAGGAGGAGGACCATGTGAAGAAAGGAGCCCCAAAAGAATGAAGAACTCAACTCTAGAACTAAGGGGGAATTCCTAACCACCTGCTGAGGAGAAACCCTTATGAGATACTCAAGGATAGACAGCTGTAAAAAGCAGACTACAAATGAGTATAAGCATACTGCTCAAAATGATCCTCATAAGAAGCAGCATCCTGTCTGAATTCACTGCTAAGTCCATAATGAGTCAAGAAAAGTAGTCTAGAGCATCCACCCCAAAGGAATGAAGTATCAAGGTCCAAGGAAGTCAATCTCAGACTTTCAATTAAGAAGGGGGAACAAATCCAAACAGAAGATCAGCAGATGTCTAAGCAGCAGACTCAGCAGACAACTGACACTCAGGTCACTGCTCAAAAGGACTGCATTAATGCTCTCAATAAGTGCCTACCAGCAGGTGCCTACCTCAGAAGCAAGGCACTTTGTCAAAGGCAGGTGTCTCATGGTAGCAGGTGACTGACAATAAACCCACTGCTAATTCTCAAACACATTCAAGTTACCTGAGTCAATCATCTTGGCATCAATTGAGGGGGAACTAGAAAATTCCATGACTAAAGGAGACTTCTAAGGAACATCATCTAAGGGGAAATGGGTATTGCTCTACAAGAGTCATGATCAATGGAACAGATGAATCAACACTCTGAGATCAAGTATTATTCATAAAGGTACCATGCTCATTCATTCAAACTCAGTAGTATGGAATAATCGAAAAACGCTACTATTCTGAAAAATCCTAATTTTTATTAGTGAAAATCCATCCTAATAAAATAAAGGATACTCAACAAAATAGTTAGCACCTTATTGATTACTGTTGGTCATAAACCTAAAAGAAACAGTAGTCTAGAATTTTCCATATCTAAGCCAACAAGAACATACACGAGGAAGTATCAGACTTCATCAATGCTAAAGAAGGCTATGAGACATGCAACATGCAAGAACGACACTTGCTGATCCAAGATTAAGCGGCTTCATAAATGATAAGACACCAATATCATTTAATTCTCACGCTTTCTCTTCAAAAGAGAAACCTGCCGCTTAAACAGGTCTTGGTTAAATAAAAACTAATCTCGGAAAACGAAGAGATCATCTGCACAATTGGATATAAATCCCTCCTCCAAAGCCGATGTTAGTTCATTCCAAATTCTTCCTTAGAGCTCCGATATCCTTACTCTTCCTTAATCTTCCTCAAAAATGGCCGATAACAACTCCAACAACAAACCTTTTGAACCATTCCTAAACCTCTCACTAGCCCAACCTTCCTCCACACAACAGCCTACTCCACAACAGCTGGATCAAGAAGAATTCTTAAACTTAAGAATCCAGTCTCTCAAAGAAAAGGAAGCTCTTGAAAACCAACTCACAAGAGTCCTCAACTGGAGAAAATGGAGAACGGCCCCTATTGACATGCTCTCTCAAGCCACTGCATTTGTCAGAGTTGAAGAACAATTTGTTCTTCAATGGCTTCAAGCCCCAAATGTGGAAGCTGCCATGAACATCCCTGGGATTTGGCGAGTCTTCTATGAGAAAATGAACAACCTCAGAGAGAAGGATCATCAAAGGATGCAGAAGAGGCTCTCAAACCTTGCCCAAGGAGAATCATCAAGCAGAAGGAGAAGGACCGAGTGATTTGTGAATGCTACCAAAAGAGGGGGAAAGAGAGTTTTAGTGATTAGAACTCTTCTTTTGGCATCATCACAAAAGGGGGAAATTGTTAGACCCTAGATTTTGATGAACTGTTTTTGATGATGCCAAAAGCTTTTGTTATCCCCCCTTTATTGTAGCATTATTATAAGAGTCTTTGTTATCCTCTGTAGTAGCATCTTGCAGTTGTCTAGTACTAAGAAAATTATCTAGATGTGTCGTGCTCATTTTTATATAGTTAACAAATAAATATGACTGGAAAACCATAAAATACAATAAGGCAATATTGTATTGCCTTAAAAGGATATCGTATAAATCCAACCAGTTAAATTTATTTGTTACACACAATAACATCTCGCACAAATAAACTATCTATTTTAACTGGAAAACAAAATGCAATAAGGTAATTTTACCTTAATAGGAGTTGATATCCTACCAGTTAAATATTTAGCTTATCATGTTCGAAATACTAGATAAACCATACACTCAGAAGAAGAGTTCTTGATATTCTATTCACTACAACAAATAACAATGTAAAATCTATATAACAAAAAGAACACACTGGGATTCAAAATGAAATAAGGTAAAGTTGTCTTTATCTTAAAATTGGATATTTAAATCCAACCAGTAAAGTGTTATTTGATATATAGATAAATCAAAGTGAACAAGAATAGTGAACAACTAACTGGAACACAAAATGCAATAAGGTAATAACTTTTACCTTAAAAGGATTTGTTATCCTACCAGTTAAGTTGTACACAATACCTGCTAAACTACACAAGTACTTAAAAGTGACAAGAATTCCAATGTACAAACTATGTATCAGATTAAACATACTGGAACTATAAAATGCAATAAGGTAAAAATTATTTACCTTACATGGATATTTAGATCCAACCAGTATAGCTTTAATTTGGTACATAAGTTTAATCATGTCACTTAAAGAAAGAAAGTGATTAGTAAAATAAGTGACAAATTTTACTGTGAAATTTGTACCAAATAAATTGTACTGGAAAGAACAAAATGCAATAAGGTAATCTTATTACCTTAATAGGATATTTCAAAGATCCTACCAGTACAAAATTTATTTGATACAAAATATTCTAAGTCACACATTTTACTACTTCACTACTTAAGCAGGTTCACGCACTCAGCTTCACGAGTATAGTTGCAAGACAAGGCCAAAATGCAAGAGCAGAGAAGACATCAGAATGGGTGAATAGTGAAGAAGTTTCAGAATAGGCATGCAGCGATAAAAAGGCCTAAGGTATGGGTGTTATCTTCGTACAAAGCAAGTGGTCTTCAAAAGACAAATCCTTATCCTGCTCCAACACAAGAAGACGCAAGTACAACACTTTGGACGTCTAGGATTAAATCCTCTTAACCAACGGAGGAGATTAATCTACTGGAGATGCCTATAAAAATAGGCAGAAGCATGAGATCAAAAGCAAGTCATTGAGTTCAAAGCAAGTGGTTCAGTCATTACACTACGCATATCCAGCAAAAGAGAAAGTGCTTGAACACTCTGCTTTGACTCATGCTTCACTAAGCTCTTAGATTAGATCATAAATTGTCATATTTTTAGAGCTTAGATTTTAGTTGGTAGGCCAGAAATTCCTTGTATTTTACAAGTGGTTGTAAACACTTAGGAGAACAGTTGTTCGGATCCTATAGTGTGGTTAGATAGATAGAGTACCTTTTGATCCCCACTGGATCAATCGAAAAAAGTCTTAAGGACTGAGTAACTTTGAGTGGTGTTATACTCATCGTGAAAAACCTTCAATCTAGGCCAGAGTTGTCAAGGCTAGATTGACACTAATTGTATTGGGCTGAATACTTTAGTGGAAATCCATCTGAAATAGGGTGGGACTGGATGTAGGAGGATTACACCACCTCTGAACCAGGATATATCGTGTGTTGATTTACTTTCATACATGCAGAGCACACACCAAACACATCTCACTAAAGGATTGTAGTTTGCCAGCAGCATCCTAAGCAGTAGTCTTCATCGACTGTACTGCTTAGCCTACTGCTTAATAACTCACTCTCCTTGAGAGTGTTTTCCACTAGAAGTTATCTTACACTCAGAAGGTGCCTCAGCAGTACCCTGGTCTTCACCCTCCTGCTGAGCCCACTGTCCATCCATATGTGTCTTTCCGAACGCCATAACAAGCCAGAACAAAAAGTCATCCAAGAGTCATCCTGTTCTTAACAGTTGCCTCAGCAGTAACCTGCCCACCAGCCGACTGCCAACTCAACAGTTGCCTGCCAGTCAGCAAACTGCCTGTGCAGCAGTAGACTAAGCAGTTACCTGCTCACCAGTCTACTGCCAAGCCTACTTCCTCTTGTAACCAGTCTAAACATCATCTAAACTAGAAAGTTATCTCACACTAAGTATAAAGAGGTTAAAGACTTCCGCTGTGCATCCATTAATCTCTTAAAAGATTATAGATCAACTCATCTAGAGGGAAAACTTCATAAAGTTGAAAAAGATTTAAAAGTCTATTCACCCCCCCCCCCCCCTCTAGACTTTTACCTCTATTCGGGACCATCAACATGTTATAATACCATACAAAAAATTAGCAATATTTTTAAATCGAAATAATCTGATCTTCCCCATAGTGGGTTGTTTAGGGAAAAGGTCTGTGAAAACCTCAAATATTAAATAAAATGGGGAAATTTCCAAAATAGGAGAATCGGTAGCAGCATCTAGGTGAAAATTCCGACGATCGACACTGACAGTCCGGATTTAGAAGTCTATGGACTTTTTAAAAGTCTATAAACTTATCTATGGATTTAAAAGTCAATAGAATTCATTCATAAAAAAGTCTATAGATTTAAAAGTCCATAGACTTTTTTAGAAGTCCATGGATTAAAAAAAGTCCACCAAAATCCATTTCAATACACCCCCCTAACTCTCTTTCTTCCTATTCTACCTTTGACATATTTTAATAAAAAAAATTATTTTTATTTATAATAAACATTTTTTTTGCAAGATAGCATTTCCCCCGGTGATTCATTATTTTTCCATCATTTGCAATGGAGCCAAAGATTCATTATTTTTTGGCTTGAGAATATGATTGAATAAAGCAAAATGGCTCACCAAACTGTCTGCGCTTCTTTGCTATGAAGCGTCAGTCAGTCCATGCATTTTTTGGACGCGTTTTTCAATATGGATCATCCAGAAACAACCTCTCTGTGCTTTAGTACAGGGGTAAGACTGTGTACATCCGACCCCCCCTACCCCACCGTAGGTGGGAGCCTTTGTGGAACTGGGGTAAATGATGATTGATTGATAGTTTTCATTAATGTGCCATTTGTAGGTTCGATTACATTTGAGGAAATACGGTCTCGTGATCAAAGGAGTTCTACCCTATCTGCAAAAAACACAAAGTAAAAAGGTCTTATTAGCAACACAAATATTATTACGTAATCATCAAACACTGAAATTGATAAGAAAGTGTATCAACTATTAAAAAGATGAAAACCATTTGTTATACTTTTCAAGACTTAGATGAAAGCAGCTGATAAAGACCCACAAACTTGAAATTACTATCAACCAATTAAAAATAAAAAATCTATGGGCAAAATACGAAAAGACAAATTGTGATTTCATCTAGAAATCACAACTGAGATAGCAAAAGGCTAATATATTTAGGCTGAAAAGCCTAATGATCGAGTTAAACACCCAATTGTTGGGAGTGTGTCTACTAAATGACTTCTAAATGTCTAAGATATTCAACCAAACACGAGCTTAAACTGCCCTTGATAAGCTGAAGGGCTTCTTCACAGTTGCTAAGCAATCATTTGGGATGCTTTATAGATCATAGTTTGTCATCTGATTCAATTAAGGAAGATTTTGAGTACTTCAAAGAAAACACTATGTAAGAAGCCGTTATGCATGTAAAAGGAATCAATAGAGGAAGATTATGCAGACTATGTAATTAGCAGCCACATTGTATTTAATGTAAAACCAATTACGAGCCTTAGAACAGTTTTTTATTTCCTTAAGAGATCCATAATTGAAATCAATCATAATGCACTAAAAAGAACATACTCATTAGTAATAGTATAGGGAAAACCCCATAAAAATTAGCAATAAATTACTTGCAGGTTCCAGAAGGTAACATTGTTATGACAGAGAGAAGTGCAGATAATCATGATGCAAACATCATGGATTTGGGAGGAGCCACAATCACCTCCTCTATACCAACGGCTCCCCAGCTTTCCTTACCACCACAGCTACACCATATTCAATGAAACCATAAAGACTTATGAGTACAAGTATGACTATATCAGTCACACGGTAGTCAATGCCATTAAAAAACAAAAAACTTACCTCGGCACTGAATTGGCTTCCCAACCATTTTCCCATTTAGTGCTAGTTTCTCAGATTTTGAATCCATGTCATAGACTTAATACAACGGGCACTGGCGGACAAACACTCTTCTTTCCGACCTGTAGAAGAAGTTCTATTTAGTTTGAGAGCTGAGCAGATAAGCTTTTTTGGTATCAAGTGCGGAGTAGTGAAAACTCTTAGTACTAACCAATGAAGTAGCTGGATCATAGTTTTCATCCATGTGCCATTTGTTAATCTTTGAACTTCATGCTGAAGACTTCTGTAGGCAGAAGCTCTTGTATGAGCGCTGCCCTCTTTATTATTCTTGTTAATCTGTAAACTACTACTCCACTTTAATAATGTTTCTATTTAATAAAGGCTAATAATAATTTTCTAAACATCGCTATAATTAGCGTTTGGAAAAAGTACACTAAAAAACATGCAGCTCCTAACCCACTTTTTAGTATGCACTCCAAAAACCACATCTCTTATTCAAAATTTTGTAAAGCATTTCAGTTTAAAGGCAAAGTGGATTGTGTGTGCAGCTGCAACAATATTCTGTCACTAATGTATTCTTAACTCCACACTATGACAAAATTAAAGTTGGAATGTAAGAATCATTGTTAGTACTGTTTTTAACGAAAATATCAGTAACATTATAGGTATACTTTTAGTAATTGGCTGATATAATTTTTGGTTAAGTCTTCATTTGTAATTGATTGGAAAATTCAACAACTATACAAGAGTACTGAGCAGTGACATACCCAATCAGATTATATTTTGTTCTAATCTGGCCAGTAGTAGTTCCTATAGTGTGACAACTTACAGGACTCTGGTTCCCGAGTTCAACTCATTCTAGGTGAATATATTTTAGCGATACAATTAAATATTATGATACATAGTGTGACAGTTCTATCTTCATTAGTGGTTCTGTTTTTAACAGAATCATACCAAATTACTAATATTATAGGTGAGCTTCAATCAATTGTTTGCTATATGGTTTTTGATTAACTCTTCATTCACAATTGACTGGAAATTCAAAAGCAGCACAAACAGGGGAAGAAAGCAGGGAGAGGGTATGCTTACAGTGCATATGAGGTCTAGAAGCGCTGAAGTTTTTCCTAAGGCTGCGCCCAAACCCATTTATTTTTGTCATCTGGAGAATGAAGCCCGTACATCATCCAGATGAAATCAATGATAAGGAATTCAATAACATAATAATGTGGGTATTAAAGAGGAAAGAGATGAGCATAGCTGAGCACAATGCGGAGAAACGGCCTGAAAAGAAACCTAGACAGTTGGCCCATGAAGGAGGAAAGATGGGAGCCAGCGCGGTTTGGTTCAGACGCGGTTGATAGCTGCCATGCGCGAATACAAGGTTCGGGGCGCTTGAGATAGAAGCGGGGGAGCTCTAGGCCTCTAGCTGTGTGAAATCAGGGTCAAGCACTTAAGCCGTAATAGCAGGAGGTAAACGGAAATTATAATGGGCCGTAACGGGGAGCTAGACGGGAGTTAAACGGAAATTTTAATTTCTTCAAGAAGTACATGGAGTAAAACACAATGTACAATCCAATAAAGCACATGATTACACCAACATAATTTTCAGCCCTAAAATGCCCTAACCCTCATTGAGGATTATAAGATTTAAGATATTGAGATATTGCTTCGGGTTGGTAATTTAAGTAATTTTGTATATTGATCGATATTCTATAAATTATAAATACTCGAAGTACTTTTGTTTGTAGCTAGTACGTAGTATAATTTTGAAGTACTACGTAATTTTTACTTGTTTGATGGTAGTAGACTAGTCGAAATGTATATATTTTATTTATTTATAAGATTGTTAGTAATAATTTTTTTGTAAATAAACTATAGCTTCTCCGTTGACTCATTTGTTTGTGATTTTTTAATATGTATGTAGAAACTCCGTGTTAGGTATTGTCATGACGGGTAAACCAAAGATTTATGGTATATAAAAAGAAAAGAGGAAATTGAGAAGAGTTTTGGGTATAAAATCGCTCACCGTTATTGGCAATGATTAACATTCTTTTTTAGAATGAGAATAGTGATTAAAACGAGAATATTAATAATCAAAGTGACCACTTAATGTTTGTTGATTTGGATGAGTTAAAATATTTGTTTTTTCATTTTTAATGACTTTATTATTATAGAAAATACATTGATATAATTTACTAATATTGATTGATTTTTTGCCTAGGGCCTCTAAAGTGCTCAAGCCGCCCCTGAACCCTGTTTATCCCCGGCTCCCTCCGGCCTCTCCTGACTCCCCGGGGTAAAAAAAAAGTATACCAACGCAAATATTGTTTAAAATTTGAGAAACGAAAATATATTTGTATCATTAATTACTGTTAAATGAAGGTTTATTCATAATATCCTGTATAGGGTTTTTAATAATTTCTACTTCACGGTATATTTTTGAAAATTCATCGATTACGTGGAGTTTTGAGCATGACATTGTTTGGTGTTGGTATGACATGGTACTGTCATGTTTTAAAATGGAATCATATTGAATGGTTTTAGTTCTAATTTAAGACCTAACCATACCAAACCATTTACTATGGTTACAAATTTAACCACATATTGAATTGTCCCGAAACAGGTGCACACCCTTAATTTTTTGAACTTATAACATGTAGTTCCGTTTTGGCGCTATTACAATGTTTTGCTCCTATTTGGAGCAATATCTTATAATAATACCATCACTATAAATTTAGATTCAACATAAATTGAATAAGTTAAGAATAACCAAGGAACATATAAAAGACGGCATAGAATACCTACCTTCCTATGGCTTCATTTTGAGGCACTAATGTACGTTTTCCCCTTCATTGAGATCATCTCCCAAATGATGTTTTCTTAGTAAGGTTTTAAAGTGACGCCTCCTCATCGTGGACAAGGGTGGAGGGGCTTCTGGCAGATCAGGATGGTGATGGAGTATATTCTCATATACCTCAGGGGTGTCAATACTCACGAACAAAAAAGTATTCGGAATACACCAAGTCAACGACTGCAGAGGCCAACCCCGACCTCGACCTGCCCGAGGTCGACCTAACATTTGACTTCCAGATTATTGAGATAAGACAGAAATCGAGGCCGATCCCGACCCGTCGAGGTCGGTACCAGTTATGGCGCCATACACAGGCACAAAGTCAACTGAAGTCAACAAGGTGAAGGAATTACCACTACCAGACAAATAGAAGACCACGATCCAATCCTCCAACATAAGCTCACTATACCCGAGCTTGACCTCATCTGTTGAGTTTGGGGCCTCACTAACCAATTGTTGACTTAGACGTTTCAGCAAACAAGTATCACGCGAAACTACAACCACATCACCACCACGACAGGTGTACAAAGGCCACGTCACCCTTGCGGCTACCACGGAATATTTTGGATAACACATGTACGTTCTGGTACACAAAGGACAAATTTGTTACGCACAGTACCAATCAGCCAGCTGTCCAGAATATCTCTCCAATCAACTTTAAACGTATCACCACGCTGTTAGACTAGTATATTTATTCTTGTTAGGCATGTGGGACATGTGCCCTCACCACAATAAAATAACATCTTTTTACTTGTTGGCCAAGTATTTTATCCTTAGTATAAATATCACCTTCCAACATGTGGAAAGGTACCCCGATCCAGATTTTAGTGTAAACTTGTTGTTACTCTGGCCAATTTTCTACCGATCTTACTTGGCACTTTTCAGACTCTCCATTTTCCTGGATTCCGTCCACCCCTAGGTCGGAGATCCATCAGAAGACATCATGACCCCAGGTGGCTGTCAACCGGACAAGGAAGACTCATAGCTGCGAACCTGACAAGGAACACCCAAGGCTACCAACCCAGAAGACTTTAAGCCCCAACAAGTCAGCACACAGGGCGCCAACCTCTCAAGCAGATGTGGAAACCCACAGGCTGCCGTCCTTAAATTATAGGGAACCCCTAGTTGGATTGAGTGACTAGCCCAGCCTAGCGGCCGGTCTCAAGTAGAAAATTACTTGACCATGGGCGGATTAGGGGAGGGCCAACCCAGGCCCTGACCCACCCCTAATTTAAAAAATGCTTTGATTTTCACGGTAAAAAATTCCGTGTAATTTTTTTTTTCAAAATATATTCTTTGCATCGGTCCAGTCCATTCTTGTGCCTTGTCTCTACCCTTGGACTTACTACTTCCTTTATCCAAGTCTACTACTCGACTAAGGGGGTGTGGGACTCATGTTGGGGTAATGGGTTGGAACATATACTGATGGTCCATTAAGCCCAAATCTCAGGAGTAAACTCAACTAGGCTTCAGATACGAGTTGGCAAGCCACGAGGCCGGACGGCCCATAAATGCTAGCCCACAAATTGGCTCATGCCCATATACTCCGTAGTATTTAATTAGTGGACATCTCTTAAAAACACGGCTATAAATTGGTCACAAAAAGTAAATTGATGCCATTTGTAACACTACGTCATTTTCAGTTTACTATATTGCTATAAGTTTCTTTCTATAATACTTATTAGTTTTCATTTTTCAATTCTTAGATATTCAATTATGGCCTACCAAAAGTATTTTGAAATCATGATTTAAATTTCAATAAGAGAATGAAGTGTTTTCTCGTTCGGATTTAATCGATCTTGCCGAAACTTGGATCGTAACCGGATTACTAAAAACCCGACTTGGATTGAATATGATGAGCTTGCTTCCGACCCACCCCTCGTAATAGCATGACCATCCATCCCATGTGCGGCAAATTATATTATAGAACCGATTGTACCTTGTAGATGGTACAACCGGGTATTTTATAAATTACTCGGAACATTGAGGTTCCGTTTCCCCTCCTTCTCTGATTTCAGATCCACTACAAGCTGAATACTTCATTATCACATCATCGTTCGATCTTCATCATCCGCTCATCACCCCGAGCTTCACCATCACCATCATCCCGAAGAGCAAAGTTCCTCCATTGATGCAGCATGACCAAGAATGTGACACCGCACCCGAACGTCCATGAAAATTCGATTTAAAATTGGAAGTTATGTATTGAATTTCCGGTTTATCAAACAATTGTAAAACAATTTATGTTTTACGCAGTGCATGATTGAATATTGTATTGTTCAGACTCGTATATTAGTGTCGGGTTTTGCAAATACTTATTTGGGCCTTATTAATGAACATAAGAGCCCAACTTTACCTAAATAATGTTACTTAACCTTTCAAGACAAGTTGAGGAAGTTCAGGCGGCCCAGACACTATTCTGGGCTCAACGTGCTAAAAATTGCAAGTATTCGAGAATGGCGTCCTAGACCCACTCAGGGGTGACCCACACGGCTATTAGTCCAATAATATGAATGACAAATATCAAAATAAGTGATAGAATGACTAGGGAAGAATACAAATGCCTATAGCCCCATCCTTGACATTATTGAGCTAAATAATGGGAGTAGAATTTTCCTTCTATAATATCCATCAAGTAAATTATTGAGATGAGCCTACACATATTGGAGATCAATAATGGGATGTAGGAAGTTGACTTGTTCTAAATAAATTAGGATGAGTGCAAAAAGACATCTTTTGACAAAAGATAAAACAATAGGACCCATCTTCCCATTTTTGGAAGTATTGGTAGATATTTTGGACCCCAAAATGATTGGGATCAATTGGGAACCACTCCACATGATATTAGTACCTGAAAGACAAATAAAAATGGGTGAGAAGACTTACCTTGTCCGGCCAGCATGGAGAGGAGCTGCACAAGACTTGATAGGAATCAAATGTTGGGCCACCATCACTATTTTCGCACAAATTGGTGTGCTGTTTGTCTCCCTTCATTATGGGAGTTGTACTCGACCAAATAATGTGAATGAAGTGTCCTTGGATAGCCTTTGAAGTCTAGTTTCATAGTTGAGTGGTCTCTGTTCGAGAGGGGAGAGTTTATCATACAAAAGTCGAGCTGTAGTGAACTGCTGTCTGTAAACTCGAGCAGTGAGAGTGTTGAGGCTGTTTGGTTAGTATCTCGAGTTATACCAATCCAAATAAGGCGTGCAAGATACCAAGAGAAATATCTCAATACGAGGAATCCGTGAAGGTATGGTTTGCATCAATCAGAGTAGTGGAAGGCTTCCAAATCGTCCGAGCAAAACACAACCTCGCAGAAACGGATTTACTCTCCTAAAGTGAGTGTTAACCCCAAAACTTTACTTTTCATTTTCCAAATGATATGAACGATTGGTGGAGCTATTATACATTACTCCAAGTGTATAATAGGTCCTCATAAGGTTATTTTATTGATGTAAAGGTTAGATACTAACCTAGAGCAAATCTTGGAAAACTAGGAAACGAGTTAGCCAGAAAACACCCATTCTAGGGGTTGTTTTCGTATCAACGATTAGGGGTTGAACTAGCACTTGAGGAGGCTGTTTAACACTCATTTCCAAGCAAGGAATCAGTTCTCAAACCTTCTTGGCCGAGGATTTGGTCGTTGGATCAAGAAGGAAAGTTTTAAAGCTCATTTGAGGTGAGGACCGACATCTAGTTGCTTACAACTTGTAGGTTATGCATGAGATTACCTAAATGCTTAAATCATGTTTTTGTGAATAATTATGCTTGAACATGATATGAATGATAAGTAATGGACTTGATCATGAATTGAAAACATATTGATGAATATGGAGTAATATGAGATAGAAGTATGCTAATATGGTAAATTGACCTTTCCAACTCATGTATGAATGTTATGTGTATGTAAATGTATAATTGCATGATGATGCTTAGCACATGGGAGGCTGCCACATATCTATTGATATGGAGGGGCTACCATTAATAATAAATGATTTGTAGGAATAATCTTAATAGTATTGTGATGCTAGTTAAGGATTGTTCTAAATGTTGATAGAATCAAACTTAAGGTTTGAGTTTGTTTGTGATGAACTTGAATAAGATTCAAGCGTCAATTGTGATTTCATGGAGTAGGAGATCTATGGTGTGATTGTATGAAGTAGGAGATCTATGGTGTGATTGTATGAAGTAGGAGATCTATGGGGTGAATACATGAAGTAGGAGATCTATGATATGATTACATGAAGTAGGAGATCTATGATGCGAGTGCATGATGATGTACTCGAGCAGAACTCTAGAAATGAGGAGTTATATTAGGATTGGACTCTATGTATGTCGTGACCATTAGTCACGGGGTTTGGGAAATGTTTTGTAATAAACATGGGCCTTTGAGCCGACTACTTGACTTTATATAAAGTAAGTATATATTTTGAAGGGGTAATTTGGGATTACAGCCTAAGCTATATTATCACCCTATTTGAGGGTCTTGTGTGTGAAATACTTGTTGTATATCTATTAGATGCCTGCCACACCAGTACTTTATAGCCGTATAGAGTACTGACCCCTTCGGGGGCGTCCCACCACCATTTCAGGTTGAGGCTCGAGCTTGCTACCTGTGCCCGTTGCTCGGGTGATCCTTTGGAGAGAAGACGTGGTTCGTGCTTTCTCCATTCTGATTTGAACAATATTAAACATGCTCATGGATATTTTACTACAGAGCCTGCGTGCTCGTGAATAGCCCTGTGTGGCCATTTTATTTTTAACAATGTTTCCGCTGCATTATGAATTACTTATTATGGTTGTTTATGGATGTTATGTGTGTGAATGATATTCAAGACGCCTTGTATAATATGAATGTGTTGGACTGCGGTTGACTATTCGTATTGTACGGCGGGTTGTTGACGTGTCCGGGGAGGTCCGAGGCGTGACAATTTAATTGGTATCAGAGCCTTAGTCCATAAACTTCATAATGAAGTCTCAAAATTCTCTTTTCAAAATGATTTTGAAAACCATGAGCATAAACGTTTTGTACTTGTAGAGCTTTTGGTACTTGAGTTGCAAGGTCTCTAATTGTTATGATGGTACCCTTAGCAATTGGTATGGCAGGAATTTGATCCAAATAGTGTCTTAAGTACCGATCTGTCAATTGACATTTGATACGAGTCTAACGACTCTTTCCAAATTCCTTTCAGAAATGGACCATGGTGGCAAGGTTAATAGGAGAAACCCGACGGGCCGTGCACCAGTGGAGACTGGGCAGGGCAGCCGTAGGACCTCTAGGGCATCTAGAGGAGCGGGCCATGGGGGCCAATCACAGACCGTGAGCGACGGTCACGTGAGCACCGAGAGTGAGAGCTACTGGTCTTACGAGGACTCGACCTACCAACCGGAAACCGAGCCGGTGGAGACCCCTTATGAAGGGGATGATGATGATGTTAGTGACGAGGAGGAAAATGGCTCCTTGGCAAGAATTGAGGCGCTGCTCCAACAGTACCACCGAGAGCGCGAGGAGAGGAGGGAACGCCGAAGGCGCCGAGCGGGGCAACCTTCGGGCATGGCTTCGAGAGGAGGAAGCCATGGTGCTTCTAGAGCCCATGATGAACCACATGGGGGTCATGGTGATGGAGGTCCAACCATAAGGATCTCAAAATTCATCAAAGAGGCAAGAGATTTGGGGTGCAAACCGTTTGATGGAACGGGGGACATTTCGGTTGCCGCCCAATGGATCAAGAGGCTGAATGAAGCAGCCCTTGACATGCAAATCACGCCGAATCTTAAACTGAAAATTGCAGTAAGATTGCTTGAGGGGATGGCATCCAAGTGGTGGGATGAGACTAAAAGCAAATATGGTAAGACCGTCACTTGGGAGAATTTCCGACAGGAATTCTTTGCACAATACTACTCGGATTTCGAGGTGAACAAAAAGGTGAGGGAATACACCCTTCTAACCCAGGGGGGTAACATGACGGTGAAGGAACTTGAGTACAAGTTCAGGGACCTTTCCGACTACATACCGGATTATGCTTGTGACGAGAACCGGATGGTGAACCACTTCTGGGACGCTCCAGACTTGGAGATACGTGATAGAGCAACACAATTGCCTAGTATGACGTTCGCTCAAGTGGTTGACCAAGGGTTGAAAGGAGAGAAACAGTGGGAGGAGAGGAAGAAGAGAGACGCCGATGAGGCAAAGAAGAGAAAGTGGGAGAACCACGGGCCACAAGGTCCTAACAAGAAAAGGAACCATGGAGGAGGGGGATCGTTTCGTGCACCCCCACCGCCATCCGGGGGAGGTCAAGGCTCAAGCAGGCATGACTCGGGGTCACAAGCCTTGGGGATGCCTCGTTGCTTGAATTGCAAGAAGAGTCACCTCGGAAAATGCCGTGAACCTCCTAGATGCTTCCAATGCGGGAACACCGGGCACTTGAAGATGAGTTGCCCCCAATTGGGTGGGGCAAAAACATCGGGACTGTGTAGCGGGGCTACGGGAACAAGAAACCAAGCCGGGGGTTCCCAAGTAACCAGGGGGCAAGGGGGGGCAAGCGCGAGCAACGCGCCATCCGTGAATCAAGGAAGGACTCAAGCTAGAGTCTATGCGATGACCGAGGCGGATGCGCGAGCAAACCCGGACTCCGTTGCAGGTAATATACTTATTCTTCTGTGTGTTAGACTTTATATTGATAATATAACTCTTAGGGGTTGAGTGCGGGCCACCCCGGGGTCAAACGGAGCGAAATCGGGCAAAAGCCGGCTGATTTCCGCCAACGCACACCAGGCTGGGCCATACGCACGGCCGTGCGTTGGTCCGTGCGTTGGTGGCAGTGGCAACCCGGAAGAAATTGCTACACGCACGGCCGTGCGTGGATGGACGCACTTCGTGCGTACCTCCGTGCGTCCTCACGTGCGTCCGTGGCAGTAGCTCCGTTTGAGGTTGTAAGATACGCACGCCGTGCGTACCTCCTAGGCACGCCGTGCGTGGCACCTGGGCAGCCCAAAGTCGACTTTTTCGCGTCGTATTACAACGTTAAGACCCGTTCTTGATCCCAAACACGTGTGTGAACATAATAAACCTCTATAAATGTATAGGAATGGTAGGAAAGGTATCTCACATGACTTATAAATGTAGGGACACTAAAGATTAATGGGAAGCATGCACGAATCCTGATCGACACCGGGGCGCAACGTTCATTCGTGAGTGAAGCGTTCGCCGAGGGCTTAGAGATACAATCCATACCAATGACGCAAACCCTGGTGGTATCAACACCACTAGGGGATGACGTTGAAAGAACTAGATACTATCCATCTTGTGAGGTGGAAATCGATGGCCAAACCTTGACGTGTGATTTCGTACCGCTGAGTATGATGGAATTCGATGCAATCCTATGGATGGATTGGCTAGAAAAACATCATGTGTAAGTTTGAGGAATTAATCTTCCTTGAATATAATTGAGCCATGCGGCTGAAGTATTTATACAGAGTATAGATAACAACTATTCTGTTTCAGATCCTAAAAAATAGGATCTATCTATCTGCGTTCTTATCTACTAATTAAAGCTATCTATCAGCTCTAATTCTAATCTATACAGCAACGGATGTACATAGAATAAAAAATACAATAATATGTCACATTTTTCAACACTCCCCCTCAAGTTGGTAAGTATATATCATACATTCCCAACTTGCTTATAAGTAGTTCAAATGCTGGTTTGAACAGTCCCTTTGTTAGAATGTCAGCTGTTTGTTCCTTGGTTGATATGAATGGAGTACACACAATCCCAGCTTCAATCTTCTCTTTGATGAAGTGTCTGTCTACCTCAATATGCTTAGTACGATCATGTAGCACAGGATTATGAGCAATATTGATAGCTGCCTTATTATCACAGTATAACTTCATAGGTAGTTCCATCTCCATATTCAATTCTGAAATTACCCTTTTGATCCAAAGTAGTTCACAGATTCCATTAGCCATAGATCTAAATTCAGATTCTGCACTACTTCTAGCAACTACATTCTGCTTCTTACTCCTCTAGGTCACTAGATTCCCCCAAACATAAGTACAATACCCAGATGTTGACCTTTTGTCAGTAACTGAGCCAGCATAGTCTGCATCTGTAAAAGCTTCAACACTTCTATTGTTGCCCTTTCTAAAAAATAATCCTTTCCCTGGACAGCTTTTCAAATATCTTAAGATTCTGTAGGTAGCATCAAGATGTTCCTGGAATGGATTATGCGTGAATTGACTCACCATACTAACTGCAAAGGCAATATCTGGCCTCGTATGTGCCAGATAGATCAATCTTCCCACTAATCTTTGGTATTGTTGAACATTAACTTGAACTCCTTCTTTGACATCTCCTAACTTTTGATTAGGATCAATTGAAGTATCTATTGGTCTGCAAGCACTCATACCAGTTTCATGAAGAAGATCTAGTACATACTTCCTCTGGGACACTACAATCCCCTTCTTTGATCTGGCTATCTCCATGCCAAGAAAGTACTTCAATTCTCCCAAGTCTTTAATCTCAAATTCCTGGCCCATCTTTTTCTTCAAGTCTTCTATCTCTTTATAGAAATTTCCTGTAAGAATGATATCATCAACATAAACAATTAATATTGCAATCTCCCCCTTACTTGAAAACTATATAAAGAGAGTATGATCTGCTTGAGCTTGTTTGAATCCCTGTCTCTTTATAAACTGAGTAAACCTGTCAAACCAAGCCCTTGGGGACTGTTTAAGTCCATACAAGGCCTTTTCCAACTTGCACACCTTTGAGCCATACTGACCCTCAAACCCAGGAGGAGGGATCATGTATACTTCCTCTTCAAGTTTCCCATTTAAGAAGGCATTCTTCACATCTAACTGTTGAAGTGGCCAGTCTAGGTTAGCAGCCAAGGATAGAAGAATTCTTATAGTATTTAACTTTGCAACTGGAGCAAAAGTTTCAGTATAATCTATCCCATAGGTCCGCGTATATCCTTTGGCTACTAGTCTGGCCTTATATCTTTCAAGTGTTCCATCTGCCTTGAATTTGGGAGTAAATACCCATTTGCATCCCACTGTTGGTTTGTTCTTGGGTAATTCTACAACCTGCCATGTCTGATTCTTTTCAAGAGCATCAATTTCCTCCAAAACAGCCTTCTTCCACTCAGGTTTAGATAGAGCTTCATGGATAGTTAAGGGAATAGAAATAGAGGAAAGACTAGAGGTAAAGGCTGCAAATGATGTTGATAATTGAGAATTAGACTCATAGTTTGAGATGGGGTATTTAATACATGACCTTTTCTCTTTTCTGAGGGCAATTGGTAGATTTAGATCACTAGAGTTATTACCTTTGTCATTTTCTGACACTGAGTCAGATTCATGAGCAGTTGCAGGGTCAGAGATGTTCTCTATTCTTTGATTTGGAACTCTCCTTTCATAAACTTTGCCCCAGAATTTACTTGTCTGCTGCTCATCTCCTTCCCTTGTTTCAGGAATATTTATTTCATTTTTTTCTGATTCTTGACTATTTTCTAGTGCATCTAAAATTCTGTTATGATGTGCATCTAGATTAATGTCAAGAAACTCAAGATTTTCATGAATATGTTGAACAGTATTACCATCTTCACTAGAATTCTCCCCCTGAAGATGAGTATTATTAAAAAAAGGTTGATTTTCAACAAAATTAGTGTTCATTGTGATAAACATCTTTTTTGTTGTAGGATCAAAACATTTATAGCCTTTCTGTGTTGAAGACAGTCCTAAGAAAATACATTTTTTGCCTCTAGGATCAAATTTGCTTGAAGTTCTATCAGGATTTGTAACAAAAACTGTGCAGCCAAAAATCTTTATGGGAAGAGAGTTAATAAGTCTAATTTGAGGAAAACAGTTTTGAAGTGTATCAATAGGAGTTTTAAATCCTAGAGTTTTTGAAGGCATCCTATTGATTAAATAGGTAGCATGCAAAACAGCCTCTCCCCATAAATATTTTGGAACCCCAGTAGAGAACATAATTGCACGAGTAACTTCAAGCAAATGTCTATTTTTCCTCTCAGCTATTCCATTCTGAGCAGGTGTATTTATGCAGGAACTTTGATGAATAATCCCTTTTTCAGCAAAAAAATTGTTTAAATTTTTAGAAAAATACTCAAGATCATTATCACTTCTTACCATTTTGATATTGGTATTGAACTGAGTTTGGACCATTGAGTAAAATTTTTTGAACACGTCTTCAACCTCAGATTTTTCTTTAATTAAGAAAACCCATGTCACTCGTGTGTGATCATCAATAATAGTTACAAACCATCTTTTTCCTTTCAAGGTTGAAACCCTAGATGCACCCCAGATATCACTGTGCACAAGGGTGAAAGGACTAGTTGGTTTGTAACTATGAGGGATATAAGAACTCTTATGATGTTTGGCAAGTGCACACATATCACAATGAAATGATGAAGGGTCCTTATTATGAAATAATTTAGGAAACAATCTTTTTAAATAATAAAAACTGGGATGACCTAACCTATAGTGCATTAAATACACTTCGTTATTACAAGGAAAGGAAATAGTTTGGAGACAAGTTTTTTCTGGATCTTGTTTATTCAATTCAGTTCCTTCATCAAAGACATATAGCCCATTCTCCTCTCTAGCACTGCCAATCATCCTCCCCGATGCCAGATCCTGAAAAAGGCAATAAGAAGGATAAAATCTTACACAACACTGAAGATCTTTGGTTATTTTGCTAATAGAGATAAGATTGCAGGAAAGTTTTGGAACATGTAAGACTTTAGAAAGGTTAATGGATGAAGAAACTTTAATATTTCCCATCCCTGCTATGGCTGAAAAAGAGCCATCTGCAACTCTAACTTTCTTATCTCCTGCACAAGGTTGATATGAAGAAAAAAGATTTGGAATGAAGGTCATATGGTCTGTTGCACCTGAGTCAATGACCCAGGTACTTTTTGGTTTTTTAGAACAAAAGTATGATGTAATTTTACCATTTTGGGCAAAAGAACAAGAAGGGTTTTCTTGGTTGGAGATTTTCTGGGTAGGTAGAAACTGAAGAAGGTAGTTTATCTGTTCCTTTGTGAAAGGCAGCTGTTTAGAGTCAACCTCTGACTCTTGTTGAGTCTCAGTCACAGTAGTTTGTAGAGCCCTTTCAAATTTCTTCTTTCCAGCTCCTAGTGGCTTTCCATGAATTTTCCAGCATGTTTCCCTGGTGTGCCACAATTTCTTGCAGTGATCACACCAGGGGTTTTTTCTGTCATCACCTCTGGCCACTAAAGCTGATGAGTCCCCAGGTTCCTCATTAGGTACTGGAGTGTTGTTCATGACTCTCCTTCTGCTATCTTCCAACCTGATCTCAGAAAAAACCTCTCTGATTGAAGCCAGAGGTTTTTTTCCAAGTATTCTGCCTTTTACTTCATCTAGGTCCCTATTAATTCCAGCTAGAAACATATAGACCCTATCATTCTCTTCTCTTTTCTTATGTCTTGCTAAATCCTTAGCACTTTCCCACTCTTCATTATCATAGCATTGGTCTAATACTTGCCACAGAGATACCATTTCATTGTAGTATGAAATGATATCCCTATTTCCTTGTTTAGACTGCCACAACTTGGTTTTGAGTTCAAAAATTTGAGAAGAGTTCTCCAGATCTGAATATGTTTCTTTAATAGAGTCCCATACCTCTTTTGCAGTTTTCATAAACATATGCGGTCTGGCAATTAAGGTCTCCATGGAGCTGAGAAGCCAAGCTGTTATGAGTGAATTCTCTGACCTCCATGTGTTGTATCCTTCCTCTCCAGGTAATTTAGGTTTGATTTCTCCTGTGAGGTAGCCCTGTTTCCCCCTCCCATCAATTGCGAGCCTGACAGATTGAGACCATTCCAGGTAGTTTGTTCCATTCAATCTATGACTAGTGATTATCATAGATGAATGAATAGGAGACTGGTAATTTGTCATGGAGCTAATTTGGGAGTTAGGGTTGGTAGTGTGTGAGGAATCAGAATCACTGGTTTCTACCATTGTTTTCTTTAAACCGAGGCTCTTATACCATGTTAAGACACGAGGTTCCATCCTAAAAGGCCAACCTGATAGGAGGAGTAGCCCATGTGTTAATATAGCACTTTGTTCATCCAAATGTTTCCGGTGTGGGACATTTAACATGTTAAGACACGGGGTTCCATCCTAAAAGGTCAACCTGATAGGAGGAGTAGCCCATGTGTTAATATAGCACTTTGTTCATCCAAATGTTTCCGGTGTGGGACATTTAACACCCCTCCTCACGATCAGACACTTCGTCTAGATCGTGCAATCATTCAGTTTTTTTCATCGGTCCGTTTTTTTTTCATTCGGCCGTAATTGTCATTTTTTTAATAATCGTGTCATCACGATTCATAAGGGGCCCCACACCATGGATCGATTTGGCTCTGATACCATGTAAGTTTGAGGAATTAATCTTCCTTGAATATAATTGAGCCATGCGGCTGAAGTATTTATACAGAGTATAGATAACAACTATTCTGTTTCAGATCCTAAAAAATAGGATCTATCTATCCGCGTTCTTATCTACTAATTAAATTTATCTATCAGCTCTAATTCTAATCTATACAGCAACGGATGTACATAGAATAAAAAATACAATAATATGTCACATTTTTCAACATCATGCTAAGGTAGATTGCTACACAAAGGTTTTAGAGCTCGAAGACAATGATGGGAACACCCTACGCTTCGAGGGGGATCGAGGCAAATCAAACAGTTGTATCATATCCGCCGTGAGAGCGAGAAGTATGATGAGAAAGGGATGCCACGCATATCTAGCATACGTGGTTGACAAAACCAAAGAGGAAACGAACATCGATGATGTGAGGGTGGTTTGTAAGTACCCGGATGTCTTCCCTAAAGACCTATCGGGGCTTCCACCTGATAGGGAGATTGAATTCGTGATCGAGGTCGAGCCTGGTACCAAACCAATCTCCATACCGCCATACCGTATGGCACCCGCTGAACTTAACGAGTTGAAAACCCAATTGCAAGAGCTTTTGGATAATGGTTTCATTAGACCAAGCCACTCCCCGTGGGGAGCACCAGTTCTTTTCATGAAAAAGAAAGATGGGACACTTCGAATGTGTATTGACTATCGTCAACTGAACAAGGTCACAATCAAGAATAGGTATCCTTTTCCTAGGATTGATGACTTGTTTGATCAACTACGAGGAGCAACCGTGTTTTCAAAGATTGACTTGAGGTCGGGTTACCATCAATTGAAGATTAAGGAAGATGACATACCAAAAAGTGCTTTTCGCACAAGGTATGGGCATTTTGAATTCCTTGTTATGTTGTTTGGGTTAACAAACGCCCCAGCGGCATTCATGGACTTGATGAACCGAGTATTTCATAAATACTTGGACTGATTCGTGATTGTGTTCATAGATGACATCTTGATTTACTCAAAGAGTGAAGAACATGAGGAGCACTTGATACTTGTCCTTGAGACACTACGAGAGAAGCAACTCTATGCCAAATTTTCTAAATGTGATTTTTGGCTAAAGGAAATTGGCTTTCTCGGGCATGTAGTTTCGGGATCAGGAATTTCTGTTCATAGCAAAAAGATAGAAGCCATTACCGAATGGGAGAGGCCAAAGAACGTCAAGGAAATTCGTAGTTTCCTTGGGTTGGCAGGCTACTACAGAAAGTTCGTGGAGAAGTTCTCCGTTTTAGCATCACCATTGACAAAGCTCACTCGTAAAGGAGCTAAGTTTATATGGGGTGACAAATGTGAGAAAGGGTTCATTGAACTAAAGAAGAGATTGACCGAGGCACCGGTACTTGCATTACCCAAACAGGGTATGTGTACGATGTCTATAGTGACGCGAGCATCCGAGGGTTGGGATGTGTGTTGATGCAGGAGGGGAGGGTAATTGCCTATGCTTCATGACAGTTGAAGAAGCATGAGGTAAATTACCCTACCCATGATCTAAAGCTGGGAGCAGTGGTGTTTGCACTGAAGATTTGGAGACATTATCTCTGCGGAGAGACATGTCACATATATACTTATCATAAGAGCTTGAAGTACGTGTTTACTCAGAAAGAGTTAAACATGAGACAGAGACGGTGGATGGAGTTGATAAAGGACTACCATCTAGTTATTGAGTACCATCCAGGTAAGGCAAACGTTGTAACAGATGCCCTCAGTCGGAAGAGTTCGTCTGGGGCATTGTTGACTAGTTTGAGGGCACTGAGGGCCCAATTGGATGTATCTAGCGATGGTGCCTTATTGGCACGATTTGAGGTGAGACCGGCCTTACTTGATGAGATCAAGAAGGGTCAAGAGACTGACGCGGAACTTATGAAGGTCCGGGAACGCATGCAAGCGGGACCGGTGGAGGATTTCAGGGAAAGAGATGATGGTCTCTTGTTATTCCGTGACCGAGTGTGTGTACCATCAGATGACGAGCTCCGAAAGTTCATCTTAGAGGAGGCTCATTCATTGGCTTATGCCATGCACCCGGGGGGCACGAAAATGTACCGTGACTTGAAAGAAAGTTACTGGTGGTCTGGAATGAAGAGGGAAATAGCCGAATACATCAGTCGATGCCTTACTTGTCAACAAGTTAAAGCAGAACATCAGCATCCAGAAGGCTTATTGCAACCACTTTCCATTCCTGAATGGAAGTGGGAACACGTGACTATGGATTTCGTGGTAGGTTTACCACGGACAATCAGGAACTATGATGCGGTTTGGGTTGTTGTAGATAGGCTCACAAAGAGTGCACACTTCTTACCTATCAACACTACTTACCCACTTGAGAGGTTAGCCAAATTGTATACGGATGAGATCGTGAGGCTACACGGGGTTCCAGTGACCATCGTATCCGATAGAGACCCACGATTCACGTCACGCTTTGGGCCAAAATTTTAAGAGTCTATGGGGACGAGGTTGAAGTTCAGTACTGCTTTCCATCCACAGACAGATGGGCAGTCGGAAAGAGTTATACAGATCTTAGAGGATATGCTGAGGGCTTGTGCGTTAGAGTTTCAAGGGAGTTGGGACAATCACTTAGCACTCGTGGAGTTTGCCTATAACAACAGCTATCAGGCAAGCATCAGCATGCCTCCATACGAAGCATTGTATGGGAGGAGGTGTCGTACACCGTTATGCTGGGATGAGGTTGGCATGGCTAAACTCGAGGGTACTGAGTTGGTTGAGATCACCAAGTCAAAGGTGAAGTTGATTCGAGATAGACTTAAAACGGCTCAGGATAGACAAAAGAGCTATGCAGATAAGCGCCGAAGAACCTTAGAGTTTAAGGTTAACGATGAGGTATTCCTGAAAGTTTCTCCTTGGAAAGGAATCATTCGATTCCAAACCCGAGGGAAGCTTAATCCACGATACATAGGCCCATTCAGAATTATAGAGAGGATTGGGGCCGTAGCATATCGTCTGCAGTTAACACCTGAATTAGAGAAGATACATAATGTGTTTCATGTATCCATGCTTAAAAAGTATGTGCATGATCCCACTCACGTATTAGAAAAGCCGCCTGTAGAGGTACGTGAGGATTTGAACTACGTTGTGCAACCAATCAAGGTAACTGATAGAAGGTGAAGAAACTTGGGAGCAAAGAAGTCCCAATGGTTAAATTACTTTGGAAGAGCGATCGGGTCGAAGAAGAGACATGGGAAACCGAGGCTTTGATGAGGAAGCAGTATGCTTTCCTATTCGAGTAGAGCTGTGAATTTCGGGGACGAAATTCCTGTTAAGGGGGGGGTGAACTTGTGACACCGCACCCGAACGTCCTTGAAAATTCGATTTAAAATTGGAAGTTATGTATTGAATTTCCGGTTTATCAAACAATAGTAAAACAATTTATGTTTTACGTAGTGCATGATTGAATATTGTATTGTTCAGACTCGTATATTAGTGTCGGGTTTTGCAAATACTTATTTGGGCCTTATTAATGAACATAAGAGCCCAACTTTACCTAAATAATGTTACTTAACCTTTCAAGACAAGTTGAGGAAGGTCGGGCGGCCCAGACACTATTCTGGGCTCAACGTGCTAAAAATAGCAAGTATTCGAGAATGGCGTCCTAGACCCACTCAGAGGTGACCCACACGGCTATTAGTCCAATAATATGAATGACAAATATCAAAATAAGTGATAGAATGACTAGGGAAGAATACAAATGCCTATAGCCCCATCTTTGACATTATTGAGCTAAATAATGGGAGTAGGATTTTCCTTCTATAATACCCATCAAGTAAATTATTGAGATGAGCCTACACATATTGGAGATCAATAATGGGATGTAGGAAGTTGACTTGTTCTAAATAAATTAGGATGAGTACAAAAAGACATCTTTTGACAAAAGATAAAACAATAGGACCCATCTTCCCATTTTTGGAAGTATTGGTAGATATTTTGGACCCCAAAATGATTGGGATCAATTGGGAACCACTCCACATGATATTAGTACCTGAAAGACAAATAAAAATGGGTGAGAAGACTTACCTTGTCCGTCCAGCATGGAGAGGAGCTGCACAAGACTTGATAGGAATCAAATGTTGGGCCACCATCACTATTTTCGCACAAATTGGTGTGCTGTTTGTCTCCCTTCATTATGGGAGTTGTACTCGACCAAATAATGTGAATGAGGTGTCCTTGGATAGCCTTTGAAGTCTAGTTTCATAGTTGAGTGGTCTCTGTTCGAGAGGGGAGAGTTTATCATACAAAAATCGAGCTGTAGTGAACTGCTGTCTGTAAACTCGAGCAGTGAAAGTGTTGAGACTGTTTGGTTGGTATCTCGAGTTATACCAATCCAAATAAGGCGTGCAAGATACCAAGAGAAATATCTCAAGACGAGGAATCCGTGAAGGTCTGGTTTGCATCAATCAGAGTAGTGGAAGGCTTCCAAATCGTCCGAGAAAAACACAACCTCGCAGAAATGGATTTACTCTCCTAAAGTGAGTGTTAACCCCAAAACTTTACTTTTCATTTTCCAAATGATATGAACGATTGGTGGAGATATTATACACTACTCCAAGTGTATAATAGGTCCTCATAAGGTTATTTTATTGATGTAAAGGTTAGATACTAACCTAGAGCAAATCTTGGAAAACTAGGAAACGAGTTAGCCAGAAAACACCCATTCTAGGGGCTGTTTTCGTATCAACGATTAGGGGTTGAACTTGCACTTGAGGAGGCTGTTTAACACTCATTTCCAAGCAAAGAATCAGTTCTCAAACCTTCTTGTCCGAGGCTTTGGTCGTTGGATCAAGAAGGAATGTTTTAAAGCTCATTTGAGGTGAGGACCGACATCTAGTTGCTTACAACTTGTAGGTTATGCATGAGATTACCTAAATGCTTAAATCATGTTTTTGTGAATAAAGATGCTTGAACATGATATGAATGATAAGTAATGGACTTGATCATGAATTGAAAACATATTGATGAATATGGAGTAATATGACATAGAAGTATGCTAATATGGTAAATTGACCTTTCCAACTCATGTATGAATGTTATGTGTATGTAAATGTATAATTGCATGATGATGCTTAGCACATGGGAGGCTGCCACATATCTATTGATATGGAGGGGCTACCATTAATAATAAATGATTTGTAGGAATAATCTTAATAGTATTGTGATGCTAGTTAAGGATTGTTCTAAATGTTGATAGAATCAAACTTAAGGTTTGAGTTTGTTTGTGATGAACTTGAATAAGATTCAAGCGTCAATTGTGATTTCATGGAGTAGGAGATCTATGGTGTGATTGTATGAAGTAGGAGATCTATGGTGTGATTGTATGAAGTAGGAGATCTATGGGGTGAATACATGAAGTAGGAGATCTATGATATGATTACATGAAGTAGGAGATCTATGATGCGAGTGCATGATGATGTACTCGAGCAGAACTCTAGAAATGAGGAGTTATATTAGGATTGGACCCTATGTATGTCGTGACCATTAGTCACGGGGTTTGGGAAATGTTTTGTAATAAACATGGGCCTTTGAGCCGACTACTTGACTTTATATAAAGTAAGTATATATTTTGAAGGGGTAATTTGGGATTACAGCCTAAGCTATATTTTCACCCTATTTGAGGGTCTTGTGTGTGAAATACTTGTTGTATATCTATTAGATGCCTGCCACACCAGTACTTTATAGCCGTATAGAGTACTGACCCCTTCGGGGGCGTCCCACCACCATTTCAGGTTGAGGCTCGAGCTTGCTACCTGTGCCCGTTGCTCGGGTGATCCTTTGGAGAGAAGACGTGGTTCGTGCTTTCTCCATTCTGATTTGAACAATATTAAACATGCTCATGGATATTTTACTACAGAGCCTGCGTGCTCGTGAATAGCCCTGTGTGGCCATTTTATTTTTAACAATGTTTCCGCTGCATTATGAATTACTTATTATGGTTGTTTATGGATGTTATGTGTGTGAATGATATTCAAGACGCCTTGTATAATATGAATGTGTTGGACTGCGGTTGACTATTCGTATTGTACGGCGGGTTGTTGACGTGTCCGGGGAGGTCCGGGGCGTGACAAAGAACATATTCCCTTTTGTTGCAACCTGATTCGTTCAAGGCTCACATGGTTTCCCAATCATTGACGCTCCAGTCCGTCAGGATTCGAGCGTCTATAGTTCATCGTCGTTCCTCCATCTTCATTGTTGTAGAGATTCTCGATGACAACGTTGATGCTCTGTTTAGACTAGATTCCGGTGAGATTGACCTGACAAATCCGTCCAACCCTTACGACATCACTCTCACATACCAAATGAGGATTTGAGCACATTAGCGATCTCAAACGACATTTTGAATTTTTCGATACTCTTATCAATTCATAATTCAAAAGTATCATATTTCATTACATTCGCATATTAGAATTCATGAGTTAATTATAGATATTATTTAAATAATTTTACCAAAGAAAAAAGGAAAACTAATAACAAGAAAGCAAATTAAAAGACATGGGAGTAGAGATCACGATACTCAATGAAATTGTATTGATACTCAACTAGTAGAACTTACGATTTTCATATCAATGCATATTTTAAAAATATAATATTAAATTATATAATTTAAGAAATTTTTATATAGGAAAAAGAAAGTAAATTAAAAGATACATATAAATAATATAATGCAGAGATCACGATGCTCGTTGTTAAAGTGGCTCTTAATACTTAATAGAATATGTCTGATGCTCACTAAAAGTGCATTGTGCTCATTTACCAGAAGCTAAAATTTTCACTTAAATAGTTAAATTATGAAAATGTCACCGGCTATACGTTATATGAACTCGTGGAATCAATTCCGCACCGGCCGGCCACAAGATGTACCTGTTGTGCTGTAAAAGAACCAACAGTTAGCACAACCACAAATTTTTGCTTTTGTTTTTTATTACTTCATCTGTCCATCTAAGATTGTCTCATTTTTCCTTTTCGAAAAATTATACTAAGATTGTCTCGTATCAAATTTGGTAAAGTTTATGTGTCTCTAAATCATTTTACTTTATACTTACTTTATTAATTCAATATCAACCACATAAACTCATTTTTTTAATAATCTTGTCAATCCTTCATTCACTTAGGATGTTTTTACTTGGACTGTTTTCAGTCCCAGACTAGTCCAGATCAGACTATACCAGTTCAGACCAGAGCATACCATACCAAATTAGACTTGGATAGTTATAAAAATACACAGAGACCAGACATTATCAGACCAGATTAGATCAGACCAGCAAATGTGGCTAAGTAAAAACATCCTTCGTGGAAAGGAGGTATTATTATTATTATTAGAGAAAAGTGTCAAATTGACCCTCCTACTTCGTACGGATAGTCAATTATGCCCTCGTACTTTAAATTTCTTCAATTATGTCCCCCTACTTCAAAAATTTCGTCAAATCCTATTTTTAGCAGGCAACCAGCTGGTCAGCAGGTTACCGGTGACGTAGCGCACACGTGGCCTGACACGACACACACTTGGCAGCCCACGTCACCTTTTCTTTTTCTTTTTCCTTTTTTTTCTTTTCTTTCCCAGGTGACCTTTCTTCTTCCTTTCTTCCTCTTCTTCTGCGCAGCAGTGATGTCGCCTGTGAACAAAAGTTGCCAAAATGAAGATGCTCGGAAAATTAAACTAAAAATACGAGGAGATGCCCCGGTTCACGGCGACCTCCATTGCGTATTCTATTTTTTGTGCCAAGCCGTAAAACAGCCGGAAAAACATGCCGGAGTAGTCCGAAAAAGAGAAGCGCCGGAGATCTACAAACCATCCCTAAGAACTCGTTTGAGCTGCTAGATATTGATATGGAGCGTCGGCCCTTTCCATAGATCTCCAATCTAATGTCCGAAATTAAAAACTAAAGCTGAGAGTGGAGTTATGAGCAAAAATCAATTTTCAAATAAACACTAATCGTTTTGCCCTAGCTTGTTGTTCGTTAATGGAGAAAGGAAGAAAGGGAAACGAGAAAATAGATTTAAAGGAAGAAGAAAGAAGGTGGCAGCAAGATTCCATGGACGGTTTGCATGTTCTGAGGAAGAAGATGACCTGCGAAAGGAGAAAAGGGGAAGAAAAGAAAAGGAAAGAAAAAAGAAAAAAGAAAAAGAAAATAAAGAAAAGGTGACGTGGAGTGCCATGTGTGTGCCGTGTCAGGCCACGTGTACGCCACGTCAGCAGGTAACCCGCCGCAAATTATACCGTATGACCTGCGCATGATGAGGATGTTGCACCCATTCCCAAACGACGTAGTTTTAAGGCAGCAGCAACCCAAGATTAAAAAATCAACGCACAGCAATCCAAGATTAAAAAAAAAGACAATCGCCGTTAGGAGAGAGTATCGACGAAGAAGGTCATAACACTATCTATCGCCGGCGAGCTTGGGAGGAGGTGGCGGCAGCGCAACTCCTCGTCTTTGAGGCGGCGGTGCTCAGCTATGATGTCAGATTTGATTCATAGGGCTCACCACTGATAGATGTGAGGCAGGCTGGTCATCAAGTGGTCAATCTCTTCTTCTTTCATGTCCAGCAGTGTGCTCACGATGAAGCCAAACTCTGCTCAAATATATATATATATATATATATATATATATATATATATATATATATATATATATATATATATATATATATATATATATATATATATATATATCTTATACTATATTGGACAATTTACATTTTGACTTGGCTCAAGTTACACTTGAAAATACTTGTGGTTACATCTATGTGGGCACGAGTTACGTCATTCATGAGCGTGAGTTATATTTTGACTTATGTCAGCAAGTTACATTTTATATACACTCAAGTTACATTTGTCATCAACATGAGTTACATCTGTAATAACACGAGTTACATTAAAAATTCAACCCCTGCTATTGAAACAAAAAAATGATCTTTTTTAAAAAATTATTTTTTATGACCATGATACTACAAACAAAACATATTCACATTTTACGTAAAACAATTGTGCAATTAGACTCTCTTTTTGCATTGTTTACATTCAAATCAATATTTGACAAGTTACATTTTGGATAAGCTTGAGTTACATTGATCAATAACGTCAGTTACATTTCGTTACACATGACTTACATCACATTCTGTTCCTGGACAATGGAAAAAAAAGGTTACTGTTCACGCGCGTGAACAGTAACACGCGATTTTTTCAAGTTGAAACGGCATGCTTCAAACGACGCCGTTTTGGACACGGGAGCATGATGCTCATGCTACGCCGGTTGCAGCGTATACGCACTGGTAACCCGCTGACCGGCTGGCTACCTTCTAAAAATCGGATTTGACGAAATTTTCGAAGTAGGAGAGCATAATTGAAGAAATTTATAGTATGAGGGCATAATTGACTATCCGTATTATTATTAAAGTAGGAGGGCATAATTGAAGAAATTTAAAGTATGAGGGTATAATAGTCAATTATGAGGGCATAATGGACTATCCGTGGAGGGCCAATATGACACTTTTCTTTATTATTATTGTTGGCTATCGTTATTATTATTGGCTTTAGCCTGCCGGCCCTCTGCTTTCTCATCATCAGCAGACCACCATGGCCATAGCCCTCTCCTCGTCAGCTCATCCACCCAGCTATCCCTCCTTCTCTGCTTCCAGACCCCATCTTTCCCACAGACCTCTCCTCTTTACCGCAACCACCAAGAAACCTAAGACGCTTCTGAGCCCTGCTGCCGCTGAGAATGGGTCTGGCGTTGATCAAGAAAGGGTAGTTGCGGTGGAGAAGGATTTGAACTACAATGGGACTGCAGCGCCGCCGGAATTGGTCTTGAGTAAGAAGTTCCATGATCCGAGATGGATCGGAGGAACTTGGGATTTGGGGCAGTTTCAGACTGACAGGAAGACCGATTGGGATGCTGTCATTGACGCCGGTGAGCTCTTTGTATTTCTCAATTTTCTTACCTGATTTCCGTACCAGATTTGATTTGTGCATAATCTGTATTGCATGCTATTTTTAACTGCCTTATTTATCACACTGAGTTCCAAAGAGGAAATCGTAATGTTTATGAGATGCACGGTTTCCCAAGAAAGTTTTCAAATTTACCAAAATCAAGAGTCCTATTTTTGCAAGGGAATAAGATTTCTCTGCTTCTTGCCACTAACCAGAAGAGCCCAAGAGTACTTTGAAGCCTAGATGGTCCACCATTTCCTATAACCCGCTTGCAATAGCAGACTCTTTTGTTCACATGAAACTATTTGGTCATTTCTTGTCTACTCCTGTGCAAGGCTGCAGGCTAATGCTGCGTTTGAGTTCTAAAGTTGAACTTTTTTCCCTTGCATTTTCTGCATTTCTACTCTTTTTAAACATGATTGGACAATATCTCATATTATTATGGAATCATTTGTTGAAGCCATAATTTAACAATTTGCTGCTTGATTTCTTTCAGATACAATCGCATTTTGTTCCAATCGTTTTTTGCATTTCACTTTTTGAGTTTGCCCATTTAGTCAGATACTTTTGAGTATATTCCTTACGAGCTGTCTAGATAAATAGATATTTTTCAAACACTACATTCAGTACATTGTGAAGAGACAGTAAACACACCCCTTATCACCTTAATCCCAGGTCCCAACTGTATTAGATTCAGTTAGGCAGTGACATGCAATTTTATAGTGCCAAAGAATAAGTTAAACACTATAGAATCATTCTGGGGAACTCTTATCGAGTTTTATACTTTTATTAAATTGATAATAACTAAATTTTAGGTCATATACCCTCTCCGTCACAACCCTTCCTCTTATGGGATGATATCACACTATAACATCAATCAATCAATTGCCTCTAATTACTTAAACACCATAAAATGATAATGACGATGATGACATTTTCTTTTGTTGGTTATGTTTTCCTGGGGATTATGGGTAGAATATAAGTATATCTTACCCCAGCTTTGATTTTTCTTCTAAAAAATGATTTTGTGATGCAGAGGTTAACAGGAGGAAGTGGTTAGAAGATAACCCAGAGCCATCAAGTAATGAAAGCCCTGTACTTTTTGACACTTCTTTTATTCCTTGGTGGGTATGGATGAAGAGGTTCCACCTTCCTGAAGCTGAACTGCTTAATGGTATTCACTCTTTATCTGTGTCTCTCGTGTCTACAATTCCAAAACAAACTATTCTCCAACGATGCAACTGATCCATTATTTTGCCTTGCAATCATTTTGCCCTCTTTCAAAAATCCTTACCCTAGGCATCCATGTCCCTCAATTGACCCCACCTAGCTCTGCCCAATCATCACCTAATGCTGCTCAGGCATCACTTATTAACTCAGTGTATAAGGCTTTTTTGAATGTGTAGGGGTCCATATTTACATCTACCTCCTGAGGTTTAATCAAATCGCCAAGCGATCCTTTTAGTTTCTGAAATTATGAATACATCCCTTGGCAAGTCAAGTATTCCGTAATGACAGCGCACGGTAAGACTATTTGTAGTGGTTGGGTATTAGACCATTTGGAGTGGTGCAAGAGTCTAAATGTCAAAAATGGACTCCGTCGATATGAAAACAATGTTTTGACTCTTATTCTCTACATTCCAGCACCGTCAATAAAATACACTCTACACATTTTTTACATATCAATTTAGTAAAACATTAATTAAATTATTATAAGTA
Source organism: Cuscuta epithymum (assembly GCA_945859915.1). Taxonomy (NCBI): domain Eukaryota; kingdom Viridiplantae; phylum Streptophyta; class Magnoliopsida; order Solanales; family Convolvulaceae; genus Cuscuta; species Cuscuta epithymum. The sequence goes on from CAMAPF010000071.1 coordinate 116,663, forward strand.
ATGTTTAACTTTTACTTTTTTCTCTGATTAATTATAAAATAAAAAAGACACATTTCGATGTAAAAATAAATAAATTTCATTGATATTTTTTTGTCGAATAAAATATTGATTAAAAATAATAGAAAATAAAATAAAATATTTTAACCGTTGGAATTTAATTTCAACCGTTGGGTCAATTTTTTCCCGTTCTTTTCGTGTCCAAATCATCACAACCGTTAGATCTACCAATTTTAAATAAAAGAAAACGTTGTGTGCTGTGTGACATCCGCACGACGTCATCATGACACCAGCTGGGCAAATAAATCCGCTTCACACTTCCCCTGCACACCTGACATCAGCCTCTCTTTTCCTTTTTCATTTCTTTTTCATTTTCTTTTTAGCTGTCCAAAATTCCTCCAAATATAACATCTTCCCTCTCCAAACCCATTTTTAATACCCTCTTCAATCAACCAATGCATGAAATTAGGAGTCTAAAAATGCCATTTTAACATTTTGGACTCCTAATACCTCACCACTCCAAATGGTCTTAGGAGTCCAAAATGTTAAAGATGGAACTTTTGGACTCTTGATTTCTTACATTGGTGACTAATTGAGGGTATTAAAAATGGAAAGTGGGGTGGAGAGTCTCAAATATAGAGGCCGTTTGGAACCACTGTTTTTCAGCTTATGAGGCTTATCAGCCAACTTTTTCACCAAACACATAATTTTTGCTTTCGCGCGTTGAATTGTGTAATAAGCAGAAAAAGTAAGGTTGAAGCTACTTTTCTGGTTGTATTGGCTGAAGTTACTGTAGATGATCATTTTAGCTATTTTTACATATAATTTTTACTTTATTTTATTAGTAAAATATATTTTAAAAATGATTTTTTCTTAAATCAGCAGAGTCAGTCAATACTGTCACTTCAGCCAGAATTTCATAAATTTCAGCAGAATCAGCCAAATCAGCCGATTTTCGTGCTACCAAACGGACTCATAGAGGATGGATTGACACTCCAAAAAAGAAAGAAAAAATGCGCAGTAAGTTTCAAGTGGCTGCTGCCATTTTTCTAAAATGGTGGTGACATCATGCCATCCTAAAAACTCTTTTTTATTTAAAGTCATGTAACATTTTTATTTTGTTTTCAAATTTTATAAAACATATATCAAAATTTATAAAATCTTATGATCTTTCATTAGACACCAATATTGTATATGTAAAAATTTTATAAAAAAATCCAAAATTTTATAAAAAAATCCAAAATTTTAACTATGGGAGTTTTTAGACCGAGAAAAACCAAATACAAAATTATAACACATGGTGCTTCCACAAATAAATGAATTTTACTTGAAGACACTTTATTTTTTAGTAACAGAAAAAGTAAAAACAAAAAAATTTAATAAAATTTATATTATTTAATATCGAAATGTGTATTTTTTAATTTCACAATTATTTAGGGAAAAATATCAAAAGAAAACATTACCATAATTGTTTAATTAATATTTTACTAAACTGATATGTAAAAAATAAACTGAATAGATTTTATTGACAGTGTTGGAATGTAAGGAAAAAAGATATTGACGGAGTCTAAACATTGTTTTCATATTGACGGAATTCATATATAACAATTTAGACTAATTACCACTCCAAATGGTCTAATAAAATACTACTACCTCCGTCCCAAATTAATTTGCAAAATTGCCTTTTTTGTCAAACAGTTTCATTTTATTCACTTAATTAGAATGTCAATTTTTAATTATATTCTAATTTGGAGTTCGAAACTTTGAAGAGATTTTAATGTAGTTTCTGAATATGTAAATTTTAATTATTAAAAGTTGAATTAATTATCAATAGGGAGGATTTAACTTTAACATTGATTGACCAAAAAATGCTAACTTCACAAATCAATTTGAGACGTAGGGAGTATGATATAGGGGATGTTTGTAATTGATTCTGTTTCTGTTTCTGCCTCCTTTTTAAAAGCGGAATCAGGAGGAATGGGTGTTTGTTTTTTACTAAATTAGTCTTGCCTTTTTTGTCAAACAGTTTCATTTTATTCTGCCATGTTCCAGTATCATTCTAAAAAAATGCTCAAAAGCTGTATATGTAAATATATAAACTTCAAGGACTATTGTGTAATTTGGACAAACCTCAGGAAGGTAAGTGTAATCAATCCCGACACTGATAATTTGTCATTTGAGTGATGCCTAAACTACTCGCGAAATGATGAAACTTTAATTAATTTATGCAGGCCGGGCTGCAATGATTGGTTTCTTCATGGCCTACCTGGTGGATAGCTTGACTGGGGTTGGCCTAGTTGATCAAATGAGCAATTTCTTCTGCAAAACACTATTATTTGTAGCTGTAGGAGGGGTTCTTCTGATCAGGAAGAATGAGGACATAGAGACGCTCAAGAAGCTGGTGGAGGAGACCACTTTCTACGACAAGCAGTGGCAAGCAAGTTGGCTGCAAGATGAGACTCCCAAGGATCCTTGAAAACAGTTTCTACTGCTTCTTCCTTTTGCATGAACCAACCCCCTGTACTATGCCACTATGTCAGTGAAGAGTAGCGCAATCAACATAACAACAATTCATATCTACACTCCTCGTAATGTTCATTAATGGAGAAGTAGATTCCTTGTATTTGATCCCAACTCGATTCATTAAAAAAGGTCTGTGTGAGGGAGGAAGATAATTCATTTCAAAGGAAGAAGAACAGTCATATAAGTGTAGAAATAAGAATAACAAGAGAAAAGACTCAAATAAATCTTTCTGTTATTTCTAATCCATCACTTAAAACTTTGTACTAAAAAAAGCATCATTCAAATATGTTTATTTTAAAAAATTGTTCAATCCAACCATTTAACTGCTTTTACCTTTATAGCTGGTTTTTTATATTAAAAATTTGTTAAAATTTCAATAAATATGAATAAAATCTCTGAAAAATTTAAGAATGTAAAACTCTGTATTTTGGCGTTTTTGAATTTCTTTTATTCTTCATCTTTTTAAAGGTTATTAGATTTTAATTTTATATTTTTTACATATTCACCTTTTCCCATTTTCTGTTTTTTTTTGGGATAAGGGTCAGATAGGGCCTCGAACTTGAAAAAAAATGTCAAATAAGGCCATATTTAGGATGCTCTGTCCGGCCGACGCCATTTGGGGTGGTTCCCGGTGGAATTTTTTGATGAATTTTTTTGAGAATCTTATTCATTAAGTCTAGTTTACTCATATTAAATTTGAACTAACAATTCAATCGGGAAGGCATTCAAATGAATTCATGAAGATAACTGTGCTTTTAACGGCACAGTTATCTTCAAGAATTCATTTGAATGTCTTCCCGATTAAAGTTTTAGTTCAAATTTGATATGAGTAAACTAGACTTAATGAATAAGATTCTCAAAAAAAATCATCAAAAAATTCCACCGGGAACCACCCCAAATGGCGTCAGGCGGACAGAGCATCCTAAATATGGCCTTATTTGACATTTTTTTTCAAGTTTGAGGCCCTATCTGACCCTTATCCCTTTTTTTTATATTTTTGTTTAATGTTTTAAAATTATTGATCTTTTTTCTTTCATTTTTACCATTTTATATATTAGCACTACATTATTTTTTCAAGTTAGTATGAATTTTTATAAAAGTTATTAATTTTCCTAATTTATTTAAAAAAAAAAAAACAATACCTCTGTACCATTGAAAGGTTCTCATGGCAAAAGGACACAATTATTTAGACAATAATTAAATAAGGTAATTCGAGTATACTTTGAGAAATAATTTTAATATGTATATAATATGACGAGGTTAGTGTTGATAACTGTGATGTTATAAATGTATTATTTTTAATATTTAATGATTAATTTGTCATTTAAGTTTGTTAATTGTTTTCTGAAATGAAAATGAGAACCTTTATAGGGAACGTCCCAAAAATAAAAGTGAAAACCTTTCAATGGGACGGAGGGAGTACTAGCTTGTGATAGCAGGTCAAATGCCTCGACCCGGTTCGGGCCGCCCGGCCCGGGACCGGCCCGGCCCGTCACTGTACGGGCCCGGAACCGGCCCGGTTCTCGGGTCCGGGTCCGGTTCAGGCACCGAACCGGTTGGGGTAGCGGGTCCGGGCTCGGGTCCTGTTTTTGGAGGCCCGGCCCGGCCGGGTCGGGCCCGGGCCCGGGCCTAACGGTCATTTTAAAAAAAAAAAAAACATTCTTTTAATTTGAAAAAAAACATTTTGGCTCAACAGCCACTTCCCAAACGGCTATATAGCCGTTGGGGGGGTACCAGGGGGGGTCCGGGGCGTTTGGGGGTGGGGTGGGGGTGGGGGTTAAAAAAAACCTATAAATACTCCTAATTTTAAACATTTTTTCACACCTCTTCTCCAATTCTCCCTAAATCCTACTCTCTACTCATCTCCAATTCTCCATATTCATCTTCTCAAATTCTCTTATTCTCCTTTATATTTTATTTTACTATTTAATATTTATACAATTATTATACTCCGTATCTATTTATATATTAATTATCTACTTATAAATACATATACTATATTACTTATATTTCTTATCTACTTAATCTCTACTTATATTTCTTAATACATACATACATACTACATCTACTTAATATATACTTTATATAATAAAGTATTAAATATACTTTATAAACTATTACTATATACTTAATACATAATAATATCTACTTCTCTACTTAATAATATCTATTTTATATATACTTATTTTATAATATCTACTTTTATATATACTTTATAATATCTATTTTATATATACTTATTTTCTTATTTTCCAATCTCCAATTCTCCATTATACTCTAATATTTAATTCTTATACAATTATTATATCCACTTAATACATACATTCTACATCTACTTAATATATACTTTATATATTAAAGTATAAAATATAAGTGTATTACTCATCTTATAGTAGTATACTTATATATTATATACTATAAACATTATATTATATATTACTTACTATATCTAGTATTGTAGTAGTTAATTAGTTAATTAGCATTCTTGTTACATTTATCATTATAATAGTTAATTAGTTCATTACCATTATTGTTACATTTTTCATTATACTAGTTAATTAGTTTATTAGCATTGTTGTTACATTTGTCATTATACTAGTTAATTAGTTAATTAGCATTGTTGTTACATTTTTCATTATACTAGTTATTTACTTCATTAGTATTCTCATTAATTGTTAAAACAACTCTACTTCAATAAACTAGTTAATTGTCATTAATTCATTATAGTTAAAGTCACATTTTCTTATTTTCAATTTATATTTGTAGGAAGAAATAGTAGTTCAATTATTTAATTAAAGTACTTAACATTTAATTTAAGTAGTTTTTACTAAATTAAAGTACTTCAAAAGTTGGTATAATTTTAATTTTAAAATCACACATTAATTCTACTTTGCACTAAATTAGTATGAAGTATTAATTAAAATAGTTTTAATTAGTTGCATTAGTTTTGTATCCATTATTATATTGGTTGTCAATTAATATTTGTTACATTTTTAAGATGGAAGGTGGTAGATATTCGGTTGATTTGGGTAACCTCCAACGCAATCGAAGGAACGAGATTGGGAGGAAGAAATCCCGCAAAGGTAAAGAACTTGCCGGTTCTTCATCTCAAAGCCGAGATGATTTTGAAACGGGTTACCAAAGGCGAGATGGAGATGCGATGTCCGAAGAACAACTCCAACAAGAATTGGCTTGACATAATAACCGCTTTCTACAACAACAACAAATGCCGACGACCATTGACGAAGAGGAGCTTGAGGATGAAGATGCGGAGGAATTGGAACCGGAGACGGCCGAGGAGGAGGGTGCCGGCAGCCACGACGCCGACGAGCCTGCCTCATCCCAAACCGCCACCGGTAATAAAAAAAGTAAGTCTGAACTAATGAAAAATAATTTTGATAAATGGAAGGACCCACAAACCGGCTATTGGCACGCAACTTGCAAGTGGTGCAACAACAATTATAGTTTGGGAACCTCCGGCGGATACGGATCCGCCGCAAGGCATCTTAAGGCAAAGCACCCCGTGGAGGCGTGGAGTATGCAAAATTAGGCGGCGGAACGGGGAAGCAAACTCAAATATCGAGGTTTGCGAATTCTCAACCTTTTGGTAATTTCTCCTACAATGATGCACAAAATTTGACTGGTATGGCTAACTTAATTTGTGAAGAAAATTTGCCTTATTTGTTTTCTGAAAGTCTTGCTTTAAGAGATTATGCACAAGGTAGTTTAAATCCTCAATTTAGAAATTATAGTCGCAAAACTGTTAAGAAAGAAATAATAAGGCTTTATAATGCGGAAAAGGTAAGATTACAATTTTTTTTTGCAAACTTTGATGGGCGTGTTACTATTTGTTCTGACATATGGGAGGATGATTTTCATCATTTATATTATTTGGGTCTGACTGCACATTATATTGATGAGGATTGGAATATGCATAAACGTGTTCTTGCTTTTCGTGAATTTAATGATCGTCACACCGCTGAACATATTTATATTTTGATTGAGCGTATTTTAATGGAGTATAATTTGATTGATAAGGTGTTTGCTATTGGTTTCGATAATGCTACTAATAATACTGCTGCTATACCTAGATTGCGTGAGTTGTGTGGTGCCAATTCTTTGATGGGTAGATTTTTTCATCAACGCTGTGCATGTCATGTTATAAATTTATGTGTGCAAGACGGTTTAAAAGCGTTAGGAGATTCCATGGAGGTAATCAAGGGGGGGATTAGACGTATTTGGGGTAATGGTCAACTTAGATTAAAATGACAAACTTATTTGATTGAAAGAGGTGTGAGATATGTTGCCTTTCCTAAAGATTTGAGTATTCGTTGGAATAGTACTTATAAATTACTTAAAGTTGTTCTTAGATATAAAGAACATTTTCCTGCTTTTTTAAAAGAACATGATAACTATATTATAAACGCGGCTGAGATCGACACTTGCGAAAAAATTTGTAATGTTTTGATATTTTTTTTAATGCTACTGAAACTTTTAGTCATGTTTATAAACCTACTGCAAACCAATTTATTCCACAAGCTGTTAATCTCGCCGATGCTTTTAAAGAATTTCAGAATGCCGTTTTCGTTCATTATTTTTGTGATCATATGAAGGAAAAGTTTTTAAAATATTATGCGCATATTCCCCATATTTATGGTATTGCATTTATTCTCGATCCTCGTTATAGACTTGCTAATTTGGAAGATTGTTTCAACTTCTATTATCTTGCCTTTTTCGGTGAATTTCCAATGTATGACGATAACCCCATAGATCCGAAAACGGAATACAACGAGGTTAGTACTTTATTTTATGCCTTATTTAATGAGTTTCGTGCACAATATAGCAACGCTCCCCCTCCCCCGTCACGAACATCTTCATCTAAAGGAAAATCGATTTTTAAATCTGCATTTGGCAATCTTATGAAAAAACTAAAACAACTCACGTCACTGAACAAAGCGCATTGAATGAGATTACTTTGTATTTAACATATGAAGTTGATTTTGAAGAAAATGATGACTTTGACGTTCTAGACTGGTGGAAGTCAAAAGAAAGAACGTTCCCGATTTTAGCACGGATGGCTAAGCAAGTACTATCAATGCCGGTTTCAACAGTTGCTGTGGAACAAGAATTTAGTTCGGCCGGCAACGTCCTAACGACATCTAGATCGAGATTGAGCGCGGAGTCTCTTGAGACGCTTATATGCTACCACGATTGGTTGAAGGCCGCACGTAGAACTCAAGAATTGAGCATCACCCCCTCCCAAGATTTTATGGATGACTCAACAACCGATGGTGGCTCTACCTATGCCGGAGATTCCGATTGATTAGTATTTTAGAATTTATTATAAAATGTATTTTATAGCACTTGTCAAATTTATTTATACTTGTACTTCATATTTCAAAATTGTAAACTTGTACTTCATATTTCAAAATTGTAAATTTGTAGTTGTACTTCAAATTAATTTGTAAACTTGTACTTCATATTTCAAATAAATATGTGTTCACTTTTTCATATGTAGCACTTCTCAAATTAATTAATTGGTTACAATCTAACGACTTAAAATTATTTTTCTAAAATATAAAGCCGGTTTTTAAATTAAAAATACATTTACAATATGTAATTTGTTTAAATACTTATACACCTATTTTGTAACATTTGTAAATTATAAATCAAACCACTTTTCTAAGTACAAATAGTTTTAGTTTTACTTTGAAGCGGCTATGAGACGAGGCTGAAGCGGTATGTTCTCTTTATCATCTGCCTATCACGAAGTCAGAGCTTCCAGGTCTACAACTTTCACTGATAAGCATAATTGGCATAAACTGCAACACATGACAGTCAAGCTCTTCATGTGGAAACTTCTGAATCTTCTTTTCATATTATATGGGGCTGCTCTTACTCTAAAAAAATTTGGAATCACTTTATGGGAATGTTTGGTATCAATGTTACAAGACCGACTTCTGTTAGACATGTCTTAATACATTGGTGGATCGATGCGGGGTCTAAAAGGATATCTGATGTTTTCAAGCACAACTTGCGAGGTATAATCAGTTGGCATCTTTGGAAGACTTATGCAGCATATGTGTGGGGATCCAATACAATTCCTAGCCCGGATAACCTAATAAGTCAGATTAAATGCTACACTCAGAGTTGGGCATGTAAACTTGCCAAAACTAAGCCGAAACCGATTGATGATTTTCTCATCCAGGGGGGATTGATTTTGGAAAATTTCAGGTTTAACGCTGCGGGTATTCAGATGATTAAGTGGACAAGGCCAAAGAATAAAACTTACAAGTTAAATGTCGATGCAGCGTATGTACCAGGATCTGCTCAGGGAGGTGCTATTTTGTGGAATAAAAATGGTGAATTGGTTTGGGCGGTTTCTTTCCAGTTGAAAGCTAATTCGAGTGAGGAAGCGGAGATGAGAGCGATGTTGCAAGCTTCGGATATGGCCATGGCGGAAGGATATGTTGACATCCAGGTGGAGGTCGATGCGGTTCGATGCTTGTCTTTGCTACAGAATGAAACAAGCAACCACGCTGGGCTGATAGAATTCAGACAAAAGGCTTCTGACCGGGGCTTTATTTTTGGACATGTTCTTAGGGAGGGGAACGGGCCTGCTCATCTCTTAGCAGCCCATCCAATTTCCCAAGCCCTTTGTGTTAGATTTGACCAGGTAGCATCTTTACCTGTTAGAGTGAAGATGAGTTACTATGCTGATTTGTTTGGTATTCCTAGATTTCGTTCTTAAATTGTTGTTCTTTTGTATTTTTGGGTTAGGTCTAGCCCCCCCCCAAATTGATGTACTCTTTTGGATTCTAATAATATAATGGCATATGACCCCCGGCATCTGCCCCACTGATTTTGGTGGTTTGCCATTCCGGGGTAAAAAAAAAAAATATAGTTTTAGTTTTACTTAATTCATTAAATTAATTAATTTATTTTACAATATGTGTATAACTTAAAAAAAAAAATTAAATCAAACCTCCCAAACGGCTATATAGCCGTTGGGTCTATGGGTGTGGGGCAGGGGGGTCCCGGGGGTGGTGGTGTGGGGAGTGAGGTTCAAAAACATCTATAAATACATCTATTTTCTAACATTTTTCTACACCTCTTCTCCAATTCTTCTCAAACTCTTCTCCATCTTCATCTTCTCTTATTATCCTACATTCCGACTTATACATATACCATTTTAAATATGGAAAGTACATCTTCCATTATGCAAAACAATTTTGACAAGTGGAAGGACCCGAAGACCAGACTGTGGTGGGCAACTTGCAGGTGGTGCAAGAAAGAGTGTTGCTTGGGGCGTTCATACGGATACGGGATGCCAATAAAATATATGAAGTCCTGTGACAAAGGGAAAACAACAACCAACGGTGGCGGAAATCCCAATTGATATTCATTAGAAAATGTATTTCGTATTGTTATTTTTTTCTCAATTCTCAAATGTAGTTCTTATTTCAAATAAATGCACTTGAACTTTGTTTTTAATAGCAATTTGTATAATACGAGTATATAATTAAATATAAAAAAAATATACTGGCCCGGCCCGGCCCGGCGGGTGGCCCGACCCGTGACCCGGGCGGGTGGCCCGGCCCGAAGCGGAACTGGTCATTGACCGGGCCGGTCCCGGGCCTACCATTATAAGACCCGAGGCCCGACCGGGCCTTGACCCGGCCCAGGCCCGACCCGGCCCGGGTCCATCTCTATCAATTATATGATACTCTTTTTAGTCGGGTACTCAGGTCATCAGGTGATGAATTTGAAATAGTAGAATGGTCTATTTGACTTTTTTCTCAAATAATAATGACAATAGGAGTGTTGTTGAGCTCTCCAAACTCTGTGGCTAAACTATTAGGCCGTTTGGAACCACTGTTTTTCGGCTTATCAGGCTTATCAACCAACTTTTTTACCAAACACGTAACTTTTGCTTTTGCGCGCTGAATTGTGTAATAAGAAGAAAAAGTAAGGTTGGAGTTACTTTTCTGGCTGTATTGGCTGAAGTTACTGTTGATGACCATTTTAGCTATTTTTACATATAATTTTTTCATTATTTTATTAATAAAATATATTTTTAAAATAATTTTTTCTTAAATTAGCCAATGCAGCCACTTTAGCCAGAACTTCAGAAATTTCAGCAGAAACAGCCAAATCAGCCGATTTTCGTGCTACCAAACGGGCTCTATATGAGTGTATTTGGGCAATTTTGTGATATATTTTTATTCAAATCATACTTCTCTTAAATACACATAGGAATAGGGGTGGGGAAAATCGAACCGAAACCCAGAAACCGGCCCTGGACCGACCCGGATTATTATCCCGGTCCGGGTTTTTTCTTTTTAACCGGCCCGAATTAAAAAAAACCAGACTGAACCCGAAATTCTGGGCTCATTAACGGGCCTTAAAATCTATAACCCGGCCCGGACCGATAAAACCCGAAACAATTAGATTTAATATAAAATTAATATAATATATGAATATAAATTTATAAATATTTTCTAATATATGATTATAATCACGGTGGATAAATAAATCATTTAGTACTTCCTCCGCCCCTTAAAACTTTGTCATCTTTCCTTTTTGGGACGTCCCTAAAAACTTTGCCACTTTCCCTTTTAATCAATATTTTGTGATTTCTGTTATTTCTCTTTCCTCTCCACAAAACTCAACAACACACTTTTTACTTTATTATTCTCCGTGCCGGTCAACTTTGGCAAATTTTTAAGGGACGGAGGTAGTAACTTTTAGTGGCTACAAATGTGTTCAATTTGTTTAGCGTAATGACCATGAAAATATATTTATAGAAACTCTAGTCACATTTTTGTCTATAAATTTTATTTTGTCATATTTTTAAGAAACCAATATTATTTATTTATTTTAAGATAATTATCTTTTTGGATTTGAATTGTTGGTGATTTTGGAGACTAATATTTGTGTTATTATTTGCGGTTTGTATTTTTTATTAATTTTATTTGAAAGTAGGTGTTAAAATATAAAAGAACAATGAGATATTTCACGTTCGGGCTTTAACCTGCCCAACCCGAACCCGGGCTACCAAAAACCCGACTCGGACCGAATATAATGGGCTTTGTTCCGGTCCCTAATTTTCATAACCCGAGACCTTCCGGGTAATTTCCGGGTTTAGCAAAAACCCGACCCAGACCGGATCGATCCCACCCCTACATAGGAAGTCACAACAATTCCTAAAAATGAGGAAAGTGAATTCATGATCTTAAACTCCAAATATGTACATGAAACACTTTAGTAATAAATACTCCCTCGGTCCCATAAAATTCTGGGCGATTTACCAAAAAGGGGGAAAAGGGGGTTGGGGTTGCCAAAAAACGGGGATTTTTTTAGGGTTTACCAAAAAGGGGGAGTCGGAACTGGGTGTTCCCACTAGGTTTTAGGGATAAAAAAAATTCTTCCCCCCCTAGTCGGATTAGGGAGTTCCGACTAGGTTTAATTTTTTTTTTTCCGAAATTTGTTTTTGAATTTGAGTTTGTAAAAAATAAAAATGTTAGGGCTAAATTATATCAATTCCAAATTTAAAATTTCTTTTAGATTCATGACATATTTTTTAACATGAAAACTTAGCATTATGATTTTTTTACTAAGAAAACAATTGATTGCTTTAAATGGTTTTTTAATCCATTTGTATTGTGAATTTAGTTTTAATTGCAATTTTTGTAATTTTAAGTGCAATTTTGATTTACTCCATTCGTCTAATTAGATAAAAATTTGATTTTGTTTTAAGTGATTTTTTTTTTGTAATTTTAATGGAAGTGAACAAAACAAATGTAGTTTTCAATGTAATTTATTAATGAATAGACAGTACATACAATATTAAATTTAATACTACATCTAATTTAGCGTGCTCGACCCTGCTCCGTCCCCACCGCCAGTGTTCCAAGGCCCCGTTGTGTCTCCATAGTAAAAAGGCGAATTCAGAAATGACTCAACATAATCATCCGGTTGTGTGGACAGCTGATAAGAATCATAATACGGCGGTGGTTGATCAAATGAGCCACCTTGATGCGTTGAGAATTGAGGGGGTGGTTGATCAAATGAGACACCCTGTGTTGAGAATTGAGGGGGCGCTTGTGAGTCCTCACCCCCATCTTCACGTTCATCTGAATCATCCTCTTCGTCACTTCCACCTGCATCTTCATCTTCATAGTGGAATATGCCCTGGTGGAGCATATCTTCATCACCTACATTCAGGGCCATCTGCCGTAGTCGTTTTTGACAATCCTCATAACTCGCGCGGTCGGCTAAGAGCTGATACACCTCGTGAACGCCTTGCTTCTACAAAAAAATGTAACACGTGTAAATAATATGACACGATATATGGTAGCGAATATGGTATGTATTCAAAAACTTACCACAATACCCCAATCGTGTGCTGTCGGGGTGTAGCCTGTCGTGGGCACATTGTGAGAAGGGTTCTGGACACGTGTCATACCATGCAATTTAAAAACTAGAAAAAATAATGTATTTTAAGCCTGAATAGTACGGTTGAAGTAAAAATTTCATGTACTACCTGACTCTCAGTCATGCGGTCTAGGTCATCCCGGTACAAGCGTATGCAATGTCTTGGGGATCCCTTATACGACTTGGGGACGATCCACCTACATTTATTGATTACCGATATGAAGTTAAAAAATGTAACGTAATGTAAAGCATTCTCAATTATTAAGATGTAATTGACAACATACTTGCACCCATATGGAAGATGGCCATGTTGAATGACCTGAAGTGCTGAGGGACGGACCATCGAAAAGCTCGACCAAGCCCAAATCTGTAACAAGTGCATACAACCGCCAACTTGTTTGGTTTCCCACATCGCGCCGTTGCACAAGTCATGGTAGAGGTACCCGAGAACCGCTGATCCCCAACTCCAGCGACGGGCTAAAGCCAAGTCACCCTGCAAGACCTCCAAAAAGTACAATCGTATTCTTGCCCCACTCGTGTCAGAGAACAAAAACCCTCCAAGCAATTGCCATATTAGAGTCCTGGTGTGTTGGGTGACCTCTTCGTCTGTACTGTCATCTAGGATCCGGTGACGGGTAACAGCACTCATAGTGATATCACTCGTGCGCATATCAGTCTGTAGAGGAGTGAAACCACACGACTGAGTGCACAGGTCGATCCACTGATCCTCACCCCTAATGGTTGGACCACTGAGGGGCATACCCTGAATGGGCAAACAAGGGATTACCGCCACATCTTGTAGACTAATGCCGACCTCACCGAATGGAAGATGGAAAGTATGTGTCTCCGGCCTCCATCTCTCCACCAACGCACATATTAAACTATGATCCACCTTCATACGGGCAATGTGCTCTACCCCCAAGAACCCAGCATATGCTAACATATTTATCACCCTTTCATCTCGCGCTTCACATCCGAATGCAGCTGAAGGGCAACTGACGCATTTCAAGCACGAGTCTTTGGAATCTGGTTCATACCATACACGGTCTGCACGATGGGCACGAAGTGGTTCATACCATACACGGTCTTTGGAATCTTTGGAATCGGCTCTAATTTTTAAAATTAGAGCCGATTTATTAAACGAAGGAATACAATTTTTTTTAAAAAATAATACCCTAGTCGGATTCCCCAATTCCGACTAGGCACTTGATTTTTTTTTTAAATTAGAGTACCATTTATAAATTAGAGTCGATTTAGGATTGCAATTTTTTTTAAAAATAAAATACCCTAGTCGGAATTGGGGAATCCGACTAGGTAGTTAGATTTTTTTTTTTAAATTAGACTCGATTTATTAAAAGAACGAATACAATTTTTTTTTTAAAAAAAATACCCTAGTCGGATTCCCCAATTCCGACTAGGTAGTTGATTTTTTTTATTAGAGTACCATTTATAAATTAGACTCGATTTAGGATTGCAATTTTTTTTAAAAATAAAATACCCTAGTCGGAATTGGGGAATCCGACTAGGCAGTTAGATTTTTTTTTTAATTAGACTCGATTTATAAAAGAACGAATACAATTTTTTTTTTAAAAAAAAAATACCCTAGTCGGATTCCCCAATTCCGACTAGGTAGTGGGATTTTTTTTTAAAAAATTACTCTAGTCGGATTCTCCAATTCCGACTAGGTACTTATGGATTTTTTCACAACCCTAGTCTCCAGTCGGAATTGGGGAATCCGACTCCCGTTTTTTGGTAACCTAAATGTCAGTCCCGTTTTTTGGCATGTCAGACTCCAAACTCCCGTTTTTTGGGTAATTCCTTCTAAAATTCTTCCCACTTTTCTTTTTTTGGGTCGTCTCAAAAAATTCTTCCCACTTACCATTTTTGGACAATTTGTGTGGTTCACATTCATTTCACATTTTTCTTACACAACCCCACAACCATACATTTCCACTTTATTCCATTTTCTTAATCTCCGTGCCAAATCAAACTGTAAAGAATTTTCTGGGACGGAGGGAGTAACCAACAACTAATTTTCACTATTATAAACTATCACACACGAATTAAAGAGAAAATATTAATTATTTTAACTAACGTTGAATTGCGACATGTTTCACTGGCCTCTTTTTTGTTTGCGTCGTTGATAGGTCCTACCAAGGAACGTATCAATATAATACACTCCTCTTGGATAGCAAGCTTGTCCTCGAGCTTGAAGTGTGGGTAAAGTTGAGTAAACTCACTGCGTGAAGTCCTCCTAAGTAGCATTCTCGATCTGTGAACCTTCCCATGCTACTAGAATATGTTTGGTTCCTCGATTGAGACAACAACGCAATATGTCTTATGGTTGGAGAAGAACCTTACCGTCATGAAGCAGAGGCATGGCGGAAATGTGTGCTGGAGGCTTACCATTAAATTCTTCCAATAAGGAGATGTGAAAAAATCAGTCGGGAGGCAGTTCTAGTTAATAGGCCATTGAACCTACTCAGCGAAGCACACAGAAAGGGAAAAGGCGGACTAAGCTTCTAAGGCTTATGTGCTTTAACTGAGTGCTGGCGGTAAGGGTGGAGGCAAAACCACACCCATTGATCACGCTGAAAATGGATCGGATGTCGTGATGGTGTTTGTTGTATGTATGTGACGTACGAGCTTGGGCTTGTTGCAGGCAGGGCCGGCCCTTGAGGGGAGTGAGCAATCCGACCGCACCGGGCCCGAAAAAATGAAGGGCCCCAAAAAAAAAATTTAGTACTAGTATTTATTAGTAGTTTAGTGTTCTGCATTTTTATTGGCCCAATTAATTAGCCCAACAAAATTAAAAGTTTTAATTTAACACAAATTATCAGTATTTTTTACTATTATCATTTTTATTTATGTTTTATTTTTATTTGCGTAAGAAAGGAAGGCCCAAATTTTATTCTTGCACAGAGCCTCCGTTTTCTGAGGACCGGCCCTGGTTGCAGGTGACTACAGACAGGCATCATCTAGCATCTTGTCGTGACCCTACGTCTACCACCTCGACCTTGGAGGAGTCGGGATCATAGGTTAACATGGAGGAGGGTAACAACTATATACAAGTTTGGATGGAGTAGTGTCTAGAGATGAGTCACAAGAGGTAATGGAGCATTATTCTTCCCAAAGCAACCATTCCACCCAGCGACGTGAGTGATCCCCAACTAAACGAACATTGCAAGTACATTTCAATTGTGCGGTTGACCACTTCCGTTTCACCATCCGTTTTGTGGCTGGTAGGATGAAGAGAAGGCCGGAGAAGTACCACAAAAGCGGAACAACTTCGCAAAAAAGAGACGGTAAATAGAGGGCCTCGATCACTTACCATAGTCTCCAAATATCCATGAAGCTTGAGAATATTTGTGAATACCGGGTAAAATGGACCGATGAAAAAAATGAATGATTGCACGATTCAGACGAAGTGTCTGATCGTGAGAAGGGGTGTTAAATGTCCCACACCGAAAAAGTTTGGATGAACAAAGTGCTATATTAACACACGGGGTTCCATCCTAAAAGGTCAACCTAAGGTCAACCTGATAGGAGGAGTAGCTCATGTGTTAATATAGCACTTTGTTCATCAAAACTTTTCCGGTGTGGGACATTTAGCACCCCTCCTCACGACCAGACACTTCGTCTGAATCATGCAATCATTCATTTTTTCATCAGTCCGTTTCTTTGCATCTGGCCGTTTTTTATAATCGTGTCATCATTTTTCATACGGGGCCCCACACCATGGATCGATTTGGATCTGATACCATGTTAAGACCCGGGGTTCCATCCTAAAAGGTCAACCTAATATGAGGAGTAGCTCATGTGTTAATATAGCACTTTGTTCATCCAAACTTTTCCGGTGTGAGACATTTAACAATATTAACATAAAAGACACATGCAGCGGATAAGGCTACTTAGGGATGAGCCAAATGTATAAAAAGTGCATATTTGGAGAGGGGATCAACAACCACCAAAAGCACATATTTACTTTCAACCTTTGGAAGGACCATCAACAGACTCCAATAAAAAATCTGACCAAATATTCTCAGGGACCGGCAAGGGTTGCAGCAGGCACTCGGGTGCAAGTTTTCGGTTTTGTTCTTTTGACATATTGAAGCCTCCCTATACCCATTGACGAACACGCTTGTTTATACCCTTCCAATGAAATTCTCGAGTTACACGAAAGAGTGTCTTTTGCAGGCCTTCATTGGTAGTGTCGTGAATGTCTCTTTTTTTAAATGGAATTTTATTGGAAGAAGATATTTACAATAAGAGAGGTGGACGTTTACCAAACTTCTCATAAAAGTCTCCAAGAAGCACATGGAAGACATAAAGTCAAAGAATAGAGGGTGAGATTAGTTTCTGATATTGGAAGTATTGTGAATGTCTCTCAATACAACTAAAATTAAAGTATAGTTGGAAAGCAGGAAAAGTCAATTGTTGTGATGGACTAGACCATCGTGAATGGGCCACTGTGACCCTTCCTCACCCTTGCTAATGCGTTCGATCAAGTGTTGCGCTCCTTCAGAGTTTGTTTGTCATTCATCCCAGACAGATTGAAAGAATGAAGAGTGTAGGACTGTCAAGGCTAGTAATTATAAGAACACCCGTACCTTGTCTAGTTCATCCTCATGTATTGGTGTGACAGAGCATCTACTACTAGATGTGGAAAATCCGAACCTAAATCCGACCCTAGATCGGTCCGAATGATGTTCGCGGTCTGAGTTTTTTCTTTTTAACCGGCCCGAATAAAAAACAGACCGAACTTGAAAATTTGGGCCCATAAACGTGGTCTAAAATCTATAACCCGGACTGTGTAACACCCCCAAATTTCACCCCAAAATATGTGCTAAAACAACAAGTATAAAGATAGTTTTTCCAAAATATTCAAGTCAAAAGATTTTAAATTGCAGCAGAAACAAAATATTCCATGGGTGTTACCGCCACATTCGGTTCTCATACAACTGAATGCACAGGCTAAACCACAATCCAAAAATAACCTAAGCAATTAAGTGTTGAAATCTCAAAAACAATTTAATTGTCTACATGTCTCAAAACTGAAATAAATATTAACTGGGTGACTAATAACTAATAAAACTACGTGATCTAACACAGCTCTCAGCAACAAGCATAATCCTCATTACCTGCACCAAATAAAGTGCGGAAAACAAAACAAAGACAAAGAAGCAAAAATTAGTTTTTTAGCTAAGTAAGATCCACCTGACCCCGTAAAATAATATAATTTGAAGAAAATAGATTTGATACTTAAATTATAGATTCAAAAATCCATTTAGTTCTCAAAATACAATTTTCAAGTTTAAAATCACATTCATCATTCAGAACAACCTTTGAGACTCAACATCAATAACTATAACTTTATTTACTCACATCTCCCTAAAGAAGAAGCAACATTCTCCACAATTTAACTTTCAACATTTCAACTTCCCCAAAACAGTTTACAAATACTTATCCATATAGATTTCATATTTCAAGAAATATTTATCCATAATTAATTCTCCAAAACCATTTACTCTTAAATAAAAAATATTATCCAAATGACATGAATACCTGGGTTGTGTACCAATCCTATCATTATGAACATGTTGTCCATACATTACTTCAAAGATCATTATGAACTTGTAGTTCATAGTTTACTCAAAATTTCATTATGAACTTGAAATTCATAGATTGCTCCACTTATCACTATGAACACATGATTCACAGATTACTCCACTTATCATTATGAACACATGGTTCATAGAATACTCCACTTATCATTATGAACATATGATTCATAGATTACTCCACTTATCATTATAAACATATGGTTCATAGATTACTTCACTTATCATTATGAACATATGGTTCATAAATTACTCCACTTATCATATGAACATATGGTTCATAGATTACTCACGATGTCATTATGAAGATACGATTCATAGATTACTCATATATCATTATGAACGTGTAGTTCATAGATTACACAAATATCATTTAACTTCAAAATATTTTCTCAAAATATAAATTTCAAATTCAGATCTCAAAATCATATGCCTAGCATCTCCAATACAAAGTTAAAGCTCACAAATTAGGGTTTACCATATCCAAAACTAATTCCAAAATAGTATTTGATATCATATTCAAAATGATCCAATAATGATGTTTCTAACTCCAGAATATATATGTAAATATTCATACCAAATTATACATGTAGAAATATATAATTTGTCTAAAAAGATTTGATCTCACAACACTTTCCAAAAAGAGGGTTTGACCCAGACCATCACTTCCCAAAAGTATCATTTACTACCACCACTAAAATCATCCAATTGGGTATTCTAAACCCAGAATATATTTTCAAAATAACCAATGAGAATAAGCTCAAAACATACTCTAATTCATACCAAAACAATCACCACAATTTTCTTATCCAAGAATAACTATTTCTCAAAAATCAGAATTTCGGCCACAGCAAATTGATTTGACAAATTCACCCAAAATCATTCGTTCATAAATTTCCAGAAAATCATATATTATAATATCCATCATATATATCCAAAATAATCATAAAATCTCAAAAAGAAACTCAGTTCATAGCTCAAAGTAGTAGTCTCAAACCCTAGTTAATATATAATAGGGGCAAAATAGTAATTTTGGTTGCAATAGTCCTTACCTTGAGGCTAGCAATGAATCCTAAATGTCAAACTTAGCTTGAGAGGTCACTCACACGATCCTAGAAAGGTACAAGGTCGAAGGATTACAGTTTAGGAGAGAGAAATCAAGAAAAAGGACAAACGATGCAAATTAGGCAACAAACGCACTAACTAGAAGAATTAATTGTTTGATAATGTTATTGGCATCAAAAATCTTGTTGGATGTGTTAGGATTAAAGAGATGGAAGAGATAGATCTTGGAGAGGCGGTTTTTGGGGTTTTTGGAACGAGGAAAATCGGATTAGAGATGTATTTATAGTGAAATTTTGAAGTTTGGGTCGCATTAGGCTTAAATTAAGGACGCACGCCGTGTGTACCTTCCACGCACACCGTGTGTGGCTGGCAATATCGATTCCGCTTAATTTTCTTGTCACGCACGGCGTGCGTGACCCCTAGGCATCCCAAACTTTAGTTTTTGCTCCGTTTCTTCCCCGTTTGGACCTTCCCTTGGTCTCAAATACTAAATCAAACATAATAAACTATCTAAAGACCGTCTAAATGATATGAAACACAAATTTTAATATTTCTCAAAATTCCTCAAATTTTCGGACCAAATATAATGGGCTTTATTCCGGACTCTAATTTTCATAACCCGAGACCTTACAGGTAATTTCTGGGATTAGCAAAACCCAAAACAAACCGGACCAATCTCACCCCTATCTACTATAGTATCGAGTCTCCCAAATTTGTGTTCCACATCAAATTTGAACCAGTTTGCTCACCCAATGTTGTTGAAGCGGGGTTGTGAAGCGTTGCATCGGTAGGTACTTAAGATTAAAATGGTTAGTGTGCACGATGAATGACCTCCCCATAAATAATTTCTCCAATGACAAGATGTATGAGCTAATTCGATGAGTTCCCGTTCATAAGCAGGAAGTTTGATGTGGCGATTGGCTATCTTGCGACTGAAAAGAGGTAACTGGTTTATTTTATTGCTGACGAGCAACACACAATTCCCACTTTGGAAGCATCACATATTCACATCCTACCATTAATGTTAAGGAAAAAATGGGAAACCGTAAAATAGCTACAAAAATTAGCTACACAACTTTTCTATGTCCTCTTTTTGTAGTTGTGGATGACAATATGGGGGACAACAGCTGAGTAGAACTGTGTTTCTATGGAGTCTGATGGTCACACGTTTGGGCATGGGGTAGAGTTGCGGGTGTCTCAGTGTAATAATAGGGTAACCAATATAGAGTTGTGCAATCTGT
The DNA here is from genome assembly GCA_945859915.1 of Cuscuta epithymum. NCBI lineage: Eukaryota > Viridiplantae > Streptophyta > Magnoliopsida > Solanales > Convolvulaceae > Cuscuta > Cuscuta epithymum. The sequence continues at coordinate 137,547 of CAMAPF010000071.1, forward strand.
TTCCTTCGCCTTGACACATCACACAATGTTTGTTAAGTTTGAAACTCATTGTGAACTCCGAAAAATCCCATTACACTTCTCCCAAAGTTTGCAACCACTTAATGTCAGGTACCAACTCAAAACCTCCTGGGACAAGACGTATAGTGGAACCTGAAAGAGTTAGGCCCCTTTTTGTATATAGACGTTGAAGCATATATTGAAGCCCATGTTTTTTTTTTCATTCACCACTGCCACTTGGAGTCGTGGAGAGACATGGATATCCATCCCCAATTTCTTTGATGTCCCTTCGTCAATCAAGTTGTGAATGATGTCAGAATTGATGAGGGTCTCAACGAGTTGCTTGATATATACAAAAACTTGCATAGTTTGAGTGTGAGTAACACCCTCGTGATGACATGTAGAGAAATTTCAGGATCAATTATATGGTCAATTGGCGTGTACTTGTCACCTTCTACCTCCCCGAGTTCCAGATAAAATAAATGTTTACACATGTGTTTGGGTGTATAAGTTTCATCACAATTATAACACAAACATTTTGATTTTCTGTTTGCCATCTCACGACACGACAATTTCCAGATATAACAGTGTGAGATGATGCGAATTTTGGCAAAGAAGGGATGAGCCATATTCATGGCTATTTCCAGGCTAACATGGTGTTGTGCCTCAACTTCCATATGTAACACTTCATCAAGTCCAGAAGTATACAAATCAACTAACTAGTCCTCACATACAGTTGTGGCTCGAGCAAGCAGGGTTTGAAATTTCTCATTATAGCAAACTAGTAGTTGACCCTTACTTTGTTTCAGATCGACAATGTTTCCAAGAACATTTTCAGTTACAATTTGGCAAAAATGTAGCTTACTAAAGTGTTTGAAGCGGTGCCATGCCAAGTTGGGATTCCTGAAATCTAAATTGTAAGACCAGAGTTGCATCTCTCCAGTCAAGTGGTATGCTGCTAAGGAAACCTTGTCACTTCTTGGGTATTTTGGTTATAGAAGAACGGTTCGCATCGGTGAAGCCAACTGAGCGAATCCTCCTTACCAGTGAACACAAGAAACTCCAAACATGAAAACTTTGGCATGACAGGACTAGAGTGCCCATCTCTCTTGTTGTCTACCATTTTTGTTAAGGGATGAGGGTTTGTAGCAGAGCAACCATGATTCTTTGACCGCTAAAGGTTGCAGGCGAGAATGTTGAGCACATGAATTGAAGAGATAATGGAGAAAAGAGATTTAGCAGAGTGTAATCTGCTAAAGGTTGCAGGCGAGAATGTTGACCGTTTAATCTCAACATCATTTCCACCATATGTGGTAATCTTTAGGTTGTAACATAAAAGTGTTAACCAAGAAGAAGAGTGGTGAATGAGAAGGTGGATCGGAGGTAGGGGTTGGGAGTACTAAATGAGCATTAGTTTGAATTTACTCCAATTTATTCTTGTGGTCACTATTGATAGTGCGGAATGTTTTTATGAACATTCTCAATAGAGATTATTATTGTAAAATCCATAAAAGTAGGGATTATTCTTGTGAATTTTGCTTTTTTTCAAAGTGGGGGAAGCTGAAGGGAACCATCCATCTATAATAATATAATATAATATAATATAATATAATATAATATAATATAATATAATATAATATAATATAATATAATATAATATAATATAATATAATATAATATAATATAATATAATATAATATAATATAATATAATATAATATAATATAATATAATATAATATAATATAATATAATATAATATAATATAATATAATATAATATAATATAATATAATACAATACAATACAATACAATACAATACAATACAATACAATACAATACAATACAATACAATACAATACAATACAATACAATACAATACAATACAATACAATACAATACAATACAATACAATACAATACAATACAATACAATACAATACAATACAATACAATACAATACAATACAATACAATACAATACAATACAATACAATACAATACAATACAATACAATACAATACAATACAATACAATACAATACAATACAATACAATACAATACAATACAATACAATACAATACAATACAATACAATACAATACAATACAATACAATACAATACAATACAATACAATACAATACAATACAATACAATACAATACAATACAATACAATACAATACAATACAATACAATACAATACAATACAATACAATACAATACAATACAATACAATACAATACAATACAATACAATACAATACAATACAATACAATACAATACAATACAATACAATACAATACAATACAATACAATACAATACAATACAATACAATACAATACAATACAATACAATACAATACTATACAATACAATGCAATGCAATGCAATGCAATGCAATGCAATGCAATGCAATGCAATGCAATGCAATGCAATACAATATAATAAAGTAAAAAGGTTTGTCACCATGCTATTCTCGCCCCAAACACACATTTAATGATGAGACCTATTAAACAATAAGAATTACATGAATTATAAGAAATTAATAATAATAATAATAATAATAATAATAATAATAATAATATAATTGGAATTTTTTCAATTAATAAAAATAATTATAATATATAATTGAAGAGATTTCAATACACTAGATTTGAGTAGACCGGATTTGACCACATATAAATAGACAATATTCGAAAATTTTAGTCCACTTAAAAACATCCCTACATAAGCAAATAAAAATTTCATCTTATAGATATAGATAACAATAACAATTCTATAAATACAAATATGTACCGGAATATTTGCATATATCATGACAAGTTTTTTTTTTGGGGGAAATTTCCCAAGATATGACTAAAAGATATTGAGATTCTCTAAGTAAGACTAATTATGTTTTTAGACATTTGTATGACTGAAAATCAAAAAGAAAAAGAAAAATTCGTTCATATTAGACCAAAATACCCTTGCTTAAAAAATGTGTCTTTTACACTATTTTCGTCCGATTAAAAATATTGCACCTTATACGGCAGTTACTGCACGACATTACTGCACATCCGATAACATATCACTGCACTTCCGCCAACATTAGTTCTCTTCTCATCCTCTTTAGGAATTTATTGATAATTCTTTTAATTTTAAATTTTTTAGATTTACTAATTTTAGTATTTTTATGTTTAATTAAATATATTGCATTTAATGCCGACGTTACTGTTCTACATTACGTCATAATCACTGCACTTTCCCCCAGGGTTATGATACGATCTATTGTCTTCAATTCACTACACAACACACTTCGTCAATTCATTCATTCAATGCACATGTACAACATTATATATTGCCATATTCACTCCCCATATTCAACCATATTTATTGTCATGTTCACTGAGCATGCTCACCATCTATGTTCGCTGCCCATGTTTAATGCCCACAAACCCTAATTTTAAAAATAGAGAAGGAAGAATTAGAATGGAGTGGCATCGACTTGGATAAGTCTGTGAATATGAATGGCTGTGAACCTTGTGCCATAATCAAATAAAAACTATTGCAACAAATAAAAATTATTCAATAGCATTTTGGATGCCTACGTTTTGGAGAATCGCCCATCTCACCATAACTCCAAGTTGCTTCCTCCGCTCAAAGACGGTCAAAATTGAAAAATTGAAATAAGGATGTTGTCCCCCGTTTGAGAAAGGTAATTACAGGGGAGGTGCGCGATGAGAATCCTCCATGGTGACCGCAGAGTCGTCTCAATTTTTCCATAGTACTCTTGCGATGGGGATCCACAAATAGTCAGTCTCTCGCTGCGACTAACATCCGCCGACCGCCGTTGGCCTGCGGCCTGCCGGATCCTCGCATAGCCATCTTCGTCCATCCCTGAGGGTTGAAGCCCTCAGTCAATTGCCGTCGATGAATCTAGTTGCCCCTCTCGCCATCGTTTGCTTTTCTCTCATTAGGGTTTTATAATAATAATAGGCTAAGGGTATATTAGTCCATATTAATTATTGATTAATTTATTAATTTATTAACTAATTAATTATTACGAATTTACATATTATAATGGGAAAAAGCTAACTAAGTCATAGATTGGGAAAGTGGATGAGTTTTACTCATACCTAGGGTAATTATCTTGTTTTTTTGTTAGTACGAGGTGATTCCGACTTCGCCGAACTAATCCCTTGCGTGATTTCAAGATCTCACCCAAGATCTTGAGAGATTTAAATCCGAGTCTTTCGAACTATTCATTAGGTTCCCACCACCATCTAATAACATGATTAGACATATAAACAAAAATCTAGTTTAAAAGAATAACTCGTGTTTTGCATTTGACCCACCCGGGAATCTATGTACCCGTTTACTTATTTCTCCAATTTTATGTTTTTTTTGTTTTATGTTTTCACTTTCTAATTTTTCATTTTCCGGTTTTTCATTTTCATATCTGAACCATAAAGTAAGTACATACATTGAAACATGATAAAACCAAAGGTGCAAAAAATGGCAAATATGACTTGACATCGTTAAAAATTAGTGCATGTGTATAATGCAAAATAAAGTATTCGTAATTAAAAACATTTGAAATAAGACAAAACATTTACATAAATGACAATTCACGAACAAGAGTGACATTGTTTTAATAAGGGGCTACATTGGTTTGAAAAACTATTACACAACACTAGTAATTCTTTGACGTGAAAATTATAGATCAAAGTTAGTATTAGAAACTTACTTTAAAGACATGTTTTTTCATAACATGTTTGACCGTTTGAGTACGTAGCACTGGTAATAATTTGTTTTAACTTTTAAGCGACATGTTTTTCATGATCAATGGATCAAAGTTAGTATTACAAACTTATTTATTTAGATGAAAATTTATGATACCTAAAAGTAAGTTACAAACCGCAAAAAAAAAAGTGAAAATTGATTTTCGTAATTTAGTAAAAAAATACATATTATTCAAACTTAAGAATAAAATTAGAAAAATGCCTCTTTTATTCAATTTTACTCGAACTGAACCGGTACTGAACCGTCCCGTAATGGTACCGAACCGAATACCGGGTATTTAAACGATTCTATATATTTTTGTCCCATACCGAAACCGTACCATTTGAAACGAGTACGGGACCATTCCTAGATTTCGAGAACCGAAAAATACCGGACCGGATTTTTTTGAAAATAATGCACTTGAATTTTTTTTATTTTTCTATACCAATTCAATAAATCTCTTTGATAGACCAACAATTTTATAGACCAAGTATGTATTTTTTGCGTCCTTAAAATAGCTAAATGTGTGTGTTTATAATATATATATATATATTGTTATTTTTTCTTTTTAGATAATTTATGTTATATTTTGGTATGTATTGAAAGAATATTAAAATTTTAGAGAAATCATTAATGACTTCATTTCTAGTAATGTTAGCGTACATGACTTTTTGTTGTATCATGTTTGTGCAATTTTACAACTTAATTAATATGGTTTAAATCTTAGCTCTCAATGTTCAACTATAAATTAAATTAGAACTACAGAGTAATATTTAACCTAGAATGACGAAGAAGAACGTTGATGATTTCTATTATATTCAACAATTTGATGATATTCTTTTTTATATTTTCACATAAACTAAGTAAATTAAGGATGAAATTTATCTCGTGCGCCATCATTTTGATATACTCTTTCTTAGTTGTGTTACACTATTTGTTTATTTGTTCAACATTTTTAGCATGTATTTGGCATTATATCGTACCGTTTTGTACCGTTCCGAAATAACATGGTACCGAATGGTTCCATCATTGAAACCGGACCGTACCAGACCGTTAAAAATCCCACAAATACATTACACTTTTTACTAATTTACAGGATCTTTCCGGACCGCGCCCACCCCTTTAAAAAATTCCCTCACTCACCCGGAAAACTATCTGTTGTTGAGCAGAGGCTGCAGAGACGCAAAAATCGAGTATCAGCAAGTGAAGAGTTAGAGAACTCCCAAAGATGCAATCCTTTCTTCTATTTGTTCTTCGTCTCTCGATAACTCTAAGTAAATAAATGTTTCTTCAATCGCAGCATTCACTTGTTTCTCTTACTGCATTATTTCAGCTCCGTAATTGGATATAGTAAATTTTATGCTTATAATACGAATGTTCTTTCAGGTTTTCATAAAATTGGATATGCCGTAGAAGGCGGGTTTTGTTCTGCACCACCAATCTTGAGTTTTGATTCCGGCTCTAGACCACTGTATTGGAAAGTCACTAACCCTACACTTTCTCCTTCTCGCCTCCAAGGTCAGTGCGCCCACCACTTGAATCTAAAATTAAGATTTTGTCAGGAAAAATGTACTATAAGCCTCAGCTGTTTTTTGCATGGATATTTATGCAGTTCACCATTCTCAACCTTTATAAAATGCTGTCCACACACAAATAAACAAAACAGTGAGACGTATCTAAAACAGTTTTTAGATAAAGAGCTAAAAACTTATTTTATACATACATACATACATATAGAAAAAATATCCTGTCCATCCTTCCAACAGTATGCTCCGTCCGGCTGCGGCCATTTGGGGCGGTTCCAGGTGAAATTTTTTGATGAATTTTTTGACCATTTTCTTCATCAAGTCTAGTTTATCAAAAAAAAAAAATCAGATAAAAGTTCCATCGGGAAGACAGCTAAATAAATTATTTAAATATAATGCACTTTTATATATATAGTTTGGCACAGTATGTTTCAATAATTTATTTAAGTGCCTGGACGGAGGGTCCTGTCCCTCTGGCTGGACATGATCATTCCTCTCTCTTTAATATATATATATATATATATATATATATATATATGAATAATCTTCCGGAACCGCCGTCCGGTTGAGGCCAATTGGGGCCCTTCCCGGTTAATTTTTTTGATGATTTTTTTTGGCACGTTCTTCATCAAGTCTAGTTTATGCTCACCAAATTTCAGCTCAAAATTCAACCGAGAAGTTAGTTAAATAAATATTTGAAGATAACTACGCCAAAATATACTTCAAAAAACAGTTATTTAAAAAAAAATATTAACTGACTTCCCGATTGAATGTTTAGCTGATTGGTGGACATAATCTCACTTCATGAAGAGCATGCTAAAAATAATTCATCAAAATATTCCATCGGTAACCACCTGAAAAGGCGGCGGCCGGCCGGAGAATCTGGTCCAGACTTCCGGACTTGAACTTTTCTCTCATATATATATATAGAGAGAGTAATTCCCGTTAGTCTAGACTGACCAGAACCGTCGTTCAGTTGACGTCATTTGAGGGGCTTTCTGGTGGATTTTTTGATGAAATTTTGTGAGTATGTTTTTCATGAAGTGTAGATTATCTCTACAAAATTTCAACTTAAAATTCAATCGAGAAGTCAGTTAAATAAATTATTGAAACTTATTGCACAAAAATATGCATAAAAATGTAGTGATTTTCAACAATTTATTTAACTGACTTCCCGATCGAATTTTAAGCTAAAATTTTGTGTGCATGTTCTACCCATGAAGAACATGTTCACAAAATTTCATCAAAATATGCAACCTGGAAGGTCCTCAAACAGGCTTGGTTGAGCGGCGATTCCCGTCAGTTCAGACATACCTGAATATTCCTCTCTCCATATATAAAGGATCAAATACAAACGCCTCCTAACTTACAAACTACAAACTCATTTTGGTCATCCGATAAGTTGATCTAAAGGCTATAGATGAACGGTGAGATTTTGGTAATAAAATCAAACTTTTTTAGGATGCAACACTTTGAATGTTAATATGCAATTGCTTATTGTATTGCAGAATAATATGCAACACTTTGAACGTTAATATGCAATACAAATAGCGTAAAGATGCATCGTACAAATATTTGCACAATAAGCACTGTTTGTACTTGATCCGCCCCTTATATATACGGAGTATATGATCCTGTTCCAATAAAAAGTGGTCTTCCCATACGAAGTGCGGGCGTCTCCACTTTTGATTGTCGAAGTGCACTATTGCATTCAAATGATTTTCGTCATCCACTTTTGGTCATTTATGGTACACTTTTGTACACAGGAATATCACTTTTTACAATGAAGAAAAACTTTGATTTATTTACAAACATGCCACCGCGTTTTAATCCACTTTAATGCATTTTGACATATTTAAAGTCATTAGATCTTAGATTCGATGCACCAATTTGTTCTTACTTTTCAGGACTAAGGAGACTTTTTATCTGATCCAAAATCTTTATGTATTATATACATTTATACACAGACTTGCCAGGGTTTACAAGGAGTGTGTATAAAAGAGATCATGCTTTAGTTGCTCCTGAAAGTCATGTGTTCAGCCCTTTACCAGATTGGTATGCCCATCCAACAAATTCGAGCAATCTATTGATTCCTTACAATGTTCTGCTTCATTTGTTTCCTGAACAGCTGTAATATTACCACCACAGGACAAACACCCTCGCAGCATATTTAGTCACACCTGAAATGGGATCACATTTTGTTATGTACTTGGCAAAAATGCAAGGTTTGAGTTTTTTTACTAGAAATGGTTTGTTTGAATTTTCAGTTTTTTCACTAGTAGTTGTTTTGTATTTCAACTTGAGAAACAACTTTAACTTGCTTTGATGCAAGTGTTCTGCAACCCGCCTTCTTCCCCATTTTTTTTCGTTTCCAGAAAATTCAACATCCGCGCTTCCTCCTATGGGCGTTGAAAGGTGTGAAACTTTTATAATGTTATTTCAGAGCATGCTTCTCAGAAAAAAAACTTCCAATTATGTTCTCCACTCTCACACAACTACTATTGTCAATCAGGTTCATATTTGTGGTTGAGGGCAATGTAGTTTTGACTATTGTGCCTGGAAGAAGACACTTGCTGAAGGTACCTTTTTTTTTAAATATAGAGACATTACTTTTCTCCCTTACCCCACCGTAGGTGGGAGTCTTTGCGGCACTGGGGTAATGATGAGATGATGAGAGACATTACTTTTCTAGGTCTTTGATAAGCAGTTATGATAATTATCTTTTCCTAAAGAGTACTACGCTTTGGATTCTTACTCTCATGGGAAAACATAGTTCTTTTGTAGTATTTGAAGGCAAACATTCTTGGTCTATGATTTGTCATCTAACTTATGATGATGATGGCTTTAGAACATTAGACTCATTATACCTCTGTCGAAAGATTGATGCAGACAAGCATTCAAGTCTAATTTTGCCACTTCGCTGTCTTGCTTGATTTTATGTTGCTAATTGAGTGACATGGTGAGTTTCATGCCACCAACTCTGCTGGATCGAGTGTCCTACCGAGGTGTACCATTGAATACTTTAAGCTACAATTATAGATCTCTCTCTCTCTCTCTATATATATATATATATGTGTGTGTGTGTGTGTAAATTTATGTACACACACATATATATTAAGCATGCTATGTCATTATAAAAATTATAATCATAAGTATTGATCGGTTACGAAATATTATATTTTTACTTCATTTAATAATATCTACCTATAGCATAAATAATTAGGCAGCACACTCAGCGGCTGCACATGGGTAACACACTTGATCTTGATACGCCACCAACCACAGAACCACGACTAGTTGGGTTAAGGTGTTGGTGTTGGTGCAATGGTGGTGGTGGTGGTGGTAATGATGGTTGAATTCTATGGAGCTTCTAATGCCTTTAACTATAAAATGAAGGTGGACTCTTATGCATATTTGCCTCCTGGTCTGGAACACACTGTCAAGTCGGATGTATCTGCTACCCTTGTTGTACTGGAGAGAAGGTTTTTGCACTTTCTACATCCACATCACAAATGCTCATTGAGTATTACTCTCTCTGTCCCTTAAAACTTAACCGAGTTTGACCGGCACGGGGATTAATAAAGTAAAAACTGTGTAGTTGAGGTTTGTGCAGAGAAGAGAGAATTAACTGAAACCACAAATTCTTTACTTGAAAGGGAAAATGGCAAAGTTAGTGGGACAAGCAAAAAAGGAAAGTTGACAAAGTTTTAAGGGACAAAGTGAGTATTTCGTACATTTGTTTCCACTTCATTTATAATGCTACATGCACTTCTTATAATGCATGTTCCCTTGGTTCTTTTGTGTAAATTGCATTTCTACCCCGTTTCACTGCTTGCTCAAGTCATGCCCTTCTTTTAGATATGCCAAGATAGAAAATTATGCAAGCAGAGAGATTATTGGTTCAACAGACCGGCAACCCCTCCTTGAAACCCCCGGCGAGGTAAATTTGTTCTTGTACACTGTTGCTCTCTAAAAATATTCCTTTTAGCTGGCATATATTTGTATTAGATACTTAGATAGTAAATGACATGTAAAATTTGACCCAAGGCTCTGTTGTTTACATGGGCAAATGTTTTCAGATTTTCTTGTGGTTGGTACTGGAAGTATATTTACCTAACTACATACATTTTGGCGGAAAATGACTTCTCGTCTTGACCTGAAATGGTTACTTTGTGGTTTCTATTATTTCCGAGGAAGCAAAGGGAACCCAAGACTTTGTGAGATGGGCTCACTGTGAGTTGGGTTAAAATGCACTCTTATATTTAAAAATTCCTTCATCATTTTCATCATTTTCATTTACCCCAGTGCCGTAAAAGTTGAAACTTGAAATTAACACTTTTTAAAAAAGGCATTTTTTGAGGCATTACTTTTAATTAATAATATTCTTTTGTCCCAGTCTCGACCCCCAACAACCCTGTAAGTCTTTCACTCCATATTGTCTAGATATATTATTAAAACTAATTGAAGCAGGGATTCAAGTAATCAAATTAAAAGTTTTGTTTTTATCGTAATAATCCTTCTTTTTGTTCTATAACTTTTTCAGGTCTTTGAACTGAGAAAACTTCTTCCCGCATCTTTAGATTATGACTTCAATGTTCATGTGAGTACCTCTCTCTAGAATCATTTACATTATTCAGGGAAATGTCTTGATTATGCCCCCATTTATATTTCATGTTTTATTCACTTTTTGTCTTTTTCATTTTTTTTCTTCCTGCAAGATCATGGATTTTCAACCAGGGGAATTCCTGAATGTAAAAGTATGCTTTTCTCATGCTTATTCCTGTGTGTTGGGTTATCATGCTTAGAGATAATAATACGAGTATCCAATTTGGGTTACTAGTTTGGTCCTCAACTTCATTTTGCTATTAATTTGGTTCTAGACTATGCAATTAATATCCAATTTAGTCCTTTTGCATATTTCACATTGATTAAGAAGGATACTTCCATGCACTGATGACTAAACTGGGCCCTGGTTACATAGTTAATGGTCAAATGCTCCAACTTTAGTTCTTATTTAGAGTTTTTGCCACTTTTAGTTCCAGATTATTATGTCAGTGACACTTTTGGTACTCGACTTTTAATTTTTCCTTTTTAGTCCTTCATCTATTGTGCGAGAGTCACTTATAGTCCTCAACTTCAAAACTCCCTACATTTAGTTCCTGAGCATTATCAAATTGACATATTTAGTCCTTTCACTATGATTTTGCCACAATAGATGAATGACCAAAATTGTCACTGATAATAGTTGAAGGACCAAACGTGTCACTTTTATGCAAGTCGAAGGACTAAATGTGGAAAATTTTCAAAGACGGGTACCAAAAGTGTTTTCCGCATAATAGTCGAAGGACTAAAAGTGGAAATAATCAAAATAGAGTACCAAAAGTGTCAAAACCTCTTGATATTTACAACCAAATATGTATGATGACTAAATTGGATCCATATTTTACCGTCGAGGACTAAATTGAGTCCAACAAAGAGTGAAAGACCAAAATGATTAATGATGTATTGTCAAGGGACTACATCATATACTATTTCTTATGCTAATTTCAAGAGATCATTATTAGTATCTTTAATGGGAGCAACATGTTTATGGCGAGTTAAATGGCAGGAGGTACACTATAATCAGCATGGTTTGTTGCTTTTGGAGGGGCAGGGTATATACCGATTAGGTGATAGCTGGTAAGCATTATTGTTTCAGATATAAATACTTTATTGGGTTGATGAGTTGTGGTTCTATTTAATGTACAACTACTACTGGTCATTTGGTGGACAGGAAATGGCTTTCACCTTTATATGTAGTTTTGTCTAGTAAACATTCTGAACCAGTTTGGGTAAGAATTGGAGTGTGATAGGACTCTAAATACTTTTGTTATCAATCCCAATAGGGATTTTTCTGAAGTGTACACTAGGAGAGGGAATAAAAGGATCAGAATAGGAGAGGCATTGTGGTTGTTGGTTAGAACTTGGAGAGCAAGGCACTCTGGAATGACATATTCTGTCTTCTTCCTATTTTTTCTGATCGTATACTGAGACCCAAGAGCTTACATTTGCTTCTTTGATCCATTTTTTTCCCATGATTTTAATATCCATACTTTTACCTATCATTTGGTATTATAGCATCGTTGATCGCTGGAGCAGTGAATGATTTTCTCACGTTCGCAAATGGAAAATAAGATGGAAATGTCAAACAAAATATGGCTGAGATGAGAATTGTAGTGGATGAGATGTGGAACTTATTGCTTCAACAAGGTCACCAGTGATCTAGAGGACGATCTAGGACATCTAGACATCAACGCCATTCTGAAAGCCAGGGCTCATCGCGAGCAGACAGTTTGCAGGCCTCATCCTTCCGTCAGGAGTCTACGATGAACATGGGGTATGCTAGAACGCAAAATTAAACGACTACTGATCACAACTGGGTGTCATTCAAGGAGGCATTGATCAAAAGGTTTCAACCTGAGCTGGTTCTGAATACTTTAGGTCCAATGCTTAGTGTGAAACAAATAGGTACTGTCATGGAGTACAGGGAACAGGTTGAGTTAGTGGTAGCCCCCGGGAGACAGACATGGTGAAATGCTAAAGGGCATTTTCCTGAATGGACTCAAGGAGGAGGTCTGAGCCGAGCATAAGCTGTACCATTCCCACAATTTAACTGATTTCATGGACAGAGCTATTTTAGTGGAACAGGAGAATTCTGCCTTGAGGATTGAGAGAAACAGAGAAGAAGATTAAAGAATCTGGAAGGAAAAATGAGGGAATATGCCCAAGTTTCATTCCTGGACAGATGTGAACAAAGGAAGATCTAATTCTATTAAGACATATCCTCAGGAGAAGGGTGCATCAGATCCTAAAGCAGAAGAAACTCAAGGAAAAAGGAAGTCTTGGAAGGGAGGCCAGAGGATGAGTCAATCTGAATTGCAAGACAGGAGTAGCAAAGGGCTGTGTTTCAAATGTGGAGATAAATGGAACAAGGAGCACATTTGTAAGATGAAACATTATCAGTTTGTCTTACTGGAATCCTTGGATGGAGAAGAAGAAGAAGTATCACAATCTGAGGCAGAAAGGGAAGTTAGCCAACTGCAATTATCCATCTTGAGTAAAGAGGACCTTACAACACCTAACACTTTCAAAATGAGGGGACATGCAGTTGAAAGATCAGGAGAAAAGCAGAGCAGTTATAATCCTGATTGATTCTGGGGCTACCAATAACTTTGTATCCCAAAAATTTATAGAACTGAATTTGTCTTATAGAAGGATAACAGGATTCCAGGTGGAGATGGGAAATGGAGACATCATAACCAACAATGGGATATGTTAGGGAATACAGATATGGGTGCAGGAATTGATGGTTACCCAGGATTTCTACTTGTCAGAGTTAGGGAGATCTGATCTGGGATTGATGTGGAATGGTTGGCCAGCCTAGGAAATGTGGAAGTCAATTTCAGCAGGTTGACAATTAAGTGGTGGGAAGGGGAGCTGGAGAGGAAAGTACAGGGAGATCCTAATCTTAGCAGTATCAAGCTTCATGGAAAACTCTGGTGAAGGACCTGCAAAATCCATGAGAAGGTTATTACTTTTACTGGCAAGAGTACACAGAAAACCTGGAAAAGAATAACCAACCAGATCAGAAGTTGGGGGAGATCCTTACTGAATTCCTCTCAGTACTTCAGACACCCCAAGGACTACCTCCTAGCAGAGAGTGTGATTATGCCTTCAACATCAAGGAAGGAGACTCTATTCCCATGATAAGGCCTTAATACCCTCACTACCAAAAGAATGAAATTAAGAGGTTAGCAAAGGATTTACTGGGTACAGGAATCATTAGACCTAGCAACAACCCTTACAGTAATCCTGTTATCCTAGTTAAGAAGGATGGACGTTGGAGATTCTGTGGAGATTATAGAGCATTAAATAAGATTACTATCCCTAATAAGATTACCTGTGATTGAAGAGCTGTTGGATGAATTGAGAAAGGCTTAGATTTTTTCTAAGTTGGATCTCAAATCAGAATATCATCAAATAAGAATAAGGAGTCAGATATTCACAAGACTGCTATCAGAACCCATGAGAGACACTATCAATATGTTGTGATGCCTTTTGGACTCACAAATGCCCCTTCTACATTCCAGGCTGATAGAACTCACACGGATAGGTAGGAATTACAGAAATTATGGAAGAGAATTCAAGAACAATTCAAGCTTTCATTAATGGTGTATACAAGTTCAGCCGTAGCCCAAAGAGAGAGACAGTCCGTCTCAATCTTCCCAGTCCAGTTCTAACTAACAAACAGCCTCCTTACTAACTCCCCTTTCCCCACTATATATTCTATTCAGAATACAAATCAAAATTACACCTTAGCAACTAACTAATTGTTATACTTCCTTTTTCCTACTATAGATCTTCCCGTAATGCTTATTATTATTATTAGTACTAGCAGCTTCACTCGGGTGTCTATCAATACCCCTCCCCTGGGAATCCAGCTTGTCCTCAAGGTGGGGAGATAGGAACCAATCCTGGAATTCGGCTTTCTCCTGGTGCCTCTCCCTTCCCAGTACCTCGCTGATGGTGGTATCAGAATTTCCCATATTTCTAGTCCTCTAGAGGAAAAACTCTTGACCAGCCTCAGCCTGATTCTCATCCAGGCTTTACACTCAGAAATGGGCTACTATACTATAGGGGCAGATTGGTGATACCTAAGAACTCTGCCAGAATTACTTCCATTCTACAGGAGTTCCATGATTCTGCCATGGGGGGGGGGGGGGGGGGGGCACTCAAGTAATCTCAGAACCTTGAAAAGAATAGCTAGTGTATTCTATTGGGAATGGATGAGAAGTGAAGTACAGAATTTTGTAAGAAAATGTGTAGTTTGTCAGAGAAACAAGTATTAGGCTTTGAAACCTTCAGGATTCCTCCAACCTTTTCCCATTCCTACCCAAATATGGACTGGCATAAGCATGGATTTTGTGGGTGGACTGCCCGGGGCAATGGGCAAAGACACTATATTAATGGTAGTGGATAGTCACCAAGTTTGCTCATTTCAATGCCCTATCTCATCCATACACGACTAAAGGTGTTGCAGATATTTTTATACAGGACATGGTCAGATTACATGGATTTCCTAAATCCATAGTATCAGACAGAGGCAACATTTCTCTTGCTACATTCTTCTCTGAATTATTTCGATTAGCCGAGACTAAACTCAGGTGTAGCACAACTTATCACCCTCAAACTGATGGGCAGAATGAGACGGTGAATATGTGTGCGGAAACCTATTTGAGATGTACTACTGGGAGCAAACCCAAGCAGTGGCTTAAGTGGCTTCCTTGGGCAGAATATTGATATAATACCAATTTCCGTGCTTCACATAAAACTGCCCCTTACCAAGCTTTATATGGACAAGAACCACCTGTATTAATAAAAGGCGATGCTAAATTAAATGATGTATGGACAAGAACCACCTGTAGACTTGGCATATACCACAGTATTATTCCCCTTTAGTTTATTTAGCATACCACATTTGGGTAATTATATATTTCATAATTCAATTCTTATTTTGTTAGACAAGAGTATTGATCAGCCTAACTTCTCCAGCTAATAGTTCATTTATATAGTTGGTGTTGAAAAAATGCTTTAAAACAGCTGTTCAATCTGCTATTAATCAAGATTTGCTTTATCCGGTATCAAACGGGAACTGCGAGCAAATAGAACACCTTTCAAGAGTATAAAGACTGTCACATGAATCGTAAATGCATGAATGTGATGGACCAAGAAATCCGCAGTTCAACTTCTTAGAGTTAGGAGTGAGAATAGGCCAGGCTGCCTGTAAGGGGCTTGAGGCCTGTTTTGGTCCAGCCTCTTTACTAAATAAATAAGATTTCGGCTTTTTAAAGGCTCGTTTACTTAAATAGGCCATGTCAGGGGACACATATTGAAGCCTGTTTAGACTGACATGTCAGTCTATTTGTATGTACTTTGTGAAATATACATAAATGTATGTCATAAACAAAGATTCATTCATTAAAGTTTTCTGCTTATACCACTTTGCCAATCATCAATAAATGAATGAACAGTCAACCTCAGTCTCTATGTGGACAAACAAAAATGCTATTTGTTATACTGTGTGACCTCGCAAATTGTGACTAGACCTGTTAATATCATAAATGTTGAAATTTACCTATTAATATATTTTGCTAGCAGGTTTTGTTAACATGTTTTAGGTAAGCCATCCAAACAAGCTAGGCTAAAACAAAAATTAAGCCTTTAGTAGATACCAGACATGACCTGTTTCCACCCCTATTAGTTGTTTTTTAATATACCCCTTGTGAGTTTTAATTAATAAGGAGTGTAATATTTATGACCTCCGGAGAACTTGTAATGTAGTTTATTGTTCTGATGATACAGTCTTTGCATTTGGCTGACAATGACAGGTATCCTGTCGAAGCCGGTGATGCCATCTGGATGGCGCCGTTTGTTCCCCAGTGGTAAGTGTGATGTGATTTGTTTTAAATTTTTTCAATAAATATTTATGATGTCCAACTGGGTGTTCAACATTTAGGTGTGGATCCATCACTCCCCTAAATTCGACAACCTGTGTGGGCAGGTTGAAGTGGTAATTGAAAATAACAATGCATTCATATAAGCTTTCATAGTAAAAAATAAATATGATCAAACTGGGGTGAGGTGTGAAGCAGGCCTGGCAACCCCCTTACTCCCCCAAATTTGCCTCTTCGGTAAGAGGGTTATTTGGTTGAAGTTGTTGAATCTGTTGAATTATTAAGCGTTAGATGAAACCTATTCAGTCAAACAAGTAGAAAATATAGAAATACATAATCATATGCTTATTTCTTGTTTAGAACTAATAAATAGAGATATATTAATAGTCACTTCTTCCATTTTACCCGTTACTCTGTATCACTGTGTTTCGAGAAGAAAAAAAAAACTTTTTTTGTAATTACTTAATGAATGACTGTGTGGTCTTGTGAACACCTCTCACCTTGGTCTGCTGATAATATAATTATCTTTGCTGATGATAAAAAAAACTCAATAAAGAGGATTATAGACTTGGTGGTTGAAACATATATGAAGTCTTTGTTGAGGCTATAAACAAGTAAAAGAGTTCCTTCATCCTTCCTGATAAGGCCAATAGTGACACTGTCAAGGATATTGCAAGTTTTAATCTCGCACCCCACTAATCTCTTACTTGAGTACCCGTCAGCAACATTAGATCTAAAATCATGCTTTGGAAATCATCTCTTATCTGTGGCTGGTAGACATACCCTCCTTCAATATGTTGCCAACTCCATGCCCATACACCTCCAAGCAATAAAATGTAGTGTTAATTTGGGTTGATTTATAAGTTTTTCATCAAACAGATATATCTGAACTGAATGGAAGTTTACTTTCAATTTACCCATCACCCAATCCATGTGAGCCCTACTACTTTGCACCATTGGTTTTTGCAGGTATGCAGCTCTTGGAAAGACTCGCACACGCTACTTGTTGTATAAAGACGTAAATAGGAATCCCTTGTTTTAGAGGTATGGGATAGTGTGCCTTTGTTGCATATATGGATTTCAATGTGTAAATATTTGTTGTTCATAAGCAACTACCAGGTAGGATTCGTTTAGTAGTTGTTACATGTTTTCCAATTTGCTCTTTTGTATGAAGGGCTGAATTTGTGAGAGATTCATACAGTCAATAGCGGTGGTTACACACAAGCGTTGGATCCAATGATTCAAAGAACATGCAGCTAATTGAATCTTTTTTCTGCTTGTTTGGATCGTTCGTTTATGGACATTTTATATTTCAATGATTCAATCTCATCATTGATACAACTGTTTTAGTGAAGGACTAGGGTACTGACAATTGCTTTCCATCGACCAATTAAATATAGGGAAAATGGAAACTAATAATCCAACCTTTTAGCGGTCTTCTTTTAATAGTCCCACATTTTCGTTATTCATGAATAATCCCTGACCGGTTGATGACCTGCTATTCCAAGTTATTTTCTTATATTTGCAAAATATTATCTTTGTGAAAGGTGGAATTTATGGTATAATAGTTTGCAGAGATGAGAAAATAACTCGGAATAGCAGGTCATCAACCGGTTGGGGACCAATGAATGAAGATGAGGTGCAAAGATTCGATTATTCATGAATAACGAAAAGGTCGGACTATTAAAAGAAGACCGCTAAAAGGTTGAATTATTAGTTTCCATTTTCCCTTAAATATATCTCCTTGAGTTAATCAGTGAGAAGTTGTTCAGGATGACTTGTGGAACTTTTGTTGGTGACAAAACTGGATGGAGCCGACTATTAAATGATTCTTATTATAAAAAAATGCTGACGAAGTGGTTCTTTTTTAAAAAAAATATGCTATAGTTGTTGGGAAGAAAAGATTTGGGAAGCTTAGGTACAGTAAGATGCAGAGTTGATCTGCCATTGGTTGGTATCAGGCCACACCACCTTGGGAATGGGATGACCAACCAACTCCCCAATACACAGACATTAACAACAGTTAAAAGATGAGATAGAATATTCAAGATGCGTGCACTATATACACAAAGAAATCAAATCCAAAGAAAGCTCGAGCAACAACGAATGAGCCTGCTGCTGGGAATCACCACACAAACAAAGAAAACAACCATCTTTATACTATATGTTACATGCTCGGGGCTGTCATGGCTACTAAACTCATGATGCGCACACCTATAACTCAATTCATTCATTCATATACTCCCTGAGTCTCCCTCCCTCTGTAATAAGTTGTTACTAAAAATACTAGTTGGCTAGTTACTAAGATTCATAAAGGCGTCTATGATTCTTCTCCAGGAGGGGGAGGGGATGCCGTCCTGGCCTTTTTGTTGTTGTTATTCATCTCATGCAACACCTTCCCAAAAACATCCAGCATCTGCTTCTGGGATTCAAGTATCATCTCACTCTGCTTCATCTCTCTTTCCATCCTCATCTGCTCCATCTCCTTTGCCATCTCCATTTTCATGTTCTCTATCTTGATGAATCCTTCCGCCAAGAACCGGATCGACAAAGCTATCTGATCACTACTGCTCCTCGATTCCCTCTCCCGTTTCACTCCCCCGCCTGTGCCCGCTGCTGATCTCTGAAAACTTGAATTTCCCCTACTTGCATGGCCTGAATTTCTTTGTTCCAACAACCTCATCAGATATTCCTCACTTGGATCAATTCTGTCCTCATACTCTGTCAAATTCAGATGCCGCCCTTCTCCTCTATCAAAACCATTCTTCATCTCACAATTATTGAAATCGCTCCTCTTTGGTTTGAATCCAACAGGGAGTGGAATAGCATTGAACCGGGTTTTGATGGGGAATGCCTTTTCTAAAGGAAGAGCAGCAGCAGCTTCAACTTGCTGTTTCTTGCTGCTTGCAACATCCAAATGCGACCCGTAACCATTTGGGACTCGAGAGGCATAATTATTGGGGTTTGGATCCTCCATAGGATTGTTGAGCTTTAGTTTGACCAAGTTCTGATCGATCAAGGTTTTTAAACCGAAGCCCTGAACCATGTGGTGTTCGTCTTGATTGGGGTTGGATCTAGCAGCAGCTGAAACCTGCGTTCCGTTCTCCATGGCATCCATATTCTCGAAGAAGAACCAATTGGAAAAGAAGGTCCCGGCAGGGTATGAGAGGGATCGCTGCTTCTCGGCACGGTAACGCTGGCGGAGCTTCTCCATCTTGTGCCGGCACTGAGCGGAAGTCTTGGCGGGAGACGCATCTGGACAGCGGTTGAACACGGCCTCCGCCACAGAGTCCCAGTCCGCGGTACGGAGGTATCCGCGTCGGAGCGCGTACCACCTCTCCCTGTAGGCCTCGATCAGGGCCAAGGTCTCCTCTTGCGTCCAACAGGGCGCGGGGAATTTCCGGCAAGGCTTCTCTTGCGCTACCGCCAGAACGTCGATGGCGGCTTCCGCTGCTGCGTCAGTGGTGGACGACATAACCCAACGCTGCTGTCTGCGGGTGATCACGTTCGTTAGAAATAGGGAACCGCCGGAAAGAATGAATCGTATCTTCTTCTTCCTCCTCCTCCGAGTTTGTTTGTGGGTTATATCGATCGGAATCGGAGGAGGAAAGTAGGTTAGGTTTTGGGTGGGTGGGAGAGTGGTGGTGGCCTAGTGTCTCGAGTGGATGCCATCACTGTTGTTTGTTTGGTACAGATGAGATGGTCTGTAGTGGTTGACTAAAACCCAAATGACACACCCCACTTGGATCCCACGTTCTTTGTCCACAATACACACTATTTAAGAATATTACTAAAATAATACTTATTTACATAATTATGATTGTTCATTATTATAACGTAGTACTGTGGTAACTTAAGTTCAAAATTTGAACATGAATTACTATGATTTCATTACTACTCTAGTAACTAGTCATATTTTTGTAAATCATCTTTATTTGCGTCATATTTATGTAATTATTTCATTTACATACTCTTATTTATTTAAGAGATTATTGAAAAATGATTATAGTAAAAATAGACGGTGTTTGTAAGTTTGTAACTATAAGTGGTTTTAATTAAATTTTGGTAAACAATGATCTTTAATTACCTTTTTTTATTAAAGTACAGAATTGTCCCTCTCGTTAAATATAAACTCCGCATATACCTTTAGAGAAAATTGTCCAGTGTAAGACTATTTAATATTTATTTGACGAAAATAGGATTTTGTTAGTAAATTTACTTCCGTAGATCTATAGTTGTTCTATTTCGGAAAACTTAATTATAAGTTACCTAAATTATCCTTAGCTGCCTATTACTGACCTAATTCCCGTCTAGATTAACGACCCAAACCAGCCTATATGAACAATGCGCAAATTTCGACGATGTACCAACTTCTTCATCATTTGCGTTCGATTTGCTTCGAGAATTTGAATTCTACTTGCAACGATTCCTTTGTAATTTGCATTCATCGTAGCTGAGGGCTCTTCAAATCCTTCTACAACAATGTTGTGTCATCTCCATACTCTCTCAGTATCTACAATTCTACAAATCCACTAATAAATCGCTGAAAAACAATCGTTTCTTCAAATCCTCCATGGATTGTTTTTGCAACTATTTCTTGTTGTAAGTTCCATGTTTGTCATTAATTTCCTTTGTGTTTATACTTTTTAAAACCCATCGTATCTTCCTCTTAGTTGTTTATGAACTTCTT
This sequence comes from Cuscuta epithymum, assembly GCA_945859915.1. Taxonomy (NCBI): domain Eukaryota; kingdom Viridiplantae; phylum Streptophyta; class Magnoliopsida; order Solanales; family Convolvulaceae; genus Cuscuta; species Cuscuta epithymum. Next base: position 159,011 of record CAMAPF010000071.1, read on the forward strand.
AACCAAAACACCTTCATAATGTTCGTAGCTTCATTATTGTTGGGTGGACTTTGAACTCCCTCTGCACCAATGATCTCATATCCTCTTATTTCATCTCAATATGTGAATTATTTAATTTATTTGTGATTTTGCTATTGTAATTCTTTGTGTATATTATTCTTAGTTGCTTATGAGTTTCTCAGTTGACAAATTATTCAAAACTAATGAGGATTATTTATATATCCAGTTTGTAAGTAGAACCTTTGATGATTACTTCATTATTTCATTTCATGAATTATACTTCATAAATTGACTGCTTTGTTTTTAGCATACTTTATGAATTGTTTTCATGTAATTAATAAATCATTCTTTTTTTTACTCCAGGGGGGTCTGGGGGGGGGGGCTTGGAGTAATCAGGGCTGAAACTCAGTCCATTGAGTTTTGAATCCTTATGTGCCTAGCAAGTTTCGAACTCGAGATCTCTCACTAGGCACGGTAACCTCACAACCAGCTGGGCTGGAATGCTTGGTTACAGAGTGTTATTTTTTTTCTACTGTTTGTTTACTATTTCATATTATATTTTACTTAGTACTGCTTTAATACCAATATTCTCGTAATGCTAATTATACTAAATGGGGATGCTAATTTTAATCATTACTAATTTCGACTTCTCTTCATGTAATTGCTTTGAACGTTTCCAAATGTGATGAATTTGATCAACTAAGCTAGAAGATGTTTTTGTCATGTGTTGCTATTTCATCCCCTACAGATGAAGTCATGTCTTTCAATCCGCAAGCTACCAATGATGACATTTCAGTATAATCCAAAAATACAAATTCATTTCCTCCGCCAACTTCTGCTCTTACCAATAAAATTTCTTCACGTGTATCTCCCTACATTGAAGATATCCATATCAATCTTCAATTTGATTTAGCTTGTTTTCTTGATATTCAGGAAATCAAATTAATCTCTCAATTTCATCCTATACATATTGCCAGTCTATATATACAAGGAAAAGAAATAATTAGATTACCATTTGAAGATGTAGGATATTTCATATCTTTTTCAATATAAGACAAGAAGTTCAAATACAAAAGAGTTGCATATTGCTTGCCTTAATGATCATTGTGATTAGGATGTTCGTGCAGTGAGGTTGGGTGAATGTAAATTGATTCAAATAAGAAGGTAATTTCATCATTAAAAAAGTGAACTATATGTATATTGTTTTATGCTACCTGCTCTGTTATCAAACTTTCATTAGAACTTTTTATCTATTTAATGCCTACTTACCGTCTCTGTATTGTCACTTATTTTCTAGAGTTTGATTTTGTTCAAACATGTTCTCTTGATGACCGTGAGCGCATTAATTATGTTTTCGTTTTAATGTTCTATTCAAATTATTTTCCTTTTTATTATTTCTGTACTATACATTCATTTTATACTTACTTTTAAGGGAAAATCGCACATTTTGTCCCCCAATTATCCACCACATTGAAATCCCCGACCCGCATTTCAACTTTATTAAATGTAACCCCCGCGTTGTCAGAATAATTGTAAATGTCACCCCCGCCGTTATAAAAATTACAAACTCCGTTTATCCTTCGGTTTAATCGGGGTTACACTTGTAAATTCACACCCTTTTCGTTTAGAACCCTTCATCATCGATTACAAACCAGACTTCGTACGTTCATCGAATAAAAAAACTCTCCAGCCGTTCTTCCTTTGCACTGAATCAAAAGCTATCTTCCTTGGTACGCTCTTCGGGCGTTTGGAGTATTGAAGACCACTCTTCTTTCGTCCGTTCTTCGTCTTCAAGTGCGTAGAAATATGAAGTTTTTATTTTTTTTTCCCCAAAAATCAAACCGGATGCCTAGGGTTGCTTGGGTGTCATGATGTTTGTTGTTTGATTCATTTTGCAGGATAGATATGTTGACAAACTATGGTATATGCCATAGTTGCAGGAGTTCAACACATTTCCTTAATGAATGCCCTAACAAGATAAAACGCCCTGCTTGTTCAAATGGTATTCAAAGATGTTTGGTCACAACAGAGGTCGGAAAGAATAAAGGTAGGTTGTTCTACAATTGCACAAAATGCAATTACTTTGAATGGAAATATGGTGAAAGCATCAATAATGGTAGGGAATGTCCAAGTGTAGAAGGTGAAGGAAGTGGAGATGCAAAGGTGAAAGGTGATGTTAGTGAACTTATACAAATGTTTGCACAAGCTACAATGGCCGAAGGTGGGAAAATGACACTAACTTTGACAATTCCATTTGACAAGAAGACCAAAGAAGGGTAGCAACAATTATACTGCAAGAGCTCGTTTATTTTTTAAGTTATGCAACAATTGATTTATGTAACACAAACTAATGTATTTTTAAGCTAGGCAACAAATAAAAATGTTTGTTACATAAATCAATTTTTGCGCAATGTTTGCAAAATGTTTGTTACATAAAAATAAAATGTTTGTAAAATCAATATAACACAAATAAAAATGTTTGTTACATAAAAATGTTTGCAAAATGTTTGTCACGTGACCAATTTGATGGCATACAAACTAATGTATGTGCACATTTAACACATGCTTTTCTTGCTCGTGTCATTTCTTCCAATTTTGATTTTAGTGTTATTAATCCTAGAAGTGTGGTTGTAATATGTAGTTTTGTTGTAATTGTACTCTTGTTTTGTGAGAACATGTTGCGTACTTCATTTGTCAGAAGTGTGGTTCTAACAAGTACTTTTGTTGTGTAGTTCATTTGGCTACATTTTATGTAATCAAACAAGACCATTTGTACAAATGTCTTTGTTGTTATTGAATGTTGAAACTCATGTTCAAATGTGTTAGTTGGTTTGTTTTAACATAAACCCTTCATCAGTGTCATCAAGGTCACACTCTAATCCACTAGTCCATTCTAAATCGAGATGGTCTATTTTAATCAAGGCTGCCATTATCCTATTACAAACAACTAAAACTCATATAATGGTAACACATTCAAAGAACTAAATGCATTTCATTATAATATAACTATATATAGTACGACATAAAAATAATACTAAATGGCCACTTCATTAAACACAAACAGATTTAGCCATAAGTTTTTACACATGAGGTTGGTACACAACATTAAAGTGTGTCACACGACCTCCAAAAATATAATGTCATATCAAATACAACATGAGAGTTAAGCATGGTAAAAAAAAGTAAAGGCATACCAACATATACCATGAGTGTTTAACACGAACAAAAATTTAATGTCATACATAATATAGCATTAGTGTTTTACACCAACAAAAATATATCCAATGCCACAACAAAAAGGCCATCTGCCTTCAAGCAAATCACTTTGTCTTGGTCACATTCCATCGACTTCTATTTTTCTTGGCTAGGCCTTGATGAAGAGTTGGTAGTTTCTTCACATTCTTTCTTCCTTGTGCAGTCTGTCTTGCATCCTTTCCTTGGCCTTCCTCTTCAACACTTCCAGTCTAGATGATGGTGTAGCTTTACTTTGTTGAGAGTTATTTAGGTCCTACATTTATTGACAATGACTATAAGGCACAAGTTCATGTTAAAGAAGTTCAAAATTTTGGAATTTATACTTCATTTCTGCCAACACAGCATCAGGTACTTCACTTTCAATTGCGCTACCCTGGACGTGACATCAGACATAGGCTGGCTCATACCATCACCTTCACCATTACTTTGACCAGCCTGTGACAACCAAACACACATGTAGTTACTATACATAGAAGCCTGTGACAAACATACATGAAAACATAAAAGAAACTCTCCCAGTAAGAACAAGAAATAACATGAGTGGCGGTCTGCTTGCATTTCCTCTTGTTGTGCCCAGCTTCTCCACATACACTACATTTTTTTACATGCCCAGTTCTAGGAAGCTTATGTTTTGCTCTTGCCTCTTCATGCTCAACTTCAGCAACTCTTCTTCTTTTTTAGGGCGCTCGGGCTGTGCTTTATACTTGGGAGGAATTGGAGGTGGCAGTCCACATTTGTGCCATTCTTCAGATGAATTGATTGGCATAATGGCAGGTTCATAGGCCAACTATGGACATATTTCAGTATGTCATCCCCACTCTTCCGTATCCCAGAAATTGCATGAGCACAAGGCAGCTCTGTCAAGTCCCATCTCCTACATGAACAACTGCGTGCATCTAAATCAACCTTATATTGCCTACAATAGCAGTCTTCCACCTCATAGATACCATCAGTAGATTTGTAGGCAATGCAATCATTTGCTCTGTCTTTTGCTTCTTCTATTATCTTCAGTATCTTGGGGCAAACTTGAAGAACTGACTCTCTCATTTTATCTCTATTTTGCTGCATCCTGACCATGAGGTATATACGAATGCTTTCACACATTGTCAAAATGCCTTGGTCCCTAAAATTTAGGATAGAACTATTCCAGGACTCACACAAGTTATTCAACAGCATATCACATTTAGGGAAAGTGTTAAAAAAAGCCCTACAATAGTGACTTGAGTCTCAGGCAGCCAACCACTCACCAGCTTTCTTGTTTAGCTTGTTCAACTCTTCCATCCGTTTCTCAAATGCAGCCTTAGTTGTAGCTTTGCATACACACCACAAGTGTTCTTTCAAATCTTGGCCACCAAATCCATCTTTCACAAAGTTAGGATGCATATGCCTAACACAGAATCCGTGTTCAACACCTGGAAGAAGCTCTTCAACTGCAGGTAGGAGTCCTTTTTGCTTGTCTGATATAATGGTCCAGAAGTTTGGATTATTTGAGATTTGAAGGTCTTCATCCAGTAAACCAAGGAACCATGACCAGCTTTCCTTGAGCTCCCCTTCCACAATTGCAAATGCAATAGGATACATGGAATTGTTTGGATCTACTCTTATGGCTGAGAGAAGTTGCCTCCCTTTCTGACAACCCTTAAGGTGACAGTCATCTAGACCTATGAGAGGTCTACACACACCCAAGAAACCTACTTTGGAAGCACCATAACAAATATACAATCTCAGAAATCTGGACCTCCCATTCAATGTAAAGTCTAAAGTCACCGTCAAGTTTCATTCTGACTGTAGTTCCAGAATTGCTCCTCCTCAACTCTTCACAGTAGTCCCACAGTAATTCAAATTGTTTGCTATCTTCACTTTCCAGTTTCTTCATTGCCATTCTCCTTGCCCGGTAAGATTGATGCTTACTTAGATTGCATTTATATTTTTTCCAGTAAGATTATATCCTTGCTGTTTTGAGCTTCATAGTATGTGACTGCCCACTTGAATTCAAAGCCACTCTTGAACTTCATACCAAGGGCAAATTTGAAGCCCTCCTTCTTCAAGTCTCTTTCTTCAAACACCTCAGCTTGTGCATTGTCATCCTTATCGGAATCTGAACTCAAACTTTTGAGGTCATCTTCGTAATACACATAATCATTCTCTTCCCAATCTTTCACTCCCCGGCCTACAAACTCATTGTTGTTGTTCATGGCACTTGTGGCAGTATCTTTATCTTTGTCTTCAACTCCCATAGAATACATGTTGTCCTCAAATATGCCTGCATTTGTAGTAGACCTTGAAGTGTTGCTCATGCTAGTGTTGTCATCATCTTTCTCTTGTACATCTTCTTTCTCTTGTACATCATCTTTGTGTTGCATATCATGAGCGATAAAAGAAGACACTTCCACCCCGTAGTCCCACTGATCCTCCATCACATGGTCAACAAACAGTTCCACCTCCCTATTTTCTGGAAGCTCATAAGATATATTGAAAAGGACTTCATCTGTCAATATTTTTCTCACTTTTGGAAATTTGCCAGACCCATACTTCAACCAGAACACAAGTACACAACCTTCCGATCACAGAACTCTAGCTTCTTCACCATCTTTCTTAACTCTAACGTACTTGCCTCTTCTCCATTAAAATAATTGAAGTACTCAACTCTTCCATTCTTATAATGAACGCTAGGTTCATGCACCAAATCTCTAGCATAATGCATCTTGATTGTGTAAGTGTATCTCTCATCCTTTGTATCTACAAAGCACATTCAAGTAACACAAACACTTCATTTTTCAATAAACCATGACAAATACAAAAACCCATATACAGAGCACATTCAAGTAACACAAACACTTAACATATCAAATCGGCCCTTAAAATACAATAACATATAAGTGTGTGCATGTCAACTTCGAATTCTAACCAATAACACTAACACTCAACACCAAATTCTTACATTTAAGTGTGTGCATGTCAACTTCGGATAGTATACAACCCAAATATGTCATTGGTTTTCCCATTAACAAACATATATAACAATAAAGAAGTTTGGTTTGTGTACTTACACTTTGGAGTCGCACTTAACCCATTGAGTCTTCGACTGGTCATCTTTATCGCCTCTGTCACAGCTTCGAGCTTCAAAGGAGAATCTTCGTGTCAATATACCTTCAGTCTTCGAACAGCATGTGCGGACGAAGCTTGGCAGAAAAATCTTCAGAGCATGTTGTATATTCAAGGTTTAAGCTTAGCATTTGATTTTGAAAGGATAAGCGTGATAAGGGTTGGGGTTGTATTCGAATTAGGGCTTTAAATGAAAAGGGTGTGAATTTACAAGTGTAACCCTGATTAAACCGAAGGATAGACATAGTTTGTAATTTTTATAACAGCGGGGGTGACATTTACAATTATTCTGACAACGCGGAGGTTACATTTAATAAAGTTGAAATACGGGTCGGGGATTTCAATGTGGTGGATAATTGGGGGACGAAATGTGCGATTTTCCCTACTTTTAATTATATGTATGCTATTTTAGGTTAAGTCTGCTTCTCAATTTAAGTTTGGGATGGTGAACAAAACATCTAACTCCGCCATGAGATCAATTTTTTTGGTTTCATGCTTGTCCCAAGCCAGGATAAAGGAGGAGGGTGCTGTGGTAGGCGCGTGACGGCCAACAGTATCACCTAGTCACATCACATGACATGAATCGAAATATGAATATCGCTACTGCTAGGTCGTCGCCCGTAAGCGACGCGTCATCCCTCCGCCTGGGGGTGGTGTCAAATATGCAAGGGTGCGCTACACTTCATAGGCCTGGGTGTGGTGATAAGAATGCTAAGGTTGCTAGGTCGTCGCCCGGAAGCGGCGCGTCATCCCATTGCCCGAGGATGATGTCAAATATGCAAGGGCATGGTGGGGTCCGAGGCGGGGCTAAGAACAGAAGGTGGAGTGCTAGATTGCACTTTGGGACGTGGAATGTTGGGTCTCTTACAGGCAGATCTTTCGAGGTAGTCGAAGTTATGAGGAGGAGGAATATCGGCATTATGTATGTGCAAGAAACTAAATGGGTTGGAGAGAAAGCACGTGAGATTAATCCCGGAGGTTTTAAGTTGTGGTATTCGGGGAGAGATAAGACTAGGAATGGGGTAGGCATTATTGTGGCGCATGACTATGTTGAGGATGTGGTAAAAGTCTTCAGGAAGAATGATCGCATCATGAGCATTAAATTGGTGATGAGGGGTGAGATTGTGTCTGTGGTAAGTGCCTATGCACCACAAGTTGGATTGGATGCATCTACAACTCAACAGTTTTGGGAAGATCTTGAAGATGTGGTGCGGCGAGTGCCAAGGGGATAGAAGTTGGTCATAGGAGGCGGCCTCAACGGGCATGTGGGCTCGAGTCGTGATGGCTTTGAGAGTATTCATGGCGGACATGGTTTTGGCACTAGAAATGAAGCAGGAAAGAACATTTTGGATTTTGCCTTGACGCATGAGTTGGCTATAATGAACACTTGGTTTAGAAAAAGAGACTCTCACCTTGTAACCTATAGAAGTGGAGCTAATAGTACCCAAATTGACTACTTCTTAGTACGGACTACTTGGAGAACTAGTTACACCGATTGTAAGGTTATCCCAGGTGAGAGTGTTGTCACTCAGCATAGGATGCTTGTGCTTGACTTTCGAGGTAAGAACCATAGAAGACAAGTTAAGCAACAAGTGGAGCCAAAGATAAAGTGGTGGAGGCTTGAGGGGGATCTTCCACAAAGCTTTACACACAAAATGTTCGGTGAAGATGTATGGCATATTGATAATGGAACACATGTGGAGGATGCGTGGTTATCGATGGAGCTGACCGTTAACAAAGTGGACAAGGAGGTACTTGGAGAATCTAAAGGATGTCTGCCACCCAAAAAGGACACGTCGTGGTGGAATGATGAGGTGAAACAAGCCATAAGGAACAAAAGAGATTGCTACAAAAAGCTGGGGACAAGTCGGAGTGATGAGAACATAGAAGCATACAAGGAGGCTAGAAGACAAGCAAAGAAAGCCGTAAAGGAAGCACAAGGGAAAGTGAACAAGGAGTTGTATGAAAAATTGGACTCTAAGGAAGGAGAACACGATATTTATAGACTTTCTCATCTTCGTGATCGTAGGACTCAAGATATCGGAAAAGTTAAGTGTGTGAAGGATGTCGATCAAAGGATATTAATGGAGGACAAAGAGATAAAAGAGAGGTGGAGGTCATACTTTGATACATTGTTCAACGGGAACAAAGTGCAAGATATCGGTGATTTGACCATACCAGATTGTATGGTAAATCGTGATTTTGTGAGAAGGATCCAACCAACGGAAGTTAAAGAGGCTCTGAGGAAGATGGGGCGGAAGAAAGCTGTGGGTCCAGATGGCATACCGATCGAGGCTTGGAGAAGTTTGGGAGAGAGGCATCGAGTGGTTAACAAATTTCTTCAACAAGATTTGGAGAAACAACAAGATGCCAACGAGTTGGAGAAAGAGTACTCTTATTCCTTTATTTAAGAATAAATGTGATGTACAAGAATGTGCCAACTATCGAGGGATTAAGCTTATGAGTCATACCATGAAACTTTGGGAGCGAGTGATTGAGCAAAGACTCCGAAGAACGGTGAAGATTTCAGAGAATCAATTCGGTTTTATGCCTGGTCGCTCAAAAACTGAGGCTATTCACCTTCTTCGGCAACTTATGGAGAAGTATAGAGACGCTAACAAAGATTTGCATTTAGTGTTCATTGACTTAGAAAAAGCATATGATAGGGTACCTTGAGAAGTTCTTTGGTGGGTCTTAACTAGAAAAGGCATTTCACGCAAGTATATCAGCATCATCATGGATATGTATAATGATTGTACTACAAGTGTTTGTACTAGTGTAGGGAGGACTGCGGAGTTCCCTATTACTATCGGAGTGCACCAAGGATCGGCTCTGAGCCCCTTTTTATTTGCCATAGTCATGGATGAACTTACAAAGTCAATTCAAGATGATATACCATGGTGCATGATGTTTGCCGACGATATTGTATTGATTGATGAGACGCAATCAGGGATTAAAGCAAAGTTGGAAGTATGGCGACAAACATTAGAGAACAAGGGTTTCAGACTAAGTAGGAGCAAGACAGAGTACATGGAGTGCAAGTTTGGCGGAGGTAGAAGCAGTGGTAATAGCGGAATTACTTTAGATGGTAAGGAGATACCGGTCAGATGGCATACCGATCGAGGCTTGGAGAAGTTTGGGAGAGAGGCATCGAGTGGTTAACAAATTTCTTCAACAAGATTTGGAGAAACAACAAGATGCCAACGAGTTGGAGAAAGAGTACTCTTATTCCTTTATTTAAGAATAAAGGTGATGTACAAGAATGTGCCAACTATCGAGGGATTAAGCTTATGAGTCATACCATGAAACTTTGGGAGCGAGTGATTGAGCAAAGACTCCGAAGAACGGTGAAGATTTCAGAGAATCAATTCGGTTTTATGCCTGGTCGCTCAAAAACTGAGGCTATTCACCTTCTTCGGCAACTTATGGAGAAGTATAGAGACGCTAACAAAGATTTGCATTTAGTGTTCATTGACTTAGAAAAAGCATATGATAGGGTACCTTGAGAAGTTCTTTGGTGGGTCTTAACTAGAAAAGGCATTTCACGCAAGTATATCAGCATCATCATGGATATGTATAATGATTGTACTACAAGTGTTTGTACTAGTGTAGGGAGGACTGCGGAGTTCCCTATTACTATCGGAGTGCACCAAGGATCGGCTCTGAGCCCCTTTTTATTTGCCATAGTCATGGATGAACTTACAAAGTCAATTCAAGATGATATACCATGGTGCATGATGTTTGCCGACGATATTGTATTGATTGATGAGACGCAATCAGGGATTAAAGCAAAGTTGGAAGTATGGCGACAAACATTAGAGAACAAGGGTTTCAGACTAAGTAGGAGCAAGACAGAGTACATGGAGTGCAAGTTTGGCGGAGGTAGAAGCAGTGGTAATAGCGGAATTACTTTAGATGGTAAGGAGATACCGGTCAGCGATATGTTCCGTTACTTGGGCTCCATAATTCAGAAGGACGGTGAGTTAGATGGAGATGTATCCCATAGAATCAGAACAGGGTGGATGAAGTGGAAGAGTGCGTCAGGATTTCTATGTGATCGAGGTATGCCGACTAGTGTATGTCACGGAGTGTTGGGCGGTGAAACAATGTCACATTCAAAAGATGAGTGTGGCAGAGATGCGCATGCTGCGTTGGATGTGTGGGCATACTAGAAAGGACCGCGTGAGGAATGAGACAATCAGACAAAGGGTGGGAGTAGCACCTATTGAAGATAAGATGCGGGAGTCGTGCCTACGGTGGTTTGGTCATGTGCATAGAAGACCGAGCGATGCACCTGTCAGACGAGTTGAGATGTGTGGAGAAGAGGCAGGGAAGAGAGGGAGAGGAAGGCCCAAACAGACGTGGGTTAGGGGAGTCAGAAGTGATATGCTTCTTCTTGGATTGGATGAGTGTATGGCTTTGGAGAGAGCAAAATGGAGGGCGGGTATTCGTGTGGAGGAGTGATCTTGTATCATCTTTTCCCCTCTTTTTTTTCTTCTTTTTTCTTTTTCTTTTATATTTTTATCCTTATATATAAATATTACTTTATCCTTTTTATTTTATCTTTTATATGTATATTCATCTCTTTTATATTATCCTTTTTTATAATAGCTTATCTTTTTTATCTTTATTTTCTTTCTTTTCCTTTTGGTGATATCATGTATCGATTCATGTTAGCCGACCCCAATATTGTTTGGGACTAAGGCTTGGATGTTGTTGTTGTTATTGTATGGTGAACAAAACATCTAGAAGCAGTGCATACTTCTCAAAGTTTTACTTCACACATGAGCGGGTTACTATTTACAGTGGGGTGGTGCACCTTATTGGTTCTCGATATAATTGAGACCTTCCTGATTATGTTCAACCCAACTACAAGCCTCACTTTCATTTTGTTTCATCCCATGAGAGTTGTGAGATTGTAGCCCCCCCCCCCCCCCCCCCCCCCGCACTTTTTAATTGACATGGTTTACTAGCAATGTAATTTTACGCTAGTTGCGATGATTTATTAGCATCGAAGGTTATGTTATTTTATCGTTCAAAGTTAACTTCATTGAATAATATGTAGCAGTTGTTTTTAGAACTAGCAGATATCATCTTTGAAATTAATGTCTATTTAATGTCTGATACTGACGGTATCTTTCGTACATATTTACTGCCAACTTTAAAATGCATTTAACATGCCTACTATTCCCACATAGTGCTCTTCTTGCTTCTTCCCTTATTCACAAGCCTGTAATTAAAGTTTTCCAATTAATATGCATGTGTAGCAGTTATTTGCACGAAAAGTTTTGAGTTTCGATGACCGCATTAACAAAAAGTTATTTCACCAGTTTATCAAACTCCATTGTTACTTTATAAGCTTTTACATATAGTTGTGATGTACTTACTTTAGTTGTAGTTATTTAATGTCGACACTTGTTTTATTAATGACCTACTATTGATTATTTATGGACTTTAGTCCATAATTATATCTGAGTTTACAGTGATCACATCATCAAATAAAAAGTAAAAATGAACACTCATTTCTTTGGAAATAAAAAAGAGGATATAATATATTGTCATATTTCAAAACCAAATGTAACTACTATGTAATCACGATACTGAATGACCAAAAGAAGAAAGTTTTACATATACTTTTCTTTTCAACAATATAACTATTACATTGCACCTTAGACCACATAGTACTTTTGTATTACAAACTCCTCCACCCGCTTCCTTCGATATGCATACATCAATACCTTTATTGTTTTTTCCTGTACTTATCCAAGTCTTCTTTCAGAACATCTCACTTATTTCTTTGCAGCATTAGAAACTCAACGGACTTTATTACAAATGTACCACAATTTACCTGCAAAATCACGTGTTTTAATATAAAATATAAGCATACATACATATTAGGATTTGTGATTAATATTAAATATCAGCCCAACATGGCCACATAGCTATCATCCTGTTGTGAACAGTTATGCACCATATTGATACAATTTTTCTTATTTTCAATTTTTTCTAAGAACACTTTTTAATAAGAGCCTAAATTCTCCATCACTTTTGATAAGAAAATCTCCCAGCAAAGTGTGAAAGACATCATGTTTGACAGTAAATTCGATCTTTCCAAGTCTTCTTCTTAACTTTTTTACATGATTTTATTTTATTAAAATAAGTAGTTGTCCATTCATCTATTCTAGATTACATATTCCCAGCAATCCATCACATGTGATTTTCTAGATTGCTCAAATTGCTCTTCATTTAATAGTAGCCACTTTATGATTTCAAAGACATTATGCACATTGGATTAACAATTCTTTTTTAGCTTCTTTTATGTTATAAGAAAATGATGTGTACAAGATCTTGCAGTTGCCTGACATATTGATAATAATTAGTGTATAAGTACTATACTCATAACGGGACAGAACGATTCAATTCACAAACTCTTATTTAGTGTCTAATGGTACAAGTAATATATTCTCTATGTATAACATCATCGAATTCATACTCCGATTTACATCAAATAAATGAAATGTTAATTGTTGTCAGCATATATGTATGCACAAATTAAATAAAAGGTGTAAAATACTGACTAGCTACTTGAACAAATCATATAAAGTTTATGAATAACCACATCTCGAATCAACATGAATCCTACAAATATGTGGTCCATTAGAGACCTGAGAACGACTGAATATTTATCAGCATATTGCTCTTCATTTGTAGACAATAGACCTGAGAACGACTGAATTGAGGAAAAAAAATACTTTTTGCTAATAAAGTCATTGAATAGATTACCTGACCAAATGAAAGCACAATTTCTTTTCCTTCCTCTACTTTATTAGGTCTCTTTGTTCTGAAATCATTGTCAGAGTGTTCTTCCTTTTATTAGTAAGGAACATAATTGTTCCGAAATACTTAGTGCTCTTTGCTTTACCGTTGCGAAGTATAAACATAATGTTCTTTCATTTAAACTAGGTTGCCAAAATCCTTAAAGATTGGCCAGCATGGTTTCGTGATTGCTGACCTGTGGAGGCTTAAATGCAATGTCTACTGGTGATGGGGGCACCATTGAGCTTCTATATACATGCATGTTTTTTTTAAGTAAGGAACACTTTCCGCTTTTGGTCCGTGTCTGTGTCACGCAGACAACCGTCGTACAACTCAATAAGAATAATCGTAGTTCACCCTTATAGAATTGCACAAGACGTCCGATAGATACATATGCCAAAACTGGTTAGTAAACATACATAACGACATCAACATACAATTAAACACATAGCGGAATATAAGTGCTTAATAAGAACCCACACAAGGGAAAAACAAGAGCTCACGGGCTCTATTAATTTATAAGTCAAAATAGTTCCATGAGCATTATTTAATTATTTAGAAATAGAACCAGAGGAAGCACGAACCACGTTTTCTCTCCATCAATCTCCCAAACAACTGGTGCAGGAAGTAAGCTCCAACATCAACCTGAAATGGTGGCCCCCCAAGGGTTAGTACTACGAAAAAGTACTGGCGAGAGCAAACTATATGTAACATAACTAACGTTTCTTATGTGAGACCCTCAACATAGGGTGATAGTAAATTTATGGGCATAACTCTTGGCTACCCCTTTTCAAAACATATCGTATACATATAAACATATGAGTAAAATATCCGGCCCATGGGCCCATTTGTCTTTCAAATCATTTAGGCATAACAACCCCATTAAATTCACCCTTCCCATGTCTTACCCTCGGTGGAGTCACCTGTAGGCTAACTCACCCGATATCAAAAGGTAAATACCTGTGGCTGGCCTTTCGAGCTCCCATATCATGGACATGGTTTAAATCAATTCATAGTCCAAAGAAAATATTTTATCGGAAACTCGTGCCAGACCAAACACGTTCATTCATTTAAAATCATTACCCTGAGGTTCACCTACCTCGAGGACTACTCATCCTTGCTATCATAGTTTACATTCTCGGGGCTAACCATGCCTTGAGGCTTGAGGAATAGACATGCACCCTCATCCTGCGGGTAATTTACTAGAGGTTAACACACCTCAAAGACTACACAGACCCTTGTTACCTATATGCAATTTGATGGAGGTTAACACACCTCAAGGACTGCACTTGCTACTTATGTGTAATTTGTTGGAGGTCAACACACCTCAAGGACTACATGAACCCTTGTTACCTATATGCAATTTGATGGAGGTTAACACATCTCAAGGACTGCATTTGCCCTTGTTACCTGTGTGTAATTTTCTGGAGGTTAACACACCTCAAGGACTACACGGGCCCTTGTTACCTATGTACACTTTGATGGAGATTAACACATATCAAGGACTACGCGGGCCCTTGTTACTATTTAAGTGTAGAGGACTCCTCCAGTTCCTAGAGAGTATTAGCTGACCTTACTCGGTCTCGGGTATTCACCCGCCACTTATGATCTACCACTTACCTTGCCCGATAATGGTCTATATCATCTCTTTACTAACGACTAATCCAAGTCTTAGCATTTAAACATCATATTCCAAGCCTTATCATTTTAAACAACATATTCCATGTAATTCCATGCAAAATATACATATATAGAATGACCAGGGCCAGTTCTACCTCGAATCGGCCCCGATTGGCAATTTTAGCAAAAAACTAGCCCCGAAACTCGAGATTGGACCGGCGCCGGGTCAGGGGCTGACCAACGCCGGTTCAACAATTTTTCTCTCTTGAACCGGTGGCAGTGATCATACCGGCGTCGGGTCATCCCCAAACTGGCGCCGGTCCACTGCCCAGGACCGGGTCAAGTGGTCAACACCCTGTTGACTACCTGAATCAAGTCCCATTCATCAGAAACTTAAATACAACATTTATTAAGTCATAAACAATCAAAGTATGCCACTTTGGCCATTCAAAACATATCTTATGTTTTATATAAATATTTCAAATCATTTTTATGTATATTAACACTAGTTTATTTTTCATAAACTAGTTCACCTTGATAACTTGCATGATTAAGCACTTTTAAATTCTTCACAAGGATACCACCTTGCATTACCTTTGATCACCTCACAAAATGAGTCATTCATGATTCATCATTCAATTAGAATATTATATTCTCACAATTATTAACAAGTCATTCATACTTAGTAATCATTAATGTATACTCCGTATTACTCTAGTTTATTTTTCATAAACTAGATTACCTTAGTAACCTGCCCACTTAAGCATTTCTCAATCCTTGACAAGGATATTACTTTGGTCATTTCACAAATGAGCCATTCATTATTCATCATTCATCAAGAAAAGTGTATTCACACAATTGTCAATTAAAGCATTTATATTAATTAATCATACCTTATGATGCATGATTCTCCCTTAGCATGACTAATCATATGTTTAAATTCCTTTAAACTTTTATACATCATTTGATTTTTCTAGGACGTTTCACACATACTCCAAATAGACCTCATCATACCCTTAACATCATTATCTTCATGAATTTATTAACTAGTTTCTTCCTTTTTCATATATCATGTAATTCTTCCATGATCCATATTTATTATGGTCAATCATGTATTTTAATTCATTTAATCATTTATCCAATCATGGTTATGATTTACTTAGGTAATCTCACGTTTTACCCAAGAGTTACAAGACAAGTAGTCGTCTACTCACCTTGAAACGATGCTAGCAAGTTTTTGTCCTCTTCGCTTGACCTCCAGCGACTCCGGCCACTCCTAGACTCTTTGAGAAGCCTAGAATACTTTGTTAACACCCCTAACAAGGTTTCACAAATCAAAAGTTGCATAAACAGCAAAACCTTTGGAGAAGGTATTTTCCGGCAAACCGGTATTACTCTGGTCATAAGTTTGTTCATGGTCAAAACCACCCTTCCAACCCTTCATTCTACACCTCTAAGAGAGTAGAACAAGCTTAGGGGTCTATCATATGAGATTAAAGAAGGTGAGAAAAATACTAATGAAGTCATTACCTTGATTTTCCAAGTTTTTCCCCACTTAAACAAGCTTTCCTCCTTCCTTGGACCTTCTCCTTGTTCGAGCTCCTTATTTAGCTATAGAGAAATTAATTTGCGGGGGGCTCTCTACTCTCTCTTGAGTGGTTTGGACGAAATATGTTGAGGGTGGGTGGGTGGTGAGTGAGAGGGTGATTCCTTTGTCAAATCATGTGGAAGGGGTCCCCTCACCTTTCATTTGTGTCTCTCTCATCCCATCACACATCAATTAGTCTCAACTCATGATCCACATCTCACACATTGATGCTTGAGCTCAAAAATATGTGGGGTGGACCCCACTAATGTGGGAGGTCATCCAAATATGTCCCGAAATGTATATTTGACCCCGAAAGTTGTATTTCTCGGATTGTTTTAATTAAATTCATTTTATTTGGCCAACTAAAATATAAATCATTCTTCTAATTAATATTGGCCTCTAGAATGAATCAGGGCCAGTCCTGACATTTTCTAGGCCCGGGGCGATGAAAAAAAAGGCCCTTAAAAGGTTATATAAGTATATTGCAAAAGCTTAACTATATATACGCAAATTTCAACATACAAAGTAATATAAGCCTTTCATCAAAATCTTAAAATATATGAACTAAAAGAATGAAAATTATATTAAAAAATAAAAAATAAAATTAGAGAATTACCTGTTAAACTAAAATTTCAAATTTGGAAAATATTCTTGAGGAAATTAGGAGAGTGTTGATTGCTGATCGAATCGAATTAAAGTTTAAAGATGAAACCCTGAAATTAGGTCGCCTTGACGTGAACTGTTGTCAGACCGAGGCCATTTGGAGGCTTTCGTGATGGAATTTTTTGAAAAAACTTCTTAAGCATGTTTTTCATCAAATGTATAATATCTCCAAAAAAAATTCATAATAAAGTTCTATCGGAAAGTCAGTTAAATAATTATTATAACATACTGCGCATATCTTTATATAATCTTTATATAATATAAAGTAACAGTCATTGCACAGCAATTGGAGGGAAAAATCCCGCCCAAATTAGGGTCATAATAAGGAAAGAATTTTAATGTATTTGAATTAATAGCTACCGAAAGTGTTAAGTTAATTTTCACACCTACCATGCCTATATATGCAAATTAAAACGGAGTAGTAAAGTACGGAGTACATACCATAAATATGTGTACTATATATACGGAGTATTTACGAATTTTATAGCAAAAGTAGAAGGATTAGATGCTTGCCATAGACTCATACAGTAATAATTTGATCACTCCGGACTCAGACCAGAAGTGTTGTGCGGCCAAGTTTGTTTGAGGTCTTCCAGGTCAACTTTTGATGAAAACTTGAGATCATGTTTTTCAGATGTAGAAAGTTCCCACAATATTTCATCAAAAATTTTAATTGGAAAGTCACTTAAATAAATGGTTGAATAACTTTGCTTAAAAATATGCATAAAACGCAATGATTTTGAACAATTTATTTAACTAACTTCACAATCGAGTTTTAATGAAATTATGTGTGAAAGTTCTACACTTCATGAATAAAATGCTCACAAAAGTTCATCAAAAATACGACCTAGAAGATCATCAAACGGGCTTGGCCGAACGGCGGTTTTGGTCAGTCCGAATTGACAAGAATATTTCTCCTTGCCATAATTATATGATCTCACCCAAGCTATGATGTAGGACAATAAATAAGTACTCCTTCCGTCCTTAATTGTTCTTCCATAGTACAAATGACACACAAATTAAGATAGTGTGTATTGTGTGGTGGAGATTTGTGTAGACGAGAGAGAAACGTGTAAGAAGTATTGTGAATGGACGAAAAAGGAAAGTTAAAAGTTTTTTCGGAGATGGAGGAAGTAAATAATAAGGCTAAAGGGCCGAATAGGCCCCTGTACATGTCCGTAATGCTAAGTTTTCCTCGTGAATAAAAAATTGACTGGTACCCTGAACTGGATAAAAAGTTTCAATTTTCACTATTTACAATTAATCGTCCGGTCAGTGCAAAATCATTAGGTAATGTGACAACTATGCAAGTGAGGTGGCAACTACACTAACTACTATAACAAACCATTAGTATCTATACCATAGTGTATGCTCCGTATACACTAATTACTACTCCCTCCGTCCCAGGAACAACTTCTCACTTGGATTTCACACATATTAAGGAAAAGAAGTTATTGAGGGGTAAATTTTAATATTTTGACATTGTTTTGAGACTGTTTCGACACTGATTGACACTGTTTTGCACTATTTTGATGTAGATAATTTGCAAAATAAGGAAGTGAGAAGTTAATTTTGGGACTACCCTAAAAGGAAAGCGGGAAGTTAATTTCGAGACGGAGGGAGTAATATAAGATGAAAACTTGATACCATACACTACACACGTAACTACTCTAATTTTAAATATCATTAAATTACAAATACTAATGCTTATTAAATTCAAAAAAATTGGTTAGAAACAAAGTATTTGATCCACCCAACATTGGGTAATAAAGCACTGGAAATGGTAGAATATTTCATATTAATATCCAAACATGGTACCACTTATTATCTATCTTTCTATTTTTTTTTGGCTATACATTATAGATTGTTGTAGAATAATTCATCTATGTACTTTTTTTAGTTATTAACCATTAACATCAAATATAGATTTTGCACGAGCTATTTGGCACGAAATCATCACTCAATCCGTGTCAATTCCGTAACTTTTTTGTACTGAATAGTACTATCGAGTCATTTAGTTGTCACATAGAATTTATTTTATATCTTATCATTTTTCTTATTTTACATGCAATATCTCATACGATCTATATTTTGATTTTCTTATGGTTAATACAACGTATTTAATAAAAGTTAAAACATATAAATTATATCGTCAGTTTTTACTTCGCAAAATGAGAAATTACACACCATTGTAAAACATAATTTTATATTAATTACTATTCAATTCTAGATATTCCCGTGCATCGTACGGGTACTTCGTCTAGTTTTATATATATATATAAAGCGCAGTATGTTCAATATTTTATTTAACTGACTTCCCGATTGAATTTTAATCTGAAACTTTGTAGATGTAATCTAAATTTGATGAAGAATATGCTCAAAAAGTTTCATCAAAAAATTCATCTCAAAGAGCCCCAAATGGCCTCGGTTTGATATGAATTGTCCTCTCTCTCTCTCTCTCTCTGTATATATATGAAATTATGGGCCCCTATAGATGTTGGGACCGGGACACAAGCCCAGCCTGCCCTTGCCCAGGGCCGGGCCTGCAATGAATATATATTACCCAACTTTAATTTAGTAGTGCTCGGAATTTATTTTGGGCTGTTATCTGTCAAATTACCAATATTGGTAATGTTACATCGTTTGATCAACCAACTAACTCTATGTAATATCTATGATTGGATATACACCATCATATAAATATTATCTAAACCAAGATGAATATATGTGGTCCTGAATATGTTGGGTGGTCCCCGCTCTCGGTGTAGGTCACACATGCATTTTAGTGTTCAGGTAAAAGTTAAAAAATGAAAATGTACGTCTCGTAGATTTATTTGTCATTTCTCGTGACTCAATATGTGGTTTAATAGTTTGTTTCACTTTTGATAAAATGTTACACTTCTTTTTAAGTGGTCCGAAATGTAAGGACATATAAAATCTTATCTCATTGTTCTCATACCAAAATATCATCAAGGTAGGGTCCTCCGTAAGTACCCTCCTTTAATGTACGAAATTATATTAATAATCCCTTTATTTTGAGCTCTTAGAATAGTTACATGTCTTTTATTATTAATTAGGTCATCTTTCGAATTATAAACGATCTGATATTTTGACCCAGTCATTTGACAGTGGCCCCGCTCGGCCATCAAGTTGTCATTCCTTTTATCACTGTGGTACACGACTCATTCCTACTATCATAATAATATCGTTTAGATCAACATTAATATCTCACACACTTAGAGTACCTCGGGTGGTCCCCGCTCCCGATGTGGATCCCACATGTAGTTTTACTACACGATAAAAGTTTAATCCGTAAAAAAAAATTATTACTGCACCTTCCTATCAATGTGTCATGTGTAATTTACCCAATGTTATATGTAAACATTTCCAGAGTTTTACACCTACTCCTTTACGTGGGTCCCACGACTTACTTAATAATCCTTTAGTAATTTAAGACATGGATTTTATCTTTCTCATCTATTAAGACTACTCTTAGCATTGATTTACCTTTAATCCCGTACTTGATGGAAAAAAATTTCTCAAGGTAAAATTTGGGTCCGGTGTTACAACTTACAAACCTGTAGTTGGGTACCAAAAGTGGAGTGACTTAATAGTCGTGTGACCAGAGTGAAAATTTTGACATGTTTTATCATATATTTGTTGAATTGTCTCAGAAACATGTTTATGGTTATTTGAATCAGCTCTATGCACCTACCACTTTAGCATCATCTTGTGACTTCTGGTTACTACGATATACGTCTGGTATGGAAGATGGAAGTCTTGCGGTTTGTCTCAACAACAAATAAACATAGCCTAAAAGGGATTAAGCTATTGAAAGTTACAAATAATCAAGGTATTATGAGGTTTACCGCCTTTGTTTACATTCTTTCTAGATATGTGAAAGTTCACTGAACAACACTAAGAATGGTCCTAGCATGTCACAAGTGCAACATTTTTGTGAGAGCATAAATGATGTCAAATGGATATCTCATAAGGCCTTGTGAAGGTGGTGGATCAACCATTCATATAGGGGGTGTTTGGATCTGATTCTTAAAACTGGTTCTGCTCCTTCAGGGAGCAGAAGCAAAAGCTAGAGTGTTTGGATGAAAGTGCAGAAGTGATTTTGGTACTCAAATTTATTCCTAGAATCGGTTTATTTAGAAGTTGTGGGTGACCAGCTTCTGAAAACTGATTCCGATTATGTTTCTGGTTTAAAAAAGAAGCAGAAGCAAAAGCAGAATCAGTTTCAAACACCCCATAGTTGACCATGTTGATTGGAGGTGGATGAATGAAGTTCTTTATTAAATACTCATTCTTTTGGGATGAATTTTGTGCCTATTTTAGCGATCGTAAAAATCCTCATATTCTTATTACAGCCTTGGAGTGTTCCTGAGGTCTTGCATCCATTATACGAATCATCAACACTACTTTCCCAGTTTCCCACAGGACAACACTCGTTGTATGACTGATTAGTGCATACAAACAGTATGTATCATCAAAATAATAACATAACTTGATATTAATATTTCGTAAATCACATTAGACATTTTAATCATCCAGCGTGCAACAAAACTAGTATTAATTTTGAAAATCAAAATCAAGGGGACGAACACATACATATAATTAAATTATAAAATTTATGAAAATATTATATTTACAATATAAAACTTTGAAAGTCCAAGGGGACGGTCGCCCCTCCCCCCAAATACATTCCTGGAGGGAGTATATATTGATGGTCAAAATTATGCATTGAATAACAAATACAAGATATTATTAAAAAAGATACAATACAAATTAATTGCTTTAAAAATAATCGAGACAACCCAATAAACACTCAATGATCAGAAGACACACCGGTATTGGTTGCGGCGCCGTTGCTTTCGTCACATATTTCCTCCGTGATTCGAAAACACATTGGTATAGCAGCCTGATGCGGTTTTGCCGCCGCTCGTGAAGTTCGGTTTTGGTTCAGTTCGGTTTACCAAAGTGAAAACCATTTAGTGTGATTTGATTCAGTTTCTTATGTTTATTATTTTATTTGATCAAATTTTATATTTTAGAATTAGAAAATGAAAGTAGTAGTCCATCTCATCTTCTTTTATTTATTATTTAAATAAAATGTAAAAGAAAATAAAAGAGAGAAAAAGAAATAAGTAAATATTACTACGTATAAATTAATCAACAATGCTTGATGTACCCACTTTTATACCCACCTTATACCCACCATGTTTGTGGAGGTTTTTTTTGTCTGTGAACCCGGGTTCACAGACAATATTTTGTCTATGCAAAATATTGTCTGTGAGCCGGGGTTCACAGACAAAAAAAAAAACACTTCACAAGCATAGGTGTGTACAAAAGTGGGTATAAGAGTGGATACAAAGATCAATTTTGTAAATTAAAACTTCTAACATCTTTTCAATCACTAGAAAAAGATTCACTTCTCACAAAAAGTAAATTTGTAGTTGATTAGCATTTATAATATCACATAAAATATTCAAAGAAAATGAAATGATTTAGTGGTGCAAATGTTGTACTCCGTAGTATTCACAATTTTATTCAAATGAATCGTGTAAAAAATATAAAAACAATTCGCTATTGTTATCGCCAAATATTTTTTCATATGAGTACAAAACATTAAAAATATACAAATATGTCGTATTAGTTAACTTTGTCATACTGAATGTATGAAATGTGTAAAAGTTAAAATGATATATGCTAAATTTGTATTTGCATATCTAAACTATTTATTTTTATTTTAAAGATGAAGAGTAAATAAAAATACAAAGTATTTATGTGTGTGTCTATGTGCACACACACTCTCACACACACTTAAGTGCTTTTGGCTCTGTTTGCAATCTCGGTTGATTAGTGTTTTTGGCTTTTTTTAAAGAAAAAAACATTTATTTTACCAAACATTATCAACTTTTATCATATCGGTTTTCGTATAGAATCTACTTTTTACTTTTTCTATTACACAAAAAACACTTATTTTACCAAACACTACCAACTTTTACTATTAATCACTTTTTCCCAAAAAGTGCTTTTATTTAAGCACAAGTGGTTGCAAACAAAGTCGTGGTTCAATGTTCGATTTAAGGTTTTTGGATTTGAGTAAATTACCGCCAGACTATTTGCTTAAGCAAACCCAAATCTAACCAAACCGCCCATTTTCTGTTAGGTTTGGTGAAGTCAAAATTTTGTGTTAGCCACCTCAAATGGGGGTGCCGTAGATAGCGTAATTTGAAGATCACGACCCTCTTCTTAAATGTATAACGTATGGCCACACCCTTGAGCTGCGGAACGATGGATAGAATCTCTGATCGACTATCTCACCTCGATAACCTTTACTTTCCCATCGCTGCCAAGTCGTCGACCGCCACGCCATCCTGCCGGAAGTCCCTCCTGCTTGACCTTCTCTCTCGCGACGTCCCTATTTTCCTAGGTACACCGGTTAACTCTTTCTGTCACACTCCGCCCTCGTATCCGGATCATGCTTTCATTCTTATACTTTGATACGAAGGTTTAAATCTGGGCTATTTGTGTGTGACTGTATATATTTGTCTGTTTTGATCTAAATTGTAATGGTATGAAATTGTGGAAAAAGTAGTAATGATCTTATTTAGTTGATAAGATCTAAGTGGGTGTCCTCGGAATTTCATATTTTCTAAGCTTAAAAAACACTACGTGTGTTCTTATAAAAAACCGATCACTTATTCTCCTATTCATATGGATTTCATAGAATTCAATTAGAATATGATAGAATCAATGTATTTCTATTAAAATCTATAGACTATCAATCCTAAAAAATCTTTCAAATTCTATATTCAGGACACCCTCTAATTCTGTCATCATCATATGCATTATCTGTTTTTTTTTTGTTTTCTTGACGCGTTTAATTTTGTTGATTCTATTTAATCTCAGAGCGCTACGGATCACTTTTGACAAAGGACGAACTTGGAGAGTTTGATGCGTTAAAGGATGATTATGAAGTTAATTGGCACCTACATCATCTTCTTAGCCTTATCAGCCCGACTGAATCAGAACTGAAGTCCAGATCAGTTAAGGTCAAGAACCGGAGGAGGGCATATATGGACAAGCTGATTAGTGGAGGACAGTACTTCTCGGAAGATGCAATGAGGGAAAGGGAACCGTATTTGCACCATGAGTATATCGGGAAGTTTCAGGATCCTATTGGGAGGAGCATGGCGAGGCCTGGGGAGCGATGGTCGGAGACGCTGATGAGGCTGTCAGAAGAGGCAATGTTGGTGGAGAAAATCAGGAATGAGCAGAAGAAACGAGGCGTGGCTCAAAGTGATTGGATAGGGTTTGGAAGGGATGCACATGAAGAAGAGGAACATGGAGAAAATGAAGAAGAAGAAGGAGAAGAAGTAGAAGTAGAAGAAGAGGAGGAGGAGGAGGGATTCGAAGAAGAAAAAGTGGAAAAGGATGGAAATAACACTACGACAGATGGACAAGAGGTAATAGCTTCTTTTTTAGATCTCTTAGACTAAGCCTACTATTGGAGATGTTGCCATTTACTTTTCTTGGGAGCACCTTGATAGCTTTATAGTGTCCTACTTGAAGCATATAATGAACTTGTGTATTCTTCAATTTTATAGTTCAATGTGTTAAAGCCCTTTGTGATATACGTAGTATAATGCATCAAACACAGCTGGATTTATAAAATGCATCAAACACACGTGGATTAAATTTAATTGCCGGATAAAAGAAAAGTGATTAGTGTTTTTGTATAATTAGAGATCTTGACAAATTTTCTTATACGTTCAACCATAACATTAAGAAATGCGGTTTTCAAATCGCTACTTTGTTACTTTAGGGTGTTTTGTGCATAAATAATTATAATACATGTGAGTCTAAAGCATTTTTTAAATCACATGAGGCTAATGTTCATAGTTTTTATATAACTGGGGGTTTCACGCATTAACCCCTCAATTTTAGATCATTTTGCTAGTTCTACATCGACGTTGAACATGCATTTTGTGCTTTTAAACCTAACAAAACCCTTTAACAATCAAGAAAGAAGCACAGGCTCTTTGTTCTAGATTTTAAGCTAGCCTTTTTTCATGTGTGCCCTTAATGGTTTAATTGTGTCAATGTAAATTCACAATTAAAGAAGAATGTGATTATTTTTATATACGCATACTTATGGTGATCTCTTTTTAAATATGGATATTCTATTGTCTATATTCTTGTAGTATTCATCTAAGTTTGCATAGTGGGTTGGGAAAGTTACATTTTTTAGTTCCCAAATGTTTGATATTATCTATACGGGGGCATATCTTTGTGATTTTGTAAAAATTAGAGCCCGTTTAGTAACCTTTGTTTTCGGCTTATAAGCTTTATTAACCAACCTTTTTACCCAATACCTAACTTTCGATTTCGTGCACTGAGTTGTGTAATAATCAATATAAGCAAGGATGTAGTTACTTTTTTGACGGAATTGGTTAAATTGGCTGAAGGGGGCTATTTTAACTATTTTTCATATGATATTTTGTTTATTTTTAACAAAATATATTTTAATTTTATTCCTTAATTTAGAAAATTCAGCCGGTTTTTCCAGAATTTCACCAATTTCAGCATCAAATTCCATCAATTTGAGTGTCACAAAAAGTGCTCTTAAGTCTTAAGTCTTTCTTAGGGGGTGTTTGGAACTGATTTTGATTCTGCTTCTTTTTTAAAGCAGAAGCAGAAGCAGAATCAGTTTTCAGAAGGTGGTCACCCCCAGCTTCTAAAAAAACTGATTCTAGGAGTAAATTAGAGCACCAGAATCACTTCTACACTTTAACCCAAACACTTTAGCTTTTGCTTCTGCTCCCTGAAGGAGAAGAAGAAGTTTCAAGAATCAGATCCAAAACCCCCTTGGTAGTTTTTATTAAGGTAGACTATTTGTAGATTTAGACCTTCTCTACCCTTAAAACCACTATTTACATTGTCAGGGTTTATGGAGAGCGTTCTGGTCATTCTATATTGTCAAGAATGCCATCGTAAACCCTATTACCAAACGATGAGGTTTAGGGCTTGTACTAACTCTATTTTGAATATAACAATTGAGACACTAGTCACACTACCACATTTAGAAAATGTAAAGGTCTAGGATTTGGTTATAGTAAACAAACAAGGGACTAAATGTGAGACTTTCCTAGTTGGCAATTTGATGGTTGGATGTTTTTCTCATTCTTTTTGCTCATATCAGAAGTTGGAGGCTTTTTTACTCTGATACTGATTTCTTCTTATAACTCCCCAGATACACACAAACAGTAATGACAGGAGTAGCAACCTCCTCTTGCCTGCAACCATGAAAGCAGCCGAGGTGGAGAGTGTGTCATCTGAGGATATGCAAGATCGAATGGACCAGTTTACATACATCATGCAACACAAATTTTTGTTAGGGGAAGATAGCTTTGATTACTCAAAAATTGATGAAGATGAAAGCTTGGATGATCATTGGATAAAGGAGGCCAATTATGATGCCGAAGAAAAGTACTTCGATGACGTCTGAAAGATCAGTTTGTTCCGACTTCAAATTCAGTCTCATTGTATTTTGTGAAGACGCCAACTGGGAGCATGCGTTGCGCTCCCAATCGGCGCAGCTGTTTGCTTTTCTTTTTTTTTTTTGAAAACCAAAATCTTAATTCATTTCATCATTGATAATGTGAAGAATACAATGGGGAATAAAAGAGAATTCTTTGGGAGAAGCATGATTAATAGATACCCTAGCTAAAGCATGAGCACTATTGTTCGCTTGTCTCCTAGTAAAAACAACTTGAAACTCGTTGTTGGACTTAAGCAGCAACCTGCAATCATCCACCAAAGACCCATACTCCAGATGAATATCACGGTCAGCTCGTATGTCATCCACAAGTCGTTTGCAATCCGACTCAAAAATGACTCTTGTATACCGCTTGGTAATCATCCATGTCATGGCCTGTCTAAGAGCCCAAGCTTCAGCTTCTTCCGGACTGAACGTTGTATTCCACCACTCCGTTCGTGCCATAATATAGCGTCCACGGCAGTCTCTAGCACACACCCCGCAACCAGACCTTCTGCCATTGTCAAACAGAGCTGCATCTACATTACATTTAATGTAGCCTGGAGGAGGAGCTGTCCACTGTTCAACTCTCGGTGCTGCAACCGGAGTATCTTTCAAGAGTTGTGCTCCTTTCCATGCGTTTAGCACCTCTGCCCCGCGCTGAATTGTTTGTTGCGTTAGCTCCCGTGTTCCTTCCCAATACAACAAGTTCCTCCTCCGCCATATACTCCATAAAGTCATGGCGAAAACTTGCAGCTTTCCACTTGGTTGGGCTGCTACGGTGTCAAAGAAAAACTCCTTAAAGCTCTCCTTGTGTTGCATTTTTAAAGATATTTCATCTAGCATATTCAGTTGACGCCAACACGCCACACTTTCTGGGCAAGATAAGAAGACGTGCCATGCATTTTCAGGTCCTCCATTGCAGCACTGTTTGCTTTTCTTAGGACATGGTCTTTTATATATTGTAAATGAAATAGTTGGAATTCTAGATGCCGTTTGGAGGTCATAAAAAGGGCTGATAAGCCTGAAAATGGAAAAAAAATTGCCAAACACTCATTAAATGGGCTGTTTTGGCTTATTCCTATTATCAGATTTATCAGCCAAAAAAGTAAGTAGTAGGCTACTTCTTCCGCTGAAAATTATTATTCTACCATGGATGAACTAAATGACTGCTGTATCCTTCTTTTATATGAAGTATCTGCAGTCTTTTTTGGTTGCTCCAGATTAGTGATGGACCCGGGTCGGGCCCGGGCCGGGCCAAGGCCCGGTCGGGCCTCAGGTCTGGTAAAGGTAGGCCCGGGACCGGCCCGGGCAATGGTCGGTTCCGGTTCGGGCCGAGCCACCCGGCCGGGTCACGGGTCGGGCCACCCGCCGGGCCGGGCCAGTATTTTTTTTTAAAATTAATTATATATTATACAATTTCCTATTAAAAACAAAGTTCAAGTGCATTTATTTGAAATAGGAACTACATTTGAGAATTGAGAAAAAAATAACAATACGAAATACATTTTCTAATGAATATCAATTGGGATTTCCGCCACCGTTGGTTGTTGTTTTCCCTTTGTCACAGGACTTCATATGTTTTATTGGCATCCTGTATCCGTGTGAACGCCCCAAGCAATACTCTTTCTTGCACCACCTGCAAGTTGCCCACCACAGTCCGGTCTTCGGGTCCTTCCACTTGTCAAAATTGTTTTGCATAAGGGAAGATGTACTTTCCATATTTCAAATGGTATATGTATAAGTAGGATTGTAGGAATGTAGGATAATAAGAGAAGATGAAGATGGAGAAGAGTTGGAGAAGAATTGGAGAAGAGGTGTAGAAAAATGTTAGAAAATAGATGTATTTATAGATGTTTTTGAACCCCACTCCCCACACCACCACCCCCGGGACCCCCCTGCCCCCCACCCATAGGCCCAACGGCTATATAGCCGTCTGGGAGGTTTGATTTCAATTTTTTTTTAAAGTTATACATATTGTAAAATAAATTAATTAATTTAATGAATTAAGTAAAACTAAAACTATTTGTACTTAGAAAAGTGGTTTGATTTATAATTTACAAATTTTAAAAAATAGGTGTATAAGTATTTAAACAAATTACATATTGTAAATGTATTTTTAATTTAAAAACCGGCTTTATATTTTAGAAAAATAATTTTAAGTCGTTAGTTTGTAACCAATTAATTAATTTGAGAAGTGCTACATATGAAAAAGTGAACACATATTTATTTGAAATATGAAGTACAAGTTTACAAATTAATTTGAAGTACAACTACAAATTTACAATTTTGAAATATGAAGTACAAGTTTACAATTTTCAAATATGAAGTACAAGTATAAATAAATATGACAAGTGCTACAAAATACATTTTATAATAAATTCTAAAATACTAATCAATCGGAATCTCCGGCATAGGTAGAGCCACCATCGGTTGTTGAGTCATCCATAAAATCTTGGGAGGGGGTGATGCTCATTTCTTGAGTTCTACGTGGTAGCATATAAGCGTCTCAAGAGACTCCGCGCTCAATCTCGATCTAGATGCCGTTAGGACGTTGCCGGCCGAACTAAATTCTTGTTCCACAGCAACTGTTGAAATCGGCATTGATAGTACTTGCTTAGTCATCCGTGCTAAAATCGGGAACGTTCTTTCTTTTGACTTCCACCAGTCTAGAACGTCAAAATCATCATTTTCTTCAAAATCAACTTCATATGTTAAATACAAAGTAATCTCATTCAATGCACTTTGTTCAGTGACGTGAGTTGTTTTTGTTTTTTTCATAAGATTGCCAAATGCAGATTTAAAAAACGATTTTCCTTTAGATGAAGATGTTCGTGACGGGGAGGGGGAGCGTTGCTATATTGTGCACGAAACTCATTAAATAAGGCATAAAATAAAGTACTAACCTCGTTTTATTCCGTTTTCGGATCTATGGGGTTATCGTCATACATTGGAAATTCACCAAAAAACGCAAGATAATAGAAGTTGAAACAATCTTTCAAATTAGCAAGTCTATAATGAGGATCGAGAATAAATGCAATACCATAAATATGAGGAATATGCGCATAATATTTTAAAAACTTTTCCTTCATATAATCACAAAAATAATGAACGAAAACGGCATTCTCAAATTCTTTAAAAGCACCAGTGAGATTAACAGCTTTACGAATAAATTGGTTTGCGGTAGGTTTATAAACATGACTAAAAGTTTCAGTAGCATTAAAAAAAAAATCAAAACATTACAAATTTTTTCGCAAGTGTCGATCTCAGCCGCGTTTATAATATAGTTATCATGTTCTTTTAAAAAAGCAGGAAAATGTTCTTTATATCTAAGAACAACTTTAAGTAATTTATAAGTACTATTCCAACGAATACTCAAATCTTTAGGAAAAGCAACATATCTCACACCTCTTTCAGTCAAATAAGTTTGCCATTTTAATCTAAGTTGACCATTACCCCAAATACGTCTAATCCCCCCCTTGATTACCTCCATGGAATCTCCTAACGCTTTTAAACCGTCTTGCACACATATATTTATAACATGGCATGCACACCGTTGATGAAAAAATCTACCCATCAAAGTATTGGCACCACACAACTCACGCAATCTAGGTATAGCAGCAGTATTATTAGTAGCATTATCGAAACCAATAGCAAACACCTTATCAATCAAATTATACTCAATTAAAATACGCTCAATCAAAATATAAATATGTTCAGCGGTGTGACGATCATTAAATTCACGAAAAGCAAGAACATGTTTATGCATATTCCAATCCTCATCAATATAATGTGCAGTCAGACCCAAATAATATAAATGATGAAAATCATCCTCCCATATGTCAGAACAAATAGTAACACGCCCATCAAAGTTTGCAAAAAAAAATTGTAATCTTACCTTTTCCGCATTATAAAGCCTTATTATTTCTTTCTTAACAGTTTTGCGACTATAATTTCTAAATTGAGGATTTAAACTACCTTGTGCATAATCTCTTAAAGCAAGACTTTCAGAAAACAAATAAGGCAAATTTTCTTCACAAATTAAGTTAGCCATACCAGTCAAATTTTGTGCATCATTGTAAGAGAAATTATCAAAAGGTTGAGAATTCGCAAACCTCGATATTTGAGTTTGCTTCCCCGTTCCGCCGCCTAATTTTGCATACTCCACGCCTCCACGGGGTGCTTTGCCTTAAGATGCCTTGCGGCGGATCCGTATCCACCGGAGGTTCCCAAACTATAATTGTTGTTGCACCACTTGCAAGTTGCGTGCCAATAGCCGGTTTGTGGGTCCTTCCATTTATCAAAATTATTTTTCATTAGTTCAGACTTACTTTTTTTATTACCGGTGGCGGTTTGGGATGAGGCAGGCTCGTCGGCGTCGTGGCTGCCGGCACCCTCCTCCTCGGCCGTCTCCGGTTCCAATTCCTCCGCATCTTCATCCTCAAGCTCCTCTTCGTCAATGGTCGTCGGCATTTGTTGTTGTTGTAGAAAGCGGTTATTATGTCGGGCCAATTCTTGTTGGAGTTGTTCTTCGGACATCGCATCTTCATCTCGCCTTTGGTAACCCGTTTCAAAATCATCTCGGCTTTGAGATGAAGAACCGGCAAGTTCTTTACCTTTGCGGGATTTCTTCCTCCCAATCTCGTTCCTTTGATTGCGTTGGAGGTTACCCAAATCAACCGAATATCTACCACCTTCCATCTTAAAAATGTAACAAATATTAATTGACAACAAATATAATAATGGATACAAAACTAATGCAACTAATTAAAACTATTTTAATTAATACTTCAAACTAATTTAGTGCAAAGTAGAATTAATGTGTGACTTTAAAATTAAAATTATAGCAACTTTTGAAGTACTTTAATTTAGTAAAAACTACTTAAATAAAATGTTAAGTACTTTAATTAAATGATTGAACTACTATTTCTTCCTACAAATATAAATTGAAAATAAGAAAATGTGACTTTAACTATAATGACAATTAACTAGTTTATTGAAGTAGAGTTGTTTTAACAATTAATGAGAATACTAATGAAGTAAATGACTAGTATAATGAAAAATGTAACAACAATGCTAATTAACTAATTAACTAGTATAATGACAAATGTAACAAGAATGCTAATAAACTAATTAACTAGTATAATGAAAAATGTAACAATAATGGTAATGAACTAATTAACTAGTATAATGACAAATGTAACAAGAATGCTAATAAACTAATTAACTAGTATAATGAAAAATGTAACAATAATGGTAATGAACTAATTAACTAGTATAATGAAAAATGTAACAAGAATGCTAATTAACTAATTAACTAGTATAATACTAGTTATAGTAAGTAATATATAATATAATGTTTATAGTATATAATATATAAGTATACTACTATAAGATGAGTAATACACTTATATTTTATACTTTAATATATAAAGTATATATTAAGTAGATGTAGAATGTATGTATTAAGTGGATATAATAATTGTATAAGAATTAAATATTAGAGTATAATGGAGAATTGGAGATTGGAAAATAAGAAAATAAGTATATATAAAATATAAGTAGAGAAGTAGATATTATTATGTATTAAGTATATAGTAATAGTTTATAAAGTATATTTAATACTTTATTATATAAAGTATATATTAAGTAGATGTAGTATGTATGTATGTATTAAGAGATATAAGTAGAGATTAAGTAGATAAGAAATATAAGTAATATAGTATATGTATTCATAAATAGATAATTAATATATAAGTAGATATAATAATTGTATAAGTATTAATTAGTAAAATAAAATATAAAGGAGAATAAGAGAATTTGAGAAGATGAATATGGAGAATTGGAGATGAGTAGAGAGTAGGATTTAGGTAGAGTTGGAGAAGAGGTGTGAAAAAATGTTTAAAATTAGGAGTATTTATAGTTTTTTTTTTAACCCCCCCCCCCAAGGCCCCGGACCCCCCCCCCCCCCCCCGGTACCCACCCAACGGCTATATAGCCGTTTGGGAAGTGGCTGTTGAGCCAAAAAGGGTTTTTTTAAATTAAAAGATTTTTTTTTTAGAAATAGGACGGTTAGGCCCGGGCCCGACCCGGCCGGGCCACCTAAACCAACACCCGAGCCCGGACCCGCCACCCCCCACCGGTTCGGTGCCCGAACCGGACCCGGACCCGAGAACCGGGCCGGTTCCGGGCCCGTACAGTAACGGGCCGGTTCCGGGCCCGTACAGTAACGGGCCGGGCGGCCCGAACCGGGTCCACCACTACTCCAGATCTAAAGCCCACAATTTAGTTCATTCGCACTTTTCACTTCCAATGTCCATATCGAGAACTTTTCTTGCTCAGCTGCTCCATATTGCTCTCTCTTCTTCATCTTTCCATAATGTCCACCTTCTAGCTGAAATATGTGAAAATGATTATTGGTGTTTTTGTTCTATAGTGATTATACTAATTGTTCATAAATAGATGTGAGAAGGATTCTTAGATTGTTTTCTAATCTTTGCCAAATCAACTCTTTAATCGAACTGTTATTTAGCTCTAAGAGTTGTAAATAACAGAGTATAAACTGTATAATATGAAGTAGGGGTGGACTCAGGCCGGGCGGCCTGGCCCGGTCACTGTTTGAACCGGCCCGAACCGCCGGCCCGAACCGCCGGCCCGGCCATGGACCGGTCCGGGTAGGCCCGACCCGCTGGGGTTCCGGGCCGGGCTCGGGCCCTTGAAAAGGTGAACCGGCCCGGCCGGTCCGGGCCCGGTCCGGGCCTATTTATTTATTTTTTCTTTTTTTTTTGAATTTTTTTTTAAGTTTTTGGGTTGGGCTGGGTATTTTGGGCCATTTGAGGTGGTTTGGGGTGGTTTGGGGCTGAGGAGGAGGGTTAATTAGGAAAAGCAAAAAAAAATTAGTTGAACCGAGGCCCGGCCCGGCCCGAACCGGACCCGGGGGTTACCCGGGCCGGTTCCGGGTCTCCCCTTTCATGAACCGAGGCCCGGCCGGGCCCAGGCCCGAGTCCACCCCTAATATGAAGTAATAGGAAGGATAGGAATCTTTATATAATATAAAGTAACAGTCATGCCACAACTTTTGGAGGCAAAATTGCCGCCCAAACAAGGGGCATAATTGGAAATTTGAGTGCCTCCCAAAATATACTCTCCTATACGTAACTAAAATGTTGTATATATGCAGTAAACTTTAATTGCCCACTTAAATGCTTATTAATTGGCTTTCAAATGTCACATGTAATTGGCATTTACAGAGTATTAATTAATTTAAGGAGACTATTTTATTATCTTAACATAAATAAAATTGCTTTTGATAATTAGCTTTGAGCCAGTATAAAGCTACGACATAAATAGAATTTTGAGTCAGTATAAATTATCTTAACATGTAAGAAAGATACCAGCCATAAATAGAGCACTGTCATATAATTTCTCACTGCTATTCACTTAAATTCAACCCAAATGTATGTGACAATAAAAGAAAGTAAGTAATGGTAATATAATCTTCAAAAGAGTTAATCATGAAATAAATAAAATAAATAGTAATCCGAGGTATTAAATTTAATTTTTAATTAATACTCCAAAGTAATGATGCTTTCTCCTGATAGTTTAATAAATTTATTTTTTGTCATTTTTTATTTTTAAATTTATGTAATAATATAAATTAGTAAATTTGCAATAACTTTTTACTCCAATATTTGTAACCAATATTTGTAAAACGGAATCTACAATTTTATATTGAAATGATAATAACAGTAATAATATCATTCAATGAAAATACAATATATATAATCCCAATGACATAAGGCAATAAAGTTCACATTTTAATTTGTAACAAATTAATTATTCTCTGACATAGCAAAGTGATTACAAACTTTCAGTTCATAGTATTTGCTAAATTAAAGTGATGTTAAATATAAAGTAAATTGCCCACTTAAGAGTATCTCCAATGCTAAAACGTTAATGATGCATACGTGACATGTGAAATAATCAATTAAAAAACAATAAATACAATATCTCTCTCATTCTTTCCACGGTCTTATGTGTTTATGGTAAGTTTTTGCCTACAATGTCAAGCACAATGTCTAGATGTAGACATTGTGATTGACATTGTGAAGAAAAACTTACCCAACTGATGTAAGATCCTTCAAGTAAGGAGAGAAATATTGTATTTATTGTTCTTTAATTAGTTATTTTCCATGTCACGTGTGCACCGTTAACGTTTTAGCATTGGAGATGCTCTAAATGCTTATTAATTGGCTTTCAAATGTCACATGTAATTGATATTTACGGAGTATTAATTAATTTAAGGATACTATTTTATTATCTTAACATAAATAAAATTGCTTTTGATAATTAGCTTTGAGCCAGTATAAAGCTACGACATAAATAGAATTTTGAGTCAGTATAAATTATCTGAACATGTAAGAAAGATATCAGCCATAAACAGAGCACTGTCATATGTTTTCTTTTGGACTGTTTTCAGTCCCAGACCAGACCAGACCAGATTTAAACAAACCAGATCAGACCAGACCAGACTTAAATAGACCAGACCAGACCAGACCAGACTTAAACAGACCAGACCAGACCAGACTTCCGTAGTTATAAAATACACAGAGACCAGACGTTTACCAGACCAGACCAGACCAGTTCAGACCAGACCAGACTTAAACAAACCAGACCAGATCAGACCAGACTTAAACAGACCAGACCAGCAAATTTCAGTCCAAAAGAAAACATATGACCAATTTACTCCTGATAGTTTAATAAATTTATTTTTTTTGTCATTTTCTATTTTTAAATTTATGTAATAATATAAATTAGTAAATTTGCAATAACTTTTTACTCCAAGTGACCAATTTATGCGGCAGTATCAACTGAGTAATAGATATACATTTGTACGGTAATAAAATGTACTATGTATATAATAGATATACATAGGAATGTACTACAAACTGTAGGTCACATAAAATTGGTAATAGATATCATCTGAGTAATAGATATACATTTGCAATAACTTTATTTTCCTATTTAATAAAATGTATTCCCGTATGATCTACATTTTCCTTTTACTACAAACAAAATTACAGATTATATATGTATATATTATCGTAATAAAAGATAATCAAAACAAATTGTTATTCTACTCTAGATATTCGTATCCCGTGCATCGCACGGGTACTTCGTCTAGTGAAGAGTAATACAAAGTGATAATAAGCTGTAAGAGTTGTTGAGAATGGTGTATAAAATGAAATTTATAATTGTGCTAAGACAATTATCAAATTGTTTGAAATCTTTTTACACTTAATATTTCACACAAATAAACGAATACCCTTTAAGGTAATTCTACGTTCAATCAGTCATTTCAGCCAACATATTACCAAACACTTTCACTTCAGCAAATTAAGTCTTTAAAGTCGTTTCAGCCGTTTCAGCTGTTTCAGCGGTTACGAAACAGGTCCCTAGTGTGCTTCTTAGTCTCTTTGATTTAGGCCTTGTTTGGTAAATGGCTTATCAGCCAGTTTTTGGCTTCTTTGACCACAATTAATAACTTTGACTTTGTTAAAAGCCAACATTGATGTTTGGTAAATGGATTGTTGATTTAGATTATTGGATCCAATAATCCGATATCTGAAACGCTGCCTACCCCAGCGTTTAGCATCGGCTTTTGGATTTTTCCTTTTCCTACCCTCTCTGTTTGGCGCAAGACACATTCAATTATCTCTGTTTTTTTATCTTCGTTGTCTTCTCCTAAAGAAATTCTTCCGCTGGCTTCTCCAAATTCTCAATCAAAATATATATTCTTCATCTATCTAAAAGTAGGGAGGTATGTATTCCAACTCACCTGAACCCATCCCCAGTTTCCACCATGGCAATCAACAAAATGCTTCTCAAGGTGGGCATCACAAACTGGCCTGTACGGGTAGCTAATGTAAATTGCACTCCGTATGTATAAAGGTTATATTGAGATTTGCAACTGTAATTTCAATAGAGAGGTTATTAACATTCTGTAAAAAAAAAAAAATCATAACAAATTTTATTTTATTTTACTTTATTTTATTTGTCATGTAGTGGTATTTATCACTTCTTTAATTATCTAAAATACGAAGGATTTTAACTCTATAATTAATTGTAGGTAACATCGTTTTAGAAACATTAGTTAAAAAAATGTCCTTATATGTCTTTTTACACTCAAACAGCTACTTTGGAACAGCTAATTACCAAACAATTTTTTATAATAAGCTAACATAACCAGCCAACCAAAACAGCTAACACAACCAGCTATTGTCAAACCGCTATCATAACCAGCTAAAGCTAACAGTTAACAGCTGATTGCCAAACAAGGCCTTAATCTTTTATCAAGGATGGAACACCCCCTGCCCCGCTCATTCTCTTACCTGCAAAGAATCTAAGTAGTACTGAATGATTGCAAGACACACCATGGGCGAATAGACCCAAATCACGGACCCAATCACTTTCGAATTCTATTGTGTTCGTCTCGTCCCCAATCCCCACTCCACACCATGGGCGAATAGACCGCATGTC
Source organism: Cuscuta epithymum (assembly GCA_945859915.1). Taxonomy (NCBI): domain Eukaryota; kingdom Viridiplantae; phylum Streptophyta; class Magnoliopsida; order Solanales; family Convolvulaceae; genus Cuscuta; species Cuscuta epithymum. The sequence continues at coordinate 196,147 of CAMAPF010000071.1, forward strand.
CGCATGATTGTTCGATAAATTTCATGTGTAGAAGAAATCTAACTTTGTTATTCAGATATAGGTTTTTGTGTGTGTACAATAATATCAAGTTAAAAGATTTTAGGAAAATTCTATTCACAGTCAACTTTTTACTAAACAGTCACATATTTTGCATTGTTCCTATTATGTCCTTAATAATACCCAACTTAATACCGCCTCTCGGCAGGCAAATCATGTCTGTTGTCAGCCATAACTAGCGGCGAAGAAATTTGGACGGCCAACAGGAAGCTTTTTCCTGTGGTGAAATTGAGCCTTCCAACTTTTCCCTATTTTCATCTTCCTTATCTCAGGACTACAACCTGTTTTGTGATGACCGGATCAGGCATAAAACTTAGCGTATTTAATCCGCACCAAACTCTTCAAGTTTTAAGCACATACTTAGCTTGACCGAGAGAAAGCTCCAATCCCCTTTTACATATGTACTTTCTTCTATTGTGCTATTTTTATTAGTGTTTGACCGTATGCACAACAGAAGCAAAAGAGTCAACCTGCTTTGATCCAGTACACTCTTTGTTAGTACACGAATCTTTGTGCACCTTTTTTGTTTTCTGAGGAAAATAAGCAACACCAGCTAGAAGACAATAGTAACAATGAAGCTCCTGGGGCGGGTGTCATTGGGAAGTCGTGGAAAAAAGTAACTAGAAGTCTGAACCGGAAAACAAAACTAATTTCGGGGAAGCACTAGAATTCATGGGTGGTTGCAAAAACGGATAAGTTGAGGTTATAGATCGAGATCTTTCGGTGGGCAGAGATGATAAAAAATGCAGTGGGCTTCTCCACAACAAGGTGAGGTAATTGTTCATCTTTCTCTTGTTCAAGATTTCCTTGACAGCCAATGAACTCATTGCAATAAGAATTTAGTTTAAGAATTTCATCTGGGCGAGAACAGTTTGAAAGGTGCGGTTGATCGTATGGTTCTTTTTCTTTCTTTGCAATACATGGACGTGATTTGCCTACACGGCGGGAGAGGCACTATTAAGTTGCGTATTATCGAAGACATTATAGGAACTTTGGAAAATGTGTGGCTATATTTCATAAAATGGTGGTTGTGAATAGAATTTCCCAATATCTACGGTGGCAATAAATATTACAAAGTTTTAGATTTCACTTTAAAATCCTTTTACTTTGCACCTTATTCAGAAATATTTCTTCACAAAATGTTATATGATGGAGTGCAAAATAAAAAAAAATTAAAATAGGGTGCAAAGTACAATATTACCAAAAATTCGGGGTGTAAAGTCAAATTCTCTCAAATTAAAAGAATCACAAATTAATAAAACGCTCTTGATAATAATTTTACACATTTCAATGCAAATACAATTATTGCTTTCTTACTCACTATTTCATACTCTATATGAGTTTCATTGTGATTGTAACATTGATCGGTTAAAATTAAAGAAAATATCTTAAATTCGATATAACAAATAAACTAAGCACAAAATTAGTATAATTTTCTTTTATACTTGGTATTGAAATGAAATTGTAAAAACTTGAAACTTTGAAAGGCTTGTTGGATCATTAAGTTTACCATAATAATTTCGAAGATGAACGCGTGAAGAGGAATTCAATGACTCCGGCTATTTGTAGCGCTTATGCCGGTAGTTAGAAGTCGAATTCATCTGAAGTGACGAACGTAATGCGGAAGAATGAAAACATGCATTAGTAGGGTGATACGGAAGAAAGAAAGCAGCACAAATCTTCAAGCCATTAGAGCATCTCCAATGGTAAATTGTGCACGGTGCACAGGTGGCATGAGATATAACCACATAAATATTAGTAAATAAATTCTTTATTTTCTTATTTGAATGATTTTATATACTTTTGGTAAGTTTTTCTCCACAATGTCAAGGAGACCGTCTAGATGTTGACATTGTTGTTGACATTACAGGGAAAAACTTACCAAAATGGTGTAAAATTATTCAAATAAGGGAGAGATTATTTATTTGTTAATATTTATGTGGCTATGACGCATGCCACATGTGCACCGTGCACATTATAGCATTGGAGATGCTCTTAGAGCATCTCCAATGGTAAAACGCTAACGATGCATACGTGGCATGGAAAATAACCAATTAAAAAACAATAAATACAATATCTCTCTCCTTATTTGAAGGATCTTACACCATTTTGGTAAGTTTTTCTTCACAATTTCAAGCACAATGTCTAGATGTAGACATTGTGATTGACATTGCAGACAAAAACTTACCATAAACACATAAGACTGTGGAAAGAAGGAGATAGATATTGTATTTAATGTTTTTTAATTGGTTATTTCTCATGCCACGTATGCACCATTAACGTTTTAGCATTGGAGGTGCTCTTAGAGCATCTTCAATGCTATAATGTGCACGGTGCACACGTGGCATGAGTGATAGCCAATTAAATATTAGCATATAAATTATCCCTCTCCTTATTTGAATGATTTTATACAATTTTATTAAGTTTTTCCCTGCAATGTCAACAACAATGTCAACATCTAGACGGTCTCCTTGACATTGCAGAGAAAAACTTACCAAAATTATATAAAATCATTCAAATAAGGAGAGAGATAATTTTTATGCTAATATTTATGTGGCTATCACTCATGCCACATGTGCACCGTGCACATTATAGCATTGGAGATGCTCTTAGTGGCAAAAATTTTAATGTCCACAAATAGCTGAAAGGATAAATTTGTAAAGTTATAATTAAGTTTCCTAAACTAGACGTAGATAAGAATGGAAAAAATGGCATGTAAATTACTAATGGGCTTTGCATTTAAAAAAATATGACCCATTTTATCTTTTCAAAAAAAGTGACAAATTCCATTGAACTTTGCGCAATTCATCGTTTTCTCCCCTTCCCTGCGCATCGATTCACACAATTTCTTGCCAAACGGCTGGCCTCACCTCCACCTCGCCCTAACCTCGCCGGGCTTCATACTGCACAAGCTGCCTCCGCCCCAGGTTCTCCGCACAGGCCCCCTCCGCCTCTGCCTTGCATCGCCTCGCCTCAGTCTCGTCGTACAGGCCGCCTCTGCCTCGCTTCGCTTCATAGGCCGCCTTCGCCTTGCCTCGCCTAAGATGGATGGATGGTCAGATCTGAGATGATGACCAGCAACGGCCAGATCTGAGGGATGGTGGTGGCGAGAGTTCAGTTGCAGTGGTCAGGGTTGAGCTTGGTTGTCGAAGGCGGGGCTGGGAAGGGCTAGGGGCTGGATTAGGATATGGTGTGTAGAGCTAGGGCAGGGGAGGGGGCTGGGGAAGCGGTGGCGGTTGTGCACGATGGAGAATGGGTGGTGGCAATGGACGGTGGAGCAGCGGTAGCTGGGGATGGGCAAGGGCAGCGGTGGTAGCTTTGGCTAGGTAGCAGGATGGGCAAATTGTTATTGGTGGTGGTAGGGTGGTAGAAAACTTCCCGGCGACCACTGTGGCTGATGGACGGTCAGTCACTATGGTCGGAGTCGATCACTGTGGCTGGTGCCAGTCATTGTAGCTGGCGGTGATCACTGACGAGGGGAGGCGGCAGTCACTGATCAAGGAGGCAGCAGACACTGGACGGGATGTCGGCAGTCATTGGACGGGATGACGACAAAGTCACTGTGGCAGCAGGACACTGTAGCGGCGGGTCACTGTAGCGGTGAAGTCACTTTGCACTGTTGTAGGGTTTAATTGTGATGTTGGTAACATTTTTGGAATTTTTTTAAAAAGTCACATTTTTGTCTTTTGTCTTTTTTAGTAATATCCATGCCAAAAGGCTATAAGAATGTTTTTATTTGAACTGCTTTCAGTCACAGACAAGACCAGACTTTGATAGTTAAAAAATACAGGGAAACCACGTCAGATCAAACCAACTCAGACAAAGAATAAACTAGACCAAAAGGGAAAAACATAAATGGGTATTACCAGGAGCAATTTTCTCCTAGAGAAAATGTATTGAAGTATTGAAGGGCCTGGACGAAAATATATGCGAACTCTCATTTTGAACGCTCAGTTGCCATGGTTTTCTGTCCAGTGCGGAGACCGGAGAAATGGCTAAAGGTGAACAACTCTTCTTCTTCTTCAGTTTGTTGGTTAAAAGAGAAAGCAGGCGGCTTTGGTTCGAACTCGTGATTTCCAGATTCCATTATTGCTGTTCAGAGAGAGGAGACGGGTCCAGTTCTTAACTGTAGATGCATCAGAAGAAAGTCTCACCAAACACCAATCCTCTCCACCCACCACCACCATCATCATCCGACCCGACTCATTTAACTCGCCCTACACCCGATCTCGAAATTCACTACCAGAAGAAGAATGAGCCGCCCCTCTTCCCCTCCACTCCCCACAAAAGGCCCCTAATGCCCCGAAGCTCCACCCCATCCCACTCCCCAACCCTCTCATCTCTCCGCCGCCATCACGACAGTCCTTTTAAAGCATCCTCACACCCGCCCTTCCTCTGTTCTTGCTCACTCCCGCTGCTTCTAGCTACTAAGAGGATCACTCTGAGGCTCCTCCACCATTCTTGCCGAGCCTCATGGCTTAGGCTCCACACCAAGCTTTTCATTCTCCTTTTTTTGCCCACTTTTTATCTCTTAACCACAGCTTATTACCGCTATTTCTTATTTTTTCTGGTCTGTGCTGTATTCCTTTTCCTTCTTGTGATTGCCCTTAGCTTAGCTCTCCCAGCTATCCGCCATTTTTTTTTTAATCAAAAATAAAGCCTGCCCCATCAAAGACTCATCTTCCTGTTGTTTGGTCAATCGGGGCAAAGCCCAAATTGGAATGTAAGCACTGGATTCGGGCTGTTGGGTGCAAATTTATAGCAACGGGGATTTGTATGAGGGAGAATTCCATAAGGGAAAGTGTTCCGGAAGTGGGGTGCATTACTACCGTTTGACTGGGAGGTACGAAGGGGATTGGGTCGACGGGAAGTATGACGGATATGGAGTGGAGACGTGGGCGAAGGGGAGCCGATATAGGGGACAATATTTGCAGGGACTGAGGCATGGAGTTGGGTTGTATAGGTCCTACACTGGGGATGCGTATGCTGGGGAGTGGTGTAACGGGCAGTGCCACGGGCAGGGCATACATACTTGTGAGGACGGGAGCAGTTATATCGGGGAATTCAAGTGGGGCGTCAAACATGGCCTTGGCACTTACCAGTTCAGGTAATTTATTCTTGGGGTGTTCTTTTACAATTTAAGCTTATTGGTTCTATTCCACTATCAACTTGATTGTGCTCTTGTTGGTATGTCTGCTTATGGCGCGTGTTTGTGCTTCATAGGTTTTCATTATATAATCTCTTATACTAGACATTTACTTTTGCAAATTTAGTACTGGTGTCAAGCCACAATATATACAACACTATACTGCCTAGTGTCAAGTGTATTTTTGCCTCACCAGATCCACCATAATTATTTTAAGAAAATGTTTTGATACGCTTCAAATTATTTTCCTCAAATTTGACTGAATACGTTGGGGGTGTGTTTGGGAGTTAGCTTTTGGATGATTTTGAAGTCGAAGAGGGGAGGGGTTATTTTTCTTTCCAAAAAGAAGAGGAAATAATTACTGCATTGTTTTTTAGCTTGATAAATTCTCAAAATAAAAGGATAGAAATGGTAAATAAATAAGCAATCCGGATAATGAGATAAGAAGTATAATTCTCTTGATGAAAAAGTAAAAAAGCAACCCCTCTCAGACTGAAATGTTTGTAGCGTTACACTGTCACTCAGGGAACAACGTACATTATTTAGCCGCTCACATTAAAATGTTACTTTTGGGAAGATATGCTATTCAATGTTTTCCATTTTTATTTAGGGGTTGATATTAGTTCACGTGTTATTTCAATCATTTGCAATGGAGCCAAAGACTCACTATTTTTTGGTTTGGGAATATGATGGAAAAAAGAAAAATGGCTCAATAAACTGTTTGCACTTCTTTGTTATAAATCAGTAGTCAGTCCATGATTTTCACTATGAGTCATTCGGAAACAGTCTCTCTGTGCTTTAGTACCGGGTAAGGCTGCGTACATCCGACTCCCCTTACCCCACCGTAGGTGGGAGCCTTTGCGACACTGAGGTAATGATGATGATGATCAGTTCGCGTGTATCACTAGCAAGTTTAGAGATATGTACCTCTATCACATTATTTTTGTTCACTTTACATTTTACACACATTAGGAAACAAGATATGGGTGAAGGTTTTCCAATTTGACCCCATGATCTGAAAGAGGTGACAGAGAACCTATCCAGTTTCCACTAGTTTTCCTGTTTGTGGTGAATATCAATATAACAACAAACATGTATTCCTTCCATCCCAAATTAATATTCATGTTTTGACTTGGGTACTTATTTAGAAAAGTGAATTTGTATGGCTTGTATAACTAAAAGAAAAGAGAATAGTATATCAACCAACAAGTCTTTCCTTGAAATGAGTTGATGAAATAAGAAAATTATTTTCGGGACTAACGAGAAAGTAAATCAAGAAGCTTGGGTTGGGAATGAGGGAGTGTTTTTTTTCCTTCCATCCGAAACAGGGACGGATCCAGGATTTCTATTCAAGGGGGGCGAAATTTTTCGGTAGTGTAGGGAGTGAAAAAAATTTCGTTAGTGTAGTGGGGCGAAATTTTTCCCCTAGTGTAGCGGCGCGAATTTTTTCCACTACTGTAGGGCTATGTGGCTAATTTTATTCAAAAAATGACATTAATATATACACATCCCCAACGACATTTAAATCTATTAAGTTGTACATTCTAAGTTTAAATTAGATGATGACAAAGACACCAACCAATACACTTTTAATAACTTCTACATTGTTTAACCTCATGAATCGGTTATTATTGATTAATAATTTTTATCCGGCGACCAAGGAGGGTTTCGTGAGTCATGACTCATGAGAAATTTTCTTAATATTAGAATAGTAGTATGTATGATATTATTATTTTTAGAATAGTATGCACCACACACACACATATTGTGCATATTATATTTTAATATTTGTATTAATGCTATAATAATTTAAAGTTTATTATCTATGCAATAAATTATTTTTAGAAAGCAAGAAGTAAATGAATTATGTAATTTAATGTCAATAAACATTTATATTTTGGATTCATTTCACGTGATCTAAAAACTGTGTAATTAGTGTGTCTGATATTTAATATTGTTTGATATATATTTTACAAAATCAAGTACTTGTTTTCTAATAAAAATAATTAAACATTACAAAACTAGGAATTCTTATATAATAAGTATCCTAAATCTTAAACAACGAGTTATTCTATTGTTTATTTGTTTAAGTTATGTAATTATTTTAGATGTTCCTTCTTTTAAATCTTCAATTAAGTATTACATTATGTAACACTATATATTACTTTTGAAAATTAAAAGCTAAGGGGGGCGAATCTAATTAAATTATGAAAGTTTTATGAAAATATTACATATATGGTAGAAAATTTTGAAAGTCCAAGGGGGGCGGTCGCCCCCCGCGCCCCCCCCTAAATCCATCCCTGATCCGAAATCTTTAGACACAACTAAACATTGTCACCTTCCCAAGACAAAAAATTAAAAATTGGATTTTGGAATTCTAGCAATATAATTAGCAGTATCAGAACTATTTAATGGTGTCAGAGGTTAAGTGTGGAACCAGAGCATCTTTTTAAATCTCCAATAGTTTCACTTCTTCGTTCTTGGTATTATATAGAGCAAATTGACATGATCTCCTTAACCTCTTCCCTTCAGTTCTTGACATTTAACTTCTCCTGTCATTGCACACCTCAAACATATACTCTGATTTCCTCTTATAGATGATGGGTTGAGGCTTTCTACAGTAGACTGAGGGATATATGGGTTAGAGGAGGAAAGAGGTTTATGAAGGACTCGAGCCCATTTTTATCAAGAAAAAGCATCATGACATCTGGAAGGAAATTAGGGGAAAACAAGAATCAGTAGTATTTAGTTTAGAAATGTGGACAACATTTTACAATGGACTCAAAAAACCAAGTAGGACAAATAAAGTTAGATGGAGGGAGTATATACTTGCCTTTTCCATTGAGATAAAGAATTGTGCTCTTTCAGCTTTTACAAATCTACACGGTTGCTGCTGTTGTTCAGGAATGCAGATAACTATGCTGGCGAATATTTTGCAGACAAAATGCATGGTTTTGGGGTCTACAGATTTGGAAATGGACATCGATACGAGGGAGCCTGGCATGAGGGAAGGAGGCAAGGTTTTGGCACTTATACTTTCAGGAATGAGCAAACTCAGACCGGTCACTGGCAAAATGGGGTTCTTAACGTTTCAAGTGGTGGATCCTCCATGGCATACGACCACCGTTCCAAAGTGTTGCATGCCGTTCAGGTAATTGAACCATGCATTACACACACATATGAATAGTATTTTCTACTGCCTCACTTGTTCTAGGCCAAAAGGCCGATAAAGGTATACATGGGTATATAATGGCAAACTGAAGAAGTCATGAAGTTTGGTTTATAACAGAACATATTTGTAAATTTTGTAGCCCTCAGCACTTGATAATTTTTCGTGCAGAAAGCCAGAAATGCAAAAAAATAATCACAAACAACGAAACAAGTTGATGCTAGAAATGTAGTTAAAGTAGCAAATACTCCCTCTGTCGGTCTGTCCCATAAAAGATGATTCCTATTTTGCAAAGTTATTTTTGTCTCTAAGAGTCTTTTCTAAACAAAAGAATCTAATTGTCATTATATTTAGGATTATTAGCTTAATATACCCTCAACCATCATCAAATTCACAAATTTATCCGAATATCTAACTTTTATTAAAAAAGATTTAAACTTCAACTTTTCTCATACTTACACTTTCAATAGATTAATTAGTACTATGTAATACTCCCTTCGTCCCTGAAAAGGTTCGCCAAATTTACTTTTCTTGGTCAATGGAAATTAACTTGAACCAATGATACTTTTTAATACGAAATTATTTTGAATATGAAAAGTATATCAAAATGTTCTTTATTCAAAATATTGTCATAAAAGTATAAAATTTATGGTTAAAAAAAGTATAAAATTTATAAATTATATACATATATAATAATTAAAATAATTGTTCAAAGTTTGTCATTATTGATCAAGAACGTCAATATGGTGAACCTTTTCAAGACAGAGGCAGTATTTAACAAGAAACTATCCTTTAAGTTGAGAAGTTTGTATAGCTTATGCTTTTTGTATCTAATCTTATTTCTAGGGGTGGGCATATTGGTTTGGTTTAACCGAACTGAACTGTACCAAACCGAACTAAAACGAATTGAAATCAGACCGTATGCAATTTGGTTTGAGTTTGGTACAATTTCTTCCAAACCATATTAAACTGGACTGAACCGAAATCAATAAAAACCGAACAAAATCAAACCAAACTAAAGAAATTCACAAAACCTTCATATGTTCTTAAAAAAAATAACAAATCCAAACCGAACAAAACCGAACGGAACCAATCCGAAAAATACTATGGTTTTTGTTTGGTAACAATTCTTCCAACTTGTTCCAAACCGAACCAAAATTGATAAAAACCGAACCGAAAACTGATATGTCCACCCCTACGTATATCTATTAATATTACTTATATTAATCAAATTATGGTGCATAACATATGAAAGATAACTAGAAAGATGAAAGTGTCACCTACAACTACATAGAAAGAGTTCAAAATTTTCTTGATAACTAATAAATTTTATTAGTTAAAATATTAGTGTTTGAATGAGTATATCAACTTCTATAAAAAACATCAATATATCAGCTAGTTAATTCATGGATTAATTTGAGTATCAATATATGTTAATTTTTGACATTTTATTAGAAAGTTTTTAGTTACAAAATATTTTATTAAGATTAGTTTTTTAAGATTTGTTTCAAGTTCATGCTAATTCATGTAAAAGAAATAGAATTAAATGAATAATAAAAAATATATAATTTAATACAAGTATATAAAAGTATTGATCGAGGTATGCCGACTAAACTGACGGGTAAATTTTATAGGACATCAATTAGGCCTACATTACGGTATGGCATAGAGTGTTGGGCGGTGAAACAATGTCACTTTCAAAAAATGAGTGTGGTAGAGATGTGCATGCCGCGTTGGATGTGTGGACATACTAGAATGGACCGTTTGAGGAATGAGACAATTAGACATAAGGTGGGAGTAGCACCTATTGAAGATAAGATGTGGGAGTACCGCTTGCGGTGGTTTGGTCATGTGCATAGAAGACTGAGTGATGCAGACGAGTTGGGAGGTGTGGAGAAGAAGCAGGGAAGAGATGGAGAGGAACACGCAAACAAACGTGAATTAAAGAAGTCATGAGTGATATGCTTCTTTTTGGGTTGGATGAGAGTATGACTTTGGAGTGAATAGCGGGTATTCGTGTGATGAAGTGATTTCTTATCATCATTTCATTCTCATCTTCATTTTCTTCCTTGTGTTTTTTTATCGTTTTATGTATTCTTTTTATCCTTTTTATTCTATCTTTTTTGTGTATATCATATCTCTTTTTATATTATCTTTTTTTATCATAGCTTATCCTTTTTATCTTTCTTATCTTTCTTTTCCTTTTGATCCCGATATCATGTATCGATTCATGTTAGCGGACCCCAAAATCTTTTGGGACTAAGGCTTGAATATTGTTGTTGTATATAAAAAGTATTGATCATCATCATTACCCCAATGCCACAAATGCTCCCACTTACGGTGGGGTAAGGGGGGTCGGATGTACGCAGCCTTACCTCTGTATTAAAGTACAAAGAGACTGTTTCCGGATGACCCATAGTGAAAATCGTGTCAAACATTGCATAGACTGGCTGTTGCTTCATAACAAAGAAGCGCAGAGAGTTTAGTGAGCCACTTTGCTTTATTCCATCATATTCTTAAGCCGAAAAATAGTGAGTTTTTGGCTCCTTTGCAAATGATGGATTTGTAATTCTGAAAACTCACAACGGAAAAGTATAATTGCTAAAAAAGATTAAGTTTGAGTCTTTTTTATCAAAATATGATAGATTTGTGAATTTTATGCTAGTCAAAGATATAATAAGTTAACAATTCCTTTTTTTTAATGGCTCACTAAACTAAACTGTTTGCGCTTCTTTGTTATGAAGTAGCAATCAGTCCATGCAATTTTGGACACGATTTTCACTATGGGTCATCCGGAAACAGTCTCTCCGTGTCTTAGTACAGGGGTAAGACTGCGTACATCCGACCCCCTTATCCCACTGTAGGTGGGAGCCTTTGCGGCACTGGGGTAAATGAAAATGAAATGAAAATGAAATGATGGACAATACTTAATTGGCATTAATGGAATCAAATGTCAAAGCGTCAACATAAAACAATACAACTCGGGGGATTGATCAACAATCCTGACCAAGGACTATCACACATAGAACATGTCACTCTCGCTAATTCGTGAGCAGCTTTGTTTGTGGAGTGCTTAACAAATGAAAAAGAAATATTTGCAAAACCTGAACTGATATCCCTAATATGTTCTGCTAAAAGCCCCTTGGTGGATATACTTGAGCACCTCCGAATCTCACGATTCCAGTTCCACAAAATCCCACTGATGATTTTTTGATTTTTCATCCAAGTCAATGCTTCTCGAATGCTTAACAGTCCCGCTTCTAAGGGACTACACTTGCCGCTCTAAGGTTTGGCTCCCTCTCCCAAAACCTCCTGCCTCATCTCATAATACCCAGCCAAGACCACAGTTCGTTCCCCCATTAGAAGCATCCACATTGAGCTTCCTCCAACCTGTTGTCAGCCGTCTCCACAGAGGACTACTTACAATAGAGGCCATCGACGTGCTGACATTCTCTTGTGAATTGAGAAGCTCCTAGACTTGTTCCTTGCCATACTCTCAGGTTTGGTTCAGTTCACAAATCCCAGCATCCCTAGATTAGCACCTGTAATTCCTCTTCCTTCTTTACATGAAAGGCCAGTTGCACCCAGTCCAGAAAATACCAGCTGACTGCCCCAGTGAAGTCCATAGCATCAATCTCCAGGCGTCTCTAGCTACCGGGCAAAGGATGAATAGATGCATCAGGGATTTCTCCTCCGCCCCAAACAAACCACATTTCTTTGATCAAGCTACCCTATGCCGCCTTAAGATTTCTTAAGGTGCTTAATTTCAATAAGCCAAAACATGAGTTTTAAAAAGTAAATTACCATTATGATTTCAAATAGTTTTTGTACCTTACTAAAATCAGAAAAGATGTACGTTGGTGAAATCAGACTCTTTTTTTGGACAAAGGTAATAATCATATTTTGTTAAAGTAAACTAGTTACCTATAAGTAGAACTGTATACAAACGGTTTCAAGGTGGGTTCTTTTTTTTTTCCAAATTTTCTGCCCATAGTGTGACAGATAAGGAATAAGAGAGGAAAAGCTTTAAAATATATTTCTGCACCTCTTACCGATTTACAAGAGCTGCTATTTATACAATTACTAAGCATGTGTATAAGGTAAGTAATAATACTACCTTAAATGATAAAGATATGTAACAGTTTGTGACAGCTAATTACAATATTATGTATTAAGTGTAATTTATTTATTTATTTCCTTCAATACGCCCTCGCAAGCTAGGTATTCGGTCCCTTCCGAGAATCCTAGGCTTGTCTCTGTTAGGGACCCGGCCCAATTGTTAGGGGCCCGGCCCAATAGAGTATAATAATAATAAAATGTATAAGTTTAGTATAAATAGAAAGAAGCTGGGGGATAGTGAGGGGGGCTGTTTAAGACTTTGTCATTCGGGACTTGGGAGATCGAGAGTTACTCTCTTTCTTGGGGGGCTTCGGCTCATATTGGGGGCTTAGGCCTGTGTACCGATTACTGTTCTTCTTCATCATCAATACAGTTTTCCAGTTTGTTTCTTGATAATTCTGTATATTTCCTGGAGGTTTCTATCAATTGGTATCAGAGCAAAACGATCTTGTTGCTGGAACGATGGAAAGTTGGGAGCGCTGTTTAGAGAAGATGAACGAAGATACCAGACGGATTTGTGAAGAGAGGCGCAAATTAAGCCTGCAAAGAAAAAATCGACATTCTGATAAACCATCGCACTCTTCGCTTAGGTCGCACCACACTTCGCATCGCTCTTCGGATGCGGACATCGCAAAACCGGAAAAAAGGGGCCAGAGTCGTTCGCGACATACATCGCACTCTGCGCACCACGCGAATCATTCTTCTCATCACTCTCACCAACATAGGTCGCATGGCGACTCTCATCATCGTCGTACGCCACATCCGATTGACTCAGAGGAATCGGAAGAACAAAATCTTAGCAAAAAATCTGGAGATCGATCGAGGACCAAGTCGCAGACGGAATCGCAGTCCAAATCGCGAATTTCTTCTCACATGCCGCAATCGCGAACTGATTCTCACCAGGCGCAGAAATTATCGCATCATTCTTCGTGGAGTTCTTTCCATCGCTCGGAGCATACTTCTTCGCATCACTCTTATCACCGCTCTTCAAAGGATTCTCACAGTTCTTCATCTAAAGTTGCTTCTCGGAATTCTTCTAGTTCAAAGAAGGAGAAATTACCTCGATTTTACGAGGAGGAAGCTTATGAATGGATAGAGAAGATGGAAAGATATTTCCGGGTCCAAGTTATAGCAGAAAGATTTAAGGTTGATGTTGCAGCCAAGGCAATGGGGGAAGCTGCAGATGACTGGTTTCAATGGTGGAATTTTCAAAAAAAAAGAAGATAGTTGGGAGGCTCTAAAGAAAGATTTGATTAAGGATTTTCCACCTAAACACCGGCAGAAGACAGGAAGGACAGAAAGGAAAGAATCCTCGAGGGCACGAAGAACTTCTTCCAGTCCGCACTCTAGAACTTCTTCATTCAGTTTGCAGGACTCAACGTTAAGTAGGCAGCGAAAACAGGAGTCATCGAGGTCATCAAGAACTTCTCGTTCACAAGTTTATCCATCAGCGCCAGAAATTTCCCAGTCAACAAAGAGGACCCAGATGGAACCAACTGAACCTGTGATCAAACAAGTGAATAAGAGAGACGAAATCAAGGAGAAAAGACAGGATATTCACGGGCCAGATTATGTTTATTCTAATCTTGCAGAGGGTGTGGATTTAACTTCCAACCAAGTTTCTAATGCTGACAAGCTTATTCAGCCATGTTCCTGTGGAAATAGAGCTCTAATTGCTTCTAAAACGGTTCCTGTCAAAAGTCAACTACCTTTACAAGTAAAGGAAATCTTTTCAGAAAAATTATGCATTGATAAAAATAGATCTGGTACAGAGGCTCAGGAGGAGGAGGAGGTTGGGCTTGTTTCGGGAAAATCTGCTAACATTTTTGGAAACCACAAACCGATTCATGATGCTGATAAGTCTAGTTGCGTAAAGGAGATGAACTGGATGAATGTTTTAAAATCTGAAATGATATACTGTCATTCATTCAACACTTACTTGGAAGGGCTGAAATCATTGAACAAGTTTGACAGTTTCAGATGTGAGGGTATTACTTCTATGATGGATAATGAAAATGGTGTTGGCAGACTTGAGTTGGTATTCTCAGGCACTAAATGTTGTTCGGTTTTGGTGTTTCATCACACTGGTAAAGAGGTTCAAAGCATGAACAGAAATTCTACCAAGGGTGTAGGTGATACACTTCAGGAAGACAAGGCAATACTTGTGGCTATTGAAGGTTTAGTAGCTAGTGAAGAAAATGAAAAGGTGAAATTAGAACAGGGTTGGAAAATGGCCAGGTCGTTTAATGGTAATGGAACTGTCTTCCTGCAAGGAAACCAATTTAGGAAGTTTTACATGGAAGATATGCTTTCTTGTTCCTTAATTAAGGGAACTGCAGCCGGAAGCTACATAGAGGAGTTTGCATCCAGTACAATTTTAGTCTCAGGACATAGAAATCATGAAGAACTGCAGAAAAGTGAAGAAATAATTCTTGATGTGGAGTGCGGGAAGGGGACTGAACCAAATGAAGATTCACTGATTGCTGCTAGATATTGGGAAGGAAGAGGAACAAGGAAGAGGAAGAGGAAGCAGAAGATTGTGGCTGTTTCCTATCACCCACCTTGAGGGCAAGGTGGTTGTTTAGGGGGGGAGATTTGTTAGGGACCCGGCCCAATTGTTAGGGCCCCGGCCCAATAGAGTATAATAATAATAAAATGTATAAGTTTAGTATAAATAGAAAGAAGCTGGGGGATAGTGAGGGGGGCTGTTTAAGACTTTGTCATTCGGGACTTGGGAGATCGAGAGTTACTCTCTTTCTTGGGGGGCTTCGGCTCATATTGGGGGCTTAGGCCTGTGTACCGATTACTGTTCTTCTTCATCATCAATACAGTTTTCCAGTTTGTTTCTTGATAATTCTGTATATTTCCTGGAGGTTTCTATCAGTCTCTAAGAGTTTAAGCGTTGCCGTGGAAGTGGTTTAGTGAGGGCATTAACTATTTGATCAGAAGATGGGAAATTATGAAAGTCAATAGCCATATGTTTCATTCGGGAATGGAAGACTAGATTTGCTGAAGATGTAGTAGCACCATTGGTATCACAAAGGAGGAGTGGAGGAGAAAGGAGCAGATGCCGCAACTCACACAAGAGAGATTCGATCCAAATAATTTCAGAGGCAGCGGTGGAAAGAGCTCGATATTTTGCCTCTGTGGATGACTTAGCAATAGTTTGCTGCTTGACTGATTTCCGAGATATAAATGAGTCCTCTAGAAAGATGGCATAAGCGCTGGTGGAGGATCAATCGTCGTTCGGGATTTCCTGCCCTGTCAGCATCAGCAAAAGCACACATAGAGGTGGAGGTATTACGACGGAGAAAGAGGCCATGAGAGGCAGTGTGCAGTAGATAGCGCAAGAGACGTTTCAGAAGCTGACAGTGATTAGCCAGGTTTATGCATATAGGGAGCTAATATGTTAATAGCAAAAGCAACGTTTGGGAGGGTGAGATTCAAAAATTGAAGTGACCTAAGTACTTGGTGATTGAGAGTGACATCATAGGAGCCTGAACTGTCAAACAGAGTTGAAGAGGCGGAGGAAGCTAACGATGTAGCCACATGATTAGCCTCATCCATTTTCAATATTTGTATCAAGTCCATAATGTATTTATGTTGATCAAGTTCAATATTTAGTTGTTGAGTCAAGGTATGAGTAGGAAACACCCCTGTTACCATTACCATAGTATCTGAAATGGGAAGAAAAGACATGGAAGATTAAAGATAAGACCTGGGGTGTTTCGGTTCTTCGGTTCTGCTGAGTTGCTAGTGTTAGCCCCAAAATTGTTATTGCCATGTCGGTTGGGTTGTAGAGAGTATTGGGTCACTGGTTTCTGTGCTGATTTCGATTTGGGTCTCGGGCTGGGTAATTTGGGCAATTGGACTGGCTCTGAAAATGGGCATGCGGGCCAGGGCCCAATATTATTGACGGAGTATTTGACGGGGCTGGATTCCTGCGAGCTGCAAGCGCGCCCGACTCCCTTGTAGCGACAATATTTGCGGTCACCACAACTACAGAAGTGTCCAAAGCTTTCTTCCGCCGTAGTTTATCCTCGAAGCCTGTGAGCAGAGTGTAGATGGCTTCAAAACGGGTATCTTCACACGTGCAAATGGAGTTTCAATAGGTTCAAACTCAGAGCGAAGTCCCTCCAAAGCTTGAATGACGAAATCCTCATCATCTACAAGAAGGCCAGCCAGAACTACATCAACGAGAGTGCGGATGTGATGAAGATACTCTCCAACTGGCTGAGACTCTTGCTGGGTGTGACGAAATATATTCTTCATGTTTCGGATTTGGGATGCTAAATTAGTCCCGTAGAGTTGCTCAGGGGTCTTCCATATTGCTGCAGATGTGCGGGCGTGTTAGCAGTATTAAATAGACTGTCATTACTGTTACTGTTAGTTAGAACGGCTTGTATATTCTGTTAAACTACTGCATTGTATAAATACTTGTAATCTCACACATTATCAATAAGATGAATTCATTCTGATCTTCTTCCCAGTCTCTATATTCTATTATGGTATCAGAGCATCGCTCGTTCCAACCATGACGAACTCTACTTCCGATTCATCTTCCTCTCAATCCTCTCAAAATTTTCCAGTAATCTTTCATCATCCGCTACCAATCAAACTCGATTCGAATAACTTCCTGCTCTGGAGGCATCATGTTCAATCTGTGATACGAGCCCACAAGCTTCTTCAATTCATCGAAAAACCTAAAATACCATAACGGTTTGCTGTTGCCGATGATGGATCGAAGATCGTCAATGAAGCTTACAGTACCAGGGAGCAACAAGATCAGATGCTGTTTTCTTGGCTACTAGCGTCACTTTCTGATTCTCTTCACGCCCGTGTCATTCATTGCAAGCATTCACATCAGTTGTGGAATGAAATTCAGGAATTTTTTCGTTCGAATGTCGTTGCTAGGACTCGTCAACTGAAATCCGAATTATACAATACTGGAAAAGGTGATCGTTCAATTTCTGATTATCCACTTCGAATTCAGACTATTATAGATAACCTAATTCTTGTTGGAGAATTCATATATACTAAGGAACACATCGATGTGATCCTTGAAGGTCTACCTGATGAATACGAGTCACTCGTATCTTCTATCTCTTCTCGAAGTACATTGGATCCAATTACTGTATCTGATCTTGAATCTCTTTTGCTGGCAAAAGAATTGCGTCTGAAGAAACTTCGTGGCTCGTCTCAACAAACTTTATTCTCTGCCAATGTTGCACGAGTTGAATGCTCCTTACAAAACATTGATGATGAATCACAAAACTCTTCTGTTGATGCTTCAGCCCAAGTGGCTCAATTTGATGACTCAGGTGGCTCTTCCTCCTACAGAGGTAGCAGGTAGAGGTAGAGGTGGTTTTTCAAGAGGCAGAGGTGCTCGGACTAGTGGTCGTAACCCTGTTACCTGTCAAGTTTGTGGCAAGAATGGTCACAATGCACTCATATGTTATCACAGATACAATCCAGCCTATTGTGCTTCAAATCCAGCCCAATCCTCAATCAGAACCAATCTTACCCCTATTCACATCAATTTCCTCAGACTCAGAATCACTTTCCTCAGCCTTAGAACCAATTTCCTCAGCCTCAACATCATTTCCCTTCTATACCTAACCAACCAGTTAACTTTCATAACCTTGTCACACCAAGATACTCATCCAATGTTTCTGCTCCACAATTTACTTGGGGACCAACTGCAGCTTCTTACCCCTACACATCAACTCCTACCTCTAATCCCACTGTCCCAACTGCAGCTTGGGCTTGTGCTAACTCTTCCATACTAGGACCAGCACCTAGTAATCAGAATTGGTTCCCAGATTCACGGGCTACTCACCATGTCACTCCTAATCCACTCAACCTGCAGCACAGTGAGCCTATTGCTACTACTGATAAGCTCTTTATGGGCAACGACCAAGGTCTGGAAATTAAGTTTGTTGGTTTTTCATCCTTTCCATCCCCTTACCATTCATCTCTTTCATTATCTCTTAACAATATCCTACATGTTCCTGCAATAACTAAAAATCTGGTCAGTGTCAGTAAGTTTGCCAAAGATAACAATGCATTTTTTTGAATTTCATCCTCATGAATGTTTTGTTAAATCCCAGGTTTCTAAACAGATTCTTCTCTATGGCAAACTTGGCTCAGATGGTCTATACAATTCCAATCATTTCCAGCTCTTGGTCTCACAAGTTATCTGCTAAAACATCTCAAGTCAACCCAGCTAGTTCTGTTGGCCCTAGTTCTCTCATTTCCTCTTGTAATAAATCTGTTTCACATGATTCTTGTAATATTTGGCACTTAAGGCTAGGCCATCCTCACTTAGAGGTTCTCAAAACTGTACTGAATCTGTGTAATGTTTCTATGATAAATAAAAATGATTTTGATTTCTGTTCTGCATGTTGCTTAGGGAAAGCACACAGACTTCCCTCTTATCCTTCTACTACTATCTACCATACTCCTTTTGAACTAGTTTTCACTGACTTGTGGGGCCCTGCACCTGTCCAATCTTATGATGGTTACTATTATTATGTGTCATTTATTGATGCATTCACTAGATATACATGGATCTACTTTCTTAAAAAGAAATCTGATGCACTCTTAGCATTTCAAAATTTTCACCAATACGTTTCTACTCAGTTTCATGCCTCTATTAAATCACTTCAATCTGACTGGGGTGGTGAGTTCAGATCATTTACATCATTCCTTAATGAAAAAGGTATCACACACAGGTTAATCTGTCCTCACACACACCATCAAAATGGTGTGTTTGAGAGGAAACATCGCACCATTGTTGAAAAAGGCTTATGCCTCTTAGCTCATTCATCCATCCCTTTAAAGTTCTGGGACACTGCTTTTGCCACAGCTGTACATCTAACAAACAGACTACCCTCCAAATCTATTGCCAATCTTAGTCAATATTTTAAACTACATGGCACCATTCCTGATTATTCATTTCTTAAAGTTTTTGGGTGCTCATGTTATCCCTTCATAAGGCCTTATAATAGACACAAATTTGACTTCCACTCCAAGGAGTGTGTATTTCTGGGATATTCTTCTCATCATAAGGGCTATAAATGCCTCTCTCCATGCGGTAGGATATACATATCCAGGGATGTTGCTTTCAATGAAACAACATTTCCTTATTCAACTCTCTTTCCCTCCAAAAACAATACCTCTCAAACTGCACAAATTCTACCATCTTTTCCTATAACTTTTTCTGCCCCACTTTCCTTTTCCTCTTCCTCTACACCATCTGACAATGGTGTTACTCCAATCCAATCTGTTTCCAACTCCATGTCCTCCTCTTCTTCATCTCATACTCCTCTTAACAACACTAGTCATCCTTCCTCTTCTCAAACTGACTCATCTTCTCAAAATAATTCCTCTTCAAACAACTTTAACCCTACCAACAATTCTTCTCCTCCTGTCAACAATCAAACTAACACTCACCATTCCAGTTCCTCCACCACACCAGTTGTGTCCTCTTTTTCTTCCAGTCCCTCCATTCCATTACATAATACTCATCCCATGCAAACCAGATCCAAATCTGGGATTGTTAAACCTAGACTTAATCCCACCTTACTGTTGGCTCATATTGAGCATAAATCAGTAAAGCAGGCTCTTTCTTCTCCACCCTGGCTTGCAGCAATGCAATCTGAATATGATGCTTTGATTGCAAACAAAACCTAATCATTAGTTCCTCTTCCTGAAGGAAAGCAAGCCATAAGCCGCAAAATGGGTTTTCAGAATAAAGGAAAATTCTGATGGTACTGTGAATAAATTCAAAGCAAGGTTGGTTGCCAAGGGGTTTCGTCAAAGGCTTGATTTTGACTTTGGAGAAACATTTTCTCCAGTTGTCAAACTTGTTACCATCCAAATTCTTCTTACACTAGCTGTTTCTCATCACTGGTCCATCCAACAACTAGACATTAATAATGCTTTTCTCAATGGGGATCTTGAGGAAGAAGTATACATGACACAACCCCCTGGTTTTCAAGCCCAGGACACCTCTCTTGTTTGCAGATTACAAAAGTCTTTGTATGGCCTCAAACAGGCTCCTAGGGCATGGTTTCATAAACTTACCTCAGTACTATATAATGCTGGTTTTAAACAAAGCAAGTCTGATCCTTCATTACTCCTCTATCTCACTTCTGACATTCAAATATACATCTTAATCTATGTGGATGATATCCTAGTAATAGGAAACAGTCCTATTGTCATCAACCAAATCATTCATAAGCTGCATTCCTCTTTTTCTCTCAAGCATCTGGGAGATGTTGACTATTTTCTGGGAATTGAAGTCAGAAAACTTTCTGATGGTTCCTTGCAATTATCTGAAGCAAAGTATGTTAGAGATCTTTTGCACAAGGTTGGAATGTCAGATTCCAAAGGAGTAAAAACCCCATGGTCAGTAGCTGCAAGCTTACCAATGAAGGAACTGATTATCTACCTGATCCTTCTCACTACAGGTCTGTTGTTGGCATTTTGCAGTATGTTACTTTAACCAGGCCTGAACTTAGCTATGCTGTAAATAAAGTATGCCAGTTTATGGCTAATCCTCAACAAGATCATTGGAAAGCTGTGAAACACATATTGAGATACCTATCTGCTACTGTCACTCATGGACTGGTCATCAAACCTCTTCCACTATGCACATCACCTCTTTCCATTTCTGCCTTCTGTGATGCTGACGGGGCATAGACCCTACAGACAGGAAATCTACATCAGGGTCATGCATTTTCCTAAGACCAAACATACTCTCTTAGTGGTCTAGGAAACAACTGAGGGTGGCCAGATCCTCAGCTGAAGCCGAATATAGAAGCCTTGCAGACACCACTTCAGAAATTTTATGGATTCAATTTCTGCTCAAAGACCTTCAAATTCCTTTCCTAACTCCCAGAATATATTGTGACAACCTTAGTACAGTTCAGCTTGCACATAATCCTGTACTTCACTCTCGCATCAAACATATGGAGCTTGACCTCTTCTTTGTACGGGAGAAAGTCACACTCAAGCAACTTGAAGTTTTTCACATTCCAGCTTCTCAACAAGTGGCAGATGTTCTGACCAAGCCCTTATCAGCATCTACATTTCTTGAATTCAGAAACAAACTGAGTGTGATTGATTTTCCAAAACAATCATCCTCAGTTTGAAGGGGGAATGTTAGCAGTATTAAATAGACTGTCATTACTGTTACAGTTAGTTAGAACGGCTTGTATATTCTGTTAAACTACTGCATTGTATAAATACTTGTAATCTCACACATTATCAATAAGATGAATTCATTCTGATCTTCTTCCCAGTCTCTATATTCTATTAGGGCGGAACCGACCAGGGGTTTACACTCTGAACTTAGGGAGGGGATGGGTGCATGTCGGAGGAGATGGCCAGCGACATCACTTTCAGGCGGCTTGGCTGCACCATCAATATACTGGTCGAGATGAGAGCAGAAGAGGAAATCAAGGATCGCGCCATACCAGGCAATTAAAACCTTCTACGGGGTGACAATTTTGTAATATTTTACAATAATTACAAAAAGATCCCGTTTGAATTTTGAATAATTACAAAAAACACCACATGCATCTTAACCAACAATTCAGTAAAATGAAAGGTTGAGATTAAAAGTTTTCATTATAAAGAGTTCTTATTTCAATATGTGTTTTCACTAGAACCATGGTTGTCGATGGTGCGTGCGCCATGCGCCATGAGGTGCGCTTACCACCACCCCCCCCCCCCCCGCGCCATGAAAATAGGTCGTGGCGATGAATTACAAGTGGCGATGCCATTTGGGCGCCATCGCCATTTGAGCGCCATCGCCATGACTACTCTCTGCGTAGCGACTTTGGTGCGGTAGTTTCCGGTCGTAGTTCGCTCGTTTCCTCCCGCAAACGATGCTCTAGCAGTCCAACAGACGGTAGGCGACTTCCTTCTCCTAAGCGACACAGGTTAGTGACTCTGTGTTTCCCAACGACGCGTTTATTGCTCCAAAGTCCAAACGACGATTAAGCATTCAAGATTTATTTTTTTCTTTATTTAATCAAGAGTTGTGTTTATCTCTTGTAGATAGGAGAGGATAAGAGAGATAGAGAGAGAAGCTCACAACTTTATTATTTGTCATTCATTTCTTATCCAATCAAACAGAAGGAACAGGATATAAATAATAATACAGGTAGCAGTGATTCAGCCCTAATAGTTCTGATAATTACAATACTACCCCTCCATGCTAAATAAAGTAAACAAATAAGGAAAACTAAAACTCAGGAATCTTCACTCCCCCTCAAGTTGGATATGGATATCAATCATATCCAGCTTGCTCTTCATATTTTCGAATTTGTTCTTTGGAAGGGCCTTGGTGAGAATGTCGGCAACTTGAAAGTCTGTTGGAATATGCGATAGCTCTAGAATTCCAGATTCTAACTTTTCTCTTATAAAGTGTCGATCAATCTCCACATGTTTAGTGCGATCATGATGAACTGGGTTTCTCGCAATTTCAATTGACGCTTTATTGTCACAGAATAACATCATCTTTCTGTTATTCTGAATGTTTAGTTCTTTCAGCATTCTTCCTAACCATATCCCTTCACATATTCCTTGACGCATTGCACGGAATTCAGCCTCAGCACTACTTCTAGCCACCACAGATTGCTTCTTACTACGCCAAGTGACCAGATTACCCCACACAAAAGTGCAATAGCCTGTGGTGGACCTTCCATCCACACAAGATCCTCCCCAATCTGCATCTGTGTAAATGGTTACTCCTCTTTCACTGGATTTTTTGAAGCAGAGCCCATATCCTGGGTTTTTCTTTAAGTAGTGAAGAATCTGAAATACTGCTTCCATATGGCGAACTGTGGGAGTGTTCATGAACCTGCTCACCATACCAACAGCAAACCCGATATCGGGTCTTGTGTGTGCGAGGTAGATTAACTTGCCCACAAGTCTTTGATATCTTCCCTTGTCTACTATCTCATCTTTGGTTTCTGTTCGAAATTTTATTCCTGGTTCCATTGGCACACTTGCTGGTTTGCAACCCAATAACCCAGTCTCTTTCAAGAGATCAAGAGTATATTTCCTTTGTGATACAGAGATGCCCTTTCTAGACCTTGCAATTTCCATACCAAGGAAATATTTGAGTTGACCAAGATCTTTTATTTCAAATTGTCTTCCCAAGACGAGTTTCAGATCTTTAATCTGCTCTGAGTAGTCTCCCGTTATAATGATATCGTCCACATAGACAATCATAATTGCAACTCGTCCACCATGGGAGTGTTTTGTGAACATCGTGTGATCGGTTTGCCCTTGAATGAATCTGTATCGCTTGACCACCTGTGTCAGCTTTTCAAACCATGCTCGTGGTGATTGCTTCAAACCGTATAGGGATTTTCTAAGCCTGCACACTATTCCTTTGTTTTCTTGAGACTCCAGCCCCGGTGGAACATCCATGTAAACTTCTTCCTCTAGTTCCCCATTTAAGAATGCGTTCTTCACATCGAGTTGATGCAACGGCCAGTCAAGGTTTACAGCAAGGGACAGTAATACCCGAATGGAATTTAGTTTTGCTACAGGTGCAAAAGTTTCTGAGTAGTCGATCCCGTAGGACTGTGTAAATCCTTTAGCGACCAGCCTTGCTTTAAACCGACTTACACTTCCATCAGAGTTGTATTTGACAGCAAACACCCATTTACACCCCACAGTTTTCTTTCCTGGTGGAAGGTTGGTGTATTCCCAAGTTTTGCTTTTCCGAAGAGCATTGACTTCTTCTTGCACAGCATTTGCCCATTCCCTTTTTGTGATCGCTTCTTGAAGGTTTTTAGGAACTTCAATTTCTGAAACTGAAAGAGCAAATGCTTTGTATTCGGGTGAGAGTTTGTCATATGAAACAAAGTTACTGATTGGATGCATGGTACAACTTCTCTTCCCTTTACGTAATGCAACTGGAATATTTAAATCGCCTGAATCATCAGGGGAAATATAAGGACTGGAATCTTTGGGTTGAGTATTACCTGGTGAATCCGGGAAGAGTTCATGGCTATGTGCTTCAGTAGTGACTTGCTTTTCCACCTCGTTTTGTTGTCTCGGGCGCCGGGTGTAGACAATATCATCTTTTTGGACATCTTTATTTAAGTATACATCGACTGATGGGTTTGGAACAAATTCAGGGTCACTCGGATTTGGACTGTTAGATTCAACTCCAACCGGTATCCCTAATGGATTAGGAATATCCGCATGGTGACTCGGATCGGAAGGGAATAAGGTAGGATAGTCCAAAAATTGATATTCCACACAGTTCTCCTGGATTTCAGTTTTGGAATAATAAGGTTTATCTTCAAAGAATGTGACATCCATGGAATGGTAGAATTTCCTGGTGGAAGGAGAGTAGCACTTATAACCACGCTGGTTCGGGGAATATCCCAGAAAGACACATTTGAATGACCTGGGATCTAGTTTGCTACGATTTGGCTGATGATTATGAACGAATGAGGTGCAACCATATATTTTCAGTTGTAATTGGGACAAAATTCGAATGTGAGGGAAGTTAGACTGTAGAAATTGGTGTGGAGTTTTGAAGTCAATGACTCGGGAAGGCATCCTATTGATAAGGTATGCGGCAGTTAACACAGCTTCTCCCCAAAAATGATCTGGAACATAACTAGATAATAGCAATGAACGTGTTACCTCTAGCAGATGTCTGTTTTTCCTTTCTGCAACACCGTTTTGTTGCGGGGTGTCAACACAGGATGTGAGATGGACAATTCCCTGCTGAGTAAGGTAGTTTCCCAACTCAGAGTGAAAGTATTCCTTTGCATTATCAGATTTGAGAACTTGAATTTTTGTTGCAAATTGGTTTTGAATCATTTGATGAAAACGCTGGAAAATTAACCCAACTTCAGATTTGTCCTTCATCAGAAAGACCCAAGTAACACGAGTATGGTCATCTATAAAAGTAACAAACCACCTCGCACCAGAAATATTTTTCACTCTGGAGGGGCCCCAAACATCACTATGAATTAAATAGAATGGATGAGAGGATTTATATGGGAGTGGAGTATAAGAATGTCTCACATGCTTGGATAATTGACACACTTCACAATTGTAATCATTCGGGCTTTTATTCAATAAATGAGGAAACAACTTTTTTAAGTAATGAAAGTTTGGATGACCCAACCTATGATGCGATAACATCACATTATTTTTACTAGAAACATGAAATAACGATGAAACTTGACGTTTTCCCGAATGCTCGACTTCCATGTGGTAGAGCTCATCACATACTTTAGCACTGCCAATCATCTTCCCCGAACTCAAGGCCTGAAACAAGCATGTAGATGGGGCTAAGATAGTAATGCAATTTAGATCCTTCATTAGTTTAATAGGAGCTAACAAATTGAAATCGAGATTGGGAACATATAACACAGATTTCAGTGTTATATTCTTGGATATGACAACTGTACCAATGCCCGCCATTTGTGCGCCTTCTCCAGTAGCAACTCGTATGGTTCTTCCATTCGGTACAGGTTGGAATTCAGAAAGTATATTCCTATCCCCGGTCATGTGGTCAGTAGCACCACAATCAACAACCCAAGGTTTTTCACCAAATGCACTTGTTACAAATGCAGATGAAACTCCACTTTGTTGGGCAACAACTGCAATCTTTTTGTCTTCATGGGGTGTGATTTGCAACATCTTCTGAAGAGCTTGTATCTGTTCCTTGCTAAAAACCTCCTGGATGTCACTAGTTGCTACATTTACACGAGCATTAGGTTTCCAGTCAGATGGTTTTCCATGAATTTTCCAGCAGGTTTCTTTGGTGTGACCAGGTCGTTTGCAATGATCACACCAGGGCCGACCATTTTTCCTTTGAGATATTCCAGAGGCCACAGAAAATTTCATACTAGATAGAGCACGAGTTGCAAGAGCCGATCCCTCATTCGTAATACTGCCAGTATTTCCAAGCATAACCCTTCTTCGACTTTCTTCACGGCAAACTTCTGAAAAAACTTCTCTGAGGCTAGGCATAGGTTTAGTACCGAGAATTCTTCCTCGGACCCCGTCAAGTTCTTGGTTGAGTCCAAGAAGAAATTTATAAATCCTTTCCGTTTCCACCAACCGCTTGTACTGTTTCCCATCTAGTGGGCAGTTCCAGGTAATGGCATCCAGGACATCGAGTTGCTGCCAATAACGGTTCAGTGCCGTAAAATAGCTCGTCACAGTCAACTCTCCTTGACGGAGATCATGAAGAATCCCTTTGATTTCAAATATGGCTGAAGTGTTGTCTTGATTTGAGAATGTATCTCGAGCTGCCTCCCAAATTTCTGATGCTGTCTTGTAAAACATAAATTGTTCACCTATTTCCGGAGTCATAGAATTCAAGAGCCATGACATAACCATATTGTTCTCTGCTTTCCAATTTTTGTAACCTGGGCTTTTAACTTCCGGTTGGACCAGATCAATGGACAAGTATTCTTCTTTACCTTTCCCTCCGATGAAGATTGAAACAGAGTGAGACCAAAGGTTGTAGTTCTGGCCATTCAGCTTATATGCAGTGGGCAAAGAGCTGTAATCGAGATTAATGGTTGGTTGGATTTGAGATGAGTTTTCGAGTGATGTGTTGGAACTAACATCATCACTGACTAGGGCAATAGGTACATTACCGAATTTGATTGAAGCATTCATGATGAGAGAGTAGTGGAAGAACCCAGTAAAAGCAGGGAAAAAAAGAGAGAGAGAAAATTGATTTGGAATGAACCCACCAGGGAAATCACTGATTCAGAAGAGACCTGACCAGCCCGTTGAAGAATGATACTCGATTTAGAGCAGGATCGAGTGCTGCTTTGATACCATCAAGAGTTGTGTTTATCTCTTGTGGATAGGAGAGGATAAGAGAGATAGAGAGAGAAGCTCACAACTTTATTATTTGTCATTCATTTCTTATCCAATCAAACAGAAGGAACAGGATATAAATAATAATACAGGTAGCAGTGACTCAGCCCTAATAGTTCTGATAATTACAATACTACCCCTCCATGCTAAATAAAGTAAACAAATAAGGAAAACTAAAACTCAGGAATCTTCAATTAATGTGCTCAGCAATCTAAACGCCGATTCAACACGGTTACTCCTAAAGTTTGTTTAAGTTACTTTGGTTACTTGGTATTTTTTTTTACAGAACTTAGAATTTTGTTAAACACTTAACACTAGAACTTATAATTGAAGTATATTCAGTTTATGAATTACGGAGTATATGAATTGAGAATAATTAAAATTTTGGAATTTGGAATGCTACATTACTTGTTTAATATTATTTGGTATTATGTACGAATTACATAAGCTATTTTATTATTAATAGATTATCTTAAGTTATTAAGTACCTAAAATATTTGGTATTATGTATGAATTATATTTAATATTTAATTATACACACACACAAATGTTGTAGGAATACACACACACATAGGATATCACTATCCGAGTTATGATCCTATGATTTATAATCCTTAATTCGACTTTCAATCCTACATAGGATGTTTAACTTCACATGTTTTGGTTAGAATGTTGTTATTCATCTTGTTTGATCATGTTTTGGTGGTTAGGCGATACAATTATAGTGTCTACAATTCGTTTTTTTTAGTTTATTTTTGTCACGTGGCGACGCCATATTTGCGCTATCGCCATGGATAAAAGCCCGTGCACCATCGTCATTGCCATGCTCTGTGAATGTTTGCACGTTCTACCTAATTTATTGCACTAAATAGTTTCTACACTGCACTTTTTCACGTCAGAGAAAACTGTGCTTTATTAATAAAAGATGGCACCACATTTTTTTTCTCGCATGAAGTGATCAAATTTCAAAAAGTGCAAGAGACAAAATTTAACTTGCATCAAAGTGAGTAAAAAGTGAAGGTTTGCAGTTAGCATGGGGCGAATAGTTTTTATCAAAACAAACACGCGCGCGCGCACAAGCTCCCCATACACTTGCACACACACCCACTCATGCTCCCACACACGCATGCATGCACACACAAACATACAAACACACACCGGGCCAGAAGCTTATTGGCTCGAATGGGCCTACACTCTATTCTAAGTTTGCCCATATATTGTCACAGGCCCAACTCGATCCCATGGGTGAAGATATTTGTCCAAACCCGCCGTAACAGGCTTGCCCTTTATTGTACAGATCTACTTCTAAGCATTGGGATGAAGGTGGTCTGTTTTACAGATTATTCTACCTTGTGATGATATGTTCGCTAACTACTGCTTTTGAGTTTATGCATCTCATTTTTTTGCCAGAGCGTCATTTTCTTAGAGTATTCTAATTAAGTTTGCGATCCGCATTTGTTGGTCTTAGGAAGCCATCCGAGCAGCCGGAAAAGCCAACAACGTGGGCAAGGTGGATGAAAGTGTAAAAAGAGCAGTAGGAACTGCTAATAAAGCCGCAACTGCAGCAAGAGTAGCAGCTGTGAAGGCAGTACAAAATCAGATGCACCACGACAACAATCTTTCAAATTGACATTGCCAAAATACCCTTGATTGGAGTTTTTGGTAGTGGTCCCAAAATTATACTACCTCTACAATGAGCCAAAAGTGAATACGAGGTATCTACATACTTGTAGTCCTGCATGCATGTCTATATGAACTAGTAGCATTTAATCGCATTGAGGATCATAGGAGCAAGCCCAAATTCTTTGGGTCCTCCCCGAATTGTTGGCCGGGCAATAAAAAGTGTACATACCTGTATCTTTGTTGTTGCTACATGTTGCTGAGAGCATGCATTAAAGCACTTGGGGCAAGTAGTTTAGTGGTGTTTCATGGAATCATGGTGTTGGAGGTAGTGTAATAAAACATATAAAGTAGGAGGAGACTGAGGTTTGTGTAATAACAAGGTGTACATGATGCATTTTGTTTGTGACGTAATGGTTGTGCTTAAGATATGCTGATATGAGTAAAAAGGATGAAATGATTTGAATCACGTGTATTTCTTTTCAAGAATGAAAAAAACAATTATTATTTATTTATCCTTAAAAAACAATTATTTTAGGACTGTTAAAGGGGGAAAAAGACATTTATAGAGGAAGTAATAAGAAATAGACAGCCTTCTTGTTGTGCCGAGGGTTGCGACTTGCGAGCCGGTCCAGCCTCCATCTGAAATTGTACGTCCATGGGTAAAGCATGAGCTACACGATTTGCAGACCGTTTACCTAAAGAGACTCTATAAATCTATAATTACTCTTTGTTAGGGTTTAGGGTTTAATAAAAATAGGACCTAAAAATCCCTATCATATCGGATATAATAGCTGAAGGTCGTCACACTCCATGACTAAGTTCACCCACCTGCTATCAAAGCTCAAGGATTCCAAACACACTTTCAGTAAATCCCAATTAACCTGGTCATAGGCC
This sequence comes from Cuscuta epithymum, assembly GCA_945859915.1. Taxonomy (NCBI): domain Eukaryota; kingdom Viridiplantae; phylum Streptophyta; class Magnoliopsida; order Solanales; family Convolvulaceae; genus Cuscuta; species Cuscuta epithymum. The sequence goes on from CAMAPF010000071.1 coordinate 226,041, forward strand.
TGACTCATATCTAACTTCATGGCCACATAGCCTTCTTTTCCGAAACATTTTCTTTTAAGATAATGTTGTGTTTCAAAAGCTACTACCACATTATCTACAATAGATCTGCCAGTAATAAAAGCACTCTGATTCTCACCAATCAAGTCTCCAAGTATACACTTCAACTGATTAGCCAGTACTTTAGAAAAAAATTATAAACCAAATTGCACACGCCTATCGGTCTCCAGTCACCCAAATTTACCGGCTTCTCTTTCTTAGGAATTAAAACTAAATTAGTAATATTTAACTCCTTTGATAGAAAACCGGACTCAAAAATACCTGAGCGGCGATATACTTCGGGACCCACAATGTCCAATAAGACTGAAAAAATGTCGGATTCATGCCGTCTGAACTTGGCGCTTTTTCGGGATGCATATAAAAAATCGTTGACTTCGCCTCCTCCGGGCTTATAGGACGTAAAAGCATCCTATTCAGATCAGACGATATCCTCTGTCGATCCCTCCTCAGTCTGCGCCTGAAATAGCTGCGAGAAATAATCACAGTACTACCCACTCGGCCACGATCAGCTAGTCACCCATTCTCCTCCTTCCGTCTTCAGACCCATTATTTTGTTTTTCCTCCGCCTTTGTTTCACCGCATTATGAAAAAAGCGGGAGTTAATATCCCCTTCCTTCAGCCAGAATTCCTTAGACCTTTGCTTCCCGTACAAATCCTCCTTCTCCATAAGGGTACAAAGTGTGGCTCTCGTTCTAAGAAATTCTGCCATGTCTATCATTTCTGCCTCGAAGCCATGCTAGTCTACGTTTACATGCCAGAATCCGATGACGAAATTCCCTTTTTTGCATGCATCCCATCATAACAATTCTTTACCACAAAAATAAATTTTTCCAAACACTGATAGATTAGTACCTGCCCCCATCTACTAGCAACAACTGTCCTACATTCTTCTTCTTTCAACCAATTATTCTCAAATTTAAAATTCTTTTCCCTTATTCCATGCACCGTAGGCACTACTGTTATACACAATGCCATATGATCGCTTACCGGAGCCTCCACCGAAGTAGCCTGGGCAGCCATGAATCTGTTCCACCACTCATCATTAACCAGAATACGATCTAGTTTTTCCTCGACCCAATGCAACGTCCCCTTTCCTCTTTCCCACGTCCATTGGTATCCCATAAACGGAAAATCCCTTAAGCCACTCGCAACAATGCAGTCACGGAAGCCTCTTAATCTCTAATTCAAGTGCGGTATGCGCCCTTTCTTCTCCGCCCCGTACAAGATGTCGTTGAAGTTTCCGATGACCATCCATGGCCCTTGATGCCAGTCTGCCTGCTCTCGCAGAAGTGCCCATGACTCTCACCTTCTCCTAGTCTCCGGAAGTCCATAGAAACACGTGAGTCTCCACGGACCTTCATTGGGCGCTAGCTTGACCGAAACATCAATATATGTGGCCTGCACTCCGTTCACTATGATCTCCGAATCATCGTTCCAGCCCAACACGATCCCCCCGCTTTGACCCTCGATGTCCGCACCATAACTGTGAAAATAGCCTTGCGACCGCAGGAGGTCTTTCGCTCGTTGGCAGCCTACTTTTGTTTCCATCAAGAACAATATTGACGGGCAATGACTTTGCACAATATCCGTCATGCCTTGAATTGTTGTCAAATTGCCCAAACCACTACAGTTCCAACTCAAAATGCTCATGATTAACTAGCCAAACCGCCGGACAAGAAGGATGAAGCCTTCGCTGAAAAAACAACGCTAGGAAGCCCTAAACTACGTCCACCTTTTCTTCTTAATTGCACGGAGCTACCTGCACTGTGCTGAATCAAGAAGCCGATTGCCCTCTGCCAAATCAAGCACCCAAGTACAATCATGAAGCTTATGGAAAGGTTCCTCGATGCGAACAAAACATAGCTCCAATCCTGAAAGCCCAGACAATCCTAGACGTGCTAGGCCACTCCGCCGGACACTAGTGAATGAATCGCCGCCGGAAAACCAAAACCTAGAAATCTAGGTAACCGTCTGCATCCAAAACTGGTTGATGTTAATTGTGGCATTGTGAAATCTATTAAAAAAAGGTTTGACTCTTCAAATTTCAATTTTTTTTACCTCTTATCTTGAAATATCTATTTACGATTCTGATTCTTTGTGGAGGGTTTATGATTCAATGATTGAGCGCATAAAGTTTTTATATTTTCAAATTTGACATGAGTTTCTTTAGAGATTTAAATGAATCCTCATTTTAGAGGCAAAAAAAATTCTCATTGTTTGGCTACAACAGCGCTTTCAAAGCGATGTTGAGCATTGCAGAGGACAATTACGAGTTTTTAGGATATTACTTTGGGAGAATTCCTCAAATGGGACTACATGGAACTTTAATTTCCAAAATAGGACCATAACTTAAAAATTCCCTAAATAGGACTAACTTTTCCATTCTACCCTTTCTTTGTTTTAATACAATTCATATTTCATTAATAATTAGAATATAAAAGTAATAACATAATGTTATTTAAAATAAAAATGTAAAAAAATAAAAAATACGAAATTAATATCAAATAAAATTAATAAAAAAAATCTAAACATAAAAATTTATAAAATAAAAAACTTAAAAAAATAAAATAAAATAAATAAAAAAGAAAAAAATATTAAAAAAATATGTTGGCCTATGCTGCCACCTCAGCAATCTCCCAGCATCTCTAGCTCTGATCATCGGCAAAAATTCCAAAGTTTTTCTGAAATACCATTTTGATGGCAGTTTTTGAGAAAATTTTGACATTTTCAAAGAGTAAAAATGTCATATGTATGACATTTTCAGTGAAAACTGGCAGTTTTTTCACAAAATGGCATTTTTTTTGCCGAACCGATGTAACTTGGCTGGGCAGTAGCCCAGACTGTGGGAGAGGCCCCCACATCTTTTATATTTTTAAAGGTGTTTTATCTATTTCTTATTTATTTTGGAAGTCTTTATTTTAGAAAAAAATTAATTTTTATTATTTTTGTATTTTTTAGAAATATTTCAGAAATTTTTTATAATTTTTACTATTTTTTATGAATACAATTATTTTTTATTTTTTTTGTGGTTATTACAAATAAAATGTGATTATCCACTTAAGTTATGGTAAGGGTATCATAGGTAGATAGGGTATATTTTAGTCGTATTTCAGGAAGATAAAAACATAGTTCTAGTTGTGCATTTAAGGATTTGTTTAGTCCTATTTAGGACACTATTAACTCCATTACTTTGTGTTTCTTCGTACACGTGCTCTCAAGTATGTGTTTATTTTTTTTAGTGTTGCTGATGTGGTGGGACAGGGCATATGATTTCCCTTTGTTTTCTCCTCAGTAGAAAGAATTAAGAAGAATAAGTGGAAAGTAGGAAGTCCAAGATAGATTGGTGCTCGTGGAAGAAGATATATGGAAAAGTAATGAGAGAGAAAGTTTTTGTAAAGAAAAAGAAAAAAGAAAAAAGAAACTTACTCCGCACAACCAACTGGCTACAATCTGTGTACAACAGGTTTGGGATCAAAAACATCGTATGTTAGGTAAAAGTCAGATTTTTTTGAGATTACGATAGAGACTGTGTTTAAAAGATCAATTAAAGGTTGGATAATTAGCACCGATTTTTTCTAATAACAACAACATTTGTACACTTTTCAATATTATATATGTTGATAGAAGGAATGATTGATTAATTAATAGATTTAACACATGTGAATTATATAAAATTATTAATTTCAGATATGAGTAGTAAATAAAAGGGAAAGTTCCCGAAACAGGACTAAAACATTTTAAAACAGTTTTAAAAAGTTTGATGCCAAACTGACAACCTGGAAACAAAAAAATCTATCTATGGGGTAGATTAATTCTGATCAAACATGTTCTCAATACAATTCCCTTGCATGTTATAGCTGTTGACAGGCTGCCTAGGAAGATTATTAATATCTTAGAAAGGAAAATGGCTGCTTTTCTGTGGAGTTCATCACACTCTAGACAAAATTATCACTGGATTAGATGGTCCCACCTTTGTTTTCCTACAGATGAGGGTGGTCTGGGAATAAGAAGCCTCACTGATATTGAAAAGGCTTTCACATTAAAGCTTTGGTGGAAATGGAAGTCAGTGAATTCTATTTGGGCAAAGTTTATTAATGCTAGATACCCTAGAGGCTCTAACATGCTTCCTAAAATCACCGACTCTCCTATATGGCGAAGAATATGCTCAATTGATGGACTGGCTACCTCATTGTGTGGAGTTACTCTGGATGGCAATGTATATTGGGAGCCAGAAACTGATGGTAGATTTTCTATTAAATCAGCATATGAAGAACTACCTAGCACATTCACTTTCCAGCATGCATGGAATCCTAAATTGCCTTTACAGATCAGACTTTTTCAGCGGAAATTGTTAAAAGGTATCTTGCCTATTAGTGATAATATGCACAAGTTTCATTATCTGCTTAATCCATCAATTTGCCCATTATGCAGAAATAGCAGAAATAAGGTGGACCACATTTTTCTCACTTGTAGTAAGATTAAACCAATTTGAGATTACTTTATGGGAGTCTTTGGAATTCCATATCTTTACCAGACAGTTACTATCAGACAGGTTCTTTTCGCATGGTGGCTGAAAGCGGGTTCTAAAAAATTAGATAATGTTTTTAAGCATTGTCTACCTGGTATAATTTGTTGGCATATATGGAAGGCTTATACTGGTCTGGTTTGGGGTTCAATGGCCCCCTTCCTTCTCAGGAGACTTTCATTAATCAGATCAAATCCTATACTCAAATGTGGGTATCAGGTTTTTCCACAGCTAAAATGCTCAAAATTGGGGACATACTTTACGAAGAGGGGTTTATTCCTACTTCATTCCGGCTCTGTGTTATCTTCTCGGTGAGTACTCGGCTAGTACTCGGCGAGTACTCCCTACTCGGCCTATGACCTTGCAGAGTAGCACAAAACTCGGTCCGAGTTAATATGGCGAGTTACTCGGCGAGTACTCGGCGAGTTAGGCTACTCGGTGAGTCGGTTAAAGAGGCGAGTTACTCGCTATTACTCGGTAGTTATATAAAAAAGAAAACTACGCTTACGAAAACCTAAAATTTTAATCGATTGGAGCTTCGCCCCAAAACCCTGTGCATTCCAAAGCTGCGATTCCACTCCCTGGAGCTGCGACTGCTACTGCCTGGACCTGCAACCTCTACTACTAAGTCTTGCGAGTGGTACTGGGAGGACCGGAGGACCTGCAAGTGCCAAAGGGCTGTTGCGAGGAGCTGCTATTGTGACGTCAACAGGTAAGTTCTTTCCCTCTTCTTCTTTTCTCTTGTTTAAAAAATTAAATTGAGATTATCCCCTGTCTGGAGCTTCGTATATTCACCTGAATCCCCTCCCCTATCTGCCCAGACCCCCTACAGTTTTTCACGATAAATACACTCTCACAAACATTTTTTAATTTACAGTCATGAACTCTACTCAGTCTGGTCAGTCTTTTAATGGTGCTGAATCTGCTGCTACTACACTTAAGAGAAAATCAGACGATATAGGATGGACATGGGGAGAGAATTGATATCCCAATAATAAATCTTTAGTGTGGTTTTTTTTTTTTTTTTTGTGATAAGAAAATGTCTGGAGGGATTCACCGTCTTAAAGAACACCTTGTCCAGGTTAAGGGAAATGTTTCTTCTTGTAACAAGGTAACCAATGAAGTGATGAAAATAGCGGCAAAATCATTGCTTGAAAAAAAATCTGCCAAGGCTAAGAAAGCTAGAGTTGACAGTATCATTGAGAGGGAAAATGCTTTCTTGGATGAGGATGATGAATTCAAGCTTGGTGATGATGGTGATGGCGAAGCGGAAGGTGGACACACAGTTTCAACCTTTACAACTGAGCAAGGCAGTGGCACAAATGCTTCTAAGGCGAGAATTAAACAATCTAACGTTAGATGATAATGGGATTTCTATCCTTTTATTCACTTCTATGCATTTGAAGACAATTTTAGTACTATATTTTAAGACTATTATATTTAAATATGTTTTTATATTTAATTAATACTAGGCCGAGTAATCACCGAGTAATCCCGAGTAATCGGTCCTACTCGCTACTCGGCCCTTGTCCGAGTTGCTACCGAGTAGCGAGTAAACTACTTAGTTCCACCTAGCTCAGCCGTTAATTGATAGCCGTTATATTTACTTGTGTTTAGCATAAGTATTTATAAGTATTTTTTGAAGAAAAGAAGAGAAATCAGACAAATACCTTCAGAATGAGAGCTAATGCATAAAACATTGCGGTGAGCAGCTTTTTGGACCAAGAGGATGACGTTCTGCCCATAATTCGAGTATAACTTATTGTAGAGAACTCGAAATCACTCGATGGCCAAAATATGAAAGGAACAAGACTCAATTGATCAATAAAGTCAGATGTTGCTGGTGGGATTTCAGGATGCATACCTCTCACTGTTTTATCCATATCTTTTGATTGGATGAATAAAATCACGTCATTCAAGATTTGGTGGATAGAAGACTTCATTAGCTACAACTTTGGTGAAGGAATCATGTCCAAATTCGTAGCGGAACACCTCCAAAATCTCAGGACAAAACCGTCGCCGGAATTGCACGAAACCGGCGCCGGTTTGCTGATTTTCGCACATAAAAGGCAAACCAGTAGCTTAACCGGCGCCGGGTTGCCCTTATAACCGGCGCCGGGTATGTCAAAATTCCAGATTTTATTTGCGTTAAAGAAGAACCGGCGCCGGTTAGGTCTGAAACCGGCGTCGGGTCGGTCCAATTCTGTTAAAACACAACGACGTGCAAGCTTATTTTTGATGGGAAAACTTCATCTTCCTCAAGTGTGATCAAATATTGCTTCTATACATTATTGTTGGGCTCGAATAGACTAAAAGATGTCATTCTTTAGCCTATATAAAGCCCTCAATTCATCAAACATCAACATTCCATTCCATACTTTAATTCATAGCTTTTATATTTTGTTCTTGCTAATTTTCTTCAAGTTCTTGAGGGGGAAACTTCAACCTTCGAAATCATTCGTGTTTAGGTATTATTTCCTTTGTAATTTCATGTTCCATTACATTTCAATATTGTATTGTGATTAATATGAGCATTAGAGGCTAATTTCTTAGCTAAGGCTAGGGATGAACCTCTATGACCACTAGGTGTTTGATAAAAGTTCTAAACCAATAAATTGTGATTTATCCTTTATATTTTGATTGTTTATGACTTTGGTGTACAACATAGAAGTATGTTAAATTTAGTTTATGCTTGCAATTAACGTTGAAGTCTAAACTATGAACATTAAAGGATAAACATATATAGTACCGAGAATAGAAATATATCTGGTCTTATATGATCAGGGGCGGATGGAGGGGGTGGCCTGGCTGGGCCATGGCCCAGGGTAATTTTTAATATTTTTGTATTATATATTTAGTTTTTAATTTTTTTTTGAATTGGTCCAGTGCAAGAGAAATACTGGCCAAGTGTAGATCCATTCTTGCCCAGTGCAAAAAACGGTCCAATGCTAATCTTAACAAAAGAAGCATTGCAGCAAGACAGATACGGATAATCCTTTTGACTTTTGAGTGGATTCCAGCTGGATTTCATTTTGGTTTAATGTTTGTTTAGGCTTGAAATAAATTAGTGGTTGCCACAAATTTTACTATGTTTTTTTTATGTTTCCGGCAGTGTTTTTAATTATTTATATTCAACTTTTTTTCTTTATTTTTAGTGAAGTGTTACTTTTTCATAATATTTGAATTTTTGTGTCAAGTATAGTCGTATATATTCTTTAATTTGGATTAGATTAATACTTCATATATCAAATTATTTACTCATATTACCATTAGCAATTCTCTTTTGCATTCATAAATAAAAAAAACTTAGAATTTTAGATTAAAGAATTTCGATGACATTTTCAACTAAGATTTCCATAATTTTATGACATTATTGTTAGTTTGGTAATTAAGTATGTTACTTTGAAGGAATTTTTATTTCTTATTGATTATAGATTTTTATATAAAAAAATTTCATGCATTAAGATTTACGCTCTAGCCTTACGCCTCAATGCACTTTGAGGTTTACGCAATACTTCTTGGAAAAAAAACTCAACTTCGCAGTGCGCAATTTCAGACATTGAGTGCAACAACAGAAAGATCATTTTATGTAATGGAACACGCATGGGTGTAGCTAGGAGAGGGCCAACCTAGGCCCCCCCGCCCAGCCCAAATTTTAAAAATGTCTAAATTTTTAGTTTAAAAAATTTCGTGTAATTTTTTTCCCAAAAATAATCTTTGTACTGGCCCAGCTTGACCCAGTGTCCTGGCTCCGCTCCTGTATATGATACGGGTGTGATGTCTTGATATTCAATGAGGGTTTCAGTAGATGAACGTAAGCCGTAATGGGACTTATACGTAACGAAAACCACGCTCTCGCTGCCTTAACCGGAGTTGAGAATATATTAGCGACATCGTATTCATGATTATTGGGGAAGAACTATTATTAAATAACTATTAAAGCATTTTGGTGAATCCCGATTGCCTTAGTAATTCTCATTTTTGTTTAAATCAACCTCAAAGAACAAAGTTCCTTGAAAAACTATACCATTTATATTCTTTTGCCTTCAATACTCGACTTTATAATATCAACCATTTTCTTGTGGATCGACCCGGTATTTACCGGTATTTTATTACTATATCGGCACTTGTATACTTGCAAGTTTAGCCCGATCATTAATCCTACCAATTAAATGGAAGAATCCAACTAAATCATATAAACTGAATTCAGATGCGAGTTACTCACCTCTTTCGGCAAGTGGTGGTGCAATTTTTCGTAACAAAGATGGTCAGATGATCTTGGCAACCGCCTTTCCAGTTGAAGCGTCGTCTCCACTTGAAGCTGAGCTTCTCTCTGTAATCCGGTCTACAACGTGGGTGATTAGTGATTAGCCACGACTTTTTTGATCTCCAGGTTGAAGTGGATCCGACTATGGTGGTGAAATACATTAGCGACGGAGGCGCAGATCGATGGGGTACTGAAATTAGGAAATTGTTGGATCTGTCTGAAAGAAATGGGGTTTCCTATTCGAGCACTTGGAGAGAAGCCAACCGGGTTGCCCATTGTCTTGCGGATCAAACATTGCCCCATGAAGTTTCGTATGCCCAGGTCCAAGATTTTCCAGCCCATGCAAGGAACTCATACTTCATGGATCTTTTTGGACTCCCTTCACTCAGATTTTTTCATTAATTTCCGGTGCGGACTTAGTCCGTCTTTTGTTGCTTTATTTTGTTTTATTTCGGGAAGGTATGCCTTTCCCGAGAGGCTTGGTCTAGCTCTCCTCTCATTCTTGTATTGGATTTTTATTTCTATAATAATCTGGTAAATGTTCCCCAACATTTACCCCACTGATATTTGTGGTTTACTCACCGGCTTAAAAAAAGATGTTAATTACATTATTATTGATGTTAATAATTGTGTAGTAAAATAAAAAATTTACATAGGCTTTGATTTCTTTATGATACTCCGTATAAACGTATGCAGCTTTGACTAAGGTGCCAGACATTTTAGTTTTACAAAAGTAACTGTTATTTAAATTGTTTACATAATAACTTAATTTTTTTAATATATTGCAACGATAAATTGATATAATAGCAATAATATGTTTTTCATTTTCTATGGAATTGCATAAAACTAAAACATCCTACATGGCTACATAGTGTTCATGTAAAAAATAATATACTAAAATAATATGTAAAAGAGTGCTCTTCTCATCAGGCCGGCCTGACGGGATGCTCCGTCCGGCTGAGCCCATTTGGGCACCTTCCCGGTGGAATTTTTTGATGAAATTTTTTGAGCATGTTCCCCATCAAGTCTAGTTTGTCCATACCAAATTTCAGCTCAAAATTCGATCGGGAAGGCATTCAAATCATTTTTTGAAGTTGAATGCGTCAAAATATACATATAAAACTGCAGTCAACTTCAAAAATATGATTTGAATGCCTTCCCGATCGAATTTTGAGCTGAAATTTGGTATGGACAAACTAGACTTGATGAGGAACATGCTAAAAAAATTTCATTAAAAAATTCCACCGGGAAGGTGCCCAAACGGGCTCGGCCGGACGGAGCAGCCCGTCAGGCTGGCCTGACATGAACATTCCTCATATGTAATATATATATAGTCTCGTTCTTGTCCAGCCGGCCTGACGGGAACCGCCGTCCGGCCGAGAGAATTTCGGGCACTTCCCGATCGAATTTTTTGATGAATTTTTTTGAGCATGTTCTTCATCAAGTCTAGTTTATCCATACCAAATTTCAGCTCAAAATTCGATCGGGAAGTGCCTGAAATGTCCTCGGCCGGACGGCGGTATTCGTCAGGCCGGCTGGACATGAAGTTTTCATATATATATATATATATATATATATATATGTGTATATATATATATATATATACACACACACACACACACAGAGAGAGAGAGAGAGAGAGAGAGAGAGAGAGAGAGAGAGAGAGAGAGAGAGAGAGAGAGAGAGAGAGAGAGAGAGAGAGAGAGAGAGAGAGAGAGAGAGAGAGAGAGAGAGAGAGAGAGAGAGAGAGAGAGAGAGAGAGAGAGAAATCATCATGTCAGGCCGGCCTGATCGGGAGAGTCGTCCGGCCGAGCCCTTTTGGCGATCTTCTCGATGAAATTTTTTGATGAAATTTTTTGAGCATGTTCCTCATCAAATCTAGTTTGTCCATACCAAATTTCAGCTCAAAGTTTGATCGGGAAGGCATTCAAATCGTTTTTTTTAAGTTGACTGCGTTTTTATATGTATATTTTGACGCAATCAACTTCAAAAATGATTTGAATGTCTTCCCGATTGAATTTTTAGCTGAAATTCGGTATGGATAAACTAGACTTGATGAAGAACATGCTCAGAAAATTTCATCAAAAAAATCAATCAGGAAGATGCCCAAACAGGCTCGGCCGGTCGGAGGTTCCCGTCAGGCCGGCCTGACAAGAAGAGTTCTCTCTCTCTCTCTCTCCCCCCTCCCTCTCTCTCCCCCCTCCCTCCCTCTCTCTCTCTCTCTCTCTCTCTATATATATATTATATATATAATTTGGATCAAATAAAAAAAGTCTTAACGTGTAAAATGAGAATTAATCTCAGCCGTCCAAAACGTCGATCTGATGCACAATAACCCTTATCTGATGCACTTTCGAATAGTCCTGGACTCGGGCCGGTTCGGGCCCGGTTCGGGCCTGGGCCCGGCCGGGCCTCGGGCCAGGAAAGGGGAGGCCCGAGCCCGAACCGCCGGTGGCCGGTTCCGGTCCCGGTTCCGGGCCAAACCGGGCCGGGCCGGGCCGGGCCGAACCGGCCCAATAATTTTTTTTTTTTTTTTGTTCTCCTATTTAATCCCCTACCCCTCCCCCTCAACCCCCAACCATCCCAAACCACCTCAAATGGCCCAAAATACCTAATCCAACCTAAAACTTAAAAAAAATTTCAAAAAAAAAAAAAAAAAAATTAAAATCCGGCCCGGACCGGGCCCGAACCGGCCGGGCCGGTTCACCAAAACCTGGGCCCGGGCCCGAACCGCCCAGCAGCCGGGCCGGGCCGAACCGAACCGAGGGACCCACCGGGCCCCGGGCCGGGCCGGGCCAAACAGTAACCGGGCCGGGCCGGTTCCGGGCCGGGCCGCCCGGCCCGAGTCCAGCACTACTTTCGAATAGATCTTATTTGATGCACTTTTCGAAAAGTGCATTAAATAAGGTCTATTTGAAAGTGCATCAAATAGGGATTATTGTGCATCAAATTGACGCTTTGGACGGCTGAGATTAATTCTCATTTTACACGTTAAGATGTCTTCTCATTTGAACTCATCCCTATATATATAACATTTCTAGATGTGTTTATTTAATTGTTGCAATTGTATTTATTTTAATACTTATAATAAATATCTTTAATGTATATGTTAACATATTAATACATACATCTTTATGCTTATAATAAATATTTTAGTCTTGTATTTGAAAACATTTTTAATAACAAACAAAAAAATAAAACTTGGACCGGACACAGCCCTGAACCAGCCAGTTGCCAGGGACTAGACAATACCTCTTTTAATAGGTCTCGGCCCCATGCCCCTGTTAAAAAAACTGGGAAACCATGTTGGTTCCTAGTATGGCGATTTGAACAAACTTGGAACCGAACTGTTTCACCCCTACCTATATGGCGCATATAGGAATGGACTAACGGTGGGCGTAGCTCAACTGGTAGCAAGGGAGTGTCACAAGGGTTTGGTCTCGGGTTCGAATCCAAGCAACTACGATGAGGGGTTACTATGCTGAAACATGCACAGGACTTCTGCAAGTACCGGGGACAGAGCCTCACTCTCTATCTGTCAGATTGTGATTATAGTCCAATTTACATTCCCCTATCGTGTCGTCCGGTCGGTGTTGGGGGCCCTCAGGGATAGGATGTCATCCTTTTTTTTTTCATATAGGAATGGACTCAATTCGATCCCGGTCGTGGGGGTGGGGTGGGGTACGTGAATTGAGAATGACATCAATTATTCCGGTTATGATACCTTTTTAAAGGGAACATAATTTTAAGGAAAAATTGATAGTAATAATCCCAACTATTGGCGATCCGCTCATAATAATCTCAACTATTGATTATTACAGAATAATCCCAACTTTAGGGACCTTCCGCCAATAATGGTCCCCATGAATAAATTCTTGTAGTTTCTAAAGTGGATGAGATGAGATATAACAAGTAATCCCTATAAATAATCTCAACTTTTAATTTTTACGCTTAATTTCTATTTAAAATTCACTTTTTATAGAGGTAATATATGGTCATGGACCATTATTGGCGGATAGTCTATATAGTTGGGATTATACAAAAATAATCAATAGTTGGGATTATTTTCAGCAGACCAGCCATAGTTGGGATTATTGTTTTCAATTTTTCCTAATTTTAAAAAATACTTTCTCCGTTCGTTTTTAGTTCCAACATTTCCTTTTTCACGTTTGCCAACGCACAACTTTGATCGTCATTATATTTAATCCCGTATTATTAAAAATAAAATAAAAATCAGATTATAAAACATAGTAGTGAGACAAATTTAACAATATTTTTCAAAGAAAAATAATTCACATGCATTAACAAATATGATGTAGTCAAAGTAAAGTACATGAATAGTGTATATATTCCAATGTTGCAACTAATGCGATATGGAGGATAGTATAAATTATCTTTCATGAACAAAAAATAAAATAAACTTTGGAAATAACATTTAATAATACCAACTATTTGATTATATAATAGAGAATATTACCCGAAATAGGACTAAAAAGGTTTGAAAATTCCAAAAGAGGACTGCGAAGTTTTTATTCCCAAAATAGGACTAATTAATGTTATGTTTTGACAGTACCAGACTTCAAAGATGGCGGTATTTTTCAAACTTGACAGTAATTGTTCCTATTTGGGAATAAAAAACATGACAGTCCTAATTTGGAATTTTCAAACTCTTTTAGTCCTATTTCGGGAACTTTCCCTATATAATAACAGTGATATATAACAACTTTTCAATTAGTTTTTGATGTTGTTTTGTAAATGACTGAATTTCTTATTGAAAAGTGCCTCCATAATATTTTTGTTATATATTCAAATAGTTGATATTATTAGAAATCATTTCGAAAGTATACACGGAGTTTATTAGTTGTTCATAAGTGGTAGTTGGTATCATTTAAAATTATTTTCCCTTTTCTAAATGCAGAGCGTACTTTTAAACCCTCATGATCCCCTCTATAGTCCATACTCTTTTTTAGTTTTTAGGATGTTTTTACTTGGACTGTAATTCGTCTCAGACCAGATCTGAACAGATGAAACCAGACCAGCCTTAGATAGTTATAAAATACAAAGAAACCAGACCAGAACAGTAAATTACAATCCAAGTTAAAACATTTTTAAATGGATTTGCCTGTCTTTTAAAAGGTTTCCAATATCGGGACCAGATCGACCAGTCTCTATGACTCTATCACAACAAGAGTCGGTCTCCTAACCAAACCACAAAACCAGTATAACTAGCCCCACTAAGAGCATCTTCAATGCTGATTCGTGAACGGTGCATACGTGGCATGAGAGATAGCCAATTAAAAAATAATAAATAGAATATCTTTCTCCTTATTTGAAGGATCTTAAATCATTTTGATAAGTTTTTCTTCACAATGTCAAACACAATGTCTAGATGTAGACATTGTGCTTGACATTACAAAGGAAAACTTACCAAAAACACATAAAACTGTGGAAAGAATGAGAGAGAAATATCATAAATTCAATCTTTTGTGTCGATCTCTCTCATGCCACGTGTGCACCGTGCACATTGTAACATTGGAGATGCTCTAACAACCGGTCCAGGACCATGGTCTGGGTCCACCAACATGATTATATATCTACCGGTCAGTATGTGAATGCTGTTCCATAAGCTAAAAGCTATGTATATATAATTGTCTTCTACGAATATAAGTGCAACCAAATAGACATCAGTAAATTGTTTTTGACTTACTAGTAATTTCAATCTAATTGGATCCTTCTCAATTTGCCCTAAATTATGGTTGATATCATTTGATTTATGTTTTTTTTCTTGTTTCCCCACATTTGAAAGAACAGAAAAACAAAAATGTTATAGGTACCCCCATTTTTAGGTATCCCATTTTTACTCTCCTCTATTGTGTGGCCCAAATGAGGCAATACATTTAAGTGGGGCAACTCATTTAAATGTGGGAAATTTTCACAAATAGGTTGAAAAGTGAAAATAATATCACTTTTGTCACCATCTAAAGTTTTTTTCAAAATTAGGCTACTTAAGCGTTTTCTTTCATAAATGGACCATGCTTCAGTATGCACTCCTTCAGAGTTCGGAGGTCGCCAAGTTCCGTATCCTTGCTCCCGATTTGAGAACCTGCATATCCATATTCCAAGTGGGCTAGTTATTGAACTCATAAAGTTCTAGTAATTACTACGTATTCTTTTTCTAAAATAGAATAAATTGTAAACATGTTTATATTTATAAACATAAAAAAAAATATAAATAATTGGAAAGAAAATATCAGTCTTAAAACAAAATTAATTAAGAAAGTAAAGAAAAATTCAAAGCAAAAATAAAAATTTCAAACAAAGTTGTAATAAAAATGCCGATTGAACCTATAAGTTAAATTTATAAAATAACTATGAAATGTAAAATAAAATGTTCTGAAACTATTAAAAATATGAAACATAATTAGAGAATTCGTGAAAGATTACTTGTTTAAAATTGGAATATATGCAAAATAAAAAATCTGTAAAATTCAAATAAATATATAAATTGAAAATATTCAAAAATTTCAAATTAAGTAAAGACTATTTAAAGTAAAATATAAATAGAAAATAAAATTCATAAAAATTAAAAGTAAGAAAACCAATCAAAGCTCAAAAGCGTGTGACATTTTAAAAAACCTAAACGCCTAAAAGTTAAAGACAAAATATGTAAAATAAAATATAAAAAAGTTTTAAAATTATAAGAAAACCATAAGAGGCATTTCAAGATTTAATGAAAAGAGTAAACTTTAAAAAACTGGAAAACACAAAAAAATACCTACGAAATTTAAATAAATGTTTAAATATGAAAAAATCAAATAAATATATAAATTTATAAAATAAGATAAGAAAATAAATTCTTAAAAATGGAAATTAAATTAAATTAAATTATAGAACTTGTAAAATTGAAGAAATCGGAATCAAAAACATGAAAAATGGAAATTAAATGTAAAAAAATTAAACCTGAAACATTTTGAAAAGTTAAAAAGATGAATTTTTTGACTCCATACTTTTCATAAGGTTACAAAATTTAGTAAGTATGATTATCATTTTGATGTTAGTTTTTGTTTTGTATTGTTTCTTTGTGTTTATTGTTGTTGAAAATTTTGAAATTCTTGTTTTTCATTGTTTTTTCTTGTTGTTCATATTCATTAATTGATATTTAACATTTTGATGTTTTTTTATATTGTCTATATATAGATATTTCTATTTTACAGATGTAGAAAAACAAATACAAATCTAAATAAACAACAAAAAACTAGTAAGAAACAATGTGCAACAAAAAACAAGATGCAACAAAATGAAACACGATGCAACAAAATGAAACAAAATGAAACACATGTGATACAACAAAAGGAAACAAAAAAAATATGTAATAGTTTCACAAAGAATATGCAGTACAATTCAATCAATCATTTCAAATTATTACATTTATCGATCATATCATTTGCCTTTGTTTTATCTTTTCTTCTCTGGTATGTCACCCGTAATGAGACCAGTGTTAGTGTGCCTCAGCAAAGAGAAATCATTGTTATTCTTCATACCAGTTGATGGTGGACTTCTTCCCTACAGAATATCAATCTTTTAAGTAAAGGAAAAAATATATTATTTGTTTCATTAAAAAAAAAACACTTCAGAATGATAATGCCCAGGGGCCAAGCCAAGTTGCAAAATGAGGTTAGAACCTGGGTTGCCCAGGTATATGTTCTTCAGATGAGGAGGGCATGTTTGTACAAAAGTGGATGTGCACTTTTGAATATTCAAGAGTGGATGTACACAAACCATTTCTTATTGAATTCCTTCATTCAAATGTGGATATCACAATACAAAGGCAAACTGATTTTGAGAATTGTGTGATTAAAAAACACATAAGGTATTAATCCTTCTGAATAAGGCAAAGTCATAGCAAATAGCAAATACTCTATTAACAAACAAAGAAGGAATTTTATTTATCACCCAAATTGATTAAATGTCTAAATAAGGTTGAGCCAAAATACAGATTTTACAACATTGTACATTAACATAGCAAAATATAATAAAATAAAACACATTATTTAATCCTAGAAAATATCAAAAGTTTGATGAATATAAATAAATTTGTTCCCAAAATCAGATGGAACACCTCTAGATGCCAAATCAGAAGCAAACTAACCAGAAGTGGAAATGAAGAGTACTTGAACAGAAACAATCAATGAAATTCAAGAGAAAAGCTTGGAACTCACCGGTTATTATTTTACAGCAAAAAGGTCGGAATACTGCGGTAGTAGTGATCAGGTTTATAGATACGAAGAAATCCACATGTGGAGTTGCATTGATTTGAATTCCAGAACCGTCTATGGTTGCTGCTCTCCAAAACAGACCGCCAGTCGCCGGACGGTCGCAGCCCTAGACGGTACCGAACGAAAGACCGGACATGCAGATAATTGAAAGTTGGACTACGCACCCACGGAGTATCCCTGTCGTGATGCTAAAAACTCCATTGCTGCCCCAATCTCTGCTCCAATGGCGTGTCCCGATTGTCCTCCAAACGCTCAGATGATGTTCTCAGAGGGAGACTCCGATTCGATGGAAATCGCCGGTCTGGAGCTTCCATCCCCAAGTCGCCGATCTCATCCCTTAAGAGGGAAGCAAAACTAACTCAAATAAATCTTAAATTCGTATATAGAGGGCCATCAATTGATGATAGACTCAGATTGTAAAAGTAGAATATGGAGTCGGTGATTTGGGGAAGAATCTCGAACGGCAAATTTCGACGGATCGGTGAACCCGTTTGGGAGCCACATCCACCGGGAGATTGGAGGAAGACAGGGAGACGCCGTTGGAGTAGCGCTAGGTAGACCTGTACAAAACCGGGCCGGCCCGCCCGGCCCGCCCAGCCCGCCCGCACAAATTAGCGGGCTTGGGCATATATATTTACCCACCGGCCCGGCCCGTGCCCGGCCCGCAACAACATATGGGCGGGCTTGGGTTAGGTTGTCGGCCCGTTCGGGCCGATAAGCCCGGCCCGCTACATTTAGTATATATACATATATATTTTTATATATACTAGTTTATGTATTTATTTACATGTACACATGTATATTTTTATATTTACTAATTTATTTGTATACATATTTATAGTTTATTATATTTAAATTTAAGTTTTTAGTTCTTAACAAATAGTCTAACCAATATAATATCTATTTTTGTACTTAACGATAATACTTTGTGCATGAATTTTAAATTTTAGATATAGTTTCTCATTATTATTTTTATGTAAATATTTTTTGTGTATGTGATGAAAGGCCTATATACATTATAAGCGTATTAGCAATTTTTTAAATGTTGTAATATTATTTATAAAGTATTAAATAAATTATATAATTTTGAAAAATTTAAAGTCTTCCCAGGCCCGGCGGCCCGGTGGACTACCCGGCCCGCTCTTACGGGCGGGTATGGACATGGGGTTGGGCCCGTTTTTGCGGGCCGGGCCGGGCCCGCCCACACACGATGGACAGAAAACTTATGAAAAGCCCGACCCGAGCCCGGCCCGAACCCGCTTTTGTGCAGGTCTAGCGCTAGGGACAGACGATGGTGTGCGTTCAATCGTCATCTAGCCCAGTCTTCATTCGTTCGGCGAGGTATAAGGCTAGATGTGAAGGGAGATGAAAGTACGAATAGATAGAGGAGGTTGGCTGAACAAATCTAAAAGTGAAATAAAAGAAATAAAACTTAAAGGAGAAAAGTTTATAAATGAAAACAGAAAGTAACGGAGACATAAATGATATGCTGCACATACAAGTAGACTTAACGGGATATTTCCACTTTAAATGTGGCTTCATTTGGACCACACAAAGTGTGGGGTAAAAATGGGGGTACCTTAAAATGGGTACCCAAAATGGGGGTACCTATAGCACAACTCATAGAAAAATGATACGTGGTATGAAAATCAACCCATTCTTTACGATTTATAAAAATGAAAATCAACCATCAGTCAGTCACATACTTACATAGCAAATCCATCATAAGAGAACGAAACATTTCCAAAGCAAAACTAAAGGCATAATCATCAAGTAAGAAATGCCTAATTCGAGAACACCCTTCTATCAAAATGGTTTGCCGTGAATTGCACAAGATATGGAGCTCAGCCTCCCTTCTTCACTGCCCCCACCGCGGAGGCAGAGGACAAGGTGGATGGTGGATTCCTTTTTGACATTGTAGTCCGCAAGCGTAAGGTGGTCCTCAATGAGCTTGCCAGAAAAGGCAAGGCGTTGCTGCTCTGGCAGCATGCCTTCACTTTCCTGAATCTTTTCCTTCACCCTGTAGATGGTTTCTGACGGTTCAACCTCAAGGGGAATCGTTGTACCCCTCATTGTCTTCACAAAGATTTGCATCGCCAGCTCCCCAGCTGTTTCCTTCTTCCAGTTACGCTTTCTCAACCCAACCAAATCAACCAATTTCACCTTCAGCCTAGAAGACAAATCTTGGCGGTTTGACATCTTTACCATCTCTTCAAAATACGAATCCATTTGCTCTTTCTTAGATCCAGAGGGGTGGTCCAGGAATTCGCCAAAGGTACGCATCATGTGGTAAAGGAGTTCAATATCATCTTCGTCTGGTTTCTCAGCCTCTCCAGCGAGCAAATTTACAATGCATCTATGGATAGGGATGGACTCAACCGGGCCGGCCCGGCCCGGAACCGGCCCGGCCCGCCACTGTGCAGGCCCGGCCCGGAACCGGGACTGGTGAACCGGTTCGGGCTTTGACCCGGCCCGGGGGGGTTTGGCGGTTCGGGTCCGGTTCATTTGTTTGGTGGCCCGGCCCGGCCGGTTCGGGCCCGGGTCGGGCCTAACGGTTACTTTTTTTAAAAAAAAAAAAAATTTTGTTTTTCAGCCAAACAGGCCTTATGGCCGTTGGCTTTCAACCCAAACGGCTCTATAGCCGTTGGGAGCCTTCCAGGGGGTCCCGGGTTGGGGGGTGGGGGGTGGGGGGGGTGGGGGGGTGGGGGTGGGGTACTAAATATCTATAAATACTCCATTTTTTCTATACACTTTACTACACATCTTCTCCAAATATCTCTACTCTCTAAATCTCTAATCTCTATTCTCTATTAATCTTTCCCATCTTCATCTTCTCAATTTCTCAAATTTATTACTACATATATTATATTTATATAATTTATTATCTACTTATATTAATATCTAATTATTATATTATTGTTACTTATATAAGTATATTTATTTACTTATATTCACATATTACATATACTTAATATATACTTATATTAGTTATACATATATTAAAGTATAATATATAAGTGTATTACTCAACTTATAGTAATATACTTATATATTAAAGTATAATATATAAGTGTGTTAGTCATCTTGTAGTAATATTAACATAATATTATCTACTTATTATCTACTTATAAATATATATTTACTACATATATAAGTGTGTTAGTCATCTTGTTAGTCATCTTATATTATATATACTATCAACATAATATTATCTACTTATTAATTTTGTTTACACACTAATACATTCTTCATTAATATAAAAGTTGTTAATTGTTGCACTTATCATTTTAGACTTTTAGTATTAGTTCATTGCTATAAAAGTGGTTAATTGGTAGTTGTTAGTTTATTGGAAATAGTTACATTAAAAATTGTTAGACAAGAATTCGAAATTAATTGTTTACTTGTTAAACTAGTTAATTGTTACATTTCTTAATCTCCTCTAATACTAGTTAATTGTTACATTTATTATTCTCCTATCAAACATTCCCATTAATTTTGTTTACACACTAATACATTCTTCATTAATATAAAAGTTGTTAATTGTTTCACTTATCATTTTAGACTTTTAGTATTAGTTCATTGCTATATAAGTGGTTAATTGGTAGTTGTTAGTTTATTGGAAATAGTTACATTAAAATTTGTTAGACAAGAATTCGAAATTAATTGTTTACTTGTTAAACTAGTTAATTGTTACATTTCTTAATCTCCTCTAATACTAGTTAATTGTTACATTTATTATTCTCCTATCAAACTAGTTAATTGTTAATTATATTATAGTTGTTCGAAAATTTATCTACTTAATATATTAAGTGTATTCCTCATCTTATAGTCATATATTTATATTATATATACTATAAACATAATATTATATATTACTAGTTAATCTACTTATTATCTACTTTTAAATATATATATTTACTTTATCTACTTATACACTTAATATAAAAGTAGTTAAATTTCTCCTATCAAAATAGTTAATTCATTGTTACATTTATTATTCTCCTCTAAATTTCATTGCATTGTTACATTTAATGTCTAGTTAAAATTTCTCCTATTGAACTAGTTAATTGTTATTTATATTGAAGTTGTTCAAATTTTATAATAAAAGTTAATTTAATTGGTACATTTTAATTGTTACATTCTAGTCAATTTAATTGTTCGAATTTAATTGTTACATTGTAGTTCGATTTGTTAGATTTGTATTTGAAATTCACTAGTTTAATTCTACTTCGAATTTAATATTTGTTATATTTTTAAGATGGAACGTGGTAGAGCTTCAGTAGATATGGGTAACCTCCGCCGCAACCGAACAAAGGAGATTGCGAGGAATCATCCAAGCTTGCAGAAAGGTAAGGGACGGGCCGGGGCTTCATCTCAAACCCGAGATGATTTTGATGCGGATTATAACCAAAGATATGGGTCTGCGATGTCCGATGAGCAAGTAGAACAACTATTACAACAAAATCAAGGGGCCTTCTTCCATCAACAAAACATCCCGACCATTGACGAAGAAGAGCTCGAGGATGATGATGCGGAGGAGAGGGATCCGCAAACGGTCGAGCACGAGGTTCATGGCACACCGTACGATGATGAAGAGCAAGCGGAAGTGGCTACTTCTTCCCAAGGCGGTGAGAAAGCTGAATCAGTCTTTAAGGCAAATTTTACAAAATTTAAAGACCCCCAAACCGAGATATGGTACGCCACTTGCAAGCATTGCCCAAAGAAGTATAACTTGGGAACTTCTGGAGGGTACGGGAGCGCCACAAGGCATCTTAAGGCCAAGCACCCGGCGGAATATGCGAAATCAGACAAAGGCAAGGGAAAGCAAACACAAATTTCAAGATTTGGAAGTGGCCAACCCTTCGGTAATTTCTCCTATGATGATCAAAGACATTTGACTGGTATGTCACATTTGATTGTTGAAGAAAATTTGCCTTTTATTTTTTCCGAAAGTCTTGCTTTAAAAGAATATGCTCAAGGTACTTTAAATCCTCAATTTCGAAACTATAGTCGCAAAACAATAAAAAAAGAAGTTATAAGGCAATATGTTTTGGAAAAGGAAAAATTACAAATATTTTTCGCAAACTTTGATGGCCGTGTTAGCATATGTAGTGATATATGGGAGGATACTCATCATCATTTATATTATTTGGGTTTGACTGCACATTATATTGATGATGATTGGTGTATGCATAAACGTGTTCTTGCTTTTCGTGAATTTAATGATCGACACACCGGCGATAATATTTATATTCTCATTGAGCGTATTTTAGTTGAGTATAATTTGATTGATAAGGTGTTTGCTATTGGTTTTGATAATGCTACTAATAATACTGCGGCTATTCCTAGATTGCGTGAATTGTGTGGTTCATCTTCTTTGATGGGTAGGTTTTTTCATCAGCGTTGTGCATGTCATATTTTAAATTTATGTGTAAAGGACGGTCTTGCGGCGTTGGGAGATGCTTTGGAGGTGGTCAAGGGGGGGATTAAACTGATTTGGGCTAGTAATCCACTTAAGATGCAATGGAGAAATTATTTGAAAGAAAGACGTGTCAAATATTGTGCTTTTCCTAAAGATTTGTCTATTCGTTGGAATAGTACTTATAATTTAATTAAAGTGCTTATTAGATATAAAAACCATTTTCCCGCTTTTTTAAGAGAATATGCTAACTATATTATAAACCCGGCCGATATCGACACTTGTGAAAAAATTGTGAATGTTTTGGTGTTTTTTAATAATGCCACTGAAACTTTTAGTCATGTTTATAAACCTACCGCAAACCAATTTTTTGTTGAAGCTGTTAATCTCGCCGGCGCTTTTTCTGAATTCTCTGACGCCGCTTACGTTAGTTATTTTTGTGACTTCATGAAACAAAAGTTTTTAAAATATTATTCCTATATTCCGCATATATATGGTATTGCATTTGTTCTTGATCCTCGTTTTAGACTTTATTCTTTGGAGAAATGTTTAGATTACTATTATGCTTCTTTTTTTGGTCCATTGCCTATGTACGACGACAAGGCCATAGACCCTAAACAACAATTCCAAGAGGTTAGTAATTTATTATATCAATTATTTAATGAGTTTCATGCACAATATGGTAACGCACCCCCTCCCCCGCCACGAACATCTTCTTCATCTAAAGGAAAATCAATTTTCAAATCTGCATTTGGCAATCTTATGAAAAAAAGTAAATCAACTCCGGTTAATGAACAAAGCTCGATCAACGAGCTTTCTTTGTATCTAACATTTCCTGTTGATTATGAAGAAGGGGATGACTTTGACGTTCTTCAGTGGTGGAAGGAAAAAGAGAGAACGTTCCCGATCTTATCAAAGATGGCTAAGCAAGTGCTAGCAATGCCGGTATCAACAGTTGCTGTGGAACAAGAGTTTAGTGCGGCCGGCAACGTCCTAACGGATTATAGAACGAGATTAAGCGCAAACTCTCTTGAGACGCTTGTTTGCTTCCACGATTGGTTGAAGGCCAAACGTAGAACTCAAGAAATAAGCATTGAACCCACTCGCCACTTTATGGAAGAAACAACTGAAGATGGAGGAAATTCTAATTGATTCATACTTCATTACTTATTATAAAGTGTATTTCATGTTTTTATTTTTACTCAATTTTCAATTGTACTACAAATATCAAATAAATATGTTTTACCCTTTTTTATGTCCAAGTAATATTAATTTAATTTTGGTATCAAAAAAAAAAAAAAAAAAATTAAAGCCCGGGCCCGGCCCGGCCCGGCCCGGACCCGACCGGGTCGACCCGGCACGAACCGGACCCGGTATCACCCCGGGCCGGTTCCGGGCCCAACAATCCCCAAAAAAAGCCCGCCCGGGCCCGGCCCGGAACCGGAACCGGCCCGGCCCGGGTCCATCCCTATCTATGGATAGTACTTTCGTTTATCAGCTTTTTCTTGTGTAATTCCCCAATTAGTCTAATATTCCCGAGCTTTCTCCTCCTAAGCGTCCAGTTTTGATTTCGAGATGCATAATCTCGACTAGCATTTTTGCATCTATCCACACCTCTCCTCTCGAATTCCTCCAGGCAGCGATTAATAAGTAATTTACTAAAAATAAATGTCTCATCACCCGAAGAACACAGAATAGGAGGCATGATGATGTAATTTAGTTTATGACAAATGTCTGCTAAGATTTCGCAGAAACTATGCACCATTACAGCTTTCTCATATGCCCGTGAAACCAAATCCAAAACTGTGACATCATTTTTCATCTCCTCCTCCCTATTTGTCTGACCAATGTTGTTCCTGAGAACCAACTCTCCTTGACCGAAACATGAACCAGCAGCAGCAGGAGGGAAAGCATTAATGAAGACATGCACTGGCTGGCAAAGAAATGCTGCTTCCAAAAACCATTCCCATGATTGATTGTCAGTGAGTGGAACAGACACAAACACAACTTTATCCCCAGGAATCATCATAGGGTACCTTCCGAACAAAGCAAGACAAGTCTTCTCTTCATTGGTGTTCATTTCAGCATGCACTTTAGCCACAAGCTCATCGTGCCCAATAGTGCGGCGTAAGAAACACAGTCTTTTGGGAGGCGCTGAATAATCTATTGACCCGAGATCTCCACGGTGTATCGTATCGCCTCCCCAAAATAGTAGTAATGCAAGTTGATCATCATTACCTAAATTGCATAATTCAAAGTTACTACATAGTATGTATATATATATATATATATATATATATATATAGAGAGCAGTCTTCCGGTCAGGAATTCCTGACCGGAACCGCCGTCCGGACGGCGGCGTTTGGCCGCCTTCCAGGTGGAATTTTTCGATGAAATTTTTATGTAATGTTCTTCATCAAGTCTAGTTTATCCAAAAAAAAATTCAGCCAAAAACTCATTCGGGAAGGTTGTCAAATGATTTTTGCAAGTTAACTGGTCCGGAAAATACATATTCCGGACGAGTTAACTTGCAAAAATCATTTGACGACCTTCCCGATTGAGTTTTTGGCTGAATTTTTTTGTGGATAAACTAGACTTGATGGAGAACATGCTATAAAAATTTCATCAAAAAATGTCACCGGGAAGGCGGCCAAACGCCACCGTCCGGACGGCGGTTCCTGTCCGGAATTCCGGACATGAATAAAATTCTATATATATATATATATATATATATAGATTTAGGTTCATGTGAGAACTTAATCTTAGGAGAGTAAAAAAGAATAGATATCAACCATTAGATCATCTTTTAATTCTTGCGTGTGATTGATCTCCCAGAAGGTTATTGATGTCATTTTATTCCTCCAATTCCATATATACCGTGATTTCTAAAATGGTTATCCACCTCCTCCGCAAAAAAATATTGACTTTCCTTGAATGTCTTATTCAATGATTTAATTCCATTCTTACTACTTTTCTTTTTTCTTTTTTATATTTTACGTACATGTCTATGGCTTCATCAATCATTTCACATCACCATATGCCATGGATCATCGCTGCAAGATTTTTAGAATATTATATTATTCTTAGTAATTTATTGTAGGCATTCAAAATTGTTTTGTAAAAATATTATTAATAAAAAATGTGAATAAAAATGTGTATATTTTTGTGCACATGTAAGTATAGATTGTTGAATTCACTTTTTTGATTATTTAAATTTATTTATATTGTGTTGTTACTGAAGCACTTTAAAATCTATCTTCATTCTTGATGCCTTGATGAATTAATTAATTGAGGTCTTATTAAATATTAATGCATTTTTTGTTGTTCATTTCTCCATTAGTGCACTAGCACGATTACTTTCACGCACTTTTGACACCTATTTTATCAAATATATTGTTGAACTTTGATGCAATTATTATACTTTATTCATGCACTTCTGAATATATTTTAATGCACATGATTAAAGTGCATTTTATTTTGTTAGAATGTGCCAACATATTTTTTTTTCAAAGTGTGATATACTAATGCACTTTTATTTATATTAAAATGCACATGATGACTGTTAGTTTACACTCGTGCATATTTATTTTCATTTTATTTAAAAATATATGAAAGTGCACAACTAAAAGGAGTAAAATGCAGATCATAAAAAGTGCAGGCTAAAATTTGAATATGATGCATTATTTATTTTAGAAAACGAAATTAACATTCAATTGAATTATTTGCGCATGGATTCAAATAAAAGTGCACTTATTTAATATTGGAGTGCAATATTAGAACTATGATGTATTATTTATTTTAGAAAACGAAATAAACATTCAATTAAATTATTTGTGCATAGATTCGAATAAAAGTACACTTATTTAATATTGGAGAGCAAATGAACAAGCCACGAAATATTACACCCGAAAGAAAAGGATTTTAAAATAAGTTAACCAAAAGAAATGTACCATAGAGTTTCAACTAAAAGTGCAACTATTCAATGTTTGAGTGCAAATGGCTAATCAACAAAATACTACATCTGGAAAGAAAATAAAATAAAATAAAAACAATTAAAAATCTAATAAAGAGTTTTATAAATTAGTTAATCGAATCAAATGTGAGAGAATATCAATTTTGGTTATAAAGCTAAATAAGATTAAAAAAAAAGTACTAGAATAAATTATTTTAATCATGAGGGAGTTACTATGCATTAATTACTATCCGAATTTGTAGGATAGCTTTCCATAATATGTAACGGATCATCAACTATTTTTTAATCTTTTACCTAAATGACCTTTACCTATTATTATTGTGTGTATCTATCCAAATTAAATCCTAGCATGTGCACATCATGTGCCATTTTTAATTCGTATTGTCTTTTTTGTGCCACACGATTAAGTGAAACAATGGCCAGATTTCATTCTTTTTCCCTCTCCTGGGAATCCGTTCTCACAGGAACCAACCCCTATATATATATATATAGGACAATGCTAAGGTAAAGTAGGCCTAAGAATTGTAATTCTTAGGCCTCTTTCATTTGAGGTGCTTCCGGGTCGAATTATTTGATGAAATTTTGTGAGCATATTCTCCATGGATTGAAGATGATGTCCACCAAGTTTCACAATAAAATTCAATCGGGAAGTCATTTAAATAAATTGTTGAAAAAAAATTGTATTTTATATATGTAAAAACCTGCGCAATTTTGAAAAAATTATTAAACCGACTTCCCGATTGAATTTTTTTCCGAAATTTGGTGGGCATAATCAACACTTCATGGAGAACATGCTCACAAAATTTCATCAAAAAATTCATTTCAGAAGCACCTCAAATGAAAGAGGCCTAAGAATTTCAATTCTTAGGCCTACCTTACTTGAATATTTTCCTATATATATATATAGGGGTGAGATCACATACTAACCATTCCTCCCATGCTAACCTACAAACTATCAAAAACGGTGCATCTTTACATTATTTGTACTGCATATTGAAGTTCAAAGTGTTGCATATTATTTGTACTGCATATTAAAGTTCAAAGTTTTGCATATTGTTTTTATTGCATATTGAAATTCACAGTGTGCATCTTTACATTATTTGTACTGCATATTGAAGTTCAATGTGTTGCATATTATTGAGTTAGTAAGTTAGTATTTTAAGCATGGTTAGTATGTGATCTCTTATATATATACTCCCTCCGTCCCAAAATGGTTGGCCAAATTTCCTTTTTTGGCCGTCCCAAAAAGGTTGGCCATTTCCATTTAAAGTAAGAAATACGTGGCTAAAGTTAATTCTCTCTCCTCTGCACAAATTTCAACCACACAGTTTTTACTTTATTAATCCACGTGCAAGTCAACATTGGCCAACCATTTTGGGACGGAGGGAGTATATGTTTGTATGTATATATATATATACACACACACATACGAAGTCACAACTGAACAGCTAGACTCTGAACATACAAAAGTTCATCATACGGAGTATTATATTAGTCCATGCTTAGGACAACAACAACAACACAGGCCAATGATTAAGATGCATCCATACAATTTAATTCCATAAACAAAGTAGTGGTTTCATACCTGACATCTTTTCTGCCCTTGCCTTTACACTTCACGTACAGTAGTATGCCCTAAAAAAGTGAAATAAAATTTAGAATTCTTTGATTTCTCTGATAATAGTACAGCTCTTACACACATATACAAATATCCTTCAAGCCACGAAGGGTTAAGTGTGAAAATACCGAGTAGCCTCACATTTCTCAAGGATAAAAAGAAAAAGTTTGGGATAGTCCCAACAGTTTTTTATACTCTTTAAAGTAGCAACGTCGTATACAAGGAAAAATTAAAACGGCAGTCTTTCATAAAACTGAATGCTGATAAGGACCCATCCCGCACAATTACAGAACAAAAAAAACTAATCAAAATGGAGACTGAATTCGTTTGAATCACTAAAAATAACTAAAACGAATGAGGTAGTTGAAGAAGAAGAAAAATTCGAAGTGAATTGTACAGATAAAATGAATCAAAACTGCATAAATAAGGGATTAAAATGTAGAGAAGAGTTAAATATATCAAATTTATTTAGCATCAAAATACCATAACTCGGTCGTTAAATGGTATCATTGTCCAGAAAAGAAAAAATATTGTGTTTTTTAAGAAAAAGAAGAAGAGTATCTTCTAATGTCATGAGCCGAAAACACTGGCAGGCCCCAAACTACGCACATTTAACGCATCATCACAATTCACAGTAAATGAGGCGTGGAGTACAAATGAAAGCAGGAGAAATCTTACAATCGATCGCAGCGAAAGGCCGGTGCCGGATTAGCTCTCTACTACGCTTAGTTGAACCGGGGATTAGAGGAGACGGCGAATGATGGATGGGATGAAAACTGGGACTTAGGGTGGGTAGGTCAATCGTACACGGCCCATGCTTCGAAGGGTGAGTCTCAGATTTGATTTTCTACCCCTCCGGTTTTTAATAAACTTCACGCTTTCCTTTTTTGGATTGTCTAAAATAAACTTCACACTTCCTTATTTCCTTTTTGGCAAAGAAATCTACATCAAAATAGTGCCAAACAGTGCCAAACAGTGTCTCTAAAGTGTCAAACGGTGTCAAACAGTTTCAAACAGTGTCTCAACAGTGTACTCTACATTAAAGTCAAATTTCTTTCCTTATTTTGTGTGAAGTTAAAGTGTGAAGATTAAATAAAACCTTAGGGAGTATTTTTTAAGGATTATTTTCTTGGGAATCAACTTAATTAGCATTAGTAAAAGAGAAAACTCTCAAATAAGCCCCCGTATTATATCAGAAAAGTCAATTAGACCCTTGTACTTTGAAAACACCCGATTAAACCCCTGAACTTCTACAAAACGTTCAATTGAGGGTTTTTAGTAGGTTAAGAACCGGTTTTCCGGTTAACTGCTCACGTGGCGGCCACGTGGCAGGCCACATCGCAATTAATTTATTTTTTCTTTATTTTTCACCTTTTTATTTTCCCTTTTTTATATCTATTTCCTTTTCTTTTTCCTGGTTCCCCTCTTCCCAAATTTAACCATCGTCCCCATCATTCCCCAATCCTCTACCCGTTAATTTGCCGTCCGTATATATTGTAGTTGTTCTGCGCAAACAAGAGGGGGAAAGATTGATTGTGTGCGCGTCGTTGTTCTCGCCGGATAAGAGTAGGAGTCGCCGCCGCCGCCTGATACCACGACGAAGAAGAAAGCCAACCGTGCTACTTGCCGGAGCACATCGCTGCACTGCGTCGCCAGAAGAGCAGAGGAGAGACGAGGATTCAAACGTCACTGCCGACCAGACTGACGAAAGCCTCTTCCGCTGAATCGAAGGTACAGAACAAACACGACTATTCTTGCCATAATCTCCTACGAACTCCATCAGCAACTCCGGCGATGGCAGACTCTCTTCTCGATGCGAATGGGAAAAACAGAAACAAAGAAACATAGAGAGAAAGAAAATAAAGAAGGAAAGGAAAAACAAAAAAAACAAGAAAGAGGAGTGGCGAAGGGGAAGTCAGGTCCCTGGGAAGATAGATGCGGATGTGAGGAGACAGAAAACCAGAAAAGAAAAGGAAAGAGAAAAAAAGAAACAAAGAAAAATAAGGTCAAAAGAAAATGACCGTCATGTGGCCTGCCACGTGGCCACTACGCGAGCAATTAACCGGAAACTGGTTCTTGACCTGCTAAAAACCCTCAATTGAACAATTTGTAAAAGTTCAGGAGTTTACTTGGGTGTTTTCAAAGTACAAGGTCCTAATTGACTTTTCTGATATAGTACGGGGGCTTATTTGACAGTTTCTCTTAATAAAATCAAAAGTCAAGCGGCATACCGCATACATGCGCATGACCCTCCGAGGAATGCACATGTGGCGTATGTGCCCACAACCGCTTGAGAGCAACCGTTCTTATTATTAACTGATTTTGTGTGGCCGTGTCCGTTTACGTAGGGTTTTGTTTTTCCCGTCGATCGCCGCCGATCGTGTGGGTGTTGTTTTTCTCTTCTTGTGCATCGACGATTATTAGCGCAAGGAAAAGTGTGATATACAAGAGTGAAGAGACAGCGAGTGTAGAAGCTTTCTGCGTTAATCCAATGGAGGAGTTCGTGGATCAATGCCACCAATCCGGAGATTTTCACAGGCAAAGACATATTAGGAGGCGGCACGGGCGACGAGCAGATGGAGAGCGGTAAAGGGTTGAACAAGGGAGAAGATGGATTTATGTATCCCCCCCTCCTGAACCGCCGCCTTGGAGAGATCGAGGTGTCAGGGCTTGGAAGATGATGTTTCAAGAAAACTGGCAGGAAGGAGTTTGGGTTTACAGTGATTTTATTTATTATGGTCTTATTTTCTCGTTATGTTTGTTTACATTTCTCTCTTTTTGTTGTTGTCTTTAAGTTTAGTTCTTCAATAATGATTGTCAATTCTGCTAGGTTTTTTAGTTCTTTAATTATCGCTACAAGGATCTATATGGCCAATGATTGCATTGTCACACCCGCTTGGTGGTTAGCGATTCGTATTGCTCTTTCAGGAGTGATCGTCTCTGAGTCTAGCCATAGGGTTGATAGTGCTAGTTGGTTAGGGATAGTTGTTGTCAATGTTGATCTATCTGAGTTTGTTGTAACGATCCGATTCCTATTGATATTAATATAAGTGGTTGGTTTGATGATTAAAAAAAATCAAAAGTCAAAGCATTCGAAATACAACTAGGAGCCTCAAAAAACCAAACCCGGCTATCAGACATAGAACTCGCCGCTCTAACCATCTCTTCAGCAACCGTGTTCGCTAATCGCCTAACAAAAGCAAAGGAGATATTGCTAAAACCCGAACTAAGATACGAGCAGGTTACTCCATTCGTCAACTTGAGTCTAATTCCAAGGAAGCGGTTTCGATTATGTTGGGAGTAGATGCGAGAAGATGGAGAACTGAGATTAAGGAAACCTTGCTCGATTTAGGCAACCCAGCTATTTCTTTTGGACATATACTGCGGGAAGGAAATGTGGTTGCCCATCATCTTGCTGATCTCAAATCGGCCCAGTTTAGAATTTTTTTCAGGCCAATAATGGATCTTCCAATCTTGGCAAATCGGGCCTATTATATG
Source organism: Cuscuta epithymum (assembly GCA_945859915.1). Lineage (NCBI taxonomy): Eukaryota > Viridiplantae > Streptophyta > Magnoliopsida > Solanales > Convolvulaceae > Cuscuta > Cuscuta epithymum. Next base: position 257,674 of record CAMAPF010000071.1, read on the forward strand.
GATATGTATGGAATTCCCTCTTTTAAATTTCTTTAGTGGTAAGCGTCAAACTGGGCTTTAGGGAGGTTTTGGTTTGGCCCCCCTCTCTCTATTGTGTTTTTTCAGAGGAATGCCTCTGAAGGGAGGTTTTTGTTTGGTCCCCCTCTCTTTTTGTACTTCGCTTACTTCTAATAAAATTCTGGCAAATGTCCCCCGACATTTGTCCCATTGATTTTGGTGGTTTGCCTTCCGGGGTAAAAAAAATAGCCCTTAACTTTAAATGTAAAAAAAACTTCTTGTTGACGAATAAAAAGCATGCTATAGTTGTTGAATATAGGGAAAATTACTATTATCCCGTGGCTCCTTGAAGTTATGTCATAATTATAAATGCAATCCAACATTTTCAAAAACCCAGAGTTTTGATTACTCTAAATGTTTTCCCCTCACATTAATATTTATCTAATTAAATTTCATATAACTCCCAAATTCAATAAGGTTTGTCTACAATATTTACTCTTAAAAGTAAAAAACAATTCATCATCATAGTTGTTGATCATTATTTTTTCTTCATAGCTGGTTGTGAAACGAATATTAATAATACAGGGGGTTTTGACGCATTTTTTGAATCACAGAAAGCTAATCAGGGGCCGTTCCTTGTGTGAGGCTGCTGAGGCATTGACCTCAGGGCCACAAATATTTTAAAATTTTAGCGGGCCAATATTTTAGATATCTTCCTATTACATATACATATATGTATTTTAATTATAAAAAACTGCCTTTGTTTGGTTATGAGATCAAAAGAAGACAAAAAGAGCTTGAAAACGGCAATCAGGATGACCATCTGTCAATCGTTCAAGCATATCTCCTTGTAGAAACATCCAAAAACACGATTCAAAGTCCAAATGAAATATAACTTCAAGGTCTACAAATAATATGAAGACACCTTTGCTAGAATCTGAGAGGAAGAAGGTGAAAACAGATGATGAAGTCAGATGATCCCTGTTGCGATTTCAGAATAAGACCTTCCACCATTTTGATCATATCTCTTGATTGAATGATTCAAATCCAATTCCGCAAGTTGTGGTGGATAGAGGACTTCATTATCTACAACTTTGATGAAGAAAGAATTTCCAAATTCGGAAGTTAAGTAGGCACGATCGTGCCCTCAAAGTTAGGCACGATCGTGCGTGAAGAGAAAAGCACAGTAGAGTTACTGCCAGCCAGGCACGATCGTGCCTGGAGGGAGGCACGATCGTGCCCGCCCAAAATGTGCGTTTTTGCTACGGAGGCACGATCGAAGGCACGATCGTGTCTGGCACCGTGCCTGCCTCCGGAAATCCCAATCCAACTCAAATTTCACCCGATTTTTATATTTAAACAGCCCGTAAACCCCCGTTTTCAAGGGGGGAGCTTAGAGGGAGTGCCTAGCACGAATTTTAGAGGCTTTTCAGCCTTGTTCATCAATCTTTTGGGATTCTTTGTAAGTTCCACCTTTTTAATTAATGACAATTAATTCTTTTTATTCGAATTCTATTGATTCTTCAATTATGAATTGTGAGTAGTTTTAATTAGGGATTTGGGATTGATGAAGGAGTTGATCATGATGTATGGCTAGTTTCATGATGGATTAATTGCATGAATGCCGTTTAATTTGTGTTTGAATAATTTAACTGATATCTTTTCTAACTTGGAACCGCGGCTAGAATTACAATTGCTTGTAAAATAAATTAAGAGAGATCTAATTTATTCTAGGACACTTTCACACACACTTAATCGTTCGCTAAGAGATTAGTAGCGATTAAGGGGCCACAAGCTCGCTCGTCTTGGCAATAATTTAGGAACTTGTCGCATGAGAGATCAGTCTGGTCCCCTAACTTATTGTACTCTACGCCGCGAGAGCGGTAAGAACTTAGTAATGATTAACTAGGCTCAATTGAATTAATTTCATGTGATTAAGCCTGATCTGCCAGAAATCTGATTACCCCGGAATCAATCTCTGTTCCCTTCGTCGTTAATTAGAAAGAACTCCCTAGTTTAATCGTTTTATTTGCATTTTAATTTTCCAGCAACCAATCTTGCATGACACATTTTTTTATTTCTTTTTAATCGTTGAATTGAATTAATTCTTGATTCCCTTTTATCTGTCCCTGTTGAGACGATACTCGTACTTACACCACTATATTACGATCTATTTTAAGTGCGAGAAAACTCACATCAGCGTGCATCTTCTAAATCTTCGGAAAGGATGGCGCCTTGGCCGACATGCTCGAAATTCCGGCGAAAGCCTTTTACACCTCTGTTGCCGCAGTGATGCCATCCTTGGCCGACGAGCTCAAAATTGCGGTATCCGTGTTCTACACCTCCGAGGCTCCGACTCCACCGAGCTCATGCATGGCAGCCGGCTTTTCAGAGTCACGTAAAAGAAAGGAAGAAAGGAAATCCAAATCTGATCATTTTTTTAAAGTTGGGGGGCTTAATTGGGTGTTTTTTTAGTTCGAGCGTTTAATTGACTTTTTTGATATACTACAAGGACCTAATTGACAGTTTCCCTTGAAAATTGCCTTTAAATTAGTATTATTCATGTAAAAACCCCTTTATGTACGTAGTACGGAGTATATTACAGTTCACTTTATTTATCTAAAAGTGATGTTGCAAAAGAAATTTTAGCTTCCATATTAACACATCTATAATTAATAGTCAATAATTTTTAAAAATGAACAAATGGAGTGGTGCTTTACTCTAGAGCTCAGATGGAAATATTTGAATATGATTCAATTTAAATCTTTTAATAACTAATATGAAAATATGAACTAGTAATGACCTTATTTGACAATCGGCTGTTAGCTGTTAATTGTTAGCTAATTATGATAGTTGTTTGACAATAGCTGATTGTGTTAACTGTTTTGATTAACTGGTTATATTAGCTTGTTGTCAATAACTGTTTGGTAAAATTAACTGTTTAAGATTAGCTGATAGAGTGTAAAAAGACGAATAAGAACATTAATACATATTTACAACACATTTATTATTTAAATTAGTCTTTCACCTAAAATCTAATACTCCCTCCGTATTTAAAAGATGGTTGCGTTTGATTATGGCACAAAAGTTAAGAAAGAATTGTAAGGGTAATGCATAATACTACCTCCGTCCCATTTTATGTGTCTTGGTTTGACTTGACACGGTTATTAATGAAGTGGTTGAAAAAGTAAAAGTTGTGGTTGAGGTTTGAGTATAATAATGTGAAATAGTGTAGACCACATATTTCTTTCCAAAAAAGAAAAGGAGACTCTTATTTTGGGACAACCCAAAAAGGAAAGTAGAAAATGTAAAATGGGACGGAGGGAGAGAAGGTGAAAAAGTAGAAAAAGAGGATAAAAGTAGAAAAACAATGGTAATTGAATATTTTTAAAGAAAAAATCTACCAAAAATGGAAAGTGTAAGGAACTTTTAAATATACATCAAAAAGGAAAGTGTAGTGCACTTTTAAATGAGTACTTCGCAAATGAAAGGTGTAGAAAACTTTTAAATATAAAAAAAATTGTACTAAGCTTTTAAATGAGTACTTCGTAATAAGTTTTGTTGGCTACCTGCCTACCTGCTTCAAAAAAAGTTTTGTTGGCTACAAGGTAGTATTGGCACCATGTACAAGGTTTTCAACTCCAAATGGAATTTAGAGTTGATGGGTTTGTCTTCACCGACCCACTTTTTGCTGCGCCGCTGGGTTAATATACACCCACAGGCCATAGCCACACATACTATACATATGCTACATACGCCAGGAATATATCAGGGGGAAATCGGGGATGTTAATCAAAAGGGAGAAAAAAACAGAGAGAAAATGGGAGAATCAAAGAGAGAAAATATGGAATTACGATTTTTAAAAATGAAAATAAGATTTCATCTCAAATACAAATAAATTAAGGGAAAAGGTGCAAATAAGCCCTCGAACTAACCGAAAAAGTGCAAATAAGCCGTTTTATAGGAAGCTCTGTCCGGTCGTCGTCATTTGGGGCGATTCCAGGTAGAGTTTTTTTATGAATTTTTTTGAGCATCTTCTTCACCAAGTATAATTTACCCATACCAAATTTTAGCTAAAAATTTAACCGGGAAGGCAACCAAATGATTTTCTGAATTATAATGCACTGTTTAACTGCTCAGTTATCTTCAAACATTTATTTGACTGCCTTTCCAGTTGAACTTTTAGCTGAAATTTGGTATGGGTAAACTAGACTTAATGAAGAAGATGCTAAAAAAAATTCATCAAAATATTCCATTGGGAACCGCCTCAAATGGCGACGGCCGGACAAAGCATCCTATAAAAGGGCTTATTCGCACTTTTTCGGTAAGTTCGAGGACTTATTTGCCCCTTTTCCCATAAATTAAATATGTACGATGGAGTGAGTTGTGAGTATGAGTTTATCATACGCATAGCGACAGAATTGAAGGAGAATAACCCAGATGAAATGTAGTAGAGGACATAAAAGGAAGAAAGGAATTAGCCGAGGTAAACGCTGCACTCCCAAGCGTTTTACTTTACGGCTGTTTTAGCTCAAACTAGGGCTGGGCGCGGGCCAGGTCGGGGCGGGTAATGCCAAATAAATGGAACCGCCGGTTCCATTGTACGGGTCGGTCCGGTCCGGGTATTGCAATTTTGAATATAGGAACCGGACCTTAACCGGCCCGTTTGAAACGGATCAATCCGGTTCTGGTTTTTCGATTCCTGTTTGTATTTCTTAAAAATAGTAACAATTTTTGAAGTTCCAAAAAATTAATAATATGGAGTATAGGGCATTGGAAAATCTCAAAATAACAACATACTCAACAACGTGCACATTTAACACAACTACACAAGTGACATGTCCTAGTCGATAGCTTCATATATTTAAGTTCCAAACATTCAAAGAAGTTCCAAAAATCAGCAACATAATCGCTGTTAAGTTCCCAAATCACAACATCAAAGGTCCAAAATAACAACATAATAAACCTTCAAAGAGTCCTAAATGACAACTTCAAAATAACAACATAGTTTACCTTCAAGTTTGTTATATTAGTAATATAATTATCACAATTTTACTAGAATAATAATTTTAGTAAAGGTTATAGTTGTAATTTTACTAAAATATAATTATCAATTTGTAATAGTTGTAGTAGTCTTAAATGTCTTATTGTTTCCTATCCTCAAGGGGTTTTCTATTCCTACAGATTTAGGAAACTAGTTAAACTAGTGAAACTAGCAAAAAATTAACTTCATCCCCACGCATAAAATTGAACTTCACAAATAATTTAAATTCACCACAAGGCATAAATTAGTTGTAAATTACTATACACTATATATAACGGGCCGGGCCAGGTACCCGACATTTTTCGATATTGGAACCGGCCCGGGTCTTTAAAAAAAATTACCTGACCCTACCCGGACCGTTTTTTAACAACAAAAATTGGAACCGGCCCGTTTTGAGAACGAACCGCCATTACCCAGACCGGACCGCGGTTCCAAGACCCGTTTGCCCACCCCTAGCTCAAACAGTTAAATCAACAAGCCATTTACCAAACAATGATATTAGCTTTTTAGATAGTCAAAGAAGCTAAAAATTGGCTGATCAGCAGGCCCGGTCCTGACATTTTATGGGCAAACAATAGAGATAATGTGGGCCTTACAGACAACATGTGAATGTTTATAATTCTTTTTATTAAAAAAAACTATAGGTAAATTAAGTAGTACACTTGTTACTTGCAATATAGAATTTTGAATTAGAAAAAGACGTGGAAGTTATATCGTTTATGGAGTAACGTCTTCATATTTCAAATCATGGTTTCACTAGATCAAAACAAACTGCAACTTTCTAAATTCTGAATATTTTAATTCAATCTTTCACTCACATGAGAGAACCAAAAGAATTTAGCAAAATATCATCAATGAATCATGGAATTACATGAGAGAAGTAAATGGAAAGATCAACATTTTTTTTTTGCAGCAGAAAGATCAACATTTATGCGCTAACACTTAATGAATCTAAAGAAATGATGGAGTCTATTCTCAAGGAATTCTGGTGTGGATGCTACAAAATTTTAGACTTTTGTAGCATGTAGATGTTGTTGAATAAAGAATTGAAAGTATATGACAAAATTAAATTTTATTTCATTTTATTTTAAATTTTCTATATAATGTATATATATTTGAAATACTTACGTAAATATATATAATTGGAAAATTTATGGGCCCTATGGGAGCAATGGGCCCTGGGCGCATGCCCCTTTGCCCATGCCCCAGGACCGGCCCTGCTGATCAGCCATTTTCCAAACATGACCAATATCTATTACAATGGATTATACGTAGTATTTAAATGAATACTAAATATAAATATGGATGTTTGTAGTTTTAACATACATCTTTATTGAATATAGGTTAATATATTCATAATCTTAAGAAAAAACTAATTATTTCTCATTGTGCATAGAAAATTTAATTTTTCCATAGAAAATTATTTTAGCCATGTGACTTGTTGACTATAAATTATGAAGTATATATATCTAGGGTGCGGATCAAATAAAAATCATTCTTCTCGTAAAAACTGCAAATCGTTTACTTTTTCTCAAATATGATGCACTATTAGGTTTCTATGTTACATTTTTTCACATGGATAATTTTTTTTTGACTTATTTACCAAAATGTCACTGCATTTTATATTTAGCATGGCTCGACCAAAGTTTAAAAAGTGAAACAGACCATCCTTAAAGATAAAGTGAACGGTTTGTGGTTTTCAAGGAAAGTGAGCAAACAAAACTTTGTGTACACGATACTGTACACCAATACTTGCACATATACTCCATAAATAACTAGAAGATGGCAGTAAATACTTGCACATATACTCCGTAAATAACTTAGAAGATGACAGTAAATATTGTCATATTACTCTTATTTCGGGAAGAAAAACATAGGAGTCTTATTTTGAAATTCCAAAGTCTGTTTACTCCTATTTTGTGAAATCTCCCAATCAAAAAACATGTTGACACTATTTATAAACATAAAAAACCGACGAATGTGAACTACGATATATACAAAGACTTCCCTTGTTCATGCACATGTGGAATTTTTATTTGCATCATTTGAGGTTTTCTTCAGGCTGCATTGACATTAGACGCTTACGTCAATTCAGTGATATCTTCTTAAACCTGAAAGTTCGGTATAATGGACATGGATTATGGTATGGTATGGTATAAGAGGAAAGGGATACACAACTTTAGAAAGTCGAAACAAATTATGTTAGTCATGAAAAAAAAGGCAAGGCAGCCCACTACACATTGACACGGGCGAGAATCCAGGGTCCCAACACATTGGTGTTAGTGAGTGCCCAGACATTGCGTATTGCCACAAAAAGTTCACTCCAAATGAAAGGTTTGCTGAGAAGTGATTGTAACCGAGGCATCCCAAAACAGATTTGAGTAGGCTGAACATATACAAATGAAGTCTGAAATGAAGAAAAAGAAGTACAATTTAGATCAGATATGACAAAAGAACGATAGATTGATTCTTGATCAGCGTACACACGCTGACAAATCTTTTTATATTCAAACGTCATAACATTCTTGGATTGTGTTCAGGATGTGACCTGTTTTCAATGAATATGTGCTTTTATAGAAATAATAATAATTTTACTTTAAGAAAATAATGAACAAGAGACGTTTGGCAAGGGAATGAAAAACACAAGTTTTTTAATTCCCCAAAATAATTTTTTATGCTTATTTCAGAAGGCACTGGATTGAGGCTTTTAAAAGGAAAAAGAAAAACACACTTGGTGTTATAAAAACGCTTATAGCATTAGTCAACCCCAACAGGCTCTTTTATTTAAATCCTGTACCTTTTGAACCCAGTAGTGCTTTTGAATGCAGAGAGTCATCAGCCTCACTTGAAGAAAGACAAGAAGAACTACTCCACAAAGTCAAACGAGTCAATGGAATCCAACTCTTTTGGATTATGAACAAGGCGCTCAAAGATGCGACAGTGCTTTGGATGCTGAACGATGGCTTCCAATATCTTATCTTCGGACCCCAGAATGTCTTCTTTGCTGCTGCTACAAGGAGCCTGCTCGTCTGCAGATGTAGAAAAGACCAACTCGGATATGAAGTCCTTCTTGGCCTGCCACGCAAACTTCTTAGCCTCCATTGTGGATGAAATGAGGTGATAGACGTGCACGATCTTCGTCTGCCCAAGCCTGTACGCCCTACTCAACGCCTGCCTCTTAACAGAAGGATTCCACACCACATCAAGCAACACAACTCTAGAAGCCCCCACGAGGCATATACCTTCTGAGCATGCCTTTGTTGATGCCAAAAGCACTTTTGCTTCACTTTTGGGATTATTAAACGTGTTCATACATGCTTGACGGTTTTTTGAATGGATATCCCCATCCATATACAAAACTTCTCTTCCTTCAACCCAATTGAAGACATATTCCAGCTGTTTCTTGATAAGTTCCATTGGGGCAAGAAACTGGCTGAAGACTATAACTTTCTCACTGTGTAAATCACTTAACCGTATTAAGGCAAAGACAAATTCTGTCTTTACTCCGGCATCCGGATCTAACTCAAGATCTTCCACCTCATTCCTATACTCAGAGAAGTCCGGAACGTCTTTGACCAGTGAAGGGTGAACAGAGATCCGAGTCATCAGATAGTCTTCCTCGAAGAATTTCTTCTCTGAAATCAGAGAAAACATATTTTGTTGCAGAGTCGTTGGCTTCAAGAAGATCAGGTTGGACCTTAAGCCGGGAAGACGCTCTAAAAGTATAGTTCCCTTGTGTACATGGACTAGTGGGGCAATAATACTCTTAAGCTCCCTGACATCAATATTTTTATCCTTCCCTATAGAGCTAGTAAGGCGATCCCATATTTTTTTCCCAGAATTCCTCCTCTGCACGTATTTCGGGCAAACGAGGCACAAAGTGTTATACAGCTCGTCAAAATTGTTCTGGAAAGGAGTTCCAGACAGGATTACTCTCCGTGTTGTTTCTAGTCTTGACAAAGCATTCCAAATGAGGCTGTCATCATTCCGTGGGGTGTGCCCTTCGTCAAGCACTACTAGGCTGGGAACTTTAAGGAGAATCTTCCTCACCCTCTCGTCATCATCTTCATTCTCCTTGACCCTTACTAGCTGCTCAAACAGCCGGTACGAAATTCCCAAAATGCCTGAACCCTTTGCCCAAGAACACAACTTGAGCATACGTTTGGATTCTATTCCTTTGGGTTCGTTCGGAAAACCAAATCCTGTCCCGTTTTCATTTCCTGACAGGGATGGGTTGTTCACATTGTGGAAGGGAACATCGACCTCCCACTTTCTGAACTCCTCTTCCCACGTGAGAAGCATGCTCCGTGGAGCTATTATTATTGGACGGCAAGAGGGGAAGAGTTTCATGAACGAAAGGAGAAACGTTATGGTGAGGCGGGTTTTACCGGTACCAGGTGCGTGTGAGATTATGCAACCATTCCCACCATTGGACTGAAGCTTCTGCAGGTTCTCAATGTGAATATCACCGGCAATGTTCCTCCACAGGAACTCAAACCCCTCACGTTGATGTGGATACATTGCTTCTTTAGTACCCAGAGGAAGGACGTCCCATACCGTCCCTCCTCCATGGATAGATGAAGTGCATTGAGTGTTTCCAGCACCACCAGAAAATGGGAGGTCTTCAGTTGAGAGAAGATCTAATCCACCATAGGATTTCGTGTATCGCCTCACTCCTGTTTTAGTAGCCTGCGCACACAATTTGTAAAAATGAACCTATTACAATTACTTGAACATTGACCAGATATCTCTTCTAAAATTAGGATGCCACCTGTGTGAGGTAATCAAGGAAACAATCATATCTGATGGTAAATGCTAAATCTACGGAAGGTAAAGCAAACTATTCTAATCAGTACTTACTGAAGCAAATGATACCAGTGGGAAGCCAAATCATTCATACCCTTAGCAACAATTTCGCTCAAGAACGAAATGCATGTCAATCAAGTAATTAACAACAATCACATCCGTTCTAAATGTGAGCAAACAAAAAAAAAGTAATGTTTTAAGCTTGTTAGTTGTTACAATATATTACTAGTAATATATTTTCCTTTAGAGGTTGTTTGGTAACATTTTCTCATTTTCGGTTTTATGTATTCAATTTTTTCCCTTTTCTGTACTTCTAAAATAATTAACATGCTGGGGAAGTCTGTTTTGTATATGCGGTTTGTATTATGTATTATGAAAACATTACATGCTTTTATAAAGTGTCAAAATAAGAAACATATTCTCCATTTTGACAGAAATGATAAATTCTTGTTTACAACCATTCTTAATACCCTCTGTTTTTTTCTTCAAAAACAAAAACGCTACATTCTTGGACGTTTTCTTTTAGGGAGTACGTATTTTCAAAAGAGTGCAAAAAAAGAAGAGGGAAGATAAAGGCAATAACAAATGACACCTTAGTTTTGAAGAATTAGAAAGCTGAATCAGGACTATTGCTTAAAGTAGTGATGCAATGCATATTAATGATAGTATAGAACCGACTAGCAATGAGTTCATGCAATTCAAACAAACAAGGATGCTAAAAGAGGGCACAGTCAAGCTTCAACTACTTACGAATGAGGGCAGAATGTACTTCCTCTCCCGATGCACAAAGGAACAATACTTGCACATTAGACCTATCTGTTCATCTAAAATGAGCAAGTGTTTCCCCTTTTGGCAGCAGACTTGTGGAACATCATCATCATGCTTTTCTTCAGAACTGCCGCCATCTTCTTCTCTCTGCATATTTAGAAACATAAAATAAATAAAAAATCTACTGTACATGTATAGGTACCAAAGCTTTTCCCAACAGGAAACAAAGAACTATTTATTGTGATTGGTACCAAAGCGTTTCCCTGCAGGAACCAAAAAATTACTCTGTATTTATTGTGTTGGTGATACATAAATAATTAAATATTCTATAAAATGCATGGAATATCTCATTCCACAAAAGCTAAAATCTAGAGTTAAAAAGAGAAACAGCATGCTTAAGAGCTAAAACACCAGAGTATGAACCTACCAAAGCTTGAGTGGTCAAGCTCTCCTTGACTTCCTGAAGACCTGATTCAAGATCCAAAAAGAGGCCTTCAGTTTCTTTCTCTGATTTGCTTTTTTCAGGTGGAGCGGGATCTTCATCCCCAAACCAGAACTTTAGAGGTAAAAGTTTATAAATATTCTCTCGGGAAAAGTGCATATCATTCTTTGTGAGATCCACATTCCTCCCCCATATAGAGTCAAGAAGTATTTTCTTGAACTGAGGATCTCCCCTCCCGCATTGTGACCTCCTCCATTTACTCAGATGCTTTACTTTCTTCCTATCATGAGCACAAACATTGTTTTTCTTCACGCATTTATCATCTTCTTTGGCCTCAACATCAAATGAAGACTCAGATTTAGTGCCATCTTTAGAAGCAGGGAGACTGTTTTTAATAAGTTTATTTTCCTTCACTGTAAACTTGGAGGCCAAACATGACCTAAGACGATAAGCAATACTGTCATCGGGTGCCGCCTTACTACCATCATCCCTCCTTGTCATGCATTTGTTTTTAAGGTTTCCCGATTTCTTGTCAATCTTATTCCGTTGATTGAGAACAAAATCTTTCTTCGCAATCCAAGTGACATCATCCACCTCCTCTTCATCAACCATGAGACTAACATTATTACCATTGCTTCCCTCCACTTTCTTATCCGCGTTTTCTGTATTACCGGATAAAAGATCGAGAGATTTACAGAGGAACTCGATGGAATCAAAACAGATATCATTCTTCTCCCTTGCAGCATTACCCATACTGCCCCCAATTTTCAACATGTCTCTACAAGTCACATATTTATCCAAGAACAAAGCATAATCATCATCAGCGTAATCACACTTGTTGTCATTCAACATACCCCCACAGGATTCGTCCCCCCGTTCCTTCCCCGGTTCATGACGGCACCCTCCTTCGTCTCCTAAAGAAACATTATTCTTCCCAATTTTCTCATTCCCCATACCATTTTCCATGTTGTTGGAGGATTTGAGCAGAATTTCACCAACGTCATCATTCTTTTCAGTGACAAATTTCCTCCTCCTTTTCTTAACCTTCTTTAACTCATCATAATCAATGCTACCCTCACTCTCCACCTCCATACTAGCCGCAGTTTTGTCCCTAACATTTACTCCCACCATTCCATCAGGGGATCCATCAACTTCTTCTCCTTCATCACTGCCCACTAGAACTGGAAGGCTGACACCTTTCCCATCAACACCACCCTCCCTACAACCGTGATTGTTAATCTCATTTAGTTTCTTTTTCTTCTTCTCCTCATTCCACTCTCTAGAAAAGTTGCCCCACTGCCTCCTCGTGTATATCCTCCTACCAAAATCCATTTATGTATACCTGAACAAGTAAAAACATGCCACAAAACAATGCACCTATATCAGCCCACACAACATAAATAATACTCCGTAATAATATAATAGAAAGAACAATAAAGTGTCCTATAAGAAGGGAAAATGCTGGAAACAAATATCCCCCAAGAATCATCTCACCACATTATCTGAAGTTCATTATAGCTTAAATGAATGATGGTATTTGAACTGAAACTCGTTTTCAATTGGAAGAGACCAATTCCACAAAAATTATCTCTGCTTTTAAGAACATAGAAACTTCCAAGAAATCGAACCCCATGCACAGAAATCCACAGTTGACACCCAAGCAAGAGAGTTGTAAGAAGTCTTACCGAATGTGACTATGGCAGCAGAGACACACAGAGCATTTTTGGGCGAACGGAGACAGAGTCGACTTTAGCCCAATAGAGGTTTTTAATACTCCTCCCTTTCAAAAAGCTTCCCTAAATTGATTTTTTTTAAGGAAAAATTGAAAATAATAATCTCAACTATTGTTGGTCCGTTGATAATAATCTCAACTATTGATTATTTTTGTATAATCCCAACTATATGGACCATCCGCCAATAATGGTCCATGAACGGATATTACCTCCTATAAAAAGTGAATTTTAAATAGAAGTTAGGCGTAAAATTAAAAGTTGGGATTATTTATAGGGATTACTTGTTATATCTCTTCTCATCCACCTTAGAAACTACGAAAATTTATTTATAGGGACCATTATTGGCGGAAGGTCCCTAAAGTTGGGATTATTCTGAAATAATCGATAGTTGGGATTATTATATAGTTGGGATTATTACTATCAATTTTTCCTTTTTTTTATCAATCTAATCAACTTTAACCAATATAATTTTTAATACAAAATTATTTTGAAAGTGAAAATTATTATTAAAATATATTTTTCATTTAAAATATTTTTATAAAAGTATAAAATTTAAAAATTTATATAAATATATAATGCATAAAATTACTGTCCAAAATTTACCATCATTGACCTATAAACTTAATATGGTTAATTTTTTCGGAATGAAAGTCGTAACTGTTAGCTTTAAGTGGTTCGAAAAATCTTAAAAGGGAAAGGCAATAGCCATTTGAAAAGAAACTAAATACTTCATTTAGTTTCATTTGATGGCTGTTATGCCTAATTAATTTTAAAAGATACAATCTTTTTTAAGATGTTACTCAGTAAGCTTTTAAAAAAATTTGAGAAAACTATCATAGGCCCTCGTACTATAGCAAAAATTAGGGGTGGGCAATTGGTTTACGGTTAGGATTTCTTCGGTTTCATTTTATTCGGTTTGGGAGAATTAGTACCAAACTTAAATCTTTTGAGTTTCGGTTCAGTTTCGGTTTGAGGTTTAGTTTGCCAAAGTAAAAATTATTAAATTCAATTTAGTCCGATTTGATTCGATTTCTTATGTTTATTATTTTATTTGATCAAGTTCTATATTTTACAATTAGAAACATGACAATAGTAGTCCATCTCATCTTCTTCTAATTATTATTTAAGTAAAAGATAGTAAAATAATAATAAAATATTATAAATTAACATCTAATTTTTCTTACCATGATGACATTAAAACTTCTATCTTTTCGATCACTTGAAAGAAGATTCAATTCTCACAAAAAATATATATATATTTTGATTAGCATTTACAATACTACGTATCACATAAAATATTCAAAGAAAACTAAATGATCGAGTTAGAGGTACAATGTTGTAATATTCACAATTTTATCCAAACGAATCATGTAAAAACTATAAATGCAATATATTATTGTTATCGTCAAACTTCTTTTCATACAGGTAGAGTACAAAACATAACTATTACAAATATGTCGTATTAGCTAACTTTGTCATAATGAATGTAGGAAAATGTGTAAAAGAAGTTAAAATGATATATGCTAAACATGTATTTTTCATGTCTAAATTATATAAATACAATATATATATACACATATATATATACTACCTCCGTTCTTAAATAAATGCAACACTTTGACTTTTACACTATTCACATGTTCTACTTTGACTACGTTTTATTTATTAATGTAATAATATTATTTTATGAAAAAAATATTGTTAAACTTGTCTCATTGTAAATTTTCATAATCTAATTTTTTTAATTTTTTTTACTAATACAAAATCATTTATATTAATGGTCAAAGTTATGTCTCGGCAAGTGTGAAATGTTGATCGTTGCATTTATTTAAGAACAGAGGAAGTATATATGTATATATATATATATATATATATTGATGGATAGTGTACCCGGGGGGGGGTAGCTTATCCGAGGGATATTATAAGAAATATCTAGAGAGAAGTCGGAGCAAACCAGTAAGAGAGAGAGAGAGTCAGGTATATTAAATGAACTCGATGTCGGTTATAGAGGAAAAGGGGCTGCTATTTATAGCAGCCATTAATGTTATACGCGTACACGTGTCAATCGTCCTACGGTGGAGGGTCACTTCAATCGGGGGTGACACCGGCATAGCATGTGGCATCACATTAAATACGGTGGTTGGACGTAACACCGCATTGAATGTGGTGGTTGCTTGTCTTCAGAGGGAATCTTTGCTGATCGTAGACCCTTCGGCCATAATACCATATGGCCAAGGGCTAAGTATGCGTGTCGAAGGCACCCTGGTGTATGTACCGAAGGCATCCTGTAGCCGAAGGCCACTATTTTAGCCAGAGTTTTCAAGCATCTAAGTTGGTCCAAGAGCGACTGTCTCCTGGAGTCTCATGCCTTTAGACCTGGTGCCGAAGGCACCCATATGTGTGCTGCGGGCCTCTTTGATCTTGGGTTGCCGTATCTGGACCTCATGTGCTCACTGGGCCTAATGGGCCTGTAAAGTGGAGGTAGACGTATGTGGGCCGGGGGGTCCCTTTACTGCAGACATCACTGCACTCAGCCACCGCCCCTTCACTGAGTTAGCCGCCGTCCTTTACTCCACTTAAGCACTTAGCCAACGCCCTTCAAAAATCCGGGGATGGCACGTGAACTCTGATGGCGGCCGCAATCCTTGGAGATGGTCATAGCAGTCCCCAGACGTGGCGGGTGGAGTCCTTGACTGGTGGGGGCAAAAATTGAAATCCTCCCCATTGGAAGAACGAGTGTGTGCGAAAGGGAATGGTGTGTGCGAACACGAAGAAGGAGAGAGAGAGAGAGAGAGAGAGAGAGAGAGAGAGGAGAGAGAGAGAGAGAGAGAGAGAGAGAGAGAGAGAGAGAGAGAGAGAGAGAGGAGAGAGAGAGAGAGAGAGAGAGAGAGAGGAGAGACGAGAGAGAGAGAGAGAGAGAGAGGAGAGAGAGGGGGAGGGGGGGGGGGGGGAAAGGAAAAATGAAAAAGAAATCCATGTGAGCTATCACGTGGACCGCCACATGGGCTATTAAGTGTGAACCTGAAGTCTACATGCTAAAACGCTAAATTGATCAATTTTTAAGAGTTCGGGAGCTCAATTGGGTGTTTTTCAAGTACTAGGACCTAAACGCCATTTTTTGCTATAGTACAAGGGCTTGTTTGATAGTTTTCCCCAAAAAAATTGAATGATACAAAAATTAGAAGTTAGAGACATAAATCTACCAAATGTGCACTAAATATGGACTCATAGTCATGTATCAAGCGGGGTGGACTCCTCAATACTCGGTACAATTTTTGTTTACATTCTAACCTTTCGATTAAATATATTTAACATATTTTATTCGTATAGGCATTACAACAACATCCAAGCCTTAATCCCAAAAGATATTGGGGTCAGCTAACATGAATCGATACATGATAATATGATATCACCACCAAAAGGTAAAGAAAGAAAATAAAGATAAAAAGATAAGCTATTATGAAAAAGGTAATATAAAAAGAGATGAATATACCTAAAAAATGATAAAATAAAAGGATAAAAAATAATGTTTATATATATAAGGATAAAAGGATAAAAAA
Organism: Cuscuta epithymum; assembly: GCA_945859915.1. NCBI lineage: Eukaryota > Viridiplantae > Streptophyta > Magnoliopsida > Solanales > Convolvulaceae > Cuscuta > Cuscuta epithymum. Next base: position 274,024 of record CAMAPF010000071.1, read on the forward strand.
ACAAGCAAAAAAATGAGGGGATAAGATAATACGAGATCACTCCTCCACACGAATACCCGCCCTCTACTTTGCTTCTCTCCAAAGCCATACCCTCATTTAGCCTAAGAAGAAGCATATCACTTCGGACTCCCCTAGCCCACATCTGTTTGGGCCTTCCTCTCCCTCTCTTCCCTGCCTCTTCTCCACACATCTCAGCTCGTCTGACAGGTGCATCACTCGGTCTTCTACGCACATGACCAAACCACCGTAGGCGCAATTCCCGCATCTTATCTTCAATAGGTGCTACTCCCACCCTTTGTCTGCTGATTGTCTCATTCTTCACGTGGTCTTTCCTAGTATGCCCACACATCCAACGCAGCATGTGCATCTCCGCCACACTCATCTTTTGAATGTGACATTGTTTCACCACCCAACACTCTACGCCATACAGAATCCAGACCTAATTGCTGCCCTATAAAACTTACCCTTCAGTCTAGTCGGCATACTTTTATCACATAGAAATCCCGACGCACTCTTCCACTTCATCCACCCTGTTCTGATTCTATGGGATACATGTTCATCTAACTCACTGTCCTTCTTGAATTATGGAACCCAAGTAACGGAACATATCGCTGACTGGTATCTCCTTACCATCTACTGTAATTCCGCTATTACCACTGCTTCTACCTCCACCAAACTTGCACTCCATGTACTCAGTCTTGCTCCGACTTAGTCTGAAACCCTTGTTCTCCAATGTTTCTCGCCATACTTCCAACTTTGTTTTAAGACCTGATTGCTTTAAGAAATGGCTCAGAGTCGATCCTTGGTGCACTCCGATAGTAAAAAGGAACTCCGCAGTCCTCCCTACACTAGTACGGACACTAGTAGTACAATCCTCATACATATCCATGATGATGTTGATATACTTGCGTGATATGCCTTTTTTAGTTAAGGCCCACCAAAGAACTTCTTGAGGCAACCTATCATAAGCCTTTTCTAAGTCAATGAATACCAAATGTAGATTCTTGTGAGCGTCTCTATACTTCTCCATAAGTTGCCGAAGAAGGTGAATGGCCTCAGTTGTTGAGCGACCAGACATAAAACCGAATTGATTCTCTGAAATCTTCACAGTTGTTCAAAGTCTTTGCTCAATCACTCGCTCCCAAAGTTTCATGTTTTTTAGTATAAAAACTTCGCAGTTGGAAATTCAAAATCGGGAAAAATCCATAAAAATAAGCAAAAACGTTTTAAAATTCTAAAATGGGACTGTCATGATTTTATTCACTAAATAGGAGTAATTACTGTCAAGTATGAAAAATAATATCATGTTTAAAATTTGATACTATCAAAACATGACAGTGATTACTTCTATTTCGAGAAGAAAAACATGATAGTCCTATTTTGGAATTTCATAACATTTTTACTCTTATTTAGGGAAATTTCCCTATTAGTGTCATATGAAAAATCACAAAAACTTATTAATTTTGATATATATATATATTTTTGGTAAAAATTGAAGAATTTTTTTAAAAAAATATAACTCTTCAAATAGGAGATACTTTTTACATTCCTTAAAACTTTGACATCTTTTCTTTTTTGGTTGTTGATGGACAGTGTACCCGGGGGGTAGCTTATCCGAGGGGTTACTGCGAGAATAACCTAGAGAGAAGTCAGAGCAAACAAGTAGGAGAGAGAGTCGATTGTATTAAATGAACTCTGCGTGCTTTACAAGGAGAATAAGGGCTGCTATTTATAGTAGCCATAAAAGTGATGAGGGTACACGTGTCAACAATCTAACGGCCGAGGGGTCACCTCAATCGGGTGGCACCGGCATTTGCATGTACACCGCATTAAATGTGGTGGGTGGATGTGACGCCGCATTAAATGCGTTGGTTGCTTGTCTCCAAAGGGAATCTTCGATGATTGAGCTGTTAGCCGAGGACCCCCTGCGGCCGAGGGCTCTGTGTAGCCGAAGGCGCTTGTACAGCCGAAGGCTTCCCTTATGCCGAGGGCACGAAAGTGCCAAAGGCTCCTGATTTCTACCATTTTCTCCCAGTAGCTTCGTATGCTCGAAACTGGCTGTCCTGTGAGTTTTGGAGCCTGCGGCCATGTTGCCGAAGGCTACCCTAGGCGCCCTTTGGGCTCCTTTGGGCTTGGGCCGCTGTGCTTTGGGCCTCTTGTGCTCCTCGGGCTTGTTGGGCATGTGATGGAATAGCAGGAGTCTGTGGGTCGGGGGTTCCCGGGCCATATACTCCATCAGAAGTCCCCCACTCCTTTTGCCGAAAGGTACTTGAGGGGAAAAGAGTAATTGTGGTGATTCTCCCGAAGGTATCCTCATTGTGTAGGCTGCTTCAATTGTCACTTTGCTCTCTGCTGCTTGCCGAGGGCATTCCCTCAGTTCCCCACATGTCGAGGGCTTGCTGAGGGAAATGTAGGAGTTGCATTCCGTCGCAGGCACAGTCCTTGCGTTCAATCGCAGACGAAGGATTGCAATTCCAAGGCCAGGAGAGAAGCTGCAGATTAACGGAATTGATTCGGAGAGAAGCCGGTGAATTGAATTAATGTTGGAGAGGGCAAAAATGTAATCTGGGGTCCTATTTTGGAAATAATAAACTTGTAGTCTTACTTTGGAATTTTCTTAATGTTTTAGTCTCATTTAGAACAAATTCTTTTTAGCTTAACAGGGAGTATGAGTCGTATGACCAAACTCGGATGGAGCTTTTCCCCAATTCAGGATCAGCTTGGCTTATTTACAGAATTACAGCCATACTCCTTGCCAAAGAGAGGAGGCGCCCCAAACGAGTGCATAGCTAGGGGTGGTTCGGTGCGGTATACCGGATATTTTAGCTCATACCTTTACCATACCGTAAATTTTCGGTATGCAAAAATACATACCGTTACCATACCGAAATTTCGGTATACCTTGTTTCGGTATACCGAAATTTCGGCACGGTAAGGTACGGTATCGGTAAATTATCATGATTTAACATAACTGATGGATAGTGTACCCGGGGGGTAGCTTATCCCAGGGGTTACTGCGAGAATAACCTAGAGAGAAGTCAGAGCAAACAAGTGGGAGAGAGAGTCGATTGTATTAAATGAACTCTGTGTGCTTTATAAGGAGAATAAGGGCTGCTATTTATAGCAGCCATAAATGCGATGAGGGTACACGTGTCAACAATCTAACGGCCGAGGGGTCACCTCAATCGGGTGGCACCGGCATATGCATATGCACCGCATTAAATGCGGTGGGTGGATGTGACGCCGCATTAAATGCGTTGGTTGCTTGTCTCCAAAGGGAATCTTCGGTGATTGAGCTGTTGGCCGAGGGCCCCCTGCGGCCGAGGGCTCTGTGTAGCCGAAGGCGCTTGTACAGCCAAAGGGTTCCCTTATGCCGAGGGCACGAAAGTGCTGAAGGCTCCTGATATCTGCCATTTTCTCCCAGTAGCTTTGTATGCTCAAAACTGGCTGTCCAGTGAGTTTTGAAGCCTTCGGCCATGTTTCCGAAGGGTACCCTAGGCGCCCCTTGGGCTCCTTTGGGCTTGGGCCACTGTGCTTTGGGCCTCCTGTGCTCCTCGGGCTTGTTGGGCCTCTGATGGAATAGTAGGAGTCTGTGGGCCGGGGGTTCCCGGGCGATATACTCCATCAGGAGTCCCCCACTCCTTTTGCCGAAAGGTACTTGAGGGAAAAGGAGTAATTGTGGTGATTATCCCGAAGGTATCCTCGTTGTGTAGGCTGCTTCAATTGTCACTTTGCTCTCTGCTGCTTGCCGAGGGCATTCCCTCAGTTCCCCACATGTCGAGGGCTTTCTGAGGGAAATGTGGATGTGTTGCCTGTATGTGTTGTGGTGAAGGTTGCTTCGTCATTTGCAAGTGACTCCTGCAAAATTTTGGCAATTTCGCATTTCCCAAAGGGTGCAGTGACGGTATGCACCCAAGGGGTTCGTGTTGATATTTGCCCGGAGGCTACATGTGTCAATTGTGGATTCTTTGCATGTGAGAATTTTTTGTTCCGTATGACGCCGAGGTGTGTACCCCAGTCCCCCACTTCTTGAGGCCGAAGGCAAGTTCGGTTGAAGGAGTTATGATGTGTTGATAGGATCCCGAGGGGTCTCAGTGACTTGGGAATGACAACATTGGTAAGCCGGAGGCTTATGCTGCTGCTTGCTCGAAGGCATTGTGTAACATATGTCCACCGAAGGCTGGAGTGGGTGATAGCCGAAGGCTGTCATCTGGGGGCGCCCCTATGTCTTAGAGATATAGCCGTTGGGATATTACCGTTGGAGGAGGGGTCCACGTGACGTGTTCTCGTTGGCAGATGGGGGGTGGGTGCCACCCATTGGGTGAAGTGGCAGCCCATCATGATGGGCTTTTCAAACCGAGGCCCGTTCTTCGAGGCTGGAAGCCTATAAATACCCCAAGGGCGAGTTCATTTGCTTTGTGCGATTTTATTGTTAGTGAAGCTCTGGCAAATTTTCTAGAGAGATAAACAACCGCTTTCGATCAAACCCAAGCTCTCGAGGTCAGTTCTTCACCTGTTCTTCATTCCCTTAGCATACTTTGCTACTCTTCCTTTTGATTCAGTGTTAGAGACTTTAGGGAGGCTTCGATTAGAGCCTAGATAGCCTTATTCATTTTGAACCATTCGCCTTTAGTGTTTAAGCATGTCTTCACACAGCGACTCTCAAAATATCTCGAAGGAGGCCTCACTGGAGCCTGAAAGCTATTCTGATGTGGAATCTTCGAGCGAGCAGCTCTCGGCTGGTGACAATTCACGAGTTGCTGTCGAAGTCCAGAATCGGCTCACAACCGACGCCGAAGCCGAGGAGTTCGAGCAGGTGATAGAAGATGAGCAGATGGCCCTCTTGGTACAAACTGCCGATTAGGAAGAAGAGAAGGAGAGGATGAAGGTCACCATCGCTATCCTGTCTGCTCGTAATGACGCCGAAGCCGGAGGCTCCAGGCCCCTCGACCCGGAACCTCTCAGCGTGGCCCCGGGCAAGAAGAAGAAGAAGGTGAGGGCGGCACCTAAGAAGAAGCAAGCCGCCGTTGATGCTGGGCAGCCGGTGGGCATTCCGGAGGGGCACTCGTACTTGAACACTGCCGCCTTAGAGGTGAAGACCAAGGCCACGCAATTCTTTGCCGGGCCTTCAGCACAGGTGGTGGAGCCGGGGCCAAATGATGTGCTATTACATGCCCCCGCCGGCTGCTTCGTGGTACACATTCTCTCGGTAGAGTTGGGCCTCCAGTTCCCTCTCCACCCCTTTGTGCTCCAATATCTCCGCTTTGTCAAACTTGCCCCCCTGCCAATTGACTCCTAATAGTCACTCTTACCTGGCGGCTTCCTGTCGCTGTGCCGGGAGAGGGGAGTAGAGCCTTCTCTGGACCAATTTTTCTTGTCATTCAACCTTTGCTGGGGAGGGCACTCAAATGCCGGAGGGTTCGCCAACCTGCAACAGATCCCCGAGTTCAGGTTGTTCTTCGAGATTCCTTCGTCCCATAAGGGATGGAAGGATAGGTTCTGCTATATTCGGATGGCGGAGAATCCGTTTGCCGCCCCCCTCCAGGACAACTTCAAAAGGCACCCGAAGGTTGGTAGCGCAGCTCTTGCGAAGAATGCGAGGAAGTTAGCAGAGAAGCCGGAGGGGTCTGACAAGCTAAAGACAATCAAGGACGCCACTCTTCCGGAGGAGCTTCTTCGGCTGGGCTTCCGACGGTTCGGCTTGGTGGGGGAGGCTGGCGATAAGTACCCCCCGATAGACAGGGTCTACGAGAGTGCCGAAGGTGATTGCCGAGGGGTCCCAGTTGTGTAATTAGGATTTTTCCTTCACTTGTTTTGTCATTGTAATCTAATATTCGTATGCTCTTTGCAGGTCCTGAGATGGATGCCAAGAACTTTGCCAAGTTGAAGAAGCAATTGGCTAAAGAGCCAAAGAAGAAGGAGGCGGGGCCACATAAACCCGTCGATGAATTCTTCGGAAAGGATGAGGCCGCTAAAGCCCAAGCTGCCGGCCCCTCCAAGGATGCTCCCGAAGGTGCCGGTACTCTTCAAACTGAGGCGACAAAGAGGAAGGCGCCGGGCAAAGGCGTGGTCCCCACCGGCAAGAAAGCCAAGAGGGCTGTCGGTGCCAAAGATGTCCCCGTGGTCATTTCCGAAGGCCACTCCTCTTCGAGCACTCCGACGGTGGTGATCACTCCCTTCAATGCCCCCCGGGTCCGGGAGCCGAGTTAACATGGCCTCAGGATAACGTGCAGTTCTCTATTACAAAGGGAACTACCATTATGCATGGCACCCTCAACCCGAGGGAGTTCTTAAATGGCGCCACCCCCCGACGAATAAGTCGGTGCTGTCCAGGCTCAAGGACGACGCCCTTGGCGGCAAGGTCCTTCAAGCCTCCGTCACTGTAAGATCTTCCCCTTCTGTTTCTTGACCTAGCATGTTTTGTTTGGACTTAGCACATTTTGATTTCAGTACTTTAACTCTTGTTGTTTGATGATTCAACTTGTAGGCTGCCCTCGGACTCGGTGAGCTCCTCAAGAGGTTGGAGGAATCACAAGCCCAGAAGCGGCAAGCCGACGAGGCCTTGGCTAAATCGCGGAAGCATCTTCTGGAGGTCCAAAAAACCCTGCGGTTAGAGCAGGAGGCCTTCAACAAAATCCTTCAGGACTCTAAGACAGTCGTCAAGGCCGAGGGGAAGGCTGAAGGCAAGGCCGAGGGGAAGGCTGAAGGCAAGGCCGAAGCTGAAAAGGCCGCCGCTGCTGCTGCCGAGGAGGTTGAGAAGGCCAAAAAGGAGGCGATATCCCAAGCTGACAAGGATGTTGTTGCTGTTTTCCTTGCCGGGAGCTGGAAATCCGAAGACAACAAGCAGTGGCTAGCTTCGGTGATTGAGGCCACTGTTGATGACTGGGTGGGAGGCCCCGGGGCGATATGGTTAGCCCAGAAGGGCAAGGAGTACTATGACGGGGGCGAGTTCTTTACCCAATGGCTCGTCTACCGGAGGCTCGCCCGGCATTTCGGGGTTGACCCTGAGGACTTCAATTCCGCCACCTATGGCCTTCCACCCCTTCAGCCGGACACTCGGGTCCCCCTCCCTCCGGGTGTTGAGAGACCGGACTTGGAAGATTCCGAGCTTATGAAGGAGGCTGACGAAGATGATGAGGAGGCTGAGGGTGATGCCTCCTCAAAACCGAAGGAGCCCGGAACTGAAGATGCTCAAGCTTAGGAATTTTTCTAAGTATAAGCTTTGTAATAGCTTGTAGGGCTCGGCTTCGGCCAATTGTAAACAGACATCTTTTGCCTTTGATTATTTGATGAATGAATGGTGCGCCTTCGGGCTTTTTCATATTACTGCCTTCGTCTTTTACATAGCCTTCATCCCATGTATGCCCTCTTCCTTTTTGAGTTTTGTGTTTGAATGTATGAACGTGTCGTGATCCTTCAAGGGGGCCAAATATTTCTGTACTTAGGAATTTTTTCTAAGTGAAGACTTGGCCACAAGCCTTCAGTTGTAGTGTAGAACACCATTCTAGGCCTTCGGCAATGAACCACGGGAATTGCTCCTGGGTCGTAGTAGTAGTTTCCGGAGGCTCACTAATTCAGGACTTTGGAAATGCCCCAAAGGAAAACTTGAACTTAAGCCTTCGGTTTTTTTTAAACCCGGAAGGCAAACCACTGCATCCAGTGGGGTAAATACCGGGAAACATTTACCAGAGTTTTATTAAAATTAAAAGCACAACAAAACGAAGGGGGGGGACCAAACCAAGACCCCTTCAGAGAAGGCATACCTCCTTTAAATACACCGAATGAAGAAAACACAGAGCAAAAGCTAGAAAAACAATTTTTGGGGGGGCTAGGCCTGACCCAAAAATAATACAAGAAATCAACAGTACCTAAGAGCTGGAATACCAAATAAATCACCAAAATAAGCCTGACGGGCCAGAACTGGAAGATCTTTGGCCCGATAATATCGCCGAAGTAGATTAGGAGCTGATTGGGCTAAATAATGGGCTGTATTATTAGCCTCTCTCCAGACGTGTCCAACACCTATCACTTTCCTAATTCTAAGAAGTTCCATTTCCTGAAGAAGAGCCTTCCAACGCCCAGATCTTACCTGAGCGAGATAGTGCAGCGCGAGCAAAGCATCGGTTTCAACATGGAAACTATGGAATCCAACTTTGACCATCCAGCGAGCGGCATAGAAGATGGAGAGGATTTCTGCTTCCAAGCTCGATGAAGCATCCAATAGGAAGCTCGATAAGCCTAGGGCTGAGCAAAACCCGAACCGACCCGCAAAACCCGAAGTTTTTTTCGGATAATATCCAAACCGAAATGGATATCCGACCCGAAAAATCCGAAACCGAAAATCCGATTAGTATTGGGCGTAGATCGGGTGGCGGGTAGGGTTTGTAAAATCCCAACCCGACCCGCCCGAATATCCGAAATATATTAGTGTGTATTTTGAATATGTTAAATTAATACTTGTGTTCAATTATTTGTGTAACTATTTGTGCAATTTGTGTTAAATTATTTTTGTAATTTGAATGTGTAGTGCACTAGTTTGTACAATTTTTGTCAAAGTGACATTCCAACACTTTAATTATCTAATTATAATGTGTTTTAATATAACCGAAATATTCGAAACATATTAAATTATGTAGTGTGTACTTTGAATATGTTAATTAATACTTGTGTTCAATTATTTGTGTAATTATTTATGCAATTTGTATTAAATTATTTGCGTAATTTGAATGTTTAGTGCACTAGTTTGTAGAATTTTTGTCAAAGGGGCATTCAAACACTTTAATTATCCAATTATAATTTTTTTTAATATAACCGAAATATCCGAAACCCGATCCGATATCCGATAATATCCGACTTACAAATATCCGAAAAACCCGATTTGAAATATCAAAAGGGTCGGGCCTAGTATTTAACTTAAAAACCCCGAACGGGTTTAGGGTACGCAGACCCGACCCGCCCGAACCCGACCCGTGCTCAGCCCTAGATAAGCCTTCGGTTATTGAGTAGGATCACCGGGGGCTATATTTGTGGACTTAGAAAAATTCTTCAAAGATAAAGTAGTTTCCACGCTTTCGGGTAACATTGCATGATGTATGCTTCTGTTTTTTTTATGAGAGTACCGAGGGCTAAAAGGAATTAGACTTAGAAAATTTTCCATGTGAAATCACACCCTAGGCCCTCGGTATTATTGAGCCTTCGACTAGTGGTGTAGCCTTAGGCCCTAGTTGAGTAGTTTGAGGTTGCCTCCGGCTAGAAGCCTGTTGGTGGTATTGGAGTCCATGGTTGCCATCCGAAGGGTTCCAAATTGTGGACTTAGCCCAATTTCCACAAAGTTTCGACAGATGTTGTGGTAAGCCCTCGGATGTAAGAGTTTACTGAGCCCCCTGCTATACTGAACTCCTTGTCGTGGATTTAGGAAATTCATGAAATTGTCCCATAGGCCATAGGGCAAGCCTTCGGGTGCATGAGATAGAGTAGCCTCCTGGTGTAATAAGCTTGGGAGTCTTCGGCGTTTAGTCTGTTGCCTTGACTTAGAAAACTCTTGTGTTTCTTTGAGTAATTGCTTTCGGTGAGAGGCGCGGGCCTGTCAAAATTTGAACTTAGCCAATTTTTGGTGAAGTTTGCTGAAGAGCCATCATTTAGAGCCTTCGGCTACACTGCCAAACAGATTTAGCCCTAGGAAGTTTGCGTTGAAGAGCCTCCGGGGAGAGTAGTTCCTCACGCTTTGAAGAGCCTCCGGGGAGAGTAGTTCCTCATGCTTCAAAGCTTTGTGTGATGGACCCTTCGGACAGGTAGCCGAATGGCTTTGTAGTCCCTCTGAATTGTTGTTGAGCCTCCGGGAAGAGTAGTATTCGGGGAGTTCCTTCCCCCTACACATCATTTTTTTTAAATGCTGTAGGAGGGGCATCAAGAAACTTGGTTTCTAGGAAAGGCTTGGCCTATGTGGGAGGCAACAGAATAAACCGTTGGCTCCCCCTTCGGGATTGACCTTCCGAGATCCCGAAGGGTTTGAGGGTCGTTTCCTCGGCCCGAGACATCGTCTGTTGCCTGCCTCCCCTTGGGGGATGGCACGGAAAGCGCCTCGGTTTTGAAAGTCGTCCCCTCATCCCGAGACATGGTCTGTTGCCTGCTTCCCCTTGGGGGATAGCGCGGGGAGCGTTTCGTTTGTGAAAGTCGAATCCTGGGACCGGGACATTGTCCGTTGCCTGCCTCCCCTTGGGGGATGGCGCGGAAAGCGTTTCGGGGAAGGGTTTTATTTGTGTGTGGAACACAAATAGCCGGGGGCACTTGGTACCTGCCGGAGCCGAGGGGTATTGTACCCCCCGTTTTTTTTGGTGTGCATGAGTATGCATTAAATAATGTATGCATGGGGGCGTCCTCGAGGGGAACGGCTTATGTAAAAACACTTGGTGTTTTTAAGAGTGGTGGGTGTATCCCGCACACTTGGTACTTGGTACCTTGATTGGTGATGTCATATTGTATTCATCGTCATGAGGGGAAGGGGCCTTGGGCCTTTGATCACCCATATAGGTGAATGAAGAGGGATTGGCCGCTCATATGTCTTTCGTACTTGGTACTTCGTGTTTGAACACGTTTTTATTTTTCTGGAGAGTAGGGGCCTTGGGCCGTTGATGAAATACATGGGTGATGAGGGCTTGGCCGCTCATTGATAAAATTTGACTAGGTGGTGTACATTCCAGTGCCTAGGGACCTCAGTCCCATTAGGGCATTTCAGCTTGTAGGTTCCTGGTTTGATGATGGCTGTGACAATGTATGGGCCTTCAAATTTGGGTGCCATTTTCCCCCTTCGGTGGGTTGACTGGCCTCCCTCCGTCACAAGACGTAGTCTCCTACTTTAAATTCTCGAGAGTGGACCTTTGCGTCGATGTAGCCTTTGATTTGGCGCCTATAGTTTTCAGCCCCGAGGAAGGCTTGCTCCCGGCGTTCTGAAATGAGATGAAGGTCGAGGGCCATGTTGGCGTCGTTAACCTCGGGCTCATACTGTTCCACCCTTCGGGTGGGAAGAGTTACCTCCGTTGGAGCCTTAGCATCGAAGCCATAGCACAGGGAGAAGGGTGTTTCACCTGTTGCTCGCCTAGGGGTGGTGCGGTAGGCCCATAGGATGTTGTGTAGTTCTTCTACCCAGCCTCCCCCTTCGGCTTCCAGCTTCTTCTTTAACCCTTCGAGGAGGGTACGGTTGGTGTTCTCTACTTGTTCGTTACCCTGAGGGTAGGCAACTGATGAGAAGGTGTGTTTGATGCCCCATGCCTCGAGGAGGGCACAGAAGGGGGCTGCCTCAAATTGAGTGCCATTGTCGGAGATGATCTGTTGGGGGATGCCAAACCTTGTGAGGATATTCTTGAGGACAAAGTGGCGGCACCTGGCCTCGGTGATGCTGGCGAGGGGTTCGGCCTCTACCCACTTGGTGAAGTAGTCGATGGCCACAATGATGTACCTGTTGATGGAGGTACCCCTCGGCAGAGGGCCTACTAGGTCAATGCCCCATCTGGAGAAGGGTATAGCGGTGCTGATGGGGGCGTAGTTGACAGCTGGCCAGCCGGAGGCCTTCTGAAAGTGTTGGCAAGCGGTACACCTTCGGGCAAGATTAGCGCAATCACGGGCCATTGTGGGCCAGAAGTAACCTTGGACTATGAGCCTTCGGAACATGGAGAAGGGTCCCTGGTGAGCTGAGCAAGTGCCACTGTGAACTTCCTCCATTGCAACCTGAGCCTCATCCTGGTGAAGACACCAAAGTAAGGTGCCATTGTAAGACCTTTTGTAGAGCCTCCCATTCTCGAGGGTGTAGCTGGGAGCCCCCGGCTTTGCTAATTTGGCGCGGGCCTCATCCTCGGGAAGTTGCCCTCTGGTGATGAAGGTAACGATGTTGGAGATCCAATCCTCCGGCCTGAGATGTATATCCATGATGGGGCTCGCATGTATGCTTGAGAGGCTGAGCTCCTCGATCCTTGCTATCTTTGAGAGGTGCTCCGGGGACTCGGCCAAGAGCTTCGATAAAATGTCGGCCTCAGAGTTTTGAGCCCTTGGTATTTGGGTGAGGAAATTCGCCTCAAATACCTTGAGCAACTCTTTGGCCGCTTCCTTGTATTGTTTCATCCTTCCTTCCTTGGCCTCATATTCCCCGGAGATTTGGCCCACGACAAGCTTGGAGTCACACTTGACATGGATCAATCTGGCCTTCAGGTTTGCTGCTACCCGAAGGCCAAAGAGGAGGGCCTCATATTCGGCTTCGTTGTTGGAGACCTTGAAGGAGAAGTGGATGGCGTAATAGGTGCGGAAGCCTTCGGGTGTTATGAGAACCACCCCTCCTCCGCATGCTTTGGTGACCGAGGAGCCATCGGTATAGATGGTCCCCTATTCATCCAGAGGTGCCGAAGGCTCCTCATCCACCGTTGATCTTGCCGTGCATTCTGTCACGAAGTCCGCCAGGGCTTGGTCCTTGATGGCAGGCCTCAGACGAATATCAATGTTGTATTGGCTGAGGAAGATGGCCCATTTCACCATTCTAGAGGAGCTAGTGGGGCTTCTCATGAGGGCGCCGAGGGGTTGGTGTGTAAGGACTTGGACCGGATGAGCCTGAAAGTAGTGGCCAAGCTTCTTGACGGTCCAAACAATGGCTAGGACCGTTTTTTCCACAGGAGAGTACCCGAGTTCTGCCTCCCTGAGAGTCTTGCTAACATAGAAGATGGCATGTTGGATGCCGTCTTCCTCCCGAATTAGCACTGAGCTGATGGCAGCAGGGCTAACGCCAAGGTAGAGATACAAAGTTTCTCCCACCTTGGGTTTGGAGAGCACAGGGGATGAAGAGAGGTACCGTTTTAGTTCGTCGAAGGCTTCTTGACACTCAGTTGTCCATTGGAAGCCAGATGTCTTCCTCATGATTTGGAAGAAAGGGAGGGCCTTTTCAGCCGATTTGGAGAGAAAGCGGTTGAGGGCCGCCAGGCGACCCGTCAACCTCTGCACCTCCTTCAGAAAGCGGTTGGCCTCGATACCCTTTCGGCTAACCATGTAGCCAAGAAACTTCCCTCTTTGCACGCCGAAGGTGCATTTCTTTGGATTCAACTGAAGGTTGAATTTTTGCATGATGGTGAATATCTCCCGGAGGTCTTCGGCGTGGGTGTTTGCTTTATTGCTTTTGACGATCATGTTGTCAACATAGGCCTCCATGGTGTGTCCTAAGACGGCTTGGAAGACTCTGGCCACCATCCGGGTGTAGGTGGCACCAGAATTCTTTAGGCCGAAGGCCATCACCAGATAGCAAAAAATGCCTTCGGGTGTCATGAAGGCTGTTTTCTCGGCATCCTCTTCATGCATGTAGATTTGATGATAGCCTCGGAATGCGTCGAGGAATGACATGATTTTGCATCCCGCGGTCTCATCTACTAGTTGATGAATGTTTGGTAGAGGGAAAGGATCCATAGGGCACGCCTTATTCAAGCCGGTGTAGTCCACACACATGCGGAAGGTAGGGGGCTTCTGTGAAAGAACAACATTAGCCAACCATGAAGGATATTTCACCTCCCGGATGTGTTTGATGGAGAGGAGCATGGCTACCTCTTTCTTTACAAAACCCCTTCTCTCGGCCGAGAGGGGCCTTCTTCTTTGCTGCACTGGTTTGGCCGAAGGGTCCACCGCTAGGCGGTGAGTGATGACCCTTCGGTGGATCCCCGGCATATCCCCCGGCCCCCATGCAAAAACAATGGAGTAGGTGCGGAGGGCTTCGGTAATGCCGGCCTTCAAGTCTTCGGGGAGCTTGGCCCCAATATTCAAGACTCTCTCCGGCTTGGCCGGATCGAGTACAAAGTCTTCGGTGTCTTCGGCAGGCTCAGCCCTCGGCCTGCCTTCTTCTTTTCCTAAGGCGTTTGTAGTGATCGTGTCAATGCGGAGTTCAGTCTTACTAACCTTCCTAGTGAGCTGAAGGTAGCAAGCCCGGGAGATCTTCTGATTTCCCCTCGAGTAGCCGATGCCGGTGGGCGTGGGGAATTTGAGGCAAAGGTGCTTCATGGAGATGACGGCCTCCAAGTCCTCGAGGGCAGGGCGGCCGAGGATGATGTTGTGCGCGCAGTCGAGGTTGACGACGACGAATTCCACTTCGAGCTTGGCTCTGTGGGATCCGTCGCCGAACTCGACCATCAGGGAGATGACCCCTTTGACATCTATGTTATCCCCCGTGAATCCGGAGAGGGGAGTTTTGATGTACCGAAGGAACCCCATATCAAGTTCCAATTCCCGGAAGGTGCTGAGATACATTACGTTGACAGAACTCCCCATGTCAACATAAGTCCGGAGGATGGTGGCGTTGTTGATCTCCGTGCGGATGACGAGGGCATCCCTATGAGGAAGGGAACCCGGGGGCAGATCCGCATCCGTGAAATAGATAGGATCCGCCCTCGGCCTCTTGGTTGGGGGCATGTAGTTGACTTCCCCAACGTAAAGGGATTGAGCCCACTTCTTTCTTTGGCTCGTGGAGTCGCCTCCGGTGTTGCCTCCATTGATCATGTGGACGTAGCGCTTGTACTGGTACTGGGGGTCCTCCTCCTTACTGAGGCTCCCGATTTCACGCTTCTTCCCCTGAGGATTTCCCAAGGGAATGGTGTTTGGGTACACCCATTTATTAGCCTTTGGCGGTGCCCCTTGGTGATGAGGGGGCCCCTGAGGAGGAGGGCCCCTGACGAATTGGGACAAGTGGCCCGCTTGTATCAGCCTTTCGATAGCCGTCTTTAACTGATGGCAGTCATCAGTCTTGTGTCCATGGTGGCGATGAAAATGGCAGTAAGGCTCGTCAGGGCTGATGGCATATATCTTGAGGGGTGCACGGGAGTCCCACTCCACGAGGCCTCGTTCTTCCGCATAATCCAAGATGATACTGACGGGATGCGTCAGAGGAGTGCGTGGGCGTTCCAGGAGGGTGGGTTCTGCCCAAGCCCTCGGGTTGTTCTTGTAGCCGCCCCCGATTCTGGCTTGGCCATTTCGGGTGCGATCGTTGTATTGCGCCTCCCGGTTCGCCGGAGGGGGTGGCCCCTGAGGCGATTCCTGCCTTCATGTTTGTGAGAAGGCTCCGGATTTCAGCGATCCTTCCCAATCTCCTCGGCCTCAGCGTATCGGTCCCCCCGCTGGAGAGCTTTTGTATAATCGCGGGGGGGGGGGGATCAGTAATAAGGCTTCTTGAAAAGTTACCGTTGCGGAGGACTGTATGGAAGAGGGCCATCAAGGTCCTGTCGTCGGCTCCATCGACTTCGATGGAGGCCTGCCTCCAGCGTTCAAGGAAACTCCGAAGGGTTTCCTCCTTCTGTTGCCTTACGTTCAGAAGGTGGGAGAAGTGTTTCTTAGACCGGTGCCTCCCGGCGAATTGTGTGAGGAAGCGGTGGGCTAGCTCTTGCCACGAATCAATGCTGCCTTCGGGCAATCGGTTGAACCACTCATACGCTGGTCCCTCCAAAGTGGAAACGAACCAACGGCATAAATACTCATCCGATGCCCCCATCATCATCATACTATTCTGATACCTGCTGTAGTTCTCCAGGGGATCCGTCTTCCCCTCGTATGGTTTGATGGGCTGTCCTCGATATTTATTGGGGATCTTAGCCGCCAGCACCCTTGGGGTGAAAGGCGTCTTAGTGCGGAGTTGGATGAGGGGGTTCATCTGAGCCTTTGGCAAACTTGCGCTTCATCTCCTCCACATGTGCCCGGAGGGCGGCATACTCCGGGTCAGGCCCCGGCGTGGAGGTTGTCGATGGCACCTGACGCGTCTCCTCGAGTTGGCGGAGGAGGGCTTCGATGATTTCATCCTTGGGGTCCTTCGGGGCAACCCCTTGAGAGTTGGCATGGAAGGACTGGGCTTGGTTGATCTGGTGCCTGACGTCTTCTTGATGGAGGAGGCCCTTGCCCTTGTCCCGAGGGGGAGGCCTCTCCTCGGCCCCCGAGACGGAGCCTCCGCTTTCCTGAGGCCTGCTTGTCGCTTTGCCACCGAGGCGGTCTTGGACCCCTCGGTGTCCAGGAGCCCCTCCCAACCTCTCGAGGGCAGAGGTTCGAGGCTTCTCCTTGTTCGCGCAGCGTTTGTCTTTGGATTGAGCCTCTTGGTAGGCGGTGTCCTCTACTATGACCCCCTCGGTGTTGCCAATCCGCATGGTGGGATTGTTGAACAGAGGAGGGGGTGGTGGAAAATGGATGGCATTTCCTCCGAAACAGGGTTGGAGGGGCGCCTGTGAAATGAAGGCACCGGAACTCATCGCCATGTTTTGGACGAAGGCCGCAAAGGCGGCCTGAATGTCGATGGCTAGAGCCGAAGGGGGAACTTGGTTCTCACTTCGGTTCTTCCTTCGGCTATCAAGGCCGATACGAGCATCGGGGGAAGCCTTCTGCAGCTGCTGACAGAGGTCAGTAGCGGCCTGCTCTAATTCGAGGATGGTACCGCCTTCGGGCACCAAAAGCCTGTTGGAGGCCTCGGCCCCGTTGGTTTCGCCGGGGGCTACGTGGTTTTACTCGAAGGTTTTGGACTGACCACGAGTTCTTCCCATTTTGGTAGGTGTTTTTGCGTTTGGCGGAGGGGAGGGTTTCTTACTTGATTGTCCGGACCTCTCAACGAGAGCACCAATTGATGGACAGTGTACCCGGGGGGTAGCTTATCCGAGGGGTTACTGCGAGAATAACCTAGAGAGAAGTCAGAGCAAACAAGTAGGAGAGAGAGTCGATTGTATTAAATGAACTCTACGTGCTTTACAAGGAGAATAAGGGCTGCTATTTATAGCAGCCATAAATGCGATGAGGGTACATGTGTCAACAATCTAACGACCGAGGGGTCACCTCAATCGGGTGGCACCGGCATATGCATGTGCACCGCATTAAATGCACTGGGTGGATGTGACGCCGCATTAAATGCGTTGGTTGCTTGTCTCCAAAGGGAATCTTCGATGATTGAGCTGTTGGCCGAGGGCCCCCTGCGGCTGAGGGCTCTGTGTAGCCGAAGGCGCTTGTACAGCCGAAGGCTTCCCTTATGCCGAGGGCACGAAAGTGCCGAAGGCTCCTGATTTCTGCCATTTTCTCCCAGTAGCTTCGTGTGCTCGAAACTGGCTGTCCTGTGAGTTTTGGAGCCTTCGGCCATGTTGCCGAAGGCTACCCTAGGCGCCCCTTGGGCTCCTTTGGGCTTGGGCCGCTGTGCTTTGGGCCTCCTGTGCTCCTCGGGCTTGTTGGGCCTGTGATGGAATAGCAGGAGTCTGTGGGCCGGGGGTTCCCGGGCCATACACTCCATCAGTTGTAAATCCAAAAACTTTGTCATTTTCTCTTTTAATAAATTTGTGTTTGTTATCATTTATCTCTACCCCACACAAATCTCAATCACATAGTTTTTAATTTATTATTTTTCGGGTCAAACTTGAAAAAAATTTGAGGGACAAAAGGACTATTTTTTTATGGGATCCATTTTTTCTCTAGGCAATGCAGCCCATTTTTTTTCCTTCTTGCTATTTCTGTTTTTGCATTTCTCTTTTGTCGTCACAAGCTTTTTAGTATTATACGGTTCGTGAATAATACGATAATGCATACATTCGTGTATAATTCGATACAATTATATAAAATATGGCTAAATATACGTTTCATACGTCCGTGAAATGGATAAGGATACATACGTGTTTTAAACTTTTCACAATTTAAATATACGGCATATAATACATGTCTTATACTCGTATTAATGATGGAAATAAAGACTAATTTAGCATATGCATCACATATTTCAATATTTTACTGTGGTCGTGAGTCTGGTGGGCCTCCGCATGCAATATTCTTTTTTCTGAGTCTTGGTATGAGTGGAGCACAAGAGTAATACAATAGTAATGTCGAGACAGATTATGACTTTAAGAAACTAATTTATTAAATAGTAATACAATATAAATAATATTGAGCAACTAGACATTTCGCTTCAGTTGTACCACTCGTCCACTCCATTAGACTTCAGCTTAATGGTGTGTTTTTTTTAATAAAAATACGTATCAATACGTACGGTACATGTATTATACATTTTATCATTAAATTACGTGAATTTCTTATAATCATATGAAAATTTTATAAACAGGAGTATTATATGCGAATTATACGTTTGAGTGTATTGTATGTGAATTATACACGAATAAACTAACAAGGAAAAATTGATAGCAATAATCCCAACTATTGGCGGTCCGCTCATAATAATCCCAACTATCGATTATTTCAGAATAATCCCAACTTTAGGGACCTTCCCTATAAATAATCCCAACTTTTTATTTTTACGCTTAATTTCTATTTGAAATTCAATTTTTATTTGGTCATGGACTATTGTTGGCGGACGGTCCATATAGTTGGGATTATACAAAAATAATCAATACTTGAGATTATTGTTAGCGGACTGGCAATTTAAGGTATTTTGAATGAACCTATAAATAGATCATTTTTTTCTGTTCTTCCGTCATTATGGTTCTCAGGGCCACCAATCCACACCCTTGTTACTGCCACAACCAACTTTTTGATCAAACTCATCACCTCCAATTTCCAGTTTGGAAATGTCAAGTCTAGTAGAGGATCTATGGGGGGCCTGGAGGGGCAAATTCTCTAACTTCCGGCCCTGAATTTCACTAGTAATACTTCTGATTAAAACCAATGCCCCCAACTCGGACAAAAGGTTACAAGTGCCCTCCAACCTGGACAAGAAATTACTGGCATACCAAAACATCACGGGTGTATAAATTTAAAAAAATAATTCTAAATATTTAAATCTGAGTTGAATTAAAATAATAGGTAAAGAGTTCTTACAAAATTAGTAAATCATATACATAATTACTCACTTGTTTATCATGTCTTATCGTAAAGATAAGTTCTCCAATTTCTATTAATCAAAGCCATTGAACTTTACAAAGTTATATTCATGCGATTTTTCATCTGTTGAATGGCTTAATCAAAGGATTCAAAGCTATTGAATGGAGCTGAAAGAGCAACTCCATGTGTGGATTTATGAAATAAGAACAAATGAATTATTTTCTCTCATACAAACTATTAGTGAAGTTTGTAGAAAGATGGTTGAGCCTACAATTCACAATTGTTTTCACTTGCTATATTGTCTTATTGAGTTAGTTTTAGTGTTCCAGTTGCAACAAGATGAGAGATGATTATTTTACGAATTGCTTAGTGTGCTACATCAAGAGATATTTTTAGAAGCATTAATAATGAAACTTTTATGCAACAGTTTCAAAAATATTTAAACTCGCGACTTTGATTTACCGAGGTTGCACTAATGAAGTACTTAATACTTTACCGAGGTTACACAAGTTTGACCCTTAATGTATTTAATTCCTTATAATAAAAAAATTGTAAAATACAGATTTTGAAATTTTAAAATGAGACAAATTTAATAATATTTTTTAAAATTTTAAGTCAAAACAGAGTTGCAACTAAAAAAGAGCGGTTGTAGTGTGAAATTAACTACCTCGTATAATTTATGCTAGACTCATTTTTACCATTTTTATTACATTTAGAGTTTATTATTATAAAGTAAATTTACTGTCCAGTGTGCCCAAGTCTCACAAATCTCTGTGTCCGCCACTGGTCAAGTCCATTCCGCCCATGTCGGACTTGGCTTAGAAGGCTTTGTTAATGACATCATCATTGCTCCTAATCAATGCCTTGATGAGGCCAAATCTCAACTCAACTCGTGTTATGCCATCTGGAACAGGCAAGATTGTACCATCATCAGCGCTTTGATTGGCAGCCGTTCTGAAACAATACAACCTCTCTTTTCATCGACCTCCACCGCCCGACATGCCTGGGAGAAACTAGTTCTCACATACAATAGCACTTCTTGCGGACGAATCATCTTGCTCAAGACCATGCTTGCACGAACTATCAAAGGTAATTGATCTATCACCGATTATCAGATGTTCTTGCTGAAATGTATGCCCTATCAGAGGTTCTTGCTCTAGCCTAAAATCTCATTTTAGGGGAATATTTGGTCATTAACATTCTCAATGGCCTTGGATCTGGTTATAATGAAATCACTTCTACTATCTCGGTCCGCTCAGCAGCACTATCTATTGATGAATTGCAAGACATTTTGCATGAAACTGAAACTCGTCTTGAAGAAGCCTCAACCTCGGTTGCGTCTCTAATGTGCATTGAGATGCCTAGCCTGTCTTGAGTGTGACTGTCGCATCCCTCCCGATCCGTGGTGGTGCTTCGTGTGAACTGTAGAGTGTGGTCTGCGCTAGAGAAGTATATTCCTTACAATCTACATTAGTATATTATATGCGTGTGTGTGTGAGAGAGAAATAACGGGAAAAGATACTCCAATAGGAGCCCTGATTGATATATTTATAATAAAACAATAGTTACCAAAATACAAAAGGATTCCTAAAATAAGGTAAACTTCCTAATATAAGATAAGGATTAGCATTTAAAGTCAACAAAACAGAATTACTTGCAGAACCTTAAGTGCTCGGATGAGGTGGTGGCATCCCCCTGCGGCCAAGCCTGCCGCTGACAGTAGCCAAAAACTGGTTGTGCTGGTTGTTGCGCAGCGTACGACTGTTGTCCTCCTCTGGTGCAGCCACGGCCTCCCGTGGCCGCCTCGATCGCCTCCGCCGTGGTAAAACTGCCCTTGCGGTTGTTGGTCGGCGATACCGGCATCCACAAATGTTTGGTGGCCAATCAATGATTCCTGTTGTCGTTGATAAAGAACACGCTGCTCTTGTTCCAGCAGATGAGGATGTAGTATGAAGACACTAAATTCGTTGTGTGCCTCAACATAAATTCAATACTAGCACTAATATGTAGTATAGTGTAGTAGAGTTCGTATCCACAGGGAAAAAATACATTTCTTTCATGTATTAGTAATTAAAAGGGGGGTTTGGGATTGTTTGATTTGATTTAATTAAACACTAAGATGAATGACTTATATGTATTTTAATTCAAGAGATACAGAACTTGGTTTTGCTACTTTCCACTTGTTGATATGTTTGTTGATCCCGATTATATCTATAACTTATCCTCTCTTGAATACTCAATTGAGGAGTATCTCTGATTCATCGAGTGTAGTTATTAATAATGACCGTTCATTAACAACTCTTACTATTAGCCAAATATAGAACAACGTCGTATACCGAGTTAATAGCATTTAATCTTTCTTTTTTTTTTTACTCCAGGGAGTCTGGGAAAGGGGGGCTAGGGGGAGCCTGAAGTAATTAGGCCTGAAACTCACTCCATTGAGTTTCAAACTCTTATGTGCCTAGCGGATTTCGAATTGGAGACCTCCCACTAGGCACGATAACCTCACAACCAGCTGGGCTGGAATGCTTGGTTAGCATTTAATCTTTTTTAACTACTTTATGAAATCAATTGAGATTGATAACCTCAACACAAATGCTTCGGTTTAACCAACAAAATTGACCCTTCTTAAGTTTATATACCACGACCGTGCATTAATAAACCAAAGTTACTTACTTGTAAAATCATCAACGATTAACCATTGGTTCGTTGATCGTTCCTAGTAATAATTAATGTTGATATGTTAACTAATTGTCATTTAGCAACACTCCCCATCATTAATATAAAAATAAGATTAAGGGAGGAATTAATATTCAAGGGAAGAAGTAAGAAAATAACTCACAACTTTAACATTCAACAAGCTTCAAGAGCAAAACCAAGAAATAGAAGTTTAGCTCCTCATTTGGAGACTAAAAAAGTAAGAAAATATAAAGAAATTACTATTTCAAGTAGATCTTAAGTATATGTGAAGGAAAATTGTGCTATATATAGGTGTTTTCAGCACCTTGCGCCGGATACCCGATCGGGTAAATGTACATGCCTGACTGGGTATCGGTCAAAATCAAATACTCCGTATTTCTCATGTCTTTGTGTTCTTCAGCACGTTTATTTGTCCGAGTCAAGTCATACCCGACCGGGTAAAGTACCATACCCGACCGGGTATGTGTGCAATTTCCCAGCAGCTTCTGTTTTCAACTCATACCCGACCGGTGAAACCATCGCAGCCTCCGTAACTGCAGCCATCACCGCTGAAACCTCCTCCTCCGCTGCTCTGTCCACCAAAACTACCCCATTGAGAGGGGTCATACCATGATGGATGTTGAACCGGGATCGGTCTAGAAGCAAAGTGCCCCTGATGATCTATATAAGCGTATATGGGTGCCAAGGCCCTGAGGTTGTCTTCTTCAATTCAACTGGCCCGTAGGTTCAGGTTGTGGAGTCCGTCCATAAGAACACGCCGGTTCTCAAGTACCCGTGTCTGAAAATTGTCGTATTGGGGGGAGGGGGTTCTTCTTCTTCTTCTTCTTCTTCTTCTTCTTCTTCTTCTTCTTCTTCTTCTTCTTCCTCCTCTTCTTCCTCCTCTTCTTCTTCCTCTTCCTCCTCCTCCTCCTCCTCCTCCTCCTCTTCTTCTTGGCCTTGATTTGCTGGGGCGGCGTATTGGGTGGGATGGCTGGTGCTAAGCAAAAGTGTCCCTCATCTCCTGGGTAAGAGCTGAATGTGATCAAGGTTTTAAATAGCCGTAGCGGCAGCGGTAGCGGTCATCGCGGTAGCGGCCTGTAGCAGACTGTAACGATTGCAGCGGCGTGAAATATTTTCAATTGCGCAAAACATATATTTAATGAGTGTTGAATTTAATACAAACATTGTGAATATTTGTTTGAACACTTATAAAATTAAGAGTTCATTTACACAACATAGACACATTTACACATCAACCCGTTCGTGACGTACTGCCAGAAATGTCAATAGCGGGCTGTAACGGGCGGCGTAGCGGGTTTTTCCCGTGATTTGGAATTCACATCGGAATAGCGGGCCGTAGCGGTAGCGGCCCCTACCGCGACCGCTATATAGCGGCCGCTATAGCGGTAGTGGGCCACTATTCAAAACCCTGAATGTGATGAGGGGTAGATCGTCTAAGGGGATAGTAAAGTATTGTTCTGGCTTGGGGTAAACGATCTAGTGATAAAAATTCTTTTCATTTTGATCTTTATGCGCAAATTTGATGTCTTTTGCGGGTAGTAGGAAACCCATATTAAGCAAACAATCTTTGTGGATCGGTGAACCTTCATCGACGGCGAGTGGGTTGTGCCGTGAAGTGTGGGGCGGAGGATGAATCTCTCCTTCGATCACCTATTCGTGTTGTGTCTGGTGGTTGCTGCTACGTGGTACTCGGTGTGCTGGGATTTCTCAGATCAACTCCTTTATGGGCTGGTTGCAGAGAGTTTTTTCCAGCAGGGACAGGGAGGTCCGGAGGAGTTGCTTGGGGATGCTGGGTTTTGTGATCTGAAAGAAATAGAAGGGTGTGGCTCTTCGTTCAAAACAGTTTATGCATAAGGAGGGGAGCTTTGTGGCAAGTTGGGAGATGCTCAACGCTGGAGGCAACCAAAAGAGGGCTGCAGGTTGAAAGCTAATCTGTTGGCGGTCAAGGGCTCGATTTGGGCTGGGTGATCCGAGATGACGCTGGAAATTTTCCAGTATTTACAAGAAGGTAAGTCATTGTTCTCATTTGGAAGCAGAGCTCTTGGGTATATTTGGGAGGTGCTGCTGAGTTGGCAGAAAGGCATGGCATGGGTACAAGTATTAGGTGGAATTCAAAAGGGTACAAGTATTTCTTCCGGAGGATTCCTGGCAGAAGACATACGAGAATTGAGCCCGAGTTTTTTTAATATTTCATTTTCTTTTGTTAGACATTCAGCAAAAAGACTTGCTCATGCATTAGTTAAGGAACCATGTTTTTTTGTCTGATTGTCAGATTTGGTTGACTTCAATCCCGAGTTGTATTGAGAACATTCTGTCTAATGATTTGATTAATAATAATTAATTTTATTCCTTTCAAAAAAAGTTATGCATACTGATCTCATGCACCCAATAGTTAATTTAGTGGCTTCTCTGTTGTCACAACTCCATGTCAGTGATTGTGCATGATTGTTAAAATAAACCTTTAGTTTTACACACATTTCCCGCGTGATTGTGCATAGACCAATGATTGTTGAAGATCAAGTGGAACACTTACAATAGCTGTAATGGGCTGGTAATAGCATGGGGTGTTTTTGTGACGCTTTGAGAGCAAACATTGAAGCTTCGATATACCACACTTACCATATCCAAAATACCAAACTTACTGAAAATGTGGTAAATTGAAAATCGGTAAGTTGTGATACCACACTTAATTACTTTGATACAATAATATACTTTGTAAATACGGTTATACCCAAAGTCTGATTTAATAATTTCATTAAAATTTCTAAAATATTAGAAACACATTTGCTAAAGGATAAATGAATTTATATACATGATTTTTGGACCTTTTTTAGTTTTTCTTTGTTGGAGATTGCTATTATTTTATTTATATTTATCTTGTTTAAGTTATTTTTCGAAGAATGTTTTTAGTGTGTAATATGTTGAAATGTTGAAACATAATCATAATAATTAATACGTATTGTTCATTAATAGATAATTACTCGTATTTCACAAATGTTTTAATAATGATTTTAGTATATAATGAGTGACACTAAAGCAAAGTCTCTTTTTGAATAAATCATGGTAAAAATCGCGTCAAAAATTGCATGAATTGACCACTTCTTCATAACAAGGAAGCACAGACAATTTAACAAGTCATTTTATTTTATTTCATCATGTTCTCAAATAAAAAATAGTGAATCTTCGGCTCCTTTGCAAATGATGGAAAATATAAAAATTTACTAATACAACACCTTTACCATGTTTGTATACCGGAAGTTTCGGACTTTCGGTACGGGAAAGACATAGTATAAAATACCGAGACAAGAGTGCTATATATATCCCCTATTATGGAGATAATTTTGCGTTTGCTGGTGTTTTTTTAAAAACAAATTTCAACCACAAAGTTGTCCTTAATTAGATGTACGGTATAGTGCACACCCATGAGTGAGATCCAATAATGTTGTTTAATGAAAAGATACAGCCCTAAATCCTAATGCATAAGGCATGCTTTTATGTTTACAGATTCTTTAGAAGTCTTTGACAAATCTGAATCAAGAGAAGGCACTGTATGTTTTTCACACATGAAGACATGAAGTTGACACACTGAAAGAATATGTTTTACCTTCATTAATATACAGATTCTTTAGAAGTCATTGACAAATCTGAACCCAGAGAAGGCACTGTATGTTTTTCACACATGAAGTTGACACACTGAATGAATATGTTTTACCTTCATTAATATACACTCAACATTCTGCTATTGGAAAAGTAGATCCAATTTTATCTCCGATGTGATAGCATTTGATATTAACAGAGTAGGGCCCAAGCTCGATGCGGTTGTCTTCCCCTCCCACCAAGAAACACAGAGTATAGATCGCTAGTTCAAACTCTGGGCTCACTCCAACCAGAGTGCTTGACACAGATTTTAGTACGCCGTTCCATTCAAACTGGATTGTGAGTAACTGAGTCTCTGCATCAGGCTGTCATTGGAGATTTTGAGATTGAAAAAAAAACGCAGCCTTATTAATGCATGCTCCCTCCATTCTTTTCAACAGTTGCTTTAGATATTTGCACACATACTACCAAGGAATCAATAGAATCTCCTAAGAGTACAACACAACTAGTACACCCACTATTAATGTCTAACTATAACGACACCGTATATAACATTTATGGATGGAGAAAGGTAATGGCGTAAAATGATCCATTCATGCAATTTTAATATGCTGCAACGACGATTACTTGAGAATATTCCTTTTCTTCTCAAAAAAATACATTTGAGAACAAATTCTTTCCCATCACAAACGTGATGGTTAAAAGAGAACGAATAGACATAAATTTTCTCGGTTTGAAATCTCCCGGGCTAAACTTCCTTTCATCACCTAGTTATTTTTTTAAAACACCTAGTTCATCACCTGTCCAAGTGACCAAGTCCCACTTAACCCTGTGCATACCCCCTCCCCTCTATGCTCTAGACATCAGTCTTGTTTTAGAACAGTGATATGTTGTACTACACTATCATGTGACATGATCTTTGTTGGATATTATATAACTAATTTTGCAATGAGACACGACTAGACTTTTGCAGTTAACTCTCTGAACTCAATGCGGCCAGAGGGTGTTTCCATACAAGCAGAATGAACATATGTTGATGGCATTTTTGTAGTTTTTTTGCATTACTACTTCAGGACAATGCAGAAAGGGCAACTGGTGTAAAACAATATGCGCTATTTTATGATGGTGTCTCCAACATTGTTGGAATTCAGCCGCAGTGGTGATCAGAAAGTAATAGCTTTTTTCCTAGATTCGTATCATGTTGAGCCAATATTCTAAATCATATGCTTTAACTATATGCTGGAGCTATTATTTGTTAGTTTGCCTGATTTATTTTAATTCATATGACCTTAATCACAGGGAAAGGCTATGTGGCAGCAAGTAATTGTACTTCATTTTTTAATTAAAAATGAAGAAGTTCAAAGTCCACGTTGGGAGATCATGTTTCATGACTTTCATCTAAGCGCCTCTTTGGATCGAGGGTTTTTGGAGGGTTGGTATGGAAATGTTTTAGAGACCTTATTCTACATCTCGAAATACATTTGAGGTTTTTATACAAAAGAATGATATTCTATGTGACATTTCAATCACATTTTATTCGTTTTAAGGTATATTTCATTTATCAAGAGACAGACTAATCAGTCGAAAGTCCTCTCCGCCACAACCCTTCATCCAAACAGAAACATGGAAGGGATATTGGAAATCCTGGTTTCCAGTAGAAACTCACTACATCGCAGATTGAAACATTTAGAAAAAGATCACCTACGATTTCTCCCCGCCTTCGAGGAAAGATGTATCCTTGATAATCTACGTTGCCCTTCAATTCTTCCAGATAAAACTGAAAGTAACAGAAGAAATACGGTTGGTCCCCATTTATATACAGAGAGAATATGGTTTCCAATAGAGGTTGGATCACCACTTATTCTGAGAGAGAGATGAATACCGTTGGAGTCATAGTAACAGTGGAATTTTTTAATTTTACCTGAAGCCAATTATGGAAACCTGAAACTTCTCCCTCTCCACGCTCCTTTATTTCTCCAACAAAAACATGTTCGAAAGCGGAAGAAGAGCCAGATGTACCGCCTCGGGCATAAAGGTCAAACCAGAGACTCTTCAACATTCTCTTGAACTCCTGATGACTTTCAGAAACCACACTCTTTGCTGACAGATAGTTATGCAAATATTTTATAGGTGCTGTTCTACTGATCTCCTCAATGAATGCCAACTGCTCTTGGTGTTCTTTAGTTGTTACAACTTCTTTATATCCCTCACGTGGATTGTAATTATCCAAGAGACAACAAAACCGAGAATAAGTGGGCTTCTCCATAACATCTTTCCTCATCCAGGAAAACAAACACCCATCCGCCATGTCCTCTCTTTGGTGGACCTTTTTTCCATCCCCTACATCAATCTGGTAATCTTTTCCAGGAACTAAACGATTTAAATCTAGTTCCCAGAGTTTGTTACAAGCTTTTGATATGTTGGCAAGCTCTTCTCCTGATGGATTCATGTCAGCACCACATTCAACCTCGTCAGAGTAGTCTTGCTCAACAGCAGGCTTCTTGTAACTATCCCAGTGATGCATATGCACCTGTTTGGGAACATTGAAGTTTCATGAGACTCATGAGAGATTAGAAGTAAATGGAATTATCTAAAGTAAGTGTATTTTATACTACTAAAGTTTGAGAACTCGTTACCAATGAACATTTTATATGCTAAAGCATCTTATATAAGCAGTTGTGCTCCCCAAAAAAGCATCACTATGCAAATACCATTACTAAACTTGAGATACAACAACAACAATAACATTATCCCATGATGAAAATTGCGCAAACAGTTTCGTGAGACTGTTTCTGGATGACCCGTGATGAAAATCGCATCGAAATTTGCATGGACTGACTGATGTTTCATAACCAAGAAGCGCACACAGTTCAGTGAGCCATTTTGAATTATTCCATCATATTCCCAAGCTAAAAAATAGTTAGTCTTTGGCTCCATTGGAAATGATGGAATAATTACCAAACTTGAGATAGATCCAAAAAATTGTTTAACCATTTATAGTGACTCGAATTAATAGCTTAATACTTTATTGCCTATAAAGCTTCATTTGTTCGGTAAGAAGAACTCTATATAGCTGGGCATCAATTAAGAAATGCAAACAGTATGCATCATGGTTATTCCTATAAAAGATTCACATTGGATATTCCAAGCCAATTTTTTTGGCTCTGCAGACATTTTTTAAATTGTGAAACATTAATTTTACCCGGAATATGTACTCAGGGAGTCAGGGTGTTGATTCTATTTCTGAGGAGTGAGGTCTTAGACCCAAACCCGTTCGGTACGGTCCATTTTCAAACGGGACGGTACCATGCCATACCAATACCAAACAATGCCACTTTTTCCAGGTGTTTAAGAAAAAATTAAAGTTTAGCCATCCTCCAAAAATCTACACAATTTATCAATTTTTATATACGTAGTATCATACTACCTTCGTTCCAAATTGATTTGCAAAGTCAATCTTTTTTTGGTCAAACAATTTCTTTTTATTCACTTAATTAGAATTTCAATTACATTCTAATTTGGCCTTTCAATTACATTCTAATTTGGCCTTTCAAAAAAACTACTCCGTACTTCGTATATTTTAATTTGGATTTTACAACTTTAGAGAGATTTTAATGTGGTTTCTAAATATGTAAATTTTAATTATTACAAATTGTATTAACTATCAAGAACTTAACATTAACTTTGTCAAAAAAATGTTGGTTTTGCAAATCAATTTGGGACGGATGAGGTAATTAATATATTTTAGATAAACTATAGTAGTACAAATTTAATAAACCATACTTCGGTCCGGTTCGGTCCGGTACCGGTTCTCATTTTATGAGAACCGGTCATGGCATTGTTTGGAACCGGTTCGGTCCGGTTCGGGACAAAAATTTTGAGATCCGTTTCAAACCCCATTTATCGGTCCGGTACCATACCGGTCCGGTTCGGTATCATGCCGGTTCGGTATTTTTGCTCATCCCTAGAAAATTTAATATTAAAAAAAGCAATCACTTTAATATGTGATGTTAAACAACATGTTTAAATACAAATGTTAGAAAATATGTATTTTGGCTATGTTGCATATTTTTGGAATTTCTTTAATTGTTTTAAACTTATATACAAGAAATTATGGAGTATTGGACTTTTCGCTTGTGTTATATGTGCAGTACTATGTTGTTATTTTGAAACTTGCTAATGTCCTATATAATTGATTATTGATTTTTGGAACTTCGTGAGTTTTTACTAATTTCAAGACATGACAATAGAAGCCGTAAAACCCGGACCGGACCGACCCGTTTCAAACGGGCCGGGTAATTTCCGGTTCCTATTTTGAAAATTGTAATACCCGGACCGGACCGAACCGTACAATGAAACCGGCGGTTCCATTTTATTTTGCATTATCCGCCCCGACGCGGCCCGTGCCCAGCCCTAATTGCATCAATCAGAGTCGCATGTTAGTCCAAGTCATTTAGGATTTAAAAGAATTAGTTTAACTGTTTAACTCACGTACAACTGAGGCCCTAATTAATTTGGGCCTATCCAAAATTTCCAAAAAACGCCAAACTATGGCGCAGGCGCAGAACGGGTGGGTGACCGTAAAATACACCGTACAGCCGGCTGTACCGTGCGCACGGTACAGCCGGCGTTTTCTTTCCTTTGCGCGCTACCTTCTCCTTCTTCGATCTGCCTACCCTAGCCGTCGATCTGCTTCGCTACCCTCGCCGGCCGCTTGCTCGATCGCTCCCTTCCTTATTCACTGGTGCTCGTCACTCGTTGTCGCAGACCACAACTCGATGGATGAATAGGGCTGCTTGCCTGTGATGTTTCTTTTCTTGAACTCTTTTCGTTTAGGTTTTTTTACTAGGTTTAGGTTCAATGATTTTGGTAATTTGTTTGGATTTAAGTCACGAGAAATATTAGCTATACGTAGTTGTACATATATGAACATATACAAAAGAAATTTTGAGCATACTGCACATTTTAAATGAGTTTTTTTATTTTTTGAATGCTCATTTTGTAACTAATGTGTACTCATTTAATATTAGTGATCTCAAATGAGCTATATATTAAACTCAAATGAGTATACACTTAAAAAAAATGAACATACATAAATGAATATTGAACAAATTAGAAATGAGTTTTATGTTAAACTTAAATGAGTATAATGCCCAAAATGAATGAACACACAAATGTGTTTTTAATTTTTTTATACTCATATTGTAAGTAATTTATGCTCATGTGGTACTATTTTATACTCATTTTAAAAGGTTTCACATATCAAATACAACGCCCAAAATTAATGAGCATACACAAATGAGTTTTTGAATTTTCTTATACTCATTTTGTGAATCATGTATGCTCATTTCGTACTGGTTTATGCTCATTTTAAAATGATGCACATATCAAACATATCATATTACATTACATTCACATTGAAATTTATTATAAACATAATTTAAGAAGATTTTATAAACGAAAAATTGTAAAAATAAACCAAATTAGAAGATATGAAGCCGGGATCACTAGTGCTCATTGTTAGGCTGCTATTACTCAGAAGAACAGAGTCGATGCTCATTTAAATTACATCAATACTCATTTAAGAGAAATCGTGAACTTCATCAGAATTACAAAATTGCCACCGGCTGTACGGTGCCCAGCCGTACAGCCGGCTGTATGGTATACGCTTCCGGTGGGTGACACCTCTCGACCAAGGTTGTTGATTTACGATTCAAGAACACCCAATCAAGATAGTAATACGACTAAATCAGGCCCAACACACGTCTATCAGACCCACAACAAACCATAGGCGTTGTTGTTGCTGGTATGTGAGTAGAAGAAGGTCGTTATTTTTGAAGAGTATTGAGAGGAGTAAATTGAGAAGAAGAAGAATAAAATAAAATCTCACAAAGGTAAAAACTTCCGCCACCATTGCAGCATGGTTTCAAACTCACACCTAAACTTTCCAATGACCTTCGCTGTACCAACTCATCAGCTATAGACATTGTGAATCAAGGAACTATTAATTAACTTTAGAGTTGGTCTTAGGTGTACACACCACTTTTTGGTATACACACTTTTACCAATGACGGAGCCAAAGGTTTGTCCAATGGGGGCATACCAAAAACTAAATTTTTTAAAGTGCGTGTTCAAAATAAAATAAGAACAACAATAGCGTAATAATTAAATTAGCACAAAATTATACTATGTAGTTCATACATACCACTTGATTTTTTTCTGCAACCAAACCAATCCTACGAGTTTTCATATTTTGAAAATGCTGCATAATAGCTTCGTTATCGATTGCTTGAAAAATGTCTCTTTCCATGTAGCATACTAAGGGAGTGTTTGCAACTGCTTAAAAAAAAGCACTTCTCAGCTTTTGGCTTTAAAAAACACTTATTTACCAAACACTACCAATTTTTACTTTTTCTCGGCTTGCGTGTGAAAAGTGCTTTTCCCTTTTCTATTACACAAAAAGCACTTATTTTACCAATCACTACCAACTTTTACTTTTCAAAATCACTTTTTTCTCAAACACTATCAACTTTTACTACTAATCACTTTTTCCTTACATCTCCAAAAGTGCTTTTTTTTAAGCAGAAGCAGTTGCAAACACTCCCTAAGCAATCCACTAACAAAAATCGTTGGAGTCCAAGGCTGCCAATGTGCCTCTTTTTCTTAACTAAACATTACATTATTTCGAATTTGGATCCTCTCCGGTGATCGGAGAGTTCCATTAGGAGAGATATAGAGAGGAGAAAATTAAAGGTGGGGTATGTTGGTGAGTAGGATAAAGAAAAAGGTAGAGGTAGACGGGAAGTAAAAAACAAATGGAAGAGAGATGGAGAGAAAGAAATGGAGAGGAGTTGAACCCAAATTTTTAATCTGGTCAATTATTCCCTCTTTTATTTTATAATTCATGTACACTAAGAATTTTAAACGAATTGTCTGTGTACAGGCAACTAAGAGTGTTTTGTGTACAATTTGTGTACAACTCATGTACACTAAGAATTTTCATATTGACATTGCACTTGAATTGCATTATTATGGATATCATAGAACGAGAATAGTAGATTCCAAATATTATACTCCCCCCGTCTCATTGAACTTTGCCAAATTTCCATTTTTTGTTGTCCCAAAAAATTTTACCACTTTCCTATTAAAGCAACTAGTTTGTGGTTCTACACATTTCTCTCTACTCTGCACAATTCTCAACTACATAGTTTTTACTATTCTTATTTATCACCTACTTTGCAAAGTCCAGCGGGACGGAGGTAGTAATATAGAGCAAATTGATAGTCATGTCATGTATCTACATTTTAGAACATTGGCTTAAACAATAAGAAATCATTTCAAAAAAAACAAGACAAGATGATCGATGCGAAAGACACAGTAAAGAGGCAATTAATTATGGTAAGAATGAATGAATACCGGTGCTGGAAATCCTTGCATACGGCCACTGTTAATCTCATCACTGTGCTGTTCCCCTGATACCACCTGCGCAAGTTAGCACCCATAAGAAAACAGGATGAGATCAGAAATAGCGGAGCAGAACTGACCTGCGCCCAAGTGGATCTGGATCGCTCGTCGCCTGAGTTGCTACCATCGCGTCTGTGCTCATCTTCGTTGCCTAAGGCAATATCAATTAAACCCTTCACTAGGCCTTCCATTCCTATGCTATGCAGCGGATCGGAGATCTTTAAGATATAAAGGAATGAATCCAGTTGAAATTGGTTGTCAATGGTCACATAGAAACCAGGTAGGTACTGACAGTTGGTGGAGTATTAATTAGGGATAATTACTATTAGTCTTGAGGTTATGTCATAATTATGAAGGAAACCTTGCATTTTCAAAAATCAATTAGTTACCCCTTGAGTTTGGATCATTCTCATTCTCTGCCCCTCACGTTAATATTTGTTAAATCAAATTTAATATAACTCTGGTATATTCAATGAAAATTGTTTATAAAATTAATTTTTAAATTAAAACACAAATTATTATCATATTTATAATTCATTATTGTTGATCATTATGTTTCTACTTAACTACTCCATCGTGGAATAGATATTATTGAGAGTAGTTAAGGGGAAAATACTCACAAGTACTATGCAAGATACAAAATATCATGAATCTTGATATTTCTATTTTAGAAAATTAAATATCATTCAATCTTATAAAACTAATTGACCTTTTACTGTAAAAAAAAATTGTGAGGATAGAATCATCACAAATTAGTAACAAGGTAAATAAAACATTTAAATAAATCAAAATCCATGTTATTTTAGGTCTTAGGTTAATAGCTTTCAATTATTTAGTTCATATACCGATACATTCTATATTTTAGGTCGCTTATTGATGCTTGACCTATCTTTTAGGTCATGAAATGATGAAATTCCTTTTTTCTTGATATTTCTTCTTTGCTACACATGAAAGAAATGTCATTGAGAATAATTCAATCGGATGAATTTCAAATACTTTTATATTCATGATGAATAAGTGCCTATAATTTTGACAACACATTTTTGAAATAACTTTCTTTGATGTATCCCATGAATATTACTCGTGAATCTTCTCCTTAACTACTCACATTAATAGTTATTCCACGATCGAGTAACTAAGTAAAAAAATAATGATCAACAACAATGACTTATAATTATGATAATAAATTATGTTATACTTTAGAAATTAATTTATAGACAACTTACATTGTATTTAAGAGTTATATTTAATTTAATTTAACAAATATTAACATGAGAGGGCATATAGTGAGAATGACGTACCAAAGCTCAAGGGGTAATCAATTGAATTTTGAAAATGCAAGGTTGCAATAATAATTATGATATAACCTTGGGGGGGCTAATAGTAATTTTTCCTATTAATTAACTCCTCTTTCCCTTGGTTTGACAATTTTTGTCTCAAAAAAATCGTATTTTTTTATTCTATGTGTCAATCAAAATTGAGAAACTTTTAGTTGAGGGGTATAAGTAATTAAAACTTGCTTCATTAGATTTAGCAAAAAATAAAAAATAAAAAATAAAAAAACTTTGACATTTTTCCCTTATACTCCATGTGTCCTAGAAAGAATTTAGTTTGCTTTTGACACAATATTTTAAGAAATAGATGAACAAATATCATGTATACCGGTGCTAACCCCTAGGCCTTTCTCGTTTCAACTGAACCCAGACCACCCCATCTACACTCTTAAAATCTGAGAAAAAAGGTGATGTTTCTTCTTCTAAACCAAGACCGTCCCCCATTCTTCTGCTGAGCCAAGACCTCCCCCCATTATCCAATCTCTCTAGATCAGTGTATGTCATTTCCAAGATCTCTCTGTCCCTTGATATTGAAAGAGGAGAAATTCTCTATGGAAATCCAGATTTGATGAGTCAGGAAGGGTCGGTATCTCACAAATCTCGACGCCTTTAATTTCATTCCCCTGTCCACACCTACACCTCCGAAGAATGCGTCCAGCAGCTCACCATTAACGTCGGCTTCTATAGGGGGGGCAGATGAAGGATTGTATCTCAGTTCACTGATAAACTGGGACATCTGATTAGTGAACCATTCTTATGGATTGGTGATGGATCAAGAGAGTCATCGTATTACAGTCGCAGCTCCAGGCCTGGCAGCGGGTGTTGGGGTAGTCGGTCGGTAATTTGTGTTACCCAATACACCGTAAAATGTAAAATGGGAATGGATAGGGAAGAGTTGTCAAGGGTAATTAGGTCAATTGATATGAAATACTCAACACTTAATTTCTTCCTCGCTAAGCATTTCCAACAAAAAGTTGCCAAAAATAGAAACGTAAAGATTTAAATGGGGCGTCCCAAAAAGGAAAATGTATGGGACGGAGGAAGTAGTAAATAATTTGTGGTTTTCACTATGCACAATTCTAAACTATGCAATTTTCACTTTTCTTATTTCACACTTAACACAAATTTGGTAATCTTCAATTGGATGAAAGTAATAATAAGCATTTGTTGTCTAACACTGACCAATATCTAAGACTGACTGAAGTACGATTGTTAACAAACAAGCTTCTTTTGAATGATTTGAACTCGAGCTCGACTTTGAATCTAACTAGCCGGATTTAATGAGATTTTATCTCGAACATGGGCTAGGTTTTAACTTTGAATACTTATTCAGTTCTACTACGTATAAAATTGCAGAAACAATTCCACTTTTGGTCCTACGAGTTTTGTATCAATTCCACCTTTAGTCCACGTCTTTCACTTTATCCACTTTTGGTACTTGACTAATGTTTTTTAACCGTTTGTGGTCCTTTTCCGGCGATTTTAACCATCAGAAATCATGCCGGTAGGACCATATATGGACGAAAACCAAAGTCATGTATCAAAAGTGGACAAAGTGAAAGATGTGGACTAAATATGAAATTGATTTAAAACTCGTAGGACCAAAAGTGGAATTTATTCAAAATTGCATCCCAAAACTGCGTTTTTTAATTATCCATCAATATATCTAGTCATCTCCTTCATTGATTCTTTATTTTTCTTTTCTATTTCAATTATCTTTTTCTTCAAATTATGGAAAATCTTCTTCTTCTTCAACTTAAATTAAGAAGGGAAAATATCGCAAAGAGACTTAAAAGGAAAACAATATCACTTTTTATCACGTTTTATTTCTTTTTCAAAAACAGACTACTTCACTTTCGCTTTTCACAAATAGACCATTCGTCCATATAACCCCCCACTCGAACCTATCCACTTACGGAAACGCTGGGGTACTGCCGCCTATACACTTTTCCCATGTGTGAATGGTTCACTCTTGCTATCACTTTATTACAAACACTTGAAACTAATCAATTTTTTTTAAAAAAAAATGTTAAAATGTCACAAAAAAATGTAAGTTAAAAATAAAAAATTTAGAATATCAAAAACATCAAAATAGTTTTAAAAATTAGAACAGGTAAAAGTTTTAGAATAAATACTAGATAAAATAATAAAAATTCAAACAATTTATAAAAGTTTATAAATCGAGAAAATTAAAAAATTAAATTAAAATTTATATAATAAAAATTACTTTACATAATTTTTATATTAAAAAATATATAATAAAATTATAAAAAAAAACAGAAATTAATGTAACTTAAAAGTGTGTAAAATTAAAATAAACTAATACAATTAAAATATATTTTTTTCATCCCTGATACAATTAAAATATGAAAAATTAAAATGATGAACTTGAAAAATATTTACTTGTCAAAAAAATTTAAAAATACGATTTTTCTAATGTGATTGTTCTTAAAGTACCTAAAATTTTAATTATTAGTATTATCAATCTATTGTTAGTTTTTGTTTCTTATCATTTCTTTGTGTTTCTTTTTGTTGATAATTATGAATTTTTTGTTTCTTATTGTTTCTTTATGTTTCATGCTGCTTTTCATATTCATAAATCCAAATTTAACATTTTAAGTGTTTGTATCTAAGTGATTTCGACTAAAACTAAATAGATTTTTCTATTTGAAAGATGCAGAAAAATAAATAGAAATCTAAATAAACAACAAAAATCAGAATCAACAACACACAATTATGAGAAACACAATGCAACAAAAAGTAACAATATACAACAAAAAGCAACACAATGCAACAACATGAAATACATGTGATATAACAACAAGCAACAAAAATAATATACAAGAGTATCACAAAAAATATTCAATTCAATCTAATATTCACAACTTTATTTTTGACATTATATAAACAGATCTGCTGCTCCCTTCTCTCCCTTAAGAGCTTCACCTTTGGCATAGACACCTTCTTAGCAGTTCCCTTCAAAGCTTAAGTGTTCTCATTACCTAACTTCCCAACAGAACCAAATGACTTGGTTTCATCCTCTGCCTCAAATACGTCCTTTTTTGTACAATCTTGTGCTCACATCATACTTCATCGCGTTATCCTGGTAACACAAAAACAATATATCTAGAGGCTGCCCGTGAATATGAATATTCAGACATTTTCAAATTCAGACATTGGTAAAATTGCATCACTTTTACCAATCAAGTGAATTCTTTTCAAACTAAGATCTCCAATTGTCCAACACCTTTCCACATACACCTGCCATTGATTAGTTGAACATGAAATAAAGCTAACCCTTTAAATTCAAGTAATAAACACAATTTTGTTTTAAATATTACAGAAATTGTTGGAGATAACTTGAAACAGAACACAGGGAATCAGTTCTCCAAGATGAGTTAGCTTCTCAAGCTCTGCCAATGACATCTTAAACTAGATGAGCATATTAGAACTACTTATAAAGATAACTTAACATCTAAAAACACCATGTTCTCCAAAAATGTGTCAATAGGGGATCTTAGATGTTGCCTACTGATAGAAAAAAGACCAGTTGGATCACACTTCTACTAAAATTTCATTCCTTGTTGTTGGACTAATGTCCTGGCATCAGCAGTCACTCCAGTAGCAAGAAGTCCTAAATGCTTTGTAATTTTAAACAAATGGATCACACTTGTCTGGTCGAATAGCTTGTTTGACACTTTCTTTTGAGTAACAGCACAAACGAATTACAAGAAGCTCTAAGAGCTTTTGAAGCATTTTATTATGATACAAGCTCTATTGAATATAATATGACTAATAATAATTCAAATGGTCATGAATCAAGGAATTACTACCAACTTATAGTGCACTGAAATGGTAATCAAAATTCTCACGCTCAGAGGAGTAGGAGGAAAGGCTTCAGTTCGAAGCTCCTTATGTTTCAGATACTCCTCCAAAATAGTACGGAGTATTAGAGATCTATAATTATTATATAATGATAATACTAAATTGAAAATAAAAAGTTGTAATAAGTAAATGAAAACATATGAGGGTAGCAGAACTAACGTACCAACACAGCCTGAGAATTGAGAAACTTAATCACTGAATCGCTGATTTGCTGAGGCGTGAATGGTTAGTCTGCAATCTGTAGCATCAATTTCCTATGAGCGATTGAATTGGCGTCGATGCTTCACAGAGGCCGGAGATCCGGAGAGCCGAGGAGCCAGAGAAAAGAGAGGAGAGCGGTTGTCGTCGATGCTTCACAGTGGTCGGAGATCCGGAGAGCCGGAGAGCCAGAGAAAAGAGAGGAGAGCGGATGAGAAGAGCGGATGTGGGTCGATGCTTCACAAAGACTGGAGCCGGAGATTAGGGAATCACTGATTTGCAGAGGCGTGAGTTCTAATCTACTCCGTAGATGGGATGGATGACGGCAGAATAGTCTAAAAGTGAAATATATAAACATAATTGAAAACAAAAAAGTTAAAAATGAAAAGATAAAATTATTGGGACACGAACGATATGAGTGACACAAAAATGAACTGTATGGGTAATTTGCACAATTAAGAATCGATATAGGTGATAGCTATACCGTAAACCGCTACTGATATTCTAAACAGAAGACAGAGCTACATAATAAAGGAGAAAATATGTAATAAATGATTTTTCGATCCCTTAAAACTGCTCAAAGTGGGTTATTCATCTAAAAACGTTAGAGCATCTTTAATGGAGTTGTCAATTATTAAAAGTACATGGCCACGTAAACGAAATTGACGTTGAACCCCGACAAACTCCGGATCCCTCCAATGCAAATGTCTATATTAAATATGGTGTTGAGTTGGAATTTTGAAAACCTCACGGTGTGCGTATGGATGTCTGGTTTTAGAAAGGCTGTCAAACAGGATGAGTCTGCAATTTATTAGGTTACTACGTAATTCAATTTTATTTGGTAATACAAAACCCACTAAAAAACCTCCCCACAAAATAGCATCATGGGCACCATGAAAACCCACGCCTCTATTGGAGAAAGAATTTTATTTTACCTTTCTGTTTGGCCAAGTCATCCCACATGCTTTTCAACAGCCTGTTTATAGAGTGACGTGTCCACATTTAAAGCTCTAGAATCCACATTCTTATTGGAGATGCTCTTATATTTTTGAATGAGAAGTTGTGCCTCGTTCTAAAAAAAATGGGACTTTGTTTTTCAACAAACTCATCTACCCTTAGGCATCGTGAGAAACTCTTTGCAAATTAACCCTTAATAAAGCTTCACTTTATTAGGCGAGTATGTATATGCATAACTGCATTGACACTTGATGAAGCGGTTGAAGTAAATGTGAAGTATATATGTTGTGTTGATTTTAAATGCAACAATTTTTTTTCCTTTCAAATGTTTTGCAGTAGCGATAGATTTTCTCTCTCTTGGGTTACGAACGGGTAACGCCAAGCCTTTGTCCGCCGCCAGCTGCCTAGGAGGTCTCGGCCGTCGTCGGTGGCTGTGGGGAGAGCGGGTTTTACTATTCGAGCTCTTTGGGGCTTCATTTTTTGTTGGAGATTGTCTCGGTCGAGGAGGTTCGCAGCGGAAGGAGGAGCATTGGAGCTTTTGGCATGTTCTGTCAATTTGTCCTCCACGAAAGCTTCGTATTGTTGCAGGGGATGTTCAGTTGATAGAAGAGGAGATCGGACATGTGAATTTGGGCAGCGAATGGAAAGTGTTGTTGACAAATACAAAAACATGGTGATCGGGACGGAGGAAGAAGATCTGGATCTTGATGGTTTGGATGCGGATGAAGTTTCGGTGGAGGAAAGCAAGTCAGGGTTTCCGGTGATAGGCGTAATTTTGACAGATAGGGAGGTTAAATTTCCAGCCCTCAAAGAGATTTTGGCTTCGTTATGGAGACCGGGGAGAGGTATGATGGTCAAAGAACTTGGTGATAAAAGGTATTTGTTTACTTTCTATCATAAATTTGATATGAACTGTGTGCTTGAATGAGGTACTTGGCAGTATGAGCGTAATTTGTTATTGTTAAAAGAGGTTAAACCTGTTGATATTCCACATAAGATTGTGTTAAATGAGGCTGATTTTTGGGTTCAAGTTCATAATGTTCCCTATAACCTAGTTAATTTAGGTACTGCAAGGAGGGTAGGTAATTATATTGGTCAATTTATAAAATATGATGATAATCAGAATAGGGAGCAGTGGAAGCCATATATGAGGATCAGGGTGTGTATTATTATTATTATTTTTAATGTTGAGAAGTCTTTAAAAAGGGTACGAATCTGAAAAAGGAAGGAAAGAGTCTTTTGGTAGACTTCAAGTATGAGAGGTTGCCCAATTTGTGTTTCATATGTGGCTTAATTGGGCATTCTGGTAAATTCTGCCCTGTGAACTATGAAGAAGATCTAGTGTTAGAGAAAAACTTTGGGGTCCATCTTAGAGCAGGAAATGGGGTGAAGACGAGCCCTACATGATGTGATAGGTGGATACTGGAGGGTTCATCGAGCTCTGGCAGAAAGACTGAGGGGGGGGGGGGGATAACCGTCTATGAATCAGAACAGAGTGTAACTAAAGGAGGGGGAACGAGATCTAAGGATGAAACGTCGGGGGAGCAGAAGAGAAGAAGGATCTGGGAAAATAAAGGCGGAGACAAGATGTGTGAAGATGGCATGGCTCTCGACGGGTCAAAAAATGGGGAAGGGGCGGGCTTCTCGCAATAAGCTCGCCGAAGTTGCTACAGTCAGGATGGATGAAGAATGATCGGTGGTTCGT
The DNA here is from genome assembly GCA_945859915.1 of Cuscuta epithymum. Taxonomy (NCBI): domain Eukaryota; kingdom Viridiplantae; phylum Streptophyta; class Magnoliopsida; order Solanales; family Convolvulaceae; genus Cuscuta; species Cuscuta epithymum. The sequence continues at coordinate 314,665 of CAMAPF010000071.1, forward strand.
ATGGTTCGGCAGATTTGGACAGAGCCTCCGTTTTATTTGCATTATTTTTTTCATTAGTGACAATTTTTTCTTTGGTGTTTTTTTTTTTCATGTTTGTTTTTCCTGTTTGTAAGACGTTGAATTTGGATGAGGGTGATGAGAGGATTAGGGTAACCGTCTTTGGCTTTTCTGTGCCCATTTATGGATCAACGAATTATATTGCTTCCTTGGAGGTGATTAATTCCGAGCCTGGTTCGCGAGACGACGGTTGTCTGGAATCTTTTTGTCGGATTACTCATTATCTGAATGTTGGATTATCAATTTAAGCCTATTTCTTCCAAAAAAATGTTTTGTTGTAGCGATTTTAAGCCCCTCCTACGTCTATTGAATCGAGGGCATTTTCTTTTCAATCTTTTTAATGTAAATAATTCATTTTTCATATTTAGTTTAACTCGCTAATATTTAAAATTAGTATAATTACTTTTTAGCTCAACTCAACACCGATTCCTGAATCCGCCTTTACACATAATCACAACTCACAAGTAATATAAGTATAGATGCATGGATGAATGTAATGCACAATAATAGTAATTCATTGAGTTTACGTTGGGCATTTGCTCTCGCGCCTTGCGCGTACAAAACGCTAGTAGTAGCAATAAAATGCTCATACACACGTACTATTCTATGGGACGCAAACCCTTGAGTGAGTGTGGTGGCGATGTGTGGCAGTGTCATTAATGTTTGGAGTGTTGGTATGCCAAATGTCATTATGGTTCTTGATTGCATTGATTTTTGAGTGTTTGAGTTTTTACTTTTAATTAGTTTTTATTGTGTATTTGTTGTGGTAATTGCACATTTATTGTGCAACCTTTTATTTTTCTAGTTTATTGTAATTTATTAGTTTTAGAAAATTTTGAGCTTGAATAAATTAATCTATAACAAAGGAGCATGGAAGAGATTTTACAAGATCAAAGGGATGTGGTTCTATTTCTGCATTTTATCTATCTTCTAGTCCTATTCAGAACAATTTGTGTAAAATGTTTACCAAACATGGAGATGTGGTGAGTGGTGACATTCAACGTAGAGGTATTTTGTTTAAAAGTATGTAGATGTAGATTTGCCGTTTTGTGTTTGACTTCTCAGCCCATATTTTTTTTAATCTATCTTTCCACATTTTTGTTATCTATCTTATTATTTTATTAAAAAAATATTTTCTTATTTATGTTTATATTTTTCCTATTTAGACTTTTATTATTTATTTTCTTATTAGTCTTTAGATTTTTCCTATGGATATTTAGATTTTTCGTATTACTCGTTACATTTTTAAGATTTTTATTATCTATTTTCTTATTGATCTTTAGATTTTTCCTAAGGATTTTTGGATTTTTATTTTCTATCTTTAGATTAAAGATATAGATATCTTCACTATGATTAGTCAATCTGAGTCAAAAACACATTTTGTAAATCCTAGGGGTGGGCAAGAATCCCGGTCCCGTTGTCCCATTCCGGTATTCCCGAAACCATACCGGTGTTGTCCCGTTCCGCTTGGGATCCGATTATTTTGTCCCGCACCGGTCCCGTACCGGTTTAAAACGGGACATGACTTGGGACACCGGAAGGTTATCCCGAACCGTCCCGTTGTCCCGTTTGTAATAACTATATAGTTTTTAGCATGTGACTAGTTTGTAGTGCTATCTCCAAAAAAATAAAAAATAGTATGTTTTTAGTTTTTCAGGCTCAATTTTTTAAATTAAAAATAATACGAGTACCTAACATAAATATTTACTAAGATTTGTATCTCACTCTCTATATATTTGCATATTAGTATCCCACATCTAGAACACATAATTTCAAATAAATTAATTCTTTTCCTGCTTTGTTTTAGATTTTAATTTCTTCTTTTGCTAAACTTAATTAAAATCTAATACTCCGTAGCTTTTAGTTTTTTTTTTGTGATAGATAACTTGTTATGAACATTAATTGACTTTTAAAATGTTAATACTTTGGTGCATGATACTTTAGAAATGCTAATATATTTTAATTATAAATTATGATTTTTTGTTTAATACTATTTTGTTAGTTTGGGACGTCCCGAACCGTTCCGAATTATCCCGATCCCGATTTAAACGGGACAAGACTAGGACAAAGACGTGTCCCGTCCCGTACCGTTATTACTAATTGGGTCGGGATCGGGATAACCCTAATCCCGGACCGTCCCGACCCGTGCCCACCCCTAGTAAATCCTTTATTCGTAATTCGCGAGGAGCTGGCTGAGAAGATAATAGTGAAGCAATTGTAAAAAGGGAAGTTATATATTTTTAATAGGATGAAATAAGCATTAAGTTGTTTTTACTGGAACTTGAAATTTACTGGTCTGGTTTGATCTTATTTGTTCTGGTCTGGGCTGGGGTGGTCAGACCTTGTGTGGTAAATGTCTGGTCTATGTATATATAATTTATAATAACCGAAATCTATTCTGGTGCAGTCTGATCTAGATTGATGTGGTTTGGTTTCGTCTGTTTTGGACTGGGTTTGAAAACAGTCAAAGTGAAAAATCCTTAGGTTGGGAAGAAATACATGCCAATGTTATTTCAAAAAAAAAAAATCAAAACACATGTGGGTTCTATTTCTACATTTTATCTTTCTTTTAGTCATATTTAGAACAATTTCTATAAAATATTTACCAAACATGCAGAGGTGGTGACATTTAACATAGAAATATTTTGATTAAAAGTATGTAGAAGTGCCGTTTTGTGTTTTGATAAATTAAGGATGTGCTTAATTGACATTTAACATAGAAATATTTTGATTAAAAGTATGTAGAAGTGCCGTTTTGTGTTTTGATAAATTAAGGATGTGCTTAATTGACTATAATTGACTATAATTATTTGGTCTATTTTGATCAATTTAAATTCTAGGCGCATTTTGGTCAGGTTTTAGGGTTTGTTTGCTTTAGCATAGGGGCGGACCTCATTGTGGCTAGGGTTGGTTCCAGCGTAGCAGTAGTGCAGTACCATACACAATATAAACAAATCAAACTTTAATGAATCAGATGATAGTAATTTTTCATACACCATGTGAGGGAGTATTATTTAAGTACTTTTCAAGAATAATTGTAATGTAGAATATTAAAAAAAAACGTAGAGTAAGATGTGAAATGAAATCATGTGCTTCCTTTGTAGTGATTATTTTAGTTATCTAGATGTTATTAGAACTAACATTTTTTAAGAGAATCTCTGGGCTTTTCTTGCGTAACTAAAGGTGTGAAATGGTTGTTAAAAAACTTCAGTATTTTGTTTCTTACAAATGTTGTGGAATAAATCTTAGTGAGTAATCTCGATCTTACTCTATAGTTAAGTATTAACAAATATAAGTAGAAAAAATGACCCGGATATTAGTTCTCAACTTGTATAGGATAAAAATATGACCAGTATTAAAAATGGCATAAAAGTGATCAGCTGCAGACCTTCTTCTCGCCTCTTCCATGAACATAGCGCTACTTCATCTCACCTCTTCCACAAACATAGATCTGCCTTCCGCTTCATCTTCTCTTTTCCGCCCTCACTCCTCCACCTTCATCGCAACATACCTCGCCGAGCCTCCATTTTCGCCGCAATCCACCTTCGCCTGTGGTAGATCTTAAACCTCCGTCCTCAGTTTCGTCGACGGTAGCAGCAGCACCTAGCTCCTCCGTTTTCCTCTCTGGCCGCCCCTCCCATGGACGACTACTCCAATTTGAGGTTGCCAGTTCCGAATCCGCCTCCCTCAATGGGCGATGACTCCGATTCGTGACCACCGGTTCCAGATCCGCCATCCTTGATGGATGACGACTTCGAATTAGGGGCCGCTGCTGCCGGCGGAGGTGCGGTGGTGGTATTTCGAGCTTCACGCTTTCCTCAAATGAAGATAGAAAGCTTGAAGCCACATGCTCTTGTCCTCTGCACAGGCCTGTGAAGGGTGTTGTGGGGTTGTGGAGGGTGTTGTGGGGATGGCCGGATGGGGCCTGGGTTGGAGCGCGGCTGGTGGGAACTGGTCATGCTGGAGTCCATGGTGGTGGCAATTGGTCAGAACTGGAGCTAGGGAGGGGGGAGGATGACTAGGGGCAGGTCAGGAGGCTGGGACGGGGCTGGGGAGGGGGGCTAGGGGCTGTCGACAGGTGGCGGTAAGTCCGGTTGGCCAGATGACGGCGGCCAGAATGTTGAAGCAGCAACTGGAGTTGGTGAGACGGCAGCGGTGGTAATTTGGCAATGCCTGCTACAGTGTCACTGTAGTGGTGTCACTATGTCGATGTCACTGAACCGTCAGTGGTAACCGGCGGCGGCAGTGACACGAGCGATGACGATGATGACAAGCAAAGTGACATGTATACCCGATAGTGAAAGAATGACAGTGACATCTGTTAAGTGACACGAAAATTGACAGTGACACCATGTTTTTAAAAAATATGACTTCTTAGTCACTTTTCTGTCTTTATAAAAAATGGTCACTTTTGTGTAATTTGATTAAAATTTAGTAATATTCAAGGTAAAATCCCATATAAGTATATCCAACGTAACATTGTAGTAAATACATATATGCGACAACTATGTAAATTTAAACCCCACTTTTTTTTGTTAAAATTTAAACACAACTCCAGACACTAATAGTAGCAAACTAAAGTAACTATTCTTGCTGGCAATATATGCTCATAACATCATTTTACCATGAAGTACTTGTTAACAGCTACACACGGTACAAACTAAGGGAGTGTTTGTAACTGCTTAAAAAAAGCACTTCTCAGCTTTTGGCTTAAAAAGCACTTATTTATCAAACACTACCAATTTTTACTTTTTCTCGGCTTGCGTGTGAAAAGTGTTTTTCCCTTTTCTATTACACAAAAAGCACTTATTTTACCAAACACTACCAACTTTTACTTTTCAAAATCACTTTTTTCTCAAACACTATCAACTTTTACTACTAATCACTTTTTCCTTACATCTCCAAAAGTGCTTTTTTTAAGCAGAAGCAGTTGCAAACACTCCCTAAGTCTTCTGTAATCAATAGACCAATAATTATAAATTTTTATGTTTTTAAAAGTCTTATAACCATCAGGATTAATGGATAGCAGTTGAACCATGATAGAATGGTAGCAATAGAAGAACCAATTTGTTGTTCCACTTTATTTTTACAATATTACATCCTACCTATATTACAGTAAATTAACGACCATCACATGAATGGTTCACCGTTTATTCCTTTTTTATCATTCTTCTTTTCTTTTTGGTAGATGATTGTTGAACACTTGCAAAATCATCTGTGGCTTGGTGATCATCGGGATGTACATTGCTTGGAGATCGTAGTAAAGAAGCAGTAGACCTTATAGTTTGAGGATCACCTCCAGCAGACGTGGTGATCTGAGGATGTATGGAGGAGTTATTAAAATAAAAAAGTGTATAGTGAAAAGAACAGAATTGTAAATGTTCTACTAATTTAATGCAGAATGATTCATGAAACTTAAACTTCCATCTCTAGTGTGTTCCTCTAGTGTCATAGCTTGAGGATCACCTCCAGTAGATGGGGTGATCTGAGGATGTATGGAGAAGTTAGGTAAATCAAAATGCATAGAACGCAAAAACGGAATTGTTAATGTTCTACTTATTTCGTGCAAGGTGATTCGTGAAACTTACACTGTCATCTACGGTGCATTCTTCTGGTGTTATAGTTCGAGGATCACCTCCAACAGACGGGGTGATCTGGGGATGTATGGAGAAGTTAGTAAAATCAAAATGAATGTAGGCAAAAAGAGAATTGTTAATGTTGTACTTATTTAATGCAGGGTGATTCGTGAAACTTACATTGTCATCTTGTTGTTGGTCCCAGTTTATGCAGACTAACGATCAGCTAGATGGTATTCATCGATAAACAGAGAGAAGGAAGATCTGATAATGATAAAGCAATATCGAGAACAGAGAAATTCTTCTTCTATTATACCGAGAACTGTTTTGACAGCGTAAGGCTAGAGAATGTATTGATCGATATCGGTACCTGTACAGAACGCGCATATTTTTAGGCGCTATACAGGTTACCGAATTAGGTAAACCATGAGGTTTGGGCCAAGACCTTTTTGGGCCTTATTCCCTTTAACCCATTTATTACAAAATGATTACTAATCTAATACCATAAATGGTATAACTAGTCTACTTTATTAAACAAGACATTACAGACAAACTTGACTCACAATAAAAGTTCTAACAATCTCCCCCTTTGTGGTCAAGTGCCGTCTTGCTGGGTATTTTCACTTCTGAGCTTTGAAGTAGTGTTTGCGTAGGTTCAGCGCATGCTCATAATTTCTGAGTGATCTTCTTCTATCAAGTTGCTTCTCGATGGCCTATAGGATTTTCTCTATTCGATTTGACTCTAGAAGTTCGGCATCTGATGCATCTGCATACTTCTGTTGTCTTTCTTCAAACACTTATTTGATTGGCTGCAGCCTTTCTTTCACTATCTTCAGTGTTCCATCGCAGTACTTGTTTATCTCATCAATGAATAACAAGCGCTTCTCACCATTATGATTTAGGTAGATGAGCGTGACAGGACTATCAAAGATGTAGTAGGCAGGAAAGTCTTCAAGTTCAGGTCCATACAGCTTTGGTCTTGTGAGGTTTGTCTTTGGCATGTTTGTTTCAAGAGCCATCTGAAGATCATGGGAGGCAAAGAATTTGAGTTGTCTGATCATAAAGCGCTTGAGTGCCTCGAACCCTTCTTGCGTGATTTTGTCATGATTCTGGGGAATTTCTTGGAAAGCAAGATACATCTGATAGATATCATCCATCTTCAGCATATAGAGATCATTTTCTTTGCATGTGAATTCTGTCCCGTCAGAGCGTTGTAGATGATAGACAGAGAGTTTGATATCTTGAATGTTTGTCTCAGCTACATTGAGTATGGCCCAGACCGGGTCCTTTGCAGTTTGAAGTTCATGTTGCCAGACTTCTCTATGTTTTCCCATGTAATGATGACTTAGCAAGAATAGTTGTCCGCCCTTATTCTTTCCACGCAGGTGATTTAGGCCACGGATTTTCAACTCGTCTAGTTCCTTGACTCTTTCTTCTCTGCGCCAGATATTCTTTCTGATTTCCTCTTGAAAGGGGGCGTTGATGTCGATCTTTTCCCAGGGCTTCTCATTTCTGGGCATTTGAGCCGCTGTTTGTCTGATGATAGACTCAAACTCCTTGGGTGGTGTCTCATAGTTTTCTCCCTCCTTGAGTTCATCTTGATCCAGTAGAATCACGTCAGCAGCACAGTTGGCTAGGAGATCTCTGAGGTATGCTCTTCGTTGTGCTTCATCTATATCTGTCCAGAGTTCAGACCATTTGTTGTGCACAAGCATCTTTTCAAGTTCATCGTGCATTTAGTCATTGTAGAAGCCAGAGGAGATCTGTTCCTGGTGTTGTGACGATGATAGCCTGTCAGGTGTAGCACCGGGATCCTCAGGATTGCCCGTTGTCATCAGTTTCGAACTAGGTTCTAGCTGATGGCTTGAGTAGAAAGATGTACTCGTGGTAGCATCATCAAGACTTCCATTCCGTCCTTGGTCAACATCTTTAGGAGATGCGCCTCAGAATGTTTTATCTAGCTCGACCATGCTAGAAAGAGAGACTAGGGATTTGTTTTGGCTGGCTGAAGTAGTGGGTTGCTCATTGGTTGAGGTGGAGGGTTGGTTTGGTTTTGAGAGTTGGCTGGTAGAAGCAACATGCTCAAGTATCCGTTGGCGTTTGTTCTCCCCCTCATGAGAATCCGAATCATCAGGATCCTCATGTGAACGTTTTGCGCCACGGAGACTGTCACAGCATGTGTTCTGTGTATCTAGAGCATGGAGAAGGGCTTTTTGGAGAGGGGTAAGGTTGCCTTCATCGACATCTAGGATACGATCGTAGATCTCAGCTACAAGATCCTCGAAGGGTACGGTTTTTAGGTCGGGTTTGGTCGTTGTAGGGGAGAATACTAGTTCTGTATCCTGGGTTCCCCAAGAGGTGGACGGTTGTTGGTTTTCTATGGCTAAGGGTTTGGAAATGAGTATAGAGGCAGTTAGGGGTTGAGAGGTTTGAGGTTTGGTTGGTATATCCCGAGCAGCTGGGGTTTGTCTAGAGCCTTGTGCACTTGCGGTTATTGCTTGGCGCACCCATGGTTTAATGGCTGACTCTAGATAGCTGTTCAGGTATACGAGAAGGTCTTCAGGGATAGTGGTTCCAGTTACAGGGGTCGTAACTGTTGTCACAGCATCAGTGAAGATAGCTTATGTGTGGCATGCGTTCAATGGTCGAGGCATTGTTGGCGTAGCAGGACTTCCGACCATCATAGTTTGCACTCCGGTCGTTGCATTCAGGGTGAGTGCACCTGTATGTGCAGTGAATAGTGTAGGTGTCCTAGAAAAATTTAAAAATGTGGGAATGGTGACACCTAGACTCGATGTGATAGAACGAATGGGGGTAGTAGTCCGGGGTTGTTGACCACTAAGTCTCTCAACTGATTCGGAAGGAACCAGCGAGGTCGGTATAAATTCCCCTAGAGTTATTGAAACTCCACCCTGTTGAGAGGATGGAGAGTGGATGGGAGATGGCTGTGCATGCGCAGTTGAACCAGATGCTGCGACTTCTACTCGGGAACTGACAAGGTCAGCTCCTGCACCTAGGGGCGTGGTTCGGTCTATTGTAAGGAAGGTGTCGCAGTCATCGTACAATGCCAGCTCCTCCTCCATGGCACTTTTCTTTCTCAGCCTCTTCTTAGGCTTGGATGATGCAGATTTGTCGTTGTTGTGCTTGGAGCGCTGCTCACTTATGACTATGCCTTTGAGCGGTTGTGGCGTATGAGCAGCCTCTTCATTGTCCGATGAAGTATCGGAGTCGATCGGAATGACCTGTTTTCCAGCTCTTCTTCTATTGCTGATCAGCACTCCTTCACAATCATCATCACTATCTGCATCATCATCATCATTCCTCCGGGCCATGCTATCGGAGGCCTCACCACCAGCCTTATTTGAAGGGGCCTGGCTTGATGGTTCATCGGCAGTGTCCTCAGCATTGGTAGGGTGGCCCTCAGCAGTCTGGGTCCTCTCGGAAGAGTTGGCAGACTGATCATCATTAGGCCGGACTGCCACTGGTTTCTGTGGCGGGGCTCTCTTCTTCTTACCCTCACTTACTCTCGGCTTAGTTCCCTGGGAAGGTTCAGCTGGGTTTTGCTGAACCATAGGAACGGTTCTCTTTAGCGACTCTTTGTAGTCGATGACTGTTTTATCCCTTGGGTTTGCTAGATCGAGCAGAGAGTCCGGGATAGGCAGTGCTTCAGCCTTGTTGCTGTCTCTTTGAAAATATTTGAGCTTCGGGGCGGTGAAATGCTTGTCCTCCTTGCGCTTTGGCATTGTCGGGGTGGCCTTCATAATGTTGTGGATGATCAGCGCCAGCCACCGAGCTTAAGGGATTGTGTTGCCCTTATGATTCTCCTTCATTTTTACCTGATCCATCAGCTCTATTCAGAAGAGCTGGGCCATATCGTACTGTACGTCAAAAGCGATCCCGTGGAAGATTTGAAGGATTTGCTTGTTGCACTTGTCATGTCTGGCGTGCTTCGGAGAAAGGCACTTGTTGACCAGGCCGAACAGACTCTTCCACGGATGAGGCAGGTTGGAGATTGTGAAATTCGACAGCAATGGCAGCGGGCTGTCATAACCTAGATCCTTCATCCCCTTTATCAGCTCTTCGTTTGAGGGGAGTGGTGCGTAGTTCTTGAGCACTGGGAGCTTCAGTGTCTCCCTGATTGTGGATGGTGTCAGCACCACTCGCACGTCATTCAGCTTGGTCATTATCTTCGACCTGTCGTTTTCTGAGGCTGTGTGCATCAGGCCCCAGAACTGTTGTAGATACACCTCTGGCACTGCTTTGGCCTCATTGAATGCATGCCAGAGGTAGTGCTTCTGTAGAATTGACAGTATTACTGGATCCTGGCATTTGAACAGCTTTAGATCCAGTTGAAAGTTGTTATCGTACAGTGGGACCCATTTCTCCTTAGGGTATACTGCATTGCTCGGTTGTGCAGTTCTGTCTGTTCCTGACATGATTGACTGAAAGAATTGGGTCAACACAATTGTTCAGTTAAAAAGCTTTATTTTTGTTCTGTTTTTGCGAATTTTCTGATCGGGTGTGAATAGGTGGAACCTCGAAAATTTTTTCTAAGTGCAAACCACGAGAACCAACTTCTCGAGGTTTGAGCATCGAGAAGTAGGTTCTCGAGGTTTAAATACCGAGAAGCTCTTCTCGATTTTCAAACATTGAGAACTTGGTTCTCGATGTGAGAATATCGAAAAGTCCTTCTCGAGATCAAAACATCAAGAACCCTTTCTCGAGGCTTAGTATCGAGAACCTCTTCTCGGTATTTCAAACTTCGAGAAGTAGGTTCTCGATATTAAACATCGAAAAGACCCTTTTCGAGGTTTAATATCGAGAACTGAACCTCGAGATTTTGAAATATCGAGAAGTTGATCTCGTGTTCTAAACATCGAGAAATTGGATTTCTCGAGTTCGTACTCAGAAGATATGTCGAGAACCACCTGCAATTTAACACAACATAATGATAATATCCATTTAGAAATCTTTTCGATGTTCAAGCTTTTCAGTTCGGGTAAAATATAGTTCTCGATATACCAACTCGAGAAATTTCTTTCAAGTTTGGATGTCGAGAACCATGAATTATGTGCGAAAACTGTGTTGAAGTCTATTCGAAACCCACATTACTACCTCTTGAGTGATTTGAGAAGAGTTCAGAGAAGAATGGGGTTCGAGAAGTTGTGCGAGAATTTTTGCTCTGGACTTCGAGAACTGAGAATGCGAGAAGAATAGGTTTTCTGGTTCTCGAAGTCTTTTTATATGCGAGAAAGTTTGGTTTGGGCCTTGCGAGAATGAGTCTGGGCCCAATTGTTTGAGTTGGGTCCAGTTCAGTTTTAAACAGATTTGGGCCCCAATTTTGTTTTTGGTACAGAACTCCCCCTCGATTTGTGCAAGAGAAACAAATAAAAACACACACACACATTTCTCTCTCTCACACACTCACACATACACACTCTTCTTTTTTGTTGTTGTTTTCTTTTCTCCCTTTTCTCCCCCTCAACACATGCAACGCACACCACACACACGCATTTTATTCAGACCATGGAGATAACACAATTACATAGGATCGAGGTTCAACATGCCTAACTTAGATACTAGGAACTGGAATCTCTTTTCATCCAGTGCCTTAGTAAATATGTCAGCCAGTTGAAGCTCAGTGCTTACAAAGTATAAATCAACATCTCCCTTCTCCACATGGTCCTTGATGAAGTGATAGCGCAGGTCGATGTGTTTGGTGCGCGAGTGATGAACGGGGTTGCTGGTTATGGCGATTGCACTCTGGGAGTCACTGTAGATCGGAATGTGATTGAACAAAAAACCATAGTCCCTGAGTTGGGTCCTCATCCATAGTATTTGTGAACAACAACTAGCAGCCGCAACGTATTCTGCTTCGGCTGTAGAAGTTGACACACAGTTCTGCTTCTTGGATGACCAACATACTAGCTTCTCTCCTAGAAATTGAGCACCACCGGATGTACTCTTCCTGTCTAGTTTGCAACCCGCAAAATCAGCATCGGAATATCCGACAAGGTCAAAACCTGTTTCCTTAGGATACCAAAGGCCCAAGTTGACTGTTCCTTTGAGGTATCTTAGGATTCTCTTCACTACATTCAGATGTGATTCCTTTGGATTTGCTTGAAAGCGAGCGCACAGGTAAATTGCGAAGACAATATCCGGTCTACTAGATGTCAGGTACAGCAAGGAACCAATGATAGCCCGATAGTTGGTAGCATCGACTGATATTCCGGAAGGGCCAGAGTCGAGCTTTTGTGAGGGAGACATAGGGGTTTTCATGGTTGACTTGCTGTCCATTTTGAATCTCTTGAGCATGTCGTGGATGTACTTTGACTGGCTGATGAAGATTCCTTCTGGCATTTGCTTGATCTGAAGCCCTAAAAAGAAGTTCAACTCTCCCATCATACTCATTTCAAACTCAGTGCGCATCAAGTTGCTGAATTCTTCGCAGAAGTTCGGATTTGATGATGCGAATATGATGTCATCCACATAGATTTGTATCAGCATGATGTCACTGTTTTCTCGCTTGATGAAAAGAGTTGGATCTATCTTCCCCTTCGAGTAGCCTGATTGCACAAGGAAGTCAGATAGTGCATCATACCAGGCTCGCGGTGCCTGCTTCAGTCCGTACAGGGCTTTCTTCAGCTTGTAGACATAATGTGGGCGTTCAGGATCAACAAACCCTTCAGGTTGTGCCACATAAACTTCTTCTTTCAATTCTCCATTCAGAAACGCAGTCTTTACATCCATTTGATAGACGGTGAAACTCTTATGAGCAGCATATGCAAGGAACAACCTGATTGCTTCAATTCTAGCCACTGGTGCAAAGGTTTCATCATAGTCAATTCCTTCTTGTTGATTGTATCCTTATGCAACCAGTCGGGCTTTGTTCCTTATGATCACACTGTCTTCATCCTTCTTGTTCTTGAAGACCCACTTGGTGCCAATTATTGTTTTCTTCGGGGGCCTTGGCACCAGGGTCCATACATCTAATCTTTCAAATTGATTAATCTCTTCCTGCATTGCGATCACCCAATCAGGATCTGCTAGTGCTTCAGAAACTTTTGTTGGCTCAAATTGGCTGATGAAGCAGGAGAAGAGACATTCATTTGCTGTTGCAGTTCTTGTGCACACTCCCCGACTTGGATCCCCAATAATTTGATCTACTGGATGTGCCTTCGTCCATTTCCGCTCATGAGTAAGAGGGATTAGAGTTATGATGGATTGATCCGGATCCTCAAAGATAGCAGATGTGGTTGGTTGAGGAGTGGAGTGCACAGAGGTTGATTTTGGTTCTGTATCCGCTTGAGCTGGTATTTCTGGAACTTGTGCTGGTGAAGTTGCTTGTGTTGCTGCCGTGCCATGATCCTCAATATCTTCTTGATCAGATGTAGGAGGTGAATCAGCTTCTTCTTCAGTGAGGTCAGGCATGAATGGTGGATGTGCAGCTTCTGTTGGTGATTGGAAATTGGCTGTGCGAGGATTGTCATAGAAGTGTTCAAACAGAGAGTCAAGAATCGCACTGTCAGCTGTTGTTTGCTTTGTTGCTTCAGCTCCATCAGGTTGCTTTCTTTGAGCAGAGAGTGTGGGTTCTATCAAGAAATGTTCAGAAGCAAAGTCAGCCATTTCAAAGAATGCTACATTGACACTCTCAATGACTGTTATGCGTTCACGTAAGTAGACCCGATATGCTTTTGATTGCGTAGAATACCCAATGAATACTCCTTCGATAGCTTTTGGATCCATCTTGCTTCTTTCACTTCGGTCATTTAGAATAAAGCACTTGCAGCCAAACACTCTGAAGAATGAGATGTCAGGAGTTCTGTTGAAGAGGATTTCATATGGGGTCTTGTAAGGAATAATTGTACTTAGATTTTGATGAAGCTAGGATAGATTAGAATTTTAAAGTACCCCTTATAGAAATTTTGTATTAGAATTTTTCCTTGTAAGTATTAGCATAGTCGACGGGTCAGAGATACTCTTGGTACTTCTGATCAGAGCTGCTAGGAGAACTGCTCCATGAGAGTTGCTGTGACACCGCACCCGAATGTCCTTGGAAATTTGATTTGAATATTCATAGCTTATGTATTGGATTTCCGATTCCCAAACATTTTGTAAAACGATCAATGTTCTACGTAGTGCATGGTTGAATATCGTACTGTTCAAACTCGTACATTAGTGTCGGGTTTCGCAAATACTTACTCGGGACTTATTAATAAATAAAAAAGCCCAACATTACCTAAATAGTGAAAGAATGATTAAAGGAGAATACAAATGTCTATAACCCCATCTTTGGCATTATTGAGCTAAATAATGGGAGTAGGATTTTCCTTCTAAAATATCCATCAAGTAAATTATTGGGATGAGCCTACACATATTGGAGATCAATAATGTGATTTAGGAAGTTGACTTGTTCTAAATAAATTAGGATGAGTACAAAAAGACATCTTTGACAAAGATAAAACAATAGGACCCATCTTCCCATTTTTGGAAGTATTGGTAGATATTTTGGACCCCAAATTTAATGGGATCAATTGGGAACCACTCCACATGATATTAGTACCTGCAAAACAAATAAAAATGGGTTAGAAGACCTACCTTGGCCGGCCATAATGGAGGGGAGCTGCACATGACTTGATAGGAATCAAAGCTTGGGCCACCATCCTTATTTTCGCACAAATTGGTGTGCTGTTTGTCTCCTCTCATTATAGAAGCTATACTCGACCAAACAACGTGAATAATATGTCCTTGGATAGCCTTTGAAGTCTATTATCTCAATTGAGTGGTCTTTGTTCGAGGAGAGAAGGCTTATCTTACAAAAATCGAGCTGGAACGAGCAGAGGTCTGTGAACTCGAGCTGTGAGAGTGCTGAGACTGTTTGGTCGATATCTCGAGTTTTACAAATCCAATTAAGGCGTGTGAGATACCCACAGAAAGCTCTCAAGACGAGGAATCCGTGAAGGTCTGGTTTGCAGGAATCGGAGTTGTGGAAGGCTTCCAAATCGTCCGAGCAAAACACAACCTCGCAGGAGAGGATTTAATCTTCTAAAAGTGAGTTTTAACCCCAAAACTTTACTTTTCATTTTCCAAATGATATGAACGATTGGTGGGACTATCATACACTAATCCAAGTGTATAATATGTCCTTATAAAGTTATTTTATTGATGTAAAGGTTAGATACTAACCTAGAACAAATCTTGGAAAAACTAGGAAACGAGTTGACCGGGAAACACCCGTTCTAGGGGCTGTTTTCGTATCAACGATTAAGGGTTGAACTAGCACTTTGAGGAGGCTGTTTAACACTCATATTTGAGCAAGGAATCAGTTCCAAATCCACCTTGACCAAAGCTTTGACCATTGGACCAAGAAGGGAAAGTTTAAAGCTCAATTGAGGTGAGGATTGACATCTAATTGCTTACAACTTGTAGGTTAAGCATGAGATTACCTAAATGCTTAAATCATGATTTTTCATGGATTATGATGATTATATATTGATGAAATATTGATATAGTTGCCAAAGAATGAAATTTGAAATGATTTGAGAAGGTATGAATAATATGAGATTAAATGAGTATAAATGAACTATTTGTGAAAATGGGCATTTTTCTCATGTATGAATTATGTGGATACATAAATGAATATTTGTGTATTGAGAATGAATGTTTAAGTTGCTGCTACATAATTATAAATATGTAGAGAATTACAAATAACAAGGATAATGGTTTGATAGCAATAATCTTAATAGTATTGAAATACTAGTTAATGATTATTGGGATTTATTGATTAAATTGATCCTAGGGATTGGATTGTATGAAAGGTGCTTGAATATAGTTCAAGTGTATATAATAACTTAGTATGGAACTAAGGTTAAGTTATGGGAAGTCTTTAAGGATGACCCATGGTAGTTTAATGATATGTCAATTCTAGGCATAGGGTTGCTTGAGAATTGGACCTTAATGCATGGTGATGTGATAGAGCCGAGCTCTAGAATGCATGTAAGGGTAGACTTGGAGTCTATGTATTGTATAGCTAGAGCCGAGCTCTAGGACTTGCGTGGTGATGTGGTAGAGCCGAGCTCTAGAACGCAAGGTAAGGAAATTGACCCGAGGTATATGAATTGTATGGTGATGTGGTAGAGCCGAGCTCTAGAATACAATGTCATGTACTAGGGTTGGACTCTAGGAGTTGTCGTGGCTTATAGCCACGGGGTTGGGAATGGTGATTTCCAAATGAAAACGGGCCCACGGGCCGACTACTTGACTTTTATATAAAGTAAGTATATTTTTAAACGGGGTAACTTAGGGTTACAATCATAATGTACTATCACCCTACTTGAGGGTCTTGTGTTTGAAATACTTGTTGTATATCTATTAGATGCCTGCCACACCAGTACTTTATAGCCGTATAGAGTACTGACCCCTTCGGGGGCGTCCCACCACAATTTCAGGTTGAGGCTAGAGCTTGCTTCTTGTGCTCGTTGATCGAGTGATTCCTTGGAGAGAAGACTTGGTTCGTGCTTCCTCCATTCTGTTTTTAAATAATATTAAACTTGCTCATGGATATTTTACTTTAGAGCCTGCGTGCTCATGTTTGCCCTGTGTGGCCCTTTTGTTTTAAACAATGTTTTCCGCTGCGTATTCAATTGTTTATTATGTATGTTTATGGATGACTTATGTGTGAATGATATTCATGACGCCTTGTATAATATGAATGTGTTGGACTGCGGTTGACTATTCGTATTGTACGGCGGGTTGTTGACGTGTCCGGGGAGGTCCGGGGCGTGACAGTTGCTCTTCAGAGAAGCATCAAAGCTGCTATGAGAATTGCTTTCAGAGTTGCTCGTAGCTAGCTATGAGAGATGCTAGCTAAACTACAAGTCTGATAATCCATGAGAGCTGCTCAATAGAGAAGCATCAGAGCTACCAGCAGAGCTGCTCATCAGAGAACAATCAGAGTTCGACGTGAAGCTTCATCAAAACTCAACTTCAGAGTAGCATCAGAGTTCCTTATCTAAGTTCATCAGAATCCAAGGTCAGAATGCCATCAGAGAATCTCATCAGACCTGGATGGACACTTAGAAAATTGTGAAGCTGCTTTCAACGGCCGTATAACTAACGGGAAATTCTCTAACGGCTAGGAGACATTTCATCAAAGGAAAGCATTTAATGCTCATTTAATGAGCCTGATACGATGTGGAGTAAATACAAATGATTGACCAAGATTCCTGGAGGATACATTACAAAAATAGAAACCTGCCAAAATTGCGGGACCAACCGGTCAAATCTACAGTACGCACAATCAATGCAGTTGTCTCCTCCTCCAACGGGCAGACACCTCCCAGTATAAAAGGTACTCGACGAAGAACAATTGGATAACTTTTGCTCTCGAAATATTCAAACAAGCTCTCTTGAGATTCAAACTCCATATTCATTCCACAAGACAAAAGCTTACGTTGGGAAGATTAAACTACTCAGATCCTTCAAACCCAACGAAGAGCAAAGTTCCTCCAGTTCTTCAACACTTCAAGAACTTCATCTACAAATCTTTTGTAACGAAGCTAGTTGGAGAAAAACTCTGTTTTTCGAAACATCTTCTGCAAAGAAGGACGTCCAATTAACTGGAATAGTGAAGTGGTAATACTTCCGGGAAGCTCAGTGAAAGGACCAGCCATCAGGAAGCAGGACTGCATCCCGGGTGGCAACTAGGCTTGAAGAAGACGTGGAGTGCTTCTTAAGTTCTAGGTACTAAGGCGTTGTAACTGTTGAATTTACAAGCTTAGTGGAACAGTGGACTAGAGGAACGCGTTGTTCCTTGAACCACTATAAAAATCCCCGGTGTTATTTACTTTACTGCATTTAATTTCTGCACTTAGGACTCTAACTGTATAACCCTTAAAAACTTGGAATCTATGTTCAGCAGATCTTGTGTTAAGAGTTGTCAGAAAGGCATTTGCCTTAGTGGTTTCTTGAGGCTACCCAGACAGAACTCATATCCGCTGCCTGGTCCAGCTCTGTCATCAGAACTCGACCATCTCTGTCATCATATTTGGACCACCTCTCATAAGTCAGTATTGACTTTGAGTAAAAATGTGAAAAGTCAGAGCAGTCTATTCACCCCCCCCCCCTCTAGACTGCTTCATACATAAACGGGACCAACAGGTCTTGTTGAATCGCTTGTGAATTGATGTTCTGTTCTGAGTAAAGCACGCAGTGTTGATCGCTTCAGCCCACATGAAATGGGGAAGCTTTGATTGGATGAGCATGGTGCGAGCTGCTTCAACAAGTGTTCTGTTCTTTCTTTCAACGACTCCATTTTGTTGTGGCGTTTTTGCTGCAGAAAATTGCTGAGTGATACCTTGAGTTGCATAGAAAATTACTGATTCTTGAACTCGGTACCATTGTCAGTTCTGATGGTTTCCACACTCTTTTGCAGAAAGTTCTGGATTGTCCTGATGAAGGTTATGATGGTTGCAGCTGTTTCATCCTTTGTCCTCAGAAATTTGGTCCATGTGTACCGAGAGTCCGAGAGAAGTCATCCACAATGACCAGTGTGTATTAGCGTCCATTGTTTCTTTGGACTCTCATCGGTCCACACAGATCCATGTGGAGTAATTGCAGCAGACGAGAGGAGGATGGAACAGGTTTTAACTTGTGAGAGCTCCTCTTCATCTTGCCTAGTCTATAAGCATCACAATGATTGTCAGCGGAAGTCTTCAAAGGAGGCAGTCCTTTCACAAGTTTCTTGGAGGATAGAGTTGTGATAGATTTGAAGTTCAAGTGAGATAAACGTCTGTGCCATAGAATGTTTTGTTTAGAGGAAGCTTTGGACAGCAGGCAGATGGAAGAAGATAATTGCACACTCTTCAGATCAATAGTGTACAGGTTGGAAGTTCTTGTGCATGTCAATAATACCTTTCCAAACCTGTCCAGCACACAACATTGTCTGGCTATAAACTTCACTTCCATGCCACTATCACAGAACTGTCCTATGCTTAACAGATTATGTTTCAGTCCTTTTACGTAAGACACAACCTTTATGGTGACGCTTGCACAGATGACATCCCCATATCCTAGGATTGGAGACGTTGTGTTGTTTCCAAATCTCACATTTCCTCCATAACACTTTGTGTAGTTGCTCAACAGCTCTTTTATTCCGGTCATGTGGGTTGAGCAACCAGAATTTAAGTGCCACACATGACCGTCCTGCAAAACAGATTAAGGACTTTTAGGTACCCACCACAGGATGGGTCTTTCCTTATCAATTGAGAATATCTTTTTGAATTTTTCTTTCAGCTGTGATCCAAGGTCAGCATCCTTTTCAGAGAATGTTCTTTGTTTTTCAAGTTCAGCTTTTGGTATCCATTTTTGTTTGATTTTGGGAGCAGAGGAGACAGAATGATTGTTTTTGTGCGTGAATGGCTGATTCGTGAGATAAGGTTTGAGAATTTCTTCTTTAGAGAGACGTTGTAAATGTTTCTTTGAATGGACCTTAAGAGGATACTTTAAATTTGGAAAATTATAAACACCCTCTACAGATCTATTCTCAGATTGTTTCTTTTGTTTGCGTTCTCTCTGTTTTTCCTTACGAACAGAATTCATAGCACATTCAAAGTTAGAAACATCAACACTATCATTTTCAAATCCAGGAGCATACAACTTATTATTGAAATAAGATTGATCAGAAGAAAATTCAGATGGATTCAGCTTGGGACACAAAACTGAATTCGAACTACATGATTGTGATAGAAATCTAGATCTACACTTATTCGAGTAAAGCACAACATTAGAACAAGATTTTTTATTTTCAGAAAACATCTTCTTCTTCCCTTCAGCTATTTCTTCTCTCTTCAATCTCCACTCTCTTCTCCTTTCCAGTCTCCTACTCACTTCATTGCCTGTTTTCAAAGGAGTCGTGGAGTGAGTGGTTGGTCTTTTGAAAACGTCAGTTTCGTTCAGAATTTTTCGAGAAGAATCCGTATCACTAGATGATTGGGAAGTTGTGCCAGATTGAGAGTTTTCTTTTAAAAGAGTCAGTTCTCTCAACAGCCTCTCCCTTTCACTTTCAAAGCTTTTCCTCTCTTCTTCAAAACTTTTTCTTTGATTTTCTAAAGAAATGTGTAAGTTTTCAAATTTTCTGATCAGTGGTGGGATATAAGGTTCTTCTTTGCAAGAACCTGCGGTTGAAGGGGACTCTGGATCAGACACAACTTCCTTCTCAGAAGGATAAGGACTCACACTCTCATCAGTTGAGAAAACAGGTTCAGCAGTTTCATAGCTTTTGTTTAAAGAATCATAGTTGAAAGGAATTTCTGCTCTAGAAGGGTTTGATCGCTTTACCTCTTCTTCTTCTTCTTCTTCTTCTTCTTCTGTTGTTTCCTTCCCATAGGTAAAAGCCATCAACTTAGTCAACCCTAACCCCATATAATTTATGTCATAAAGTTGAATACAATCCACCTTTTTCAAATTATTGGGGTTAGTGAGACCAAGACCCTCCTTAGAGTTATAAAACTGCGTGTCCTTGTTCTGGTTAAGAAAAATGGTTTGTTCTGTCTGTCCTCTCTTGGCTAGTAAATCTTCTAACTCTTTGATTTTTGTGTAAAGCTTGCCTCTTTTTTCATGTAGAAACTCATTTTCAGCTTTGGCAATGTTTCGTTCTAATTCAGTCTCACAAACTTTCTTAGTTAGTTCAGCTACCTTTTGAGTAAGCTGATCTAATTCCAAGGTTCGCTTCTTTACAATTTCTTTTTCATTTTCTAACTGTATGCTCAGAGATCTTACTTTGTCTAGACTGTCAACAAGGTATTTATGGTTGATGTTTCCTTTGTCTCTTAACTCCTTAATGAGATTGTCCTTCTCTTGTGAAGAGTGAACTGTGCAAGAACAGGAACAGTAGGATTCAGAAATACTTACAGTGGTGTTTGAGCTTGAGCTTGAGCTTTCTCCGGGGATCGCAACATCACCTTTTTCTTCTCCCTTTTCTTCCACAAACGCCATCAGTGCCAGATTTTCCTCTTCTTCTTCATCTGAACTCTCCTCCTGCCATGGATCATTCTCAGTGAGTGTTGCAGCACTATCATCATCTTGTTTATCCATGAACATCTTTTGCTTGTTCCACAGTATCTTTTGCTTGTAATAGTTGAAGTCCCTCTTCCTTGGTAGGCGACAGTCCTTGATGACATGTCCAGCCTTTCCACAATTGAAGCATTTGGGAGGGTCTTCAGCTACAACAACTCTACTGGAAGAGTTCTGATCATTGTTCTTTGTTTTGTAATTGGCAGAGGAGGTTCGCAGCTTGTTGGATGAGTTTCCCTTCTTAGAAAATTTCTTGTTGAACTTATTGGTGAGCAAAGCCATCTTTTTCTGCAGATCAGCCAACTCAGATTCAACATCCACTTCTTCTTCACTTTCTTCTTCTTCAGACTCCATCTTGACTGCATTCTTCTTCTTCTGGACCTTAGATGAACTCTTTGGTTTGGCTTCTATCATGAGTGCTAAAGGGTTAGCAGAAAAACTTCTTTCCATCTCAGCTGTGTCATTCACAAACTGTTAGAGATGCTCATGAAGTGTACAAAGATCCAGTTCATCCAAGTCCAAGTGTTGTCTCAGGTTCTTCACAGTTCTCTTCCACTCAGGGTGCAAGCTCGACAAGAACCGTATATTCATTTCCATGTTTGATTTCACAACCTTGATCTTCCTCATTTCGTTGATCAGTTGCACAAATCCGTTATATGTTTCATGGAGCGCCTCCCCTGGTGTAGCCTTGAATGCATCATAAGCTGTCAAGATGTTTGTTTTCTTAGTCTTCAGTCCAAGATCAGTTCCAATCATCAGCTTCTTCACTTCATCCCACATCTCTTTCGCAGTCTCCATGCTATCAATCAGAATATAAATGTCATTTGGGATTGCTTGTAGCAGGAATGTTTTTGCCATAAGATCAGCTTTGATTCTCTGTCTATCCTCTTCAGTGTATTCAGCCTTTGTCTTCAATCTTCGTTCCTGATTAACGGGTGGGTTGTTTGCATCAATGCCATTCACACTTGCCCAAATCTCAGCAGGTCCTTGGGTGAGGGATTCCAGCATAGCGGAAGAGTTATCTTTACTTTCCAGAAAATTTAAGAATCTTGTTATCCACATCTGGTATTCACCTCTCCTCAGAATTGGGGGCCTATTGTCATTACCAAGTGATAAAGCATCCATCTTTGCTGTTTGATTTTAAGAAAGACCGTTCGAGTGTTTAGATCAGATAAAATTAAATTTTTAACTGCAGAATGTCGAAAACCTAAATTTCAAGAACAAGTTCGAGAAGGGGGTTCGAGAACTTCTATCGAGAAGCAGTTTTCGATATCTGATATCGAAAACCTTGTTATCGAGAAGCTAGGTTCGAGAAGCTGCTTTCGAAAAGTCAGTATCGAGAACTTAAGTTAGAGAATTTAAGTTCGAGAACTGGATGTCGAGAAGCTGTATCGAGAACCTGCAAATGTGAAAACAAGATATCGAGATATGAAATATCGAAAACTGAGTATCGAGAACAGAAGCTCGAGAACTCAGTTAGAGAACCTATGTCGAGAAGTCAGTATCGAAATCCTGCAAATAAAAAAATCAATTTTAAGCAGATTAAACAGCTTTTCTATGAAGTCCTTGATCTCGAGAACCTTTCTGAGCAGTTTGAAGTTCGAAAAACCTGCAGAAACCTCGAGAACCCTGCTTTTCGATATCAAAATATCGAGAAATAAAAAATACCAAATCTACTGAAATCGAAAAGTAAGATATACCCTTGGTTCGTTTCTGAATGGCGAATCCAATGGTATAACTTTTACAGTTTATCGATCAGAGACAAGGTTACAATGTTATATCGAAAAGTAAGAAAAAAACAGAGAACTTCGAAAACTTCTTCGCGTGATCAAACTCGAGCAGGCTCTGATACCAGTTGTTGGTCCCAGTTTATGCAGACTAACGGTCAGCTAGATGGTATTCATCGATAAACAGAGAGAAGGAAGATCTGATAATGATAAAGCAATATCGAGAACAGAGAAATTCTTCTTCTATTATACCGAGAACTGTTTTGACAGCGTAAGGCTAGAGAATGTATTGATCGATATCGGTACCTGTACAGAACGCGCATATTTATAGGCGCTGTACAGGTTACCGAATCAGGTAAACCTTGGGGTTTGGGCCAAGACCTTTTTGGGCCTTATTCCCTTTAACCCATTTATTACAAAATGATTACTAATCTAATACCATAAATGGTATAACTAGTCTACTTTATTAAACAAGACATTACAGACAAACTTGACTCACAATAAAAGTTCTAACACATCTACGGCGTGTTCCTCTGGTACATTTTTGTTTTCTTCAACAGTGGAGCTAGCCTATCAAAATAATAACTAACTCTAATAAATTCATTTGTTAACCTAAAGTGTAATATAAATCTGCGTAAGGGATGTGTGCACAGTGGACATATCCAAATAAATCTACAAACATCTCAAGAAAAGGTCTTTCTTAATCAATTACCTCAACCATAGTTAACTGATTTTGAATGGATTGGATGAACATTGGATTCTCAGATATCTTAAGAACGGATGAGGCAAGGTAACTCGACTGCTTCTTAATTCGAAATACTAAATTTCTTCCCAACATGTCATCTAACAACTCAGGATAGGCTAATGGATCATCTTCTCCATCCTTGAAACATAAATTTTGTTATCGATAACATTTCAATATCAAAGTAAATGTTGATATTTATTATGTGTGGCATTTTTTACTTACCTCGATCATTTGGGTCTTAACTTCAGTAGCAGCCTTTCCGAGGAGTTCAATACATTCACGATCCCACAGAATAAGTCTTGCATTATCACCATCATTATACACCATTATTTCCAACATGTATCTGGAAATGCAGATTGTGTTCATATATTACTTTTCTGATTACACAGTATAGATATTAGCATGTTAAATTAAAAAAAAAAACTGAGAGTAGATTTAACATTATAAGTTCCACATGAGCAGGTAAATGGCGCATTCTGAACTGTTGTCTTTTTATTGCATTTGGAGCAACAAAATAGCTCCAACCTGTTTTATTAACAACTATTTTCCCAATTGTTCCAACAGTCACACATGTAGTTTTCTGCATGTATGTTTAGGTGAATCAATAAGTATATGGTATATGTAATGTTCAAATATTTGAGTACAACGTGCTTCTATTGATCTCTGGAATATTTACTACACGTGCTTTATAAGTAAATCGGTCTTCCTCTGAAAAAGTAGAATCATCAGGCTGCAGTATCTGAGGCTGAATTTGGGGTTCATCACCTGAACAAAGGCTGTAATATTTTTTAATTAGAATATGAGGAGAAACAATATAAAACTTGCCCAATATTTGTAATAAAGTGATAGGCATCTACCTATTTTTGTATTTTTGTATTTCTGGTATGTCTTCATTTATGAGCAGTTTTGAAGCATACTTTGAATTCTGTTTTGGTGTGGTCAGGTCAAATACCTGACCGAGTATAGAGGACACCCATATTACCAAAATGCCTTCCCATTTTGATCTTCCTTCTTTCATATACTTATGCTCAGTTTAAAATATTATTTTCTTTATATTTTTTTTTAAATTACTTTTTTTAAACAAGTTTTATTAATGGTAGTAAAAGTTACAAGAAAGAAAGAAAAAACAGGATAAAAAGAAAAAGAAAGCCCAACCCAAAGTACAATATAAAAACTCTCCCAAGATAACTCTGAGTCTCTGTTTAGTAATCAACATTCCAGTATTCCACTCGTGTTTGAGATCTAGTTCTCATAAGATGAGATCGCTGATTCTTCTTCCTGTACATCTTAATTTGAGTATTTAGATTCTCCGTAGGCGGACATTTTTTTCTTGTGGCCAATAAAGCTTTGTTGCAAATCTTCTAATTCGTATCAGAATCTCATAGATCTTCCACCGAAGTAATAGGTGCCCTCTTTTCGCTTTCCGAAGCGTGACCGAGAAAATCATCCCCCGAGTTAGAATAGAACAGCTCGCCAAAATCATCCTCACTATAAAGAACATCAGTAAGGGTACCTGAAATAAAATCCTCAAAATCCCAATAGCTATTTTTCGTGAGCGGGTCTCTTATCCAAACTGTCTCGATTATCTAAAGAAGAAGCAATGATTCTTTCAAATTCTTTGATTAAGAATTGAGAAAGTGAGTCCACCCCTTGCGACCTAGTGATCTGAAAGAAATCTTTAATTTGATCCAAAGAAGAGTCAATTCCAGGTATAAGCTCAGAGTTATTAGCCTCGACAGAGCCCACCACCAGAGTTTTCTCAGAGGATGCAGAATCAATATCAACTTGTAATAGAGTTCCCGAAATTGAAAATTCATTTTGATGGGAGTCGTCCTTGTCCAAGGTGATAGGATCCCACTCAAAGTTAGAGCATTTACCTGAAACATCCTCACAAGAAGTCTCATTAGGCACCAAAGATGGCGGCTTGGCGGTGTTATCTGTTAACAAAGCAAGTGCTCTCATGATTCCGACAAGAAAAAGCTTTATCCCCAATCTATTTCTTCCCTCGGGTATAAATAAAGAGTCAGAATCCTTCTCAATGATGCGGAAGAAACCGCCAAAGAAATTAACATCATGAAGTATACAAAGGGAATTCTTCAGTCAAATCTAGTGCAAGACCAATTATCAGATAGAAGCTTGGTAAGGGAATCTTTCAGCCAAATAATTTTTTCAAGATCAAGATCAATAGCAGACACTATCTCAAATTTTGATTCGCATATACAAATTGTATTGCAATCCAAAATAGAGAAATAAGAAGATTTACCCTCAATAGTAATTTCAAACCCATGTAAGTGAGGTAAAATTTGTTCTGATCTAGTCCCCCTCTCTTTTGTATGATTTTCTTATCAATAAAATAACGGCATCTGACTCCCGGCATTTGCCCCACTGATTTTGGTGGTTTGCCTTCCGGGATAAAAAAAAAGTCTGCTGAGAAGGAACACTTTGATACCTCAAACCTCCCCTAAGCTTAATCCACCGTTCCTTCTCGAAATTGGGAGAAATCGAACCTAAAATTCTACCCTCAGCTCTCTTCGAATAGGATTTCCCGTTCCTAAGCTCTGAATCCATTGGAATGCCTTGACCCTATCTAAGTTGTTTGCTGCCTTGAGTCAGATTGTCAGTCAACTGGGAGCCCCCTGTTGCCTATTATTTTCTTTATATTTTCTAGCATGTTTAGTCTCCAAATGAGAATTTAAACTTCTATTTCTTGTGAGTTATTTTCTTAACTTCTTTCCTTGAATAGTAATTTTTCCCATATTTTATCTCTACATGAGTTTTGGGGATTGTTGTTAGGTTACAATTAGTTAACTTCTTGACATTAATTAATTCTAGAAACGATCAATGAACCGATAGTAATCATTGATGATTTCACAAGTAACCTCGGGTTATTAATACATGGTCTCATGGTTAATAATCTTAAGAGAGATTAATTGTGTCGGTTAAACCAAAACCGTTGCGTTGAAGTTTCAATCTCAAGTAATTTCATCAAGGAGTTAAGAGTTTAAATGCTATTACCTCTGCCCCACTATGTTTGGGACAAAGAGGTCTGGCACAACTTTTAAGAAAAAGTGGAATTGTGTGGTTGGTAATGAATTGATACAGTGTGAATTAAGTAATAATGAATTGTAACCACCCATATATTACCAAATAGAGAAAACTGTCAACTAAGCCCCCATATTATCCCAGAAAAGTCAATTAAACCCCCTATACTTTGAAAACACCCAATTAAACCCTCAAATTTCTAAAAAAACGTTCAATTTAGTGTTTTTAGTAGGTTAACAACTGGTTTCCCGGTTGACTGCTCACGTGGCAGGCCACATGGCGATTATATTATTTTTTCTTTATTTTTCTCCTTTTTCTTTTGGGATATTTTGACTTTGCATCCCATTTTCAAAACTCTTAGACTTTGCACCCTATTTCCCCTCAAATGTCTTTCCCTTTGCACCTCATTCAATATTTTTTGTTCACAAAATGTTTTAGATAGGGTGCAAAGTCTAAAAGTTTTGAAAATGGGGTGTAAAGTCCAATATGACCCAAAAAGTGGAGTGCAAACTCAAAATTCCCCTTTTCTTTTCTATTTCTCTTTCCTATTATTTTCCTGGTTCTCCTCTTCCCAGACTTACTTACCCATTGTTCCCTGTCTTCCCAGTTTCCACGACTTGCCCTTCTTCCTCAAGAGACATGGTTCCTCAGGTGGATTTATTGTTTACTCAGGTGGCTTCCTCCCTCATATCCAATGTCCTGAGCAAACACGACTCTTCTTGTTGGGACCGACGGCGAACATAGCAAAGGGACGGTAACTCCGGCAAGGGTGACTCCTCTATGTGAACATGAAGAGTCAACGGAGCTAGTTCGGACTGAGTCCATTCACCCCTGTTGTTTTAGTCTCAAATCGAACTGCAAATTGATAATCTCAATTCAGGATCTTCCGGTACGGAAAAAAATTTACTTTGTTTCTCAGAACTCCTTGGCGGCTTTGTCCTAAGCTCAGGCGGCTTCTTCCGCCAAATAGAAGGTTCAGAACAAACGCGGTTGTTCTTGCCATAATCTCTGGCGAAATCCGGCAGCAACTTCGGCGACGACACCCTCTCTCCTGTGAAGACATCCTCTCTCCCCGCTCTGCCAATGGAAAAAAGAAACAACAAAACAAAGAGAGAAAGAAATCAAGAAAGAAAAAAGGAAAAACAAAGAGAAAGTGGAGTGACGATGGAAAGTAAGGTCCATAGGAAGATGAAAATGAGGAACGACGCAAAGGCAGAAAAGAAAAGGAAAGAGAAAAAAGAAAGAAAACAAAAAGGAGAAAAAGAAGGAAAAAAGAAAATAACTGCCATGTGGCCTGCCACGTGGCTGCCACGCGAGCAGTCAATTGGGAAATCAATTCTTAACCCGCTAAAAAGCTTTATTGAACGTTTTTTTAGAAGTTTGAGGGTTTAATTGAGTGTTTTCAAAGTATAAGGTTTTAATTGACTTTTCTGGTATAGTACGGGGGCTGCGCTTATTTGACAGTTTTCTCTACCAAATATGGTATGGGACAAACTTAATGGGACGGACGAAAAAGGTAAAACGGGACAAAGTTAGGGAGACAGAGGGAGTACTATTAAGTGCTATATGGCGGTGCTCTATACTTGGCTATTGGTAAGAGTTGTTAATGAACGGCCTTGTTATTGATAATTGCACTCAATGAATTGGAGATGCTCCACGATTTGAGTATTCGAGAGGAACAAATTAAAGATATAACCGGGATCAACAAACATACCAACAAGTAGAAAGTAGTAAAACCAAAACTTTTATCTCATAAATTAAAACTCATATTAGTTGTTCATCTTAGTATTTAATTATTCTCAAATCAAACAACTTTAAAATCCCCCTTTTGGTTACAAGTTCATAAAAGATAAATATTTCTTTCCCTACGGATACGAAACTTACTACACTATACTACATATTAGTGTTAGTATTAATTTTATTTTGAGGCACACACGACTTTATTGCTGTCAGTTCTCCTGTGTCGAGGATTCTGGACGAGGGATTTGGATGAGGGGTTAATGTGATTTTTCTCGCACTTAAAATAGATCATAATATAGTGATGTAAGTACGAGTATCGTCTCCACAGGGACGGAAAAAAGGGAATCAAGAACTAATTAAATTCAACGATTAAAAATAAATAAAATAAAGAGGGTAAAGAGGATAGGGTCACGCGTGCTCAACTCAACTCAAGTCAATTATTACAAACAGGCGATTATAAGAGTCGCAAAAAATTCCCTAAGGCGCTGGTCGGTTCAGAGCAAAACAGGGTCAATTTGAACTCGGCGTATCATCTCCAAAGCAAGACCCTGAGCTGCAAAAACAAAGCAAACAAACACAAAAACAAACACAGAAAACACCCCGTTTGTTCTCGGGGGTTTCTGAAAGCAAACGAACAAAAACAAAAGTGCAGAATAAGCTTGGGTTGCCTCCCAAGAAGCACTATTTTTAACGTCATTTGCCCGACGCAACCTCATAAGCTCTCAAATAGCATAGACTGCGGTGGTGCACTTATAATCAACGTTTCCAGCTTCCTCTCCACAAATGCCATTAAGTGGCGCAGACCTTTAAATTCTCGAGTACATGTACGCAGCATATAGTCTTCATAACCCTCATCAGCACAGAAGTGAAGGATGCACCAAAGAAAAGTCTTCTTCTTCCTCATAAATATCATGAAAATTCACAACATCTCCTATGGGGAGTGATACAGAGTCCATAGG
This sequence comes from Cuscuta epithymum, assembly GCA_945859915.1. NCBI lineage: Eukaryota > Viridiplantae > Streptophyta > Magnoliopsida > Solanales > Convolvulaceae > Cuscuta > Cuscuta epithymum. Next base: position 343,583 of record CAMAPF010000071.1, read on the forward strand.
AGATGTTGTGAATTTTCATGATATTTATGAGGAAGAAGAATACTTTTCTTCTTCCTCATTAGCACTGTTCTCACCAATTTCTTCTTGGATGATGTTGTCATTCTCCACACAAAAAGGAATATCATCATCAAGAAGTGAATCAAAGAAATCCAAATCTGAAACCAAGTGAGAGGAGTAATCTTGCATGTGGAGTGAGACTTCTTCATTATTGACATCATCAACCTCGCCCCCACTCTCTTGGAGCGTGTAATCATCTTTAGCACTGTTCATTAGCACTGTTCTCACCCCCACTCTCTTGAATCACAACATCATTAGCACTGTTCTCACCAATTTCTTCTTGGATGATGTTGTCATTCTCCACCCAAAAAGGAATATCATCATCAAGAAGTGAATCAAAGAAATCCAAATCTGAAACCAAGTGAGAGGAGTAATCTTTCATGTGGAACGGGACTTCTTCATTATTGACATCATCTACCTCGCCCCCACTCTCTTGGAGCGTGTAATCATCTTTTCCCAACTCATCTTCAATGCCCAAACCTACCTCAGTAGCACCATTATCATGATCGATCTGTTTTATGCCTTCATCAGGTGTTGAGAGTAATGGTAAATCAAACGGCTAAGGAGTTTCTGTATTTTGAAAATCACAGTGATCTGTGACTTCATTAGTTACAGCTTGTACCGTTTGAAACTTTTTCCTGCATTCTTAAAAAAATAACTCGAGACTACTATCTTCTTGTTCAAGTTCAAACATAGGTGGGTTTTCAACAGCATCAGGAAGTGTATCATCCATCATACTCCCACCTTCGCAGTCTGGCTCACTCACATGATCATCCCTATTGGTCTTCTCAGGTTAGGCTTCTGTGTCGATAGGCTGGGATCTCTCGGACTCTTCAGATAGGCTGTTTGACAGCTGATCCAAATGATTTTGTATAGTCTGAAAACTTGACTGCATTAATTGTTGATTTGCCGCAGTCATTTGCATAAAGTTTTGGAGTGTTTCTTCCAGGCTAATTTGAGTTTGTTGCCATTCAGGTAACGTATGTTCCGCCTCCTCCAATTGATTATGTGGTTCATTACTCGGCAAGGATGTAGGAGTGGCTGAAAGATTTGTGTTTGTGAGTTGTGGGGAAGGCGAAGTGGGGTATGCAGTTGCCCAGTAAGGATGGCCATATGGAGGAATGGGGCAAAGACATAAATGGTGACCTCCTCCACAGAAGGAACAAATGCTATTTTTAGGAAAGCAATCATTCAATTCCTCGGGACTTTTATTTTTAACCAGATAATAAAGCATGATGCCCGGTCTTGCCCTAGGATATTGTGGATAAGGATAATGAGGGGAATGACATTGGGAATGTTGCGTATTTGGAGGAGGGTAAGAATAGGATGATGGAATATTTTGCGCTGTAGAAGAGTAATATTGGTGAGGTGTGTAAAATTGAGGAGGAGTGTAAGGAGGACATGGTGCAATTGGTGAATATTCCGTGGAGGTTTGAGGGTGAGGTGTTCCTCCATAAATAGAGCTCAAAGGTTCATCTCATCCACTTAGTGGCGCGGCCATATATGACTTTGGGGCTGGACTTGACAAAGAGATCAAATGGGGAGACCCACCTTGTCAATTTTCGCACAAATCATGGGTGTGGTTTGTCTCCCTCCATAAGTGAAATTCTACTCGACCAAATAATGTGAATAAGGTGTCCCTGGATAGCCTTTGAAGTCTAATTTCATTATTAAGTGGTTGCTGAGCAAGAAGTGAGAGTATTACCGACAATAATCGAGGTTGAGTGAAATGCTGTGTACAAACTCGAGCAGTGAGAGTGTTGGTATTGTTTTGTTCATATCTCGAGTTATACTAATCCAAATCAGGCATGCGAGGTACCTGAGGATAGCTCTCAAGATAAGGAATACGTCAATGTCTGGTGTGCAACAAACGGAGTAGTGGAAGGCTTCCAAATCATCCGCAGAAAACACAAACTCGCAGAAACGGATTTACTTCTCTAAAGTGAGTTTTAATCCCAAAACCTTTCTTTGCATTTTCCAAATGATATGAACGATTGGTGGAACTATTATAAACTATTCCAAGTGTATAATATGTCCTTATAAGGTTATTTTATTGATGTAAAAGTTAGGTACTAACCTAGAGGAAACCTTGGAAAAACTAGGAAACGAGTTCGCCGGAAAACACCCATTCTAGGGGCTGTTTTCGTATCAACGCTTAGGGGTTGAGCTAACACTTTGATGAGGCTGTTTAAAACTCATTTTAAAGCAAGGAATCAGTTCTTAATCCATCTTGACCGAAGCTTTGACCATTGGATCAAGAAGGAAAAGTTTAAAGCTCAATTAAGGTGAGGACCGACATCTAGTTGCTTACAACTTGTAGGTTGTGCATGAGATTACCTAAATGCCTAAATCATAATTTTTCATGGATTATGATGATTAAATATTGATGAAATATTGATATAGTTTCCAAAGAATGAAATTGGAAATGATTTGAGGTTGTATGAATAATATGAGATTAAATGAGTTATAAATGAACTATTTTGTGAAATAGGCATTTTACTCATGTATGAATTATGTGGATACATACATGAATATTTTTGTATTGAGATTGAATATGTAATTTGCTGCTACATAATTATAAATATGTAGAGAATTACAAAGTGAGAATATTTGTATGATAACAATAATCTTAATAGTATTGAAATACGGAGTACTAGTTAGTGATTATTCGAAATTGTTGATAGAATCAAACCTAGGGTTTGCACAGTATTGTGATGAACTTGATGGACTTCAAGTGTCATTTGTGTCTTGGTGTGAACTATGGTTAAGTTGGGGGCAGTCCATAGGATGTCCCAAGATAGCTTTATGTATGACAATTCTAGGCGTAACGAGTGCTTAGGAATTGGGGTCTATGCCAATGTAAGGAGATGCACTTGAGCCCGAGCTCTAAAATTGCATTGGGTAGACATAAGGTTTAGGTTCAGCCCATGTAAGGAGATGCACTTGAGCCCGAGCTCTAGACTTGCATGGGTGAACATGATGTCGGAAATTGATGATGTGATATAAGGTTTGGAACCTAGGGCCAAATCTATGCCAATATAAGGAGATGCACTCGAGCCCGAGCTCTAGAGTTGCATTGGGTACATATAATGTGGATGCATTAGGGTTGGACCCTATGTATGGTCCTGACTAGTGATCACGGGGTTTGGGTTATGTTTTGTGATAAACACGGGCCTACGGGTCGACTACTTGACTTTATATAAAGTAAGTATATTTTGAAAAGGGGTAACTTGGGGTTACATCCTAGATTATATTATCACCATATTTGAAGGTCTTGTGTTTGAAATACTTGTTGTATATCTATTAGATGCCATCCACACCAGTACTTTATAGCCCTATAGAGTACTGACCCCTTCGGGGGCGTCCCACCACCATTTCATGTTGAGGCTAGAGGTTGCATCATGTGCTCGTTGATTGAGTGATTCCTTGGAGAGAAGACTTGGTTCGTGCTTCCTCCATTCTGTTTGAAACATTAATAAATTTGCTCATCGATATTTTAATTAGAGCCTCCGTGCTCATGTTTGCCCTATGTGGCATTTGATTTCAAACTATGTTTCCACTGCGTATTGAATTGTTTATTATGTATGTTTATGGATGACTTATGTGTGAATGATATTCATGACACCTTGTATAATATGGATGTGGTTGACTATGGTTGATTCTTCGTGTTGTACGACGGGTTGTTGACGTGTCCGGGTAGGTCCGGGGCGTGACATGTTTTCCCTATAAAAAATGACACAGATCCTAACTGTGCCTCTACCATCGTATAAGTTATAGTTATAATTTATAACTATAATTACAATTATAATTATAGTTATAAATATTGTTGAGTTTAATCCAACTCGATATAGTAAATATATGTATAAATGTGTATGAACAAGCTCAGTTTTTACGTGGAAACCCGAAAGGGAGAATACCACGGGACTTTTTAGGCTAATGTCCAAGTCCTCTCTTTCTCATTAAGACTCTCCCCACCATTACAATGTACAAGCTCCCATTAATGGAGTATTGAGCTAGCTAGAGAGAAAATAAGAAAGAAGAAGCTAAAAGAGGGATCCTTTTACGGGAAACCTTCTAATTATAGGGAATAGGGGGAAAGGGGCTCTCTATCATAACGGGCCGAAATGGGCCCAAAAGCCGAAACAGGCCTGATAGGCTAAAAACAGGCCTCACTGATTGGGCTCCGTACTACGTAAGTCTTGGGCTCCTAAACAGTAATAGACCGGGATAATATATCCCAACAAATATAATTAGTGTAATAGGTATAATAATAATTATTATTATACCTATTATAATTTAAATTATAATTATGATGATGATTGTAATTATAATTTTGTTATAATTAAAATTATATTTAAATTAAAATTTATAATTATAATTATAATTATATTTTAGAAATATTCAAATCAGATCAGAAAGATTCAGAGCAGAAGAGTACAGATCATATCAGAAGGATTCAGATCAGATTAGAAATATTCAGATCAGGGGGCCGTTTGGAACCACTGGTTTTCGGCTTATCAGCCAACTTTTTCATCAAACACGTAATTGTTGCTTTTGCGCGTTGAATTGTGTAATAAGCAGAAAAAGTAAGGTTGAAGATACTTTTCTGGATGAAGTTACTGTAGATGATCATTTTAGCAATTTTGACATATAATTTTTTCTTGATTTTGTTAATAAAATATATTTAAAAAATATTTTTTCTTATATCAGAAGAATCAGCCAATATAGTCACTTCAGGCAGAATTTCATAAATTTCAGCAGAATCTACCAAATCAATCGATTTTCGTGCTACCAAACGGGTTACAAATCATGAGAAAGATTAGATAATTAGATGTATTTAAAAAATTAGATGTAGCAAACAGCTTCTTAATCTCCTCTCCACAACCAGTCGTCTGTGTTGGGAAGCCGAACGCAATATGGGGATTCTGTCATGGTTTAGGGGCGGCAATAAACAAGCTGTGGGGGGCAACAACCATGGGGATTCGACATCTCTACCTTCGAATTCCCAATCTTCTTCTGCTTCTTACCAGAAGCGGGAGGCACCCGGCACGAACGGGGCCGTGGAAGTTTGTAGACCCGTATCTCTGCCGGAGGTTACTGTTTTTGAGTTTGGTTCCGTGGCCACTTCTGCCGACAAGGTAACGATATCCGGTTACTGCCCCGTTTCCGATGAGCTGGAGCCCTGCCGTTGGGAGATTCTTCCGGCGAGTGCATCCGATGCGCCCCAGTTTCGCGTGGTATTTTGAGCTGTGGGAGACCCCAGCGAGTTCGCAAAATCTATCTCTAGTGTGCTGCAATTGGTTATGGATTGTGCTGTGAGTCTGGAGTATTTTCTTGATTTTTATTTAATTTGCAGTTCATGGTCAATGAAATGTATGTCTTCTTTATATTCTGGATTGCATTCTAGCTATGTGGGGTTTAACAACATACATAAACTGAAGGGATTTGGTTTAATGCTTATTCACATTAGGGTTGGTAATTGGTCTTGAAAATTATTGATGGATATCAATGAAGAAATCCGGGTTTGGATGTGCACTAATCATGAATTGGCAGATCTCTATAGAGTTTGAGGCTTTATGCTTCACTCAAACCACCCCGCTTGAGGCACCTCCCAAATGCCTATTTGGAACAATTGCCATTTCAAACTTGGGGTCATAGTCCTCTTTTATGCATGCATGTATTGCGCACCCCTGAGAAGATTACTTGTTCATATTCTTTTTTCTTCTCTAAACAACACCTATATGACTATCTCGTAGAACAACATCCCCCCAAACTGTATGCTAAATACATCTTCCGGACCCCCCCCCCCCCCCACAGATGTCGGCCTAAGCACTCTTGCGCCAGCTCTCTCAAACTCACCACAAACACTTGAAAGTATGTGGGGTTTCGAATGATATTTCTTTTGTAAGTTCTACTGAAAAACATTACTTCCATTACTGAACTGTTTATGCTGCTCTCTGCTATAAATTTTTAGAGCCCCTTTATTTTTTTGGGACGAACATGTATACATATAAATGCAACCAAAAAAGAATACCAAGTTTTAGAATGACATTCCCGAATGAGGATGTTACAGCACCATGACAAAAAGCACAAAGGCCATGAGACCACCAAAACAGAATGGTGACGGTACCACAAATCAAATTTAAAAAGGTAATCAATTTGTAAAGATGCATTGACAAACGTGAAATATTGACTGCTGCAATTAAAAAGGAACGGAGGAAGTACTTCCTAAAGGAAGGTCCAACGGAGCACGACAATCTTATCCACACTATCAGGGGGGCTAAAAGAGGTGAAGTTAAAATGACCCTAGTGAGATCAATATGGGTAGTGTAGGAAATAGTTTTAATATTTCAATCATTAATGTAATAGGTGGCCACATCAAAAGGGGGCTTATTGGGCCAATGAAATTTTCAGAGGGGCGAAGGAGATACCAAGGTACTCCGTACTATATTTTAACTTTTGTACCGTTTCTAAAAGCTCTTAGTTGATTGTTTAGCAAATTTTTTTAGAGTTGTTTTAAATTTTGAATCTAATTTCATAAGCTAGTTTGAGCAGTGTATAGAAAAAAGTTTGTAGCTTCGAACGTTAATATCACAATCTCGTATGTCACAAAATCTTATTTAACCAAATAAGACTATTGAATAGTCTGCATTTATCAAACAATTACAATCTTTCCATTTTAATAACTTTTCCCTTATTAAAAGGGAAAACTTGTCACTATGGGAAGTGTTACAAAGTAAAATTCTGCTAAATCCAAGATATCAGTGAGGTCTTTAGTAATCACACCACCACCAAAAGATATTTGATTTTTCATGGTTGATTGAGTGGTTTAAGACTTCACTAAATTCTTTAAGACCACAATTTGAATGGATTTGTAAACTTCCTTGGAGAAAAGCATAAGTTCGTCAATAGAGGCTGCATAGGCAAGGGAAGGGGGTGATCCCTAAATATCAATAGAGAGGGTGAAAATTGAATTGATTTGCTTCGTCATAATGGTCACAAGTGTAGAACAAATACTCCATGCACTAGACAAATAACAACAGGACATGGGTCCCGTTGACGGAGAGCCCTGTTTCATTCAAAAAATTGTGCAAAATCCCATTAAATAACATAAAGTAGGAGGATGTTGAGACATACTACATGATCAACGCAATGAATAGGAGTGGAAACCCCATGGCTCGATGGGGCACCAGAGCAATAAAACAGATAGCAAAAGACCCTTAAAGACGGGTCAAGACAGTTCCCACTATTGATCGCCACTGGATCAATGTAATTACAATTCAAGAACTCAAACACAACCTGGGGTAGAGGTGGGAAGCGTGTTGTTGAAGTATGGATGTTTTTACTTGGACGGTTTTTAGTCCTAGACCAGACCAGCTTACCAGATTAGACCAGACTTGGATAGTTATAAAATATAGAGAGATTAGACATTACCAGATCAGATCAGACCAGACCAGCAAATTGCAGTCCAAGTAAAAACATATGTCTACTTGTCTCACACTAGTAAAATATGAAGTAGTAAAATGTCATATTAAGATATTGAGCTACTTGTCATGTCAGGTTAACCTTTGAGGATGAACCTCATAGTCTTAACGTGGTATCAAATTCAAATTGATTCATAACGACGTCACAATCCGTACAATGTGTTTGGTGTTGAGGATTGGTGTTGAAGCATGTCCTACACTTGTAAAATATGAAGTACTAAAGTGCTTGATAGAGTATACGGGCCTAAACCCCTCGGTTTGGCCCCCTTGGCTAGACGAGAGCGCCAACACAAATGAAATTTTCCTTATTTGCTGCTACCCCTCGGCCGATCGATTAAGAATGTTTACCTCAGTCTGGTCCCCTCGACTAGGACCTTCAACGAATAACTTTACTTTGTACTTAACAGAATAAACACATGTAAATAGCCCATTGACGGCCCATTATTGTAATCGGACCTCCCAGCCCAAGTCTGGAAGCCCAATCCACTTTTCTTCTATAAATACTCCCTTTGGGAGCCATGTAAAGGGTTCAGATTCTCATTATATACAAATCACTTCTCTCTCTAGCTTTTCCTTCTCCCTAAAAAATAATCTATCATTTGGTGCTTTCATTGAGAGATAGAACAAATCAAGTGAAATCCTCCCAACCTATTACATGGTTTACACCTATGGTGGATTAAGGAGCATCATCGCACCTCATCCAAGCATCTCGACCCAATTGAGGAACAAGATGACCCCTCATCCAATCACTTGAGTAGATCAAGGAGTGTCATCGCATCTCGTCCGAGCACCTCGGCCAAATTGAGGAACAAGATTACCCCTTGTTGAGGTTTATTCCCGAAGATCCGAAAGCCCAACACAAGCTCTGGATATTGTGGGGATGTTAACTTGGTTTGGAAAGTGTATAAAATATAAAACAGTGAGATATTGTTCAACTCATGAGCCCACTTGTATTCAGTAATTCTGCGATTACACTGAAATTACCCGAACGGTAGGTAAGTACAAGAATACAAGAATAAGAGAAGTGTTTCTAGTTGCTAAGCTTTGAGTATTAAAATGCTAACCCTTTACAATGATCTAAACACAGGTATTTATACTAAAATGGGGATGGGTAAGCTGGACACGTGGCCAAATCTGGTAGGTCGTGACCTTTGCCATGTAAGCACCCATCCCCCCACTTGCAGCCTCCATGTTCCAGCATTAAATGCGGCCTCCACTTGCTAATTACCCGTTCGGGTATGGCGTTTGGTGAGTGGGACCCTGCCACAGGTATTTCCCCTTCATAAGAAGTATCCCGAACGCCGATCGGGTCCTAGCCATAAGTGTTTTGGTGTAACTGTTTCCTGAAATGCTCCAAGTACGAGATTTATCCCGAACGCTGATCAGGAACTCTGGACTGCTTTGGGCCTGAGTCTTCTCCTGGCTCCCTTGTATTTTGGGCCGGGGGTATTGGGCCTGGACCCAATATCCCAACACCCCTCATCCTAACGCTTCAAATATTTTGATAGTATCATCACACCTCGGCTAGGGGACCACCTCGGCCCAATTGGGGGTAAAATGGCCGACCTTCTAAGCATTTTTGGATGAGTCGAGCGCCATCACCCCTCAACCCGAGCACCTTAACCCATTAAAAAACAGTAGTCCGAACACCTCGGCCTAGTTGGAGGCAACATGGCCTCTCGACCAAGCGTCACCTCGGCATCAAAGGATTACACCTCGATCATGATTACACTAGGTTTCCTTTGATCCATCGGAGTATATGACATCGAGAGGGCCAATCTGGAATTCAGACAACCCGCTAGCACACGTTGATTAAAATAAGTGAAATTACAAAACGAGAGGGAGACTAGGCCAAAACCTCCCAGAGAAGACATACCTTCTCATAATACAACCATACAGAAACTAGATAGATTGTGGGAAACGACCCAACGTACAAGAGCTAAATATAAAATCTAATAGATGGAATGCCAAATAAATTCATGTAATAAGCCCGTTTAGCATGTAATAATAGTTTGGAATCACTATAATTCAGTTCGATATATACTTTTAAATATCTACGTGAAACTATGTTTTTCGATTAGGTACCATACTTGTCTAGTTTGACATAATGCCGTTTTGGTAATTCCCCCACACCTATTCACGTGCCACACTAGCTACTTTTTGACTAATCCATCTTCTAGCAACATGACACTAAGGGTCCGTTTGGTTGGGGGTGATCTCACATGAAGGCCGGAATGTGATGCACGGAATGTTAGATACCCTTGTTTGGTTCACGTGTTTGAAAAAAAATCGGGAAAGTTACATTCCCGTTAATGTAATATGGATGGGAATCTTAAACCCGTCTATGCCTTAGGTTATCTCACATTCCCGGGGTGATATGATTTTCTTCCGAAAATAACCTCAATTAATGATATCTTTTCATTTAATTTCTTTATATATTCAATTGTTATCAAATTTGATTTATTGTGACTTTATAAAAAATTTAATGCAGTCTCTAAATATGTAAATTTTATTTACTAAAAGTAATCTTATTATTGATAAAGATCAGTTAGTTTAATTTCATGGTCTGTCGAACATCGTAAATTGTGTACTACCTTTTAGGTGGGACGGACGGAGTATTGATTATATTTGAATGTCTATTCTCGTTATTTGCATAATTTTTTTCCTTATCATTTTAATTTTTTAAGGTATTTATGTTATAAGAGTTATAGATTATTTAAGTTTTTATTAGTGGATTTCAAAATTTAATAGCAAAGTTGGTCATTTTTTCTTCATTTTGAAAACAACTTTTACGATTAACTTGATCATTTTTAAATATTAATTTTTTTTAGATGATAATAAATATATTTATATTACTATTTGAACAAAGTTTTTTTTTTCATTTCTGTATTGGATCTACAACTATTTACAATTAAACATATTTTACTTAAAAATTATTCAATTAGGTTTGATTTTATTTAATATTAAGATATTCATTTTTTCTTTAATTTTAATCACTTTAGATGTATATTGTAATAGATTTATTCCGTTAAGAGAAGATATTTAAAGGGCATAAAAGTAATTCATCAATTTAACATAACCAACAATCTGACATTCCCTTGATGTTAACCAAACACAAGTGGGAATAAATTGAATACATTCCCGTCAATCTAACATACCCAGCAATCTGACATTCCCATGGTAATCTGACATTCCTTGAACCAAACATACCCTAATGGTTAAGTATAATGTTTGCCTCTCGGGTGTTTTTACTTACCGAAATTTGCTGGTCTGATGTGATCTGAACTGGTCTGGTCTGGTCTGGTAAATGTCTGGTCTCTGTATAGTACTCCGTATATCACTATCCAAGTCTGGTATGATCTAGTCTGATCTGGTTTGGTCTGGTCTTGTCTGATCTAGGACTGAAAACAATCCAAGTAAAAACATCCTAAGCCCCACAAATTAATCTAACTTGAAATTATACCTTTTTATGAATTATTTTGTTAATACAATAAACATAATTAAATTATTTTGGAAGGCCTTTGAATTACGAAAATGTCATTAATATATTCAAACCCCTAAAAAATTAGTGTTATTTTATTATAAAGGGGAATACGTGAATTTTTTTTTAGAGATAAGTTGAAGAAATACTATCCTCCGTTCTTTAAAAGTTGCAACGGTTTGACTTTCACGTTTATCAATGCACAATTTTGACTGTCATTGTATTTAATTACGTATTACTACATAGTAAACATTAAAGAAAGTTAATATTTTTGGAAATTTACATTAATAGAAATTTAATAATATTTTATACATAATAATTTAATTATATATATTATTAGAAAATCGTCGTCAAAGTAAGGTGTGTGAATACTGCAAAAATTTCAATGTTGCAACTTTTAAAGAACAGATGAAGTATATATTTTCTTAAATGAAAAAAATCGGAAAATATTAACAACATATATTGATAGGAAATACCCCACACTAACAAAGCAGTGACATTAAATAAAACAAAAATACAAAACTAGACAATATCAATTTTGACTTTTTCCTCCAAAACATTTCCCACTAAATCAAACAATGTCAATTGAAATATATGAATTCATTTAATAAAAAATCTTCTACCTATTAAATTAAGGGAGATTTTGTTGTGACTTTATACCATATTTTCAAAATCAGCACCCCAGTTTACTATAAATTTAATTTACTTTGCACAATACTCTTTTACAATTTTTATTCAGATATGATGCACACACTAATGATTATAAAAATGGGGTGTGAAGTCTAATATCACCTAAAATATGAGGTGCAAAGTCCAATATCCCTTAAATCAATTACGTTTCGTAATTATCATGTTCTCTCCATTCTAGTGCGTACGTTTGGTGCATAGAAATTCTGTAAATATTTAAGGCAAAAGGCAAAAGGCGTGTTTGGCATTTAACGGTTAGTGGACAACGAGTTGTCAATAGCGGGTTCAATCAACGGGTTTGACTAGCGGAATAAGTTGCGGGTTGCCAGAAGATTTTTGGTAATTTAGCTGTTTAGTCATAAAATTAGTAGAAAATGTCATTTTCTAAACGATAACCAAGAACTCTCGTATTTGCAGCGTGTTAGAATTTATCAAGTAACAAGCAAGAAGAGAAGAAGGACAAGTGCAGCAGAACAGAACAAGAGAAGAATAAAGCTTTAGGAGAATTAGAATCCAGCCAATTCATGAAGCAAAAATAAAATAGTGTGAAATACTGAGCGTGAGACACAAACTTAACAGGATAGCAGGTCAAGAAGGATTCATGATCAACAGACCAGATCAATGGTGCACATGAACCACTGCAGAGAACCAGTCTGCAGCCCCACTTTAGTCCAAGAAACATTAAATAGGATTCGTCATCTTCTGCCATCCAAGAAACACTTTACTGCGTCCTTATGTGTATTTCCTCTCTGTAAAGTTTTTTTTATAGTTATCAACCCTAGCAGTAGAATTGAGGCTATAAATATAAGCCTGTCAGGACATTGTAAAACACACAATAATCTTCTCAACCTTTGAGCTATTTTAATGGAGTTTTAGAATTTCTCCTACTTTCATTCTATAATTTCTAATATGGTATCAGAGAGAGGTTACTTTTACTAGAATCTCTTTTCTATTTTTATTTTATTATTTATCCTTCTGTTCTATAGATGGTCACCTTCTTTACTTGTTTGTTTAAAAGCTTTATCACTTTAAGATTTGAACGTGACTGGAGAAACTGGTGAAATAGGCAAAGGACTGGACAATGGTGGTTCACCCCATATCCATGATGATCCCTTTAGCCCATACTACTTGCATCACTCTGGTGTTGTTTCTCCATTTCTCACCTCTTTAAACTTTCATACTTCGAGTCGTTCCTTTATCATGTCCCTGACTCTGAAAAACAAAGAAGGGTTCATTGATGGCACTCTGAAAAAACCAGATGCGAAAGACAAGAACTCTGAATCTTGGATCAAGTGCAATACTCTCATCACATCATGGCTCATTCACTCTGTTTCAGAGGAGCTTAAAGCCAGTGTGCTATACTGTGATACTGTTAAAGAAGCTTGGGACAAACTCAAAGTGAGATTTGCAGAACCAAGTGAAGTGAGAGTATTTCAGCTTGAGCAAAACTTAAATGATCTTAAGCAAGGCTCTAGTGTTGTTTCTCTTTTCTTTGGCAAACTTTCAGCCATATGGGAAGAGCTGAGTAATTACCAGCCAATTCCCACATGCTCTTGTGGCTTATGCAAGTGCAAACTCAGTGAAAAGTTTGAGAAAATGATTGAAACTAGAAAGGTATTCAAATTCGTAATGGGCTTGTCTAATGTTTATGAAGTTGTTAGAGGAACTATCATTAGTATGGAACCTCTTCCATCTGTTGACAAAGCTTATGGTCTTTTCCTTGAAGAGGAAAGACAGAAACAAACAAGAAACATGGACACTAAAACCACCATGGATGCATCCGCTCTTGCAACAATTGGCACAAAAAAGAAAGATAAGAGACATATGTATTGTCCTAAGTGTAAGATGAACAACCACTCTATTGAAACTTGTTTCAAAATTCGTGGTTATCCAAACACTACTCTGCCCAACCAAAACTACCTTACTCAGGTTGGTCCTTCCTACACCAAAAAGCCCCACTTTGATAACAGCTTGAGAGGAGGTTACCAAAATAGAGGTGGGAGGTTCTCAGCTGGAAATAGAGGAGGTTTTGGAGATAGAAACACCACTCATGGTGCCTTCAACAATCAGGTGAACACTGGGTTCAATGCAAGTGGAGGTGATGTCAGTCAGCTACAACTCACTAATGAACAGATCAGCCAGCTGCTAGCACTTGTAGAGCAACAAAAGAACAAAAACCATGAAGCAAACACCAATGTTCATGCTGGTGCAACTAATGCAAATGGAACTGCATCCACTTATGGAAGTATGATATGTTTTAATTGATTAAATAAGCCATGGATTTTATACTCAGGAGCATCACACCACATCATATTTTCACACGATTGCATTACTCACAATAAAAGAAAAGTAAACAATTTAGTTTCATTACCAGATGGAACTTCAACAACAGTAAAATATGAAGGTGATATAGTCATCAATGAGTCACTGATACTTAAAAATGTATTATGTGCACCCATTTTTAAAATAAATCTTGTTTCAATTAGCAAACTGACAGAGAATAATGATTTGAAAATCATATTTACTAAAGATGAATGTGTTATGGTGCAGAGAAACTCTACTCCTTTGAAGAATTCTTGGAGAAAGATTGGACTGAAGAATAGAGTAAGAGGAGGATTGTATCACTTGGAAGTTGATGAAGAATTATTTTGTCAGAAGAAGGCATATGCCATTAATAAAGAGGAAGCAAATGTCTATAGCCATATTTGGCATTTTAGGTTATGACATCCTTCTTTAGATAAACTAGCTATAATAAAGGATTGCAATCCTTCAATCTCTTGTAATATTTTTTCTTATTGCACTGTCTGTGAAATGGCAAAGCAAAAGAGACATTCTTTTGGAATTAGTGAAAGTACTTCAGGAACTATTTTTGAATTACCACATTGTGATCTATGAGGTCCATATGCCATAAGGACAATGTATGGACAAACATATTTCTTGACCATAGTAGATGACAAAAGCAGATTCACATGGACATGTTTTCTAAAACAAAAATCTGATACCAAAACAGCCCTGGTCAGCTTCATTAATATGGTGGAAAAACAGTTCAAAAAACAAGTCAAAATACAAAGGACTGATAACGGAACAGAGTTCCACATGCCTGATTTCATTCATGAAAGGGGAATACTACAACAAAAAACTTGTGTCTACACGCCTCAACAGAATGCAATTGTAGAAAGAAAGCATCAACATATTTTGAATGTTGCTAGGTCTTTAATGTTTCAATCCCATTTGCCTAAACTGTAACACCCCGGTCCCCGCAGGACCCGAGGTAGTTACTCGAGACCTCTAGTACTGTCCCCACAAACTGTCACTAGCCTTTTCCGCACACTTTGTCCTCACTCGTGCGCGCCCTGAGAAACTTCCCAGGGGGTCACCCATCTCAAGACTACTCCCGTGCAAGCACGCTTAACTTTGGAGTTCTTAGCGGATGAGCTCCCATAAAAGGAGATGCATCTTGTTGGTATGAGTAGTACTATTAATCCATTTAAATTAAATCTCAAGTGTTACAATCACCCCCACTTAAGAACGCAACGTCCTCGTTGCGCCCATAAACCAATCTCAAATCTCATTCAAATCCCAGAATCTTCCCCCGCTAAGTGCCTGCCCGATATCCAACGGGTCAGCACACTGTCGTAGGGTTGCTCTGATACCACCTGTTACACCCCGGCCCCGCAGGACCCGAGGTAGTTACTTCAGACCACTAGTACTGTCCCCACAAACCACCACGAGCTTTTACCGCGCACTTTGTCCTTACTCATGCGCGCCCTGAGAAACTTCCCAGGGGGTCACCCATCCCAAGACTACTCCCGTGCAAGCACGCTTAACTTTGGAGTTCTTGGGTGATGAGCTCCCTTAAAAGGAGATGCATCTCTGTTGGTATGAGTAGTACTATTAATCCTCTTAAATTAATCTCGAGTATTACATAAACATTTCTGGGGAGAGGCTATACTCACTGCTGTCTATCTCATTAATAGAACACCAACTCCAATTTTGAAAGAAAAAAGCCCATTTGTGATAGTCTATGGAAAAAAAACAAACTACAACCACATTAAGGTATTTGGTTGTTTATGCTTTGCCACTACTTGACCTATACATAGGACAAAATTTGATCCTAGATCAAGAAAGGCAGTGTTCATAGGATACCCACCAAATATTAAGGGATACAAGTGTTTTGATTTAGAAACAAAGAAAATATTTATCTTTAGAGATGTGAAATTCACAGAACATATTTTTCCAATTCAAAGAAAAAGACCTAGAAGAAGAAAATGTGATCATTTACTCCTCAGGTCTATTACCAGACATTAGAGATCATTTTCACAATAAGTACAGAAATGATTCAAATGATGCAAATGATACCTATAATGATAAGGAACCAATAGTGACTCCAGAAAACAATATCTCAATGCAAGAAACACCCGTTAGTAGAAAGACAACTTCTACTGAAAAATTCTCTAGCTACAGAGAAGTTACACAATCAATCTCTCCAATTCAAATGGATATTGATTCCTCTGATAACAATGAGACCACTTCTCCAATAAGACCAACTGAACAAATATTTAATTTGAGAAGATCCACCAGAAACATACAAACCCCTTCTCATTTACAAGCATTTTATCATTACATTGTTCCTAGATCCAATGTCTCACAACTAATAAAGGAAAGCACTCATCATCGTCTATCTCATTATTTGGGATATGACAAATTATCAAAGACACATAAAGCTTACACAGTGAAACTCTCTACCATACAAGATCCTACTTCATATCAAGAAGCAATTAAGGAAAAGCATTGGCAACAAGCTATTTCTGAAGAATTAAAAGCCCTACAGACAAATCACACATGGGATATAATCCCATTACCCTCTGGAGTTAGACCAATAGGAAGCAAGTTTGTTTTTAAAACAAAACTCAAAGCGGATGGATCCTTAGACAAATATAAAGCAAGACTAGTAGCTAAAGGCTACACACAACAATTTGGAATAGATTACACAGAAACTTTCAGCCATGTAGCTAAACTAACATCAATGAAAGTCTTGTTAACATTAGCTGCCAAATTTCAATGGCACCTTGATTAACTTGATGTCCATAATGCCTTCCTAAATGGTAACTTAGAGGAGGAAATTTACATGTCACTGCCTGCAGGCCTTTCAATTTAGGGTGGCCATAAATACACCATGGTATGTAAACTAAGAAAATCACTCTATGATCTCAAGTAGGCTTCTAGATCAAGGAACCACAAATTCACAGAATTTTCGCTTAAACTTGGTTACAATCAATCAGAGTGAATATTCACTCTTTACAAGGTTCACAAATGATAAAATCATCATATTATTAATATATGTTGATGACATACTCCTTGCTGGAAATAACAACCAAGAATTAGCACACTTCAAAGACCAACTCCAAACCATTTTTAAAGTCAGGGATCTAGGAAAGCTAAAATACTTTTTAGGATTAGAAGTAGCAAGATCATCTGAAGGTATCCATCTGACACAGAGAAAATACACTTCAGAGATCTTAGAAGGAGTCGGTCTTCTTGGATTAAGCCTGTCACACCCCGGACCTACCCGGACACGTCAACAACCCGCCGTACAATACGAATAGTCAACTAAAGTCAAACACATCCATATTATACAAAGCGTCTCGAATATCATTCACACATAAGTCATTCATAAACATACATAATGAGCAATTCAATACGCAACGGAAAACATTGTTTGAAATCAAATGCCACACAGGGAAACATGAGCACGCATGCTCTAAAGTAAAATATCCATGAGCAAATTTATTAATGTTTCAAATAGAATGGAGGAAGCACGAACCAAGTCTTCTCTCCGGGAAATCACTCGATCAACAAGCACAGGAAGCAAGCTCTAGCCTCAACCTGAAATGGTGGTGGGACGCCCCCGAAGGGGTCAGTACTCTATAGGGCTATAAAGTACTGGTGCGGATGGCATCTAATAGATATACAACAAGTATTTCAAACACAAGACCCTCAAATAGGGTGATAGTAGAATATGATTGTAACCCTAAGTTACCCCGCTGAAAAATATATTTACTTTATATAAAAGTCAACAAGTAGTCGGCCCGTGGGCCCATGCTCATTTCCAAAATTGCCATTCCCATTCCCCGTGACTATAAGCCACGACAACTCATAGAGTCCAACCCTAATACATGACATTGTATCCTAGAGCTTGGCTCTATCACATCACCATACAATTCATGTCATTTGGGTCAGTCAATTCCTTCACCTTGCATTCTAGAGCTCAGCTCTATTACATCGCCGTGCAAGCCCTAGAGCTCGGCTCTAGTTATACAATACATAGACTACAAGTCTACCACCTCACCATGCATCCTAGAGCTCGGCTCTATTACATCACCATACACCAAAGTTCAATTCCTAAGCAAATCTATGCCTAGAATTGAAATATCATTAAACTACCTTCGGTCATCCTTAAGGACTACCCATAACTTAACCTTAGCTTCATACTAAGTCATCTTATACACTTGAAGTATATTCAAGTGCATTTCATACAATCCAATACTTAAGATCAATTCTATCAACAATTTTCAATAATCACTAACTAGTATTTCAATACTATTAAGATTATTGTCATCATACAAATATTCTCATTTTGTAATTCTCTACATATTTATAATATGTAGCAGCAACTTAAGTATTCAAATTCAATACATAAATATTCATTTATGTATCCACATAATTCATACATGAGTGAAATGCATATTTCACAAAATAGTTCATTAATAACTCATTTAATCTCATTTTATCCACATAACCTCAAATCAATTCCAATTTCATTCATTGTCAACTATGCCAATATTTAATCAAAATTTAAGCATCATAATCCATGAAAAATTATGATTTAGGCATTTAGGTAATCTCATGCTTAACCTACAAGTTGTAAGCAATTAGATGTCGATCCTCACCTTAACTGAGCTTTAAACTTTTCCTTCTTGATCCAATGGTCAAATCTTCGGTCA
The DNA here is from genome assembly GCA_945859915.1 of Cuscuta epithymum. Lineage (NCBI taxonomy): Eukaryota > Viridiplantae > Streptophyta > Magnoliopsida > Solanales > Convolvulaceae > Cuscuta > Cuscuta epithymum. Next base: position 362,296 of record CAMAPF010000071.1, read on the forward strand.
AGGTGGATTAAGAACTGATTACTTGCTTAAAAATGATTATTAAACAGCCTCCTCAAAGTGCTAGCTCAACCCCTAACCGTTGATACAAAAACAGCCCCTAGAATGGGTGTTTTCCGGCGAGCTCGTTTCCTAGTTTTTCCAAGGTTTCCTCTAGGTTAGTAACTAACCTTTACATCAATAAAATAACCTTATAAGGACATATTATACACTTGGAATAGTGTATAATAGTTCCACCAATCGTTCATATCATTTGGAAAATGCAAAGAAATGTTTTGGGATTAAAACTCACTTTAGAGAAATAAATCCGTTTCTGCGAGTTTGTGTTTTATTCGGACGATTTGGAAGCGTTCCGCTACTCCGTTTGATGCAAACAAGACCTTGAAGGATTTCGTATCTTGAGATCTATCCGCAGGTACCTCACATGCCTGATTTGGATGAGTATAACTCGAGACATGAACCAAACAATACCAACACTCTCACTGCTCGAGTTTGTACGCAGCAGTTCACTCAACCTCGATTATTGTCGGTACTATTATCTCTTCTTGCTCATAAACTACTCAATAATGAAAGTAGACTTCAAAGGCTATCCAGGGACACCTTAATCACCTCATTTGGATGAGTACAACTTTCATTATGGGAGGAGACAATCAGAACACCCAATTTGTGCGAAAATGGACTAGGTGGTCCCAAGTTTGATTCCAATCAAGTCTTGTGCAGCTCTCCTCCAGCTTGTCCGGCCAACGGGCCAAGGTAAGTCTCCTCACTTATTTTTTCTTTTCTTGCAGGTACTCAAGTCATGTGGAGTGCTTCCCAATTGATCTCAATCAATTTGGGGTCCAAAATATTTACCAATACTTCCAAAAATGGAAAAATGAGTCATATTGTTTTATCTTTTGTCAAAAGATGTCTTTTTGTACTCATTCTAATTTATTTAGAACAAATCAACCCTCTAAATCATATTATTGATCTCCTATATGTGTAGGATCATCCCAATAATTTATGTGATGAGAATTATAGAAGAAAAACCTACTCCCATTATTTAGCTCAAAAATGTCAAATATGGGACCATAGGCATTTGTATTCTTCTCTAACCATCCTTCACTTATTTATGACATTATTATTCATATTTTTGGGCTACTAACCGTGTGGGTCACCCTCGAGTGGGCCTAGGACGCCATTCTTGAATACTTACTATTTTTAGCAGGTTGAGCCCAAAAAAATGTTTGGGCTGCCCAACCTTCCTTAACTTGTCTTGAAAGATTATGTATCATTATTTACAAAATATTGGGCTCTTATATCTAATAAGATGGCCCAAATAAATATTGAAAGCCCATCGCTAATATACGAGCTCAAACGGTAAACTGATCAAACATGCATTACATAAATCATTAATCGGTTTACACTCGTTTGACAATAGGAAGTTCAATACATACACTTTGAATTTTAAATTGAATTTCAAGGACGTTTGGGTGCGGTGTCACAAAACCTGTTTGCAATCCAATAGGACAAGGTACTAAATTGTACCAGTACTCAGAAAATTCAAAGATCAAACAAATATTACTCTCTAATCCCACTCAATACAGAAAACTAGTAGGAAAGCTAATTTACTTAACCATCATAAGGCCAGATATCTCCTACACAGTAGGGATTCTAAGCCAATTCATGGAAAATCCCACTGAAACTCATAAAGAAGCACTTATGAGAATGATTAAATACTTGAAACAAGATATTGGAAATGGTATTTCTTGAATGCAAAACCAGACATAGAGATAAAAGCTTTCAGGGACTAAGATTATGGTGGATGCCCCTACTCAAGAAAATGAACTTCCGGATATTGTATTTTCCTGGGAGATGCTGTAACACCCCGGCCCCACCGGACCCGAGGTAGTTACTCCGGACCAATAGTACTGTCCTCACAAACCACCACGAGCTTTTACCGCGCACTTTGTCCTCACTCGTGCGCGCCCTGAGAAACTTCCCAGGGGGTCACCCATCCCAAGACTACTCCCGTGCAAGCACGCTTAACTTTGGAGTTCTTGGCTAATGAGCTCCCTTAAAAGGAGATGCACCTCTGTTGGTATGAGTAGTACTATTAATCCATTTATATTAAATCTCAAGTGTTACAGTCACCCCCACTTAGGATTGCAACGTCCTCGTTGCGCCCTTGAACCAATCTCAAATCTCAATCAAATCCCAGAATCTTCCCCCGCTAAGTGCCCGCCCGATATCCAACGGGTCATCACACTGTCGCGGGGTTGCTCTGATACCATCTGTAACACCCCGGCCCCACCGGACCCGAGGTAGTTACTCCGGACCAATAGTACTGTCCCCACAAACCACCACGAGCCTTTACCGCGCACTTTGTCCTCACTCATGCGCGCCCTGAGAAACTTCCCAGGGGGTCACCCATCCCAAGACTACTCCCGTGCAAGCACGCTTAACTTTGGAGTTCTTGGGTGATGAGCTCCCTTAAAAGGAGATGCACCTCTGTTGGTATGAGTAGTACTATTAATCCGTTTATATTAAATCTCAAGTGTTACAGATGCCTTGGTGAGTTGGAAGTCCAAGAAACAACAAACTATAAGTCTTTCTTCTGCTGAAGCAGAATACAGAGCTCTAGCTTATGCGTGCTGTGAAATAATTTGGTTAATAGCATTACTAAGAGATTTTGGAATCAAACTATCAAACCGGTAAAATTATTTTGTGACAACCAGTCTGCAATTTACTTAACAAAGAATCCCGTGTTCCATGAAAGAACGAAACATGTAGAGATTGATTGTCATTTTATAAGAGAGAAAGTGGACAAAAATATTATATAGCTCTTTCATGTTCCTTCACGCGAACAACTTGCAGACATTTTTACCAAGGCAGTTTCAGGAGATGCATTAAAAGAAGTTTCGAACAAGATGGGAGTAATCAACATCTTTACTCCCAGCTTGAAGGGAGGTGTTAGAATTCATCAAGTAACAAGCAAGAAGAGAAGAAGGACAAATGCAGCAAAACAGAACAAGAGAAGAATAAAGCTTTAGGACAATTAGAATCCAGCCAATTCATGAAGCAAAAATAAAAGAGTGTGAAATACTGATCGTGGGACACAAACTTATCAAGATAGCAGGTCAAGAAGGATTCATGATCAACAGACCAGATCAATGGTGCACATAAACCACTGTAGACTATGAAGCACGGATACTTCCCTAGGGTAGCGTATCGGCGTATCCGATACGTTCCCGTATCAGATACTCTAGGATACCCGTACCATACGTTCCCGGGCCGTATCTGCAATTTTTAAAAGTTTCCATTTTTTTTTGTAATTTTTTGAAAGTTTCCGATACTTGTATCCTGACGGATACCCGTATCAACTTTTAAAAAAAAAACAAATCCCAAAATTTACTTAATAAAATTCTAAAAAAATGAAAATCTAAAACTACATTTTACTTGGTAATAAAATAATGAGCCTATATGGCTATATCCGAATTAAGTCATTAACTCATACTCCGAATTGGGTACTTGAACTTTTAATTTCAAGATTATAGTTGTTAGACTTATTTCTCATTTTAAATTAATGACTTATTGAGTAAATTTATATTTCGAGATAAACTAGTGTATATGAGAAATATTCTGATTTTATTACTAAGTATCTTGAAAAAGGAAAATGTTTCAATGCAATGAATGGGTAGACATCATATGATATTAGATGTGTGTATATATATATATATATATATATATATGTATATATATATGTTGGGATATATTATCCCGGCCTATTAGTGTTCAGGAGCCCAAGACATTACTCACTACGGAGCCCGAGCAGCTAGACCCATTTCGGCCCATCCGGCCCACTTTAGCCATTTCGGCCCGCTTCGGCCCACACGGCCCATTAGGGTGGAGAGCATCCCCTCCCCCTAGTCTCTATAAATATGGGAGCTTCCCTCCATATGAGGGATCCCTTCTTCTTCTCCCTCCTTCTTAGTTAGCTTACAAGACTTCATTAATGGGAGTTCAAAATGTACTACGTAATGGTGAGGAGAGTCCTAATGAGAAAGAGAGGGCTTGGACATTAGCCTAAAAAGTCCCGTGGTTTTCTCCCTTTCGGGTTTCCACGTAAAAACTGAGTGTTCATACATATATTTACTATATCGTGTTGGATTAAACTCAACACTGGCGCCGTCTGTGGGAATGACCGAACGTCTTCTTCGAGGGAAGAAGGTTAGTAGGATCACGACAGGGACGAATGAAGAAACGGGAACCCTGACAGGGTGTACCGGTAACTCCCCCTTATGGACGGATGACGAACGTCTTATGCGAAGCCAGAAGACTAGTAACTCACGACTGGGGACGAACAGAGATAGGGAATCCCGACGTGGATAAACCTGTTTCTTCTCATAGTTGGGATGACGAACGTCTCCTGCGAAACCAGGAGACCAGTACTCACGAGACATGGGAAGAACAAAGACCTAGTTCTTTACCGGAGTCTGTTGCGTGCCGAGTGTACACCGCATAGCGGTCCATACATAGGACCACGGATACGGTAGACGAACGAAGACCAGCTCCATGGATCAGACACGAAGAACCAGTTCTTTACCGGAGTCTGTTGCGTGCCGAGTGTACACCGCTTAGCGGTCCATACATAGGACCACAGATACGGTAGACGAACGAAGACTAGCTCCATGGATCAGACACGAAGGACCAATTCTCCACCGGAGTCTGTTGCGTACCGAGTGTACACCACTTAGCGGTCCGTACATAGGACCACGGATACGGTAGACGAACGACGATTAGCTCCCCAGATCAGGTAGGAGGGACATCGCCCAGATTTATTTCAGGCTCACCATTCCTCTCGGATGGAGTCCTGGCAGACGATCGGCTTCTCACAGCCAATCAGGAGAGAGACTTGACACATCACCAGTGGCGGACCCACTAAGGGTCCCATGGGGTCCCGGGACCCCGTGTACATTCGAAAAAATTACTATATATATTATATAAATTTTATATAAAATTTACTAAGGAATGTATAAATACACAAAAAGCATGTATGAAAATAAAGGAACGAAGTGGACGGATGGTAGTGTTGCGGATCTAAGAGCTCTCTTTACCCGGAGGTACAGGGTTCAATTCTCAAGTTCCCCATTTTTGAATGTATTTTTGTGAAAGTTCTCCATTTTTGTTTTTTTGAATGTATTTTTGTGAAAGATCATTATTTTGAAGTTTACATTTTAAATAATTAAAAATTTTGGATTAATTATTGAAATTGGTTTGATTGTTAAAATTAATTATTAAATGTATGATATTTATAAATAACTTTGCGATTTAGGATGAAAACATATTTCGATATTGTATCTGGATTTAAAGAAATTTGGAGCACCGGGAGTAAATCAAACGTTAATTCAAATGATTCGTCATTATTAAATGAAAAAATGGATCAAATAATTGTTAAATGTGAAATTCATATGACTAACATGTTGAAACCTAAGAAGGTACATTTGTAGAATTGTAGAGCGAAATATATACTTCATATGTAATTTTATTTTGTGTGTTATGACTATCTTAAAATTTTCATAATGTACGTTAATTATGAAACATTATGCTACTTTAGAGCCTGTTTGATAATACTCGAATAGGCTATATTGACTGATACTACTGAAATTTATGAAGTTACGGCTAAAGTGACTGAATTGGTTGATTCTACTTATTTATGAAAAAAATATTTAAAATATATTTTATTAATAAAGTAAAGAAAAAATTATAGTATCGCCAATACAAACCAATATAACTGAAATATACTATGAAGCGACTGTATTGGTTAAAGTTTGAAAGATAGTTTAAATGATTTTATACAGTAACTTCAATCAATACAGCCATAAAAGTAACTCTAAACTTATGTTTTCTTATTATTACACAATTCAACGCACGAAATCAAAAGTTACGTGTTTGGTAAATAAATTAGCTGATAAACCTAATAAGCCGGGAAAAAATCGCCTAACGGGCTCTTATTAATTAGAGTTACATTAGAGTAGGGACCCCCGTGATCCCGATTTTCTGGGTCCGCCACTGCACATCACCAACACGGCCGAGGGCCGTGAGACGATTACCACTTACCGACAGGCCGAGGGCCATGAGATGATCATCACTACTTTTCTGTATCACGATCGGCCCCTCAGCGCCATCGTGTCCAGATTCACGATTCGGCTCGCCCATTCCCTCCAGGATGGCGACGACCGTCTTATGCAGTACGATCGGCCCCTCAGCGCCATCGTACCCAGCTCACGTTCAGCTCGTCCATCCCTTCCAGGGTGGCGACGAACGTCTTATGCATCACGATCGGCCCCTCAGCGCCATCGTGTCCAGACTCACGGTTTGGCTCGCCCATTTCCTCCAGGATGGCGACGACCGTCTTACGCAGTACGATCGGCCCCTCAGCGCCATCGTACCCAGCTCATGTTCGGCTCGCCCATCCCTTCCAGGGTGGCGACGAACGTCTTATGCATCACGATCGGCCCCTCAGCGCCATCGTGTCCAGACTCACGGTTTGGCTCGCCCATTCCCTCCAGGATGGCGATGACCGTCTTATGCAGTACGATCGGCCCCTCAGCGCCATCGTACCCAGCTCATGTTCGGCTCGCCCATCCCTTCCAGGGGTGGCGACGAACGTCTTATGCATCACGATCGGCCCCTCAGCGCCATCGTGTCCAGACTCACGATTTGGCTCGCCCATTCCCTCCAGGATGGCGATGACCGTCTTATGCAGTACGATCGGCCCCTCAGCGCCATCGTACCCAGCTCATGTTCGGCTCGTCCATCCCTTCCAGGGTGACGACGAACGTCTTATGCATCACGATCGGCCCCTCAGCGCCATCGTGTCCGGATTCACGGTTCGGCTCGCCCATTCCCTCCAGGATGGCGACGACCGTCTTATGCAGTACGATCGGCCCCTCAGCGCCATCGTACCCAGCTCACGTTCAGCTCGTCCATCCCTTCCAGGGTGGCGACGAACGTCTTATGCATCACGATCGGCCCCTCAGCGCCATCGTGTCCGGATTCACGGTTCGGCTCGCCCATTCCCTCCATGATGGCGACGACCGTCTTATGCAATACGATCGGCCCCTCAGCGCCATCGTACCCAGCTCACGTTCAGCTCGTCCATCCCTTCCAGGGTGGCGACGAACGTCTTATGCATCACGATCGGCCCCTCAGTGCCATCGTGTCCGGATCCACGGTTCGGCTCGCCCATTCCCTCCAGGATGGCGACAACCGTCTTATGCAGTGCGATCGGCCCCTCAGCGCCATCGTACCCAGCTCACGTTCAGCTCGTCCATCCCTTCCAGGGTGGCGACGAACGTCTTATGCATCACGATCGGCCCCTCAGCGCCATCGTGTCCGGATTCACGGTTCGGCTCGCCCATTCCCTCCAGGATGGCGACGACCGTCTTATGCAGTACGATCGGCCCCTCAGCGCCATCGTACCCAGCTCACGTTCAGCTCGTCCATCCCTTCCAGGGCGACGACGAACGTCTTATGCATCACGATCGGCCCCTCAGCGCCATCGTGTCCGGATTCACGGTTCTGCTCGCACATTCCCTCCAGGATGGCGACGACCGTCTTATGCAGTACGATCGGCCCCTCAGCGCCATCGTACCCTCACGTTCAGCTCGTCCATCTCTTCCAGGGTGGCGACGAACGTCTTATGCAGCATGATTGGCCCCTCGGTGGCATCGTGTCTAGTTCATCTTCGGCTCCGCCCATGCCGCACCGGATGGGGGAACCATCTTATGCAGCACGTCTGCCTCTCGGCGCTGACATGCCCGGTTTATCGATGAGAGCCACCGCTTTCTATCACATCTCACATTCCTTCTCTCATACATTGCACCCATACATTACATGCATTCATGCATCATACCTCATACATTCATACATACACACGTGCATCATGTTTTGACAGTACCGCGACGTCGGTTTATAGATGCATGGACCTCTAAGCTTCTCCGATTGGAAAGCTCGAGTCAGAGTCCTTTACTCCCGCCTGATGCATTCAGGGGGAGTGTGCCCGTGGAGGAGCACCCTTCGCCCGACCCCGTCGGGAAGGGGGTGCCTCACCGGCAGATTACGTCCATGAGTGCAGACACCCACTCATATATTATGATTATTCGAAGACACAATTTCCAGCAAGACAGAGGAAGAGCGCAGACAAGAGTATATTTTCTCGAGCAGATTCGCACGCTCACTACTCAAGAAACTGGGGGACTTGTGTTGGGATATATTATCCCGACCTATTACTGTTCAGGAGCCCAAGACATTACTCACTACGGAGCCCGAGCAGCTAGACCCATTTCGGCCCATCCGACCCACTTTAGCCATTTCGGCTCGCTTCGGCCCACATGGCCCATTAGGGTGGAGAGCATCCCCTCCCCCTAGTCTCTATAAATATGGGAGCTTCCCTCCATATGAGGGATCCCTTCTTCTTCTCCCTCCTTCTTAGTTAGCTTACAAGACTTCATTAATGGGAGTTCAAAATGTACTATGTAATGGTGAGGAGAGTCCTAATGAGAAAGAGAGGGCTTGGACATTAGCCTAAAAAGTCCCGTGGTTTTCTCCCTTTCGGGTTTCCACGTAAAAACTGAGTGTTCATACATATATTTACTATATCGTGTTGGATTAAACTCAACAATATATATATATATATATATTCAAAAAAAAAATCTATTTTGAATATTTATAAATAGACTCCTATAACTTTTAATATTTGTAAATACACCCCCATAACTTTTAATATTTATAAATATGGCCCCGTGTCCGTATCCTACTTTTTTTGGTTTTGACGTATCCCCGTACCTGTTTCCGCGTTTCCGCATTTCCGCGTACCGGTATCGGTGCTACATAGACTGCAGAGAACCGGTCTGCAACCCCACTTCAGTCCAAGAAACATTAAATAGGATTCGTCATCTTTTGCCATCCAAGAAACACCTTACCGCGTCTTATGTGTATTTCCCCTCTGTAAAGTTTTTTTTATAGTTACCAACCCTAGCAGTAGAATTGAGGCTATAAATATAAGCCATGACGTTTTCATTTTCTAATACAACGTTTCCATTTAATCAATTTTGTCCAAAAAGGTTAGAGCCGAATAACTATTTACCCCCACAACGTTTTCATTAAAACGTTACAATCTCCATTGTTTAGCTGAAAACCCATTTTTGGAATACCCTAACGTCTGCTCGCTATCGATCATGTGTTTCTAGGGAAAAGTTGATAGAAGAGAAGAGTAGAGGTGGGCACGGTCCGGGATTTGGCTTATCCTGATCTCGTCCCGGTTTTATAACAACGGTCCGGTACGGTACGAGATAAGTCGTTATCCTAATGTTGTCCCATTTAACGGGACCGGGACAACCCGAGAAAAGCCGGGACGGTTCGGGGTGTCCCATAAAATATGTATTTGTGAAATGTGATATGAAAATAAGCATAACATAAAATAAAGACGTAATTATTTTTGTAAATTTAGCTTCCCTAAAAAGTTAAGTAGTAAAACCTTTAATCAACTATTTTTTAATTTTTGTCTAGTGAATTTTTTTGGTCCCCCTAGTAGAATAGATGCGCGAAATATTTTTATACTTTGTAGTACACTTGTAATTTTCCAATACCACATTGAATTAAATATCATATCTATAAAGACACTATATATATATATATTCTAGTAGTTATTTTCGAAAATATTAAATCTATAACAACACTATAATTTGTAGTAGTAGTTATTCCATCATAAATAGTACTTCGCACGTAATAATATATTATGAATTAGTATTGGAATGAAAACAAAACAAATTTTAATCAAAAGAAATGAGGCTAAGAGAGACATGAAATAAGATAAAGTTACACTAGGGAGACTAAGGACTAGAAAGTATTAATTGTGTTTGACTATTACATATCATTAGAAATTTAAAATAACATATTAATTTCAAACGGGACACCAGGACGGGACATGATATTTTATAGCTATCCCGGTCTCGTCCCGGTTAATATCGGTGCGGGGCCGGTTCGAGATGAAAAAATTGTGTCCTAAATGAATCGGGATAGTTTCAGAACGGTATCGAGATTTTTCGGTTTGGGACACCGAGACCGGGATTTTTGCCCACTCCTAGAAAAGAGAATAGAGTCGGTCCAAGGAATTTGCTATAGGTACCCCATAGTTACCCCATTCCCTACCCCATATAAATACTCTCCTTTTTTACCATCACTTTTACCCCTTTCCAAAACTCTCTCCCCCTCCCCCACTTTTCTTCTCCTTTCCTCCCTCTCTCCTCCATCTTTTCTTTTCACGCATCCCCCCATTCCCTCCCCTTTCTTTCTCTTTTCTCCAAATCTTGATTTCTTCTCCATTTCAAGATCTCTCCCCATCAAGTCTTCTCATTTTTACAATCTTTTCTCCCTCCAAGCTTCTTCTCCTGCTTCTCTCCTCTTCTGCCTTTTTTTCGTTTCAAATGGAAGAGCTACAGTAATCGGACGAAGGGGAGAGCTCGGTGACGTGGGGAGACAACGGCGAAAGTGCAAATCAAGAAGCTTCGAATGACTTGAGCAGATCTAATTTTCTTGATTTTTTCATTTTTTGGTGTGTTTTCGAAAAAAAGGGTTGTCTTTCCTTACAGACAACTTGTAAGTGTAGTGTCTGTATTTGTTAGTCTAGGAGAAGAGTATGTTGTTTTTTGTCATTTGTTTGTATTTTGTTTGACGGACAGACAATTTGGAACTGCAGTGTCTGTCTAGCATAAAGTGAACGTGGTTTCATAGTTGCTAGAAGTGAACGTGGTTTTATAGTTGTTAGAGTCGTACATAAAATGTGTGTGTGGTCAGACAACTTTAAATGTATGTGATTTTGTTTGGAAACATGGTTGTATTGGTAATGTAGTTTTTATATAAATGTGTGTGCCTTTTATTGAAACATGGTTGTATCGATAATGTGAAGACAAATGTGGTGAATGAATTACATATGTAGTCTTTACAAGGAGAAGAGTAGGGTTTCCTGTTAGAATAAGGATTACTCTCTGTTTTACAGCCAGACAAATTTTGTCTTGGCCAGACATTAGTAGTCTGGGACAATTAACTACTCTCTGTCCTATAGCCAGATAAATTTTGTCTTGGCCAGACATGGGTAGTCTCGGCCAATTAAGTACTCTTTGTCGTATAGCCAAACAAATTTTGTCTTGGCCAGACATTAGTAGTCTGGGGCACATTCTCCCGACTTGTAGACAGACAACTCAGAAGAAAGGCTAGACATTTTATATCTCATTACAGACAATTTGTTGAAATACATTGGTAGAGAAGTCAATTCCCATGACAGATAACTACAACCCAATTTTAATGAATTCCAAACAACGTGCAAGACAATTCAAATGGGTTGCCTGAGAACTAATTTTACCTGACAGACAACTACAAAACTATTTTCTACAATTCAAAATAAACTGACAGACAATTCAAATGTCTTGCCAGACAACTACAAACCAATTTTAAACAATTGGATTTAACGTACCAGACAACTAATATGCCTGCCTTGCCAGACAACTACTTTCACATGACAAACAACTATAAACCAATTTTAAACAATTCAAAATAAATTGACAGACAACTCCAAACCAATTACATAATATTCAAAATACCATGACAGACATCTCAATATCATCACGAAGTAGTCTAATTATACACAAGTACTTCATAATTTCACCAGACAGACAACTATTTTCACATTACAGACAAATCAAATGGAATGCCAGACAACTCTTTTCACTAGAATTTGAAGCTAACAGATCTGAACCAAAGCTAACAGATCTGAACCATCACAGGTATGTTTCGAAGTTATGGTCGCTGGAATTTGAAGGTTTTGAACTGAAATTACAGGTTGGTGGAGAAAGTGTGGAAGGTTTTAAATATGGCCGGCACTGAAATTACTGGGACAACGGTCAGGTGTCGTCGGAGAAGATGACCGGCTTGCCGGGCATCAGTTCCTCCTGCCGTTACGTAGTCCGGCTACTGTTAGATCTCCGCTCCTGCTACCTTGCCGTTGCCGCTGGGGGTCGCCGGGGCCTGACGCCTGACGGGGGTTTGGCTGGTGTCCGGCTGGGTTTTCCGACTTCCCACCGGAGCTGCTTGGGTGTTCGCCGGAACCAAGCGGGGGGCTTAATTGAGGGAGATGAAAGGGAGATGAAAGGGAGAGGGGTTGGCTGGAAAAGGGAGATGAAAGGGAGATAAGGGGGAAGGAAGATGAGGGAGTGGGGGTAAATTTTTGGGAGGGTATTTATATGGGGTAGAAAATGGGGTAAGTATGGGGCAAATTTCGTCGGTCCAATGTCGGTCTCTCCTGGCTTTCTTTCTCTCTCTCCCGCTGGCAACAATCAATCTTTCAACATTTTGGCACCAAGTTCTACCGTAATTTGCTGTTTCCGAAAATTGGTGCGCGGCATTAACAAAAATCAATAGTTTAATTAATTAATATCGAAATCGGGAAAAAAATCCACTCTTCTTCACTGACCGGCCATATATGTGGATGGGGTGCAGCAGTTAGTTCCCAGGCAGTTTAAATAAATACATAAACAGATATACGACGGACGTATCGCCTCTGAACTCAAACTCTTGCTTGCTTGCTTGCAGAAGGAGAGAGGGAGGGAGGCTTTCAATTTCCCGCGACAAAACGCAGCTCATCAATGTGAAAAACACCACCTCTCTCTAATTGCTATTCATGCCCTTCCCACTTCTGCTACCCATCCATCTTCATTGCACACTCATTTTTCTTTATGGGAATATCTCCTTTACATTAAGTTATTTATTTGTTTAATTATTTATTTTCCTTTTTCATGTGCTGAAGATCTGAGTTCACAATTTCATGTGATGTTCTGAGCTGAAAAGCTTTAATTTGTCCTGATTGTCGATGCTCCCATAAAGGGGTTCTTTTTAAAATCCGGATCATTACTCTATTGTTTATGGACATAAATAGATGATGTAATACTTTAAATGATGTCTTCTTTTAGCTAAATCAAGATTCATCCTTGAAAAAGTCAAGGAACAAATAAGGAGTGTTGACTGCTTGCTTGACTCTATAGCTGATCGTTTCCTAACTTTTGATGACTTCTTTGGATTTCGCTTTTGTGATTTCCCCTTTTTCAGGACTTGACTGATGAATAAATATTGATAAAAAAAACTTCTGAATCAAGTGGACGATATATTTTTTAAACTTCTATCTACTCCAGCTCCATATAGCTCCACACAATTCTGATGGATTTCATCATGCTCCTCGGTAGAAGTAGACAACTCTCAAAAATATATATTTCATCTTATCTCCTGCTGTTTTGTTGTTTTACTGTGGTTTAGGCATCACATCTGTTTCAGTAAAATTAAATCTATAGACACAACGTTTTTAAATGTACCCCAAATAATGTTTAATTGTGTTGCATGTTCTTGATGTCTTGATGATAATATACTTACTATTGCTGTGACACTGAAAAATCTTACTTTTTATTTCTGACTCTCCTTATGTTATAGCCTTATAGGATATCACCTGCTTCTTCAAAGACATATTAGAGGAAAGACATACTATCATGGCCTCAAAGCATGCCCCTCCAAGTAATAAAGGGCGACGGTCATTCTCAACATTTATTGTACTCGGTCTATGTTGCCTCTTTTACCTGCTTGGAGTGTGGCAGAATAGTGGGTCTGGAAAGGGAGACAGGTTAGCAGTAGCGGTTACGGAACAAACCGAAAACTGCAACATATTCCCTCCTTCCAATCTTGATTTTGAACCACACCATACTTTTGTTTCAAAAATTGACACTTCTGAACCAGCGATCAAACCATACAAAATTTGTGATGCTAAATATAGAGACTATACTCCTTGCCAAGAACAAGATCGAGCTATGACTTTCCCTCGGGAAAACATGATATACAGAGAAAGGCATTGTCCGCCGGATAAGGAAAAGCTTCGTTGTCTTATTCCTGCACCGAACGGATATACGACCCCGTTCCCCTGGCCAAAAAGCCGTGATTATGTATATTATGCTAATGTCCCTTACAAACATTTAACGGTTGAGAAGGCGGTCCAAAACTGGGTCCAGTTTCAGGGTAATGTGTTCAAGTTTCCAGGAGGAGGAACGATGTTTCCTAAAGGAGCTGATGCATATATCAATGAGCTTGCATCTGTAATCCCGATGGCGAACGGGTCCATAAGAACAGCGCTTGATACTGGTTGCGGCGTGAGTCTTCTATTCTTTTAGCGTTGAAAGCACATTTGCTGAACATTTTGAATCATGCCCTTACCTAGAGCTTTGCTAGTCTGTTTCGTATTATTTTCTTATCGTCAGAATAAGAGCTTGTTTGGGAACCTTTCAGCTGTTTTTGAAAAGGAAAATGCCATTTGTACACGTTTTTAGTACATGCCCCCGTACATTTTGTCGGAATCACAAGCAATTCATCTAAAAGAAATGCAGGGATTTTGGAAATTTTGTACTAAATGTCTGTGGGAACACTATGTACCAAATGTGCACACCAAGCATGACTGTTTTGAAAATCTTATAATGCTTGGGAGTTGGGAACACTTTATTGAGGAAAACGTTTTTCATAAGTTTCAGCTGTTTCTGGGAAGATGTAAATTTATAACTTATGGTTTTATTGTAATAGCTAAAATCTTTCTTTAATCTGTTTTCATATCAATGCACTTTGTAAAAGCATTTGTTTTGTTCATACTAGCGAAATTAATTATTCATTCTAGTTTTCAGTAAACTTTACCCAAACAAAAATCTCATTATAACTGATTATACATATAACCTATTATTGAAATAATATAGTTTCCTATCCCTTCCAGAAACACTCTTAAGTCTTAAGTAGCTTTTGACTTATTTGGCTGAAACTGAATTTACCAAAACCTTATCCTTTCTTAAAATTAAACATATCCAATCAATTCCAGCGGAATTACCCTTATTACACGGGGCTTTATTGTTTTATCCTACCAGTGTATTTTCATAATGTTGTTTTCATGTCATGTTTAGGTGGCTAGCTTCGGTGCATATCTGCTGAAGAGAAATATATTAGCAATGTCGTTTGCACCGAAAGACAACCGCGCTTCATAATGTTGTTTTCATGTCATGTTTAGGTGGCTAGCTTCGGTGCGTATCTGCTGAAGAGAAATATATTAGCAATGTCGTTTGCACCGAAAGACAACCACGAAGCACAGGTTCAATTTGCACTAGAGCGTGGTGTGCCAGCTGTTATTGGTGTTCTTGGCTCAATACGACTTCCATACCCTTCAAGAGCATTTGATATGGCACATTGCTCTCGTTGCCTCATACCCTGGGCAGAAAATGGTATTTTTTATTGGCTTTATTAATGCGTGTTGATGTTTCAATAACATAGTTTTTAAATGTCAAACTTAGTGGCAACAGCTTGAGGTCTATGAAATTATAAAAACGATGAAAAGTTAAACATATAATGGTTGAAATCGTGAAGTCCTTGTGCTGAATAATGACCATATGGATTTTGTTTTTAGATGGTATGTATCTGAAGGAAATTGATAGAGTACTAAGACCTGGTGGGTATTGGGTTCTTTCTGGCCCTCCAATTAACTGGAAGACCTACTTCAAAATCTGGAAAAGGTCCAAGGAGGATGTTAAGGCTGAACAATTGAGAATTGAAGAGATTGCCAAGCTTCTTTGCTGGGAAAAGAAGTACGAAAAAGGCGATATTGCAATTTGGAGGAAGAAAGTCAATTCAAACTCTTGCATGAGGAAGTCTACCAATATATGCAAATCCAAAGATAGTGATGGCATTTGGTAAGACAATGTGGTTATATTTTTTGAGACATATAGGATTTGAAGCTTCTATTTATGTCATTCATTTTTTATGCCATTCATTCTAAATAGGAGTATATGAGATGGTGATTAATTAGCAATACCAAAATGTTGCATTCAGATCTTTGGATGTTGTTGTGGTACGAGGCATAATCCTGAGAAAATAAAAAGCGGAGCAAACAGTGCTTCTTTTAATGATTAATGAAGTCCTGTTTTTTATTTGTAAGCGGTTTCATTTCACTTGCTGTTTTAATTAAACAGTATTTGAGTTGAAGTAGGAATTGTAATTTTGTAAAGGAAAGTGTTTGTTAAATCCATTTCAGCTTAACGAAATTCATCAAAATAGGAGTAAAATATGGGAAAATGTAAACTTAAGGTTCAGTATTTTATTCCGAAAATATGACTTGTTTAGACCCATTAATAGTATATAACAATAAATCTTGCCAAAAATAGGAATGAATGAGTCATATTTTGAAAATAAAACAGTCCTACTCCTATGGTAGCCGACCCCAAAAGAGTTTGGGGTCGGCTACCATGAATCGACATATGAAATCCGAGTAAAAAAGAAAAATATAAGATAAATAGAAAGATAAAAAAGATTAAAAAAGATAAGATAAAGATGAAGATGTTTTTTGAATGTAATTTAAAGATAAAGATAAAAAAAGATAAATAAAAAGGATAACAAGATAAAGAAAATACAAAAGATAAAAAAGGATGAAATGAGATCAATCATTCACCCAAATATTCTGCCTCCACTTCGCTCTTTATGAATTTTTACTCCCATCCAACCCAAGAAGTAGCATATCACTTCTTACTGCTCTAGTCCATGTCTATTTGAGTCCTTCTCCCCCTCTCCTCCTCGCCTCTTCTCTCCACCTCTCAACTCGTTTAACAAGTGCATCCAAGGTAGTCAAAGTTGTGAGGCGCACTTAAGGTGCTAGAGTACTTCTATCGCCTGAGGCGCAAGGCGTAAAAAAGCACTCGCCTAACTCAAGTCAAACACACTATTTAGAAAATATTATGTATGCTATTCTAGAGTGATCAAATATGACATATTCAACATCATACTGAACTGAATGCATTAAAAAGCCATGTTTCTCAAAACTAAAGTCACGATTTACCAAAATAAAGCCTCGGTTCAAAAAAACAAAACACCAAGTGAGGTCTATCTTTGCTGATTCCGCAGTTTTAGCATTAGGTGTAGCATAACTTATACTTCTTTTGTTCTTTACAAGTTGCAACATTAGGTTTTTTCACTATTCACACATCTTACTTTGACCACGATTTTCTACTAATATATATAATCAAATTATTATGTATAAAATGTTATTAAATTTCTATTTATGTGAATTTCCAAAATATTAACTTTTTATACTACCTCCGTCCCCCTGTTATGCTTGGCCGACGATAAAGCAAACAGATCCCTGTCTGCACTCAAATTATTTTTAGAAAAAACAAATTACATATTCAGAAACTACATTAAAAGCTTTACAAAGTCGCAAAAACCAGAATCGAATTTGATAAAAAATTGATACATAAAGTAAGAGATTAAAAGTGATTTGTGTTGACCAAGTGAATAGGAAATGGGACAATAACAGAGGGGCGGAGGGAGTAATGTTTACTAATACGTAATTAAATATAATTACAGTCAAAGTTGTGCATTGGCAAACATGAAAGTTTGCCGAATGTGAGCCGATTCTTGGTGTACTCCGATAGTAATAGGGAACTTTGCAGTCCTCCCTACACTAGTACGGACACTTGTAGTACAATTCTCCTACATATCCATGATGATGTTTATATACTTATGTGATATGCCTTTTCTAGTTAAGATCCACCAAAAGACTTCTTAAGGTACCCTATCATACAGCTTTTCTAAGTCAATGGACACTAAATGCAAATCCTTGTTAGTGTCTCTATACTTCTCTACAAGTTTCCTAAGAAGGTGAATAGTCTTAGTTGTAGAGTGACTCGACATATCACCGAATTGATTCTCCAAAATCTTCACACTCTCTTTGAATGGCTTCTCACTGATCTGTCGTTAGGTAACACATAACACTATGAATTAATGTAAAAAGGCATATTGGCACAATCTTATGGTAGACTACCCTTCCAAGTTCCTATAGCAACCTTCTTAGGAATGAATCTTGTATTGATTATGTGAGTTGCAATTTAATATTCTATTTCTTTCACTTGTAAAATGATACATAAGGTATACGAAAATGGAAGCATGCATAAGTCCCCTTCCTGTGGTTCAAAGTTCTGATGAAGTGGCTGGTGGGGAATTAAAGAAGTTTCCAGCTAGACTCTTTGCCATTCCACCCAGAATCACCAACGGGTTGTTGCCCAGAGTAACAATTGAATCATATAAAGAGGACAATAAATTATGGAAGAAACATGTAAATGCCTACAAAAGGATTGTGAGCCTGCTTGGAAGCACTAAATATCATAATATAATGGATATGAATAGTGGGCTTGGAGGCTTTGCCGCAGCACTTGAATCGCCTAAACTGTGGGTGATGAATGTGGTTCCGACTATTGGTGAAGACACTCTAGGTGTCATCTATGAGAGAGGGTTGATTGGCATATATCATGATTGGTACGTAATTCCTTGAAACTCTTGTTTCTGCTCTGATTTGATTCTTCAGTTTTGTTTGAGTAGGTGTGAAATGACTTTCTGCTTCAATTTGTCCAGATTGTTGTGGTATAAGAAAATTATGTCAATGGCCACTGACTCCTAGAGTATCCAAGGTTTGAAATTGCGTATTGCGTAGTCGTGTCATTTTTTAGGATTGCATATTGCATAGTTGTGACATTTTTTAGGATTGCATATTAGGTAAGCTCATTGCGCATCTGAGGCGTAAAAATTTGTATATATATATGCATAAATATAAACAGAATAAAAGCTGAAAAAAATTAATATTAACACAAATTTAAAAGAAAATAAGATAATGCATGGATCAAGCTAGAACAAAATCTTTCGCATTAAACATGTGCAAACATATCATTATTCAAGACTAGATTTTTCACCCGTGCTTCGCACGGGATGCAATTAGTAAGCAAAAATCATTTGCGAATATATAGAAATAATGTCATTAAGATAGAACAACGAATATACTATTTTTAACAAAGTGAAGATTAAAAAAAATTCAAAATATTATATACTTGTAAAAAACATTTAAGTCTTCTTGGTCGCTTTTCCGTTATCATCACATACAATAAATTTCGATCTTCGATCCACACAATGACGTAATTGTGTGGATCGTAATTGTTGAATTTTATGAAATGTAGAAATATTAATATGAATGCATTAAATACAGACTTTTTATATAACAACTTAAATTATGTTAGATGCTATAATAAATTGTGATAAAGCTATATAAAATTATTTTCTTGGTTGGTGTCACATTACTGCCACATATAATAATATATTTGGTCATTCAGTTAATTACCCATTATTAAGTATAACAGAAAGTAAAATCATGAAGTATTGCCAAAATAACAATTATTTGTGAGGCTAAGCCTTTCCTCACTGCAAATTTTATAAGCACACTCAGTGTATAATGTGTGGTATCCTTTTTAGTTCTGAAGTGAAAACTTGTCCTTTTATATAGCTATTGACCAAATGTGACCAAGTTTATATAGAATGCCATCTCAGACGTCTTTGGTCAATATCGACTTGTTTCCGGGGTCATCCTGTTATACACGACATTGAATTTTTTTAAATACTTGTATTCTCATTCAATGATATTAGCCCACCGATTTGAACTACATGACATATTTGTCATAAAGAAATAGACTTCCGTTCACCTTCCACAAAAGACTCACTAAAATAATCACAAACGTCTTTGTAAAATATCGCCTTCGTTGTGTGATCCTTTAGAGATAATATTCTTTCAAGAATCTACTTGTTCTAAAAGGAACATATCCACCCATAGCTCCAAGTTGGCATCTGAAGTGTTAATGTACCTGATGACATGAATTAGACACATCAAAGTCTCAACATTTCACACCTACTACAACAGCCTCATGTAAATTAAAGAAAAAATTGAAGAGTCTTTCATACTACATATATACTTATATTGCATCCAAAAATTAGAAAAAAATGAAGGGATAAAGAGTAAGGGTGCACAAACTTGAAGCTAAACAAATTTTAATGCTTTAAGATTTGTGAATTTAAAATTCATGGAGACACATTTTACGTGCAATTTTAAGTGGTTAGAAATAGTATGAAATAGTATTTTATTTTTTAAGTGGTTAGAAATAGTATACCTTAACTGAAATCATCCTGTAAAAAGAGATTAAGTATGAGTTTAATCTCAGTCTATCCATGTCTTCACATAAACACTCTCTTGAATTGCAAATAACCTATAATCTTTGCAAAAGCTCTAATAATATCAATCACAATCTTATTGAATTCATGCAAAATATAAAGGAAGCTAAATAGCTTAAATAAATCTGCTGCTACACCAGAGGTAATAAGAGCAATGTCCCTCTATCTCTGCCTTTTAATGGTGTGATTCTTATGTAAAAACTTGCCAACATGAACTCTTGTCGTGAGCTATGTATAGCAACCACCAAATACTTTTTAAAACTTTAGAGAGTATAGTAAGACACACAAATTAAATCATCCTAAATGTAAAAGACATGTAGCAGGAGAGTTTCTTAACATCATGGCAGTGTTAAGGCCGCACCCAACACCCAAGCCCTTCACTACTTACGGTTTTTCACCTTGAGATAGAAAAAGTAAGTATTAGTGCTTGAAGAGTATCTATTGAAAAGGAACCACATTTTCTTAGCTCCAAAACTGGAATTTAAAATAAAATCCATAATATAGTCTTGTTAATATTATACTCGGCCAAGAGATACTTCTTAGTAAGAATCTTGTAACAAAAAAAATTAGTCAATGCCTCAAAGATATATATAATCTGAATCAATCAGAGAACTTAAAATAAAGAAATTACCTTGCATTAGATAGGGAATATGTGAACATACTACTACTCAAGTAAGGGATCTTTATTAATATGAAATGACACTAACAAAATATAAATAGAATGAAAAAATGACAACGTAAAAGGGAAACGAAGAGAGAGAAATTTCACAAATTATGTTCCAATCACACTTTCATATTATTGCTAATTTTTTAAATCCGGGTTTCAATCACATATAATAGGGGAAATTAACTATCTTTTCCTACATATACGTCTGTTTCCATTTCATTATGAGATGCAAATATAATTTTGGATCAAACAATACAGAGTTATAAGTAAAAATATTTACTTCTTTGTTGTTTTAAGTCTAAATATTAAACTCTTGATTTGCATATATATATATCAGCTTCTTTTAGTTATGAATAGGCAGAAAAGTTACATAGACTTTCAGATTTAAAAAACAAACACAGCAAAATAGAATGACTACTCTGAAGTCTGAACTATTATTGAAAGATTCAACCCCGAGAGATTTCTAAACAAACAACACATTATAAGCAAAAAACAGAAAGTCAAACGCACCTTCCAAACTACTCCTACTGTAACAACACAATCTAGAGTTTAACTGAAAAACTATTTTTTCTGATTCATACTATCAACTGCAAATACATTAACCCCAACTCTGGTACACTGGAAAGGAGAGGAACTGAAAAGCCAATTGAGGTTCTTGGAGCATAAAATTCATATAATCGTATATCAAGCAACACAACCTCTTTTCTAAAAAATATCATATAATTGATTACTTCAACTCTTCATTGATACCTAGACCTGAAACTAAAAAAGAGAACGTAGCAAATATCTAAACTTTATTCTTCACAAATATCGAGTTTAGACGTAAATGCATGTGTCTAAATTGAGTCTTCAAAGAGCGCATTCAATCAATTACCCAGAATGATCTATTTGTGCTGATTGGATAAGTATGTCACCGGACAAAGATGGTAGGCCTTTACAGAAACCTAATGAAGGTCTAGGAAAGGGACTTTAAATAAACAACAGGCCTTTAAGATGTCCTATTACCGGGTGAAAACTGCCCATCAAGATTTAACCCCAAGAGATTTCTAAACAAAAAGCACAACATAAGCAAAAAACAGAAAGTCAAAAAAACACCTTCTAAACAACTCCTACTGTCCAACAACAAAATCTAGAGTTTGACTTAAAAACTATATTTTCTGAATCATATTATCAACTGCAAAAACATTAACCCAAACTCCGGTGCACTGAAAATGAGAGCAACTTGAAATTTGAATGCACTCTTTGAAGTTTCAATTTACACATATATCACCTGTTAACTATTCAATTGTGCTTCTGTTTGAAATCTGAATGCACTCTAAAATAATTTCGATATACTCATATCCAGTTACATACATATCCAATAAAAAAAGATAACTTTTTCAAGGGTATTACTACTTAGCAATCTTAAACAATCAAAAAGTTGATCGAATCATTAAGAATAGTAGATGGTAGAATCATAGAACAATTGTAAATTGAGAATATAGAATTAAAAAAATGAATTAATTAAGTCAATAAGATTAATTAATTGATTAATTAACTAATTAATTAATTAATTAATTAAAAATACGATCAGTTCATGGCTGTGACTAAACTGGCCAGGAGAAGCGGAACCTCATCGAGGAAGCATTGGAAAAGGAGGCGACATCGTACCTTATAGACGGCGAAGTGGACAGACATGGCTGGAACGGACGTGGCGTCGGCAGATGGTGAGCGACGGCGCTGAGATGGGTCAGGCGGGTGGGAAGATGAGGTCGTCTTCTTCCTCTGCTATTTCTCCCAATTCCTCTGCAATTCTGCCTTGGCACTTCATCGATTGATTGGTTCCCTTGAGATGGAGGGATAAAGCTCAGGGGAGATATGAGGAGGGGATTATCAAGATATGGGAAGGAGATTTTCTGATGCAAAGTGATTTGAGAAAGGGAAAGAAACAGAAAGTCGTAGATGTAATTGCAATCGATCGTACGGCTGAAATGGCCTGAAAATGCTTGAGCGGGAAAATGCTTACAGCCAAAGTAGTGCAATTATGTAGAATGATTATTTAAAGGGGATATATATAATACGGGTCATACTATATCTCTACTAAAAAGTAAAAACTAAAGAAACCTTAGTTGCATCGAGTAGCCTGAAACTGACTTAGTTGCGTCGAGAAAACTAGAAGAGGAAGGAAGAGGAAGAATTCAGTACCGTAGAAGAGACTAAATCGCTGGCAGGTCTTTCGCAACAGATGAAGAAGGCCTAAGAAAGTAAGAAATTGAATCGCTGCCAGGCATATTGCATACGCCTTGATAGAATGGCATACGCCTCTGCGTATGCCATAAGCCCATAACCCCTTCCACAATAAGCAATGCAATCTTATGCCCCACTCCAGGAAATTTGTGAGACGCGCCTCAAGGCGGTATTGCATTGTGCAATTACAAACCATGAGGGTATTTTAGTATCTCCGGGAGACTGGGAAATACGTATATGGAAAGAATCACTTGAAAGTTAATTTTTAAGGTGTGTTCATTTTTCGTTCGAAGTGCCAAGGAAAATGAAATATGACAGCCTTCATATAATTGAACTTAATCAAATGTGTTCGAATACTTCATTTTCATTTTCGTTTACCCCAGTGCCGCAAAGGCTCCCACCTACGGTGGGGTAAGGGGGGTCGGATGTACGCAGTCTTACCCCTGTATTAAAGCACAGAGAGACTGTTTCCGGATGACCCATAGTGAAAATCGCGTCCAAAATTGCATAGACTGACTGATGCTTCATAACAAAGAAGCGCAGACAGTTTAGTGAGCCATTTTGCTTTATTCCATCATATTCTCAAGCCAAAAAATAATGAATCTTTGGCTCCATTGCAAATGATGGAAAGTGTGTTCGAATACTTACTTTAAATAAATTCATTTAGTTTGATGCTATTTTGTTTTCCCACAATTGTTCATTGCTTCCAATTATTTTCTCTTTTTTCCTCCCTACTTTCATTCCTGTTCTGAATGTATCCCTAATGGTAAAGGAAAATCATCACAAGTGTTCAAAATGACTTCCCCTTTGTGGTAGGAAGTCATTTTCGGATGGATCTTTTTTACTAACAATCACAATTTTACGAGTGGGTCACCAACATCGTCCGCGGATTCCCACCCCACCACTACATACCGCATAACAGTTTTCTAGTGTACTGCCAAGCACAAGAAAGTGAGTCTTTTTTTATTAAAAAAATCCTTCATTTCAAATGGACCCTAGTGATTTGTACTGTGATCGCTTGCAAAGTCTGTTGTCTAACGGTCCAACCTATCCCTTCACCCCAAACAATTTTTTTACAGGCAGCTAAAGGGTCAACTATGGGTTATCCGGAAACAGTCTCTCCATGCTTTAGTACAGGGGTAAGACTGCGTACATCCGACCCCCCTTACCCCACCATAGGTGGGAGCCTTTGCGGCACTGGGGTAATGATGATGATGATGCAGCTAAAGGGTCAAATATTGAACTCTGCAGGCCTGCACTCATCTAAATTGTTCGATTGACCCCATCAACCACAAAATGCTCCAATCAAAGCCATCATTGCTTCCAAATAGTTCATTTGACTGGTTTGAAACCTGCTGCTTTCCTTCTCACAAAAGGTAAATACGAACAAGGCATATGTTCAGTTTTCAAAATTTTAATATATGCGGGGCCACAACATAATCTTTTTCGTTAAAGTTCTAACCCTAGTTCCCTTCATGATCATCTTCTTTCGTGGAATTCAAAGTCAGATTTATTGTACGGATTGGCCAACTTAAGGATGGCAAGTACCCATACCTTTTTTATTATTTATAAAGGTTTTGACCTCTCATCTGATCTCCTCACCATGGAATCTACTACTCAAGCAGAAACTTAAATATAAAAAATGAACTTTTCAGATATTTAAGTAAAAAATTAAAATGATTTAAATATGTTTCTCGATTGGGAGAGCGGTGAAGGGGAAAACTGTAGCCGTCTCCCCTCTCTTCCCTTCCCCTCAACCTTCTTTCTTCTCCTAAATACAATAAACATCTCCTTAGCCAGCATTATCAAGTTGTTTTATATGTTTCTTTCCTAGCAATGTCTAGAATTTTTGTACTCCTTGTTAGTGGAATGGACTGATGGTGGAACTTTGTTATTGATGGTTGGCAATGCCTGTCGTGCTTGATTTTTTTGGGAGGTTGATTTCGGGCATCAACAAAGCCTAGACCTCAGTAATTTGCCCCATCATGAACAACCGTCATGCTTTGAGAAAAAGATAGCACTCGATTGGAACATCTTTTCAATGGCTAGTCAAACCGATGATTTTGGCAATTTCTTCCCGGTAGTTGGTCAAACTGAAGTTTCTAGTTGTTTCGTTCTGGTAGCTGGACATCCCGAATTTTCTATTATTTCCTTGTCGTGGATGGTGGAACCGATTTATATGTTTGTTTTCTATCCCAGAGTAGTTTTACTACTTTTTATAGTCTTGATTATTGGTTTAATAGGAGCTTCTATGTTGATAGAGGAGTCTATATCTTTGAGGGGTTAGCGAATTGTTATGTTCCTTTGAAACTTTTTAGTTTTATGTTCATCCCATTGTAGTCTTAGGCTATCCAAATTGTTTTTGTATTGATCATTTTTATCATCAATAGTTAAGTTGTTTATTGTTAAGACTCGGGGTTCAATTCTAAAAGGTGGAGTAACCCAAAGCCTTATATAGTGTTTTCTCATTTTAAAGCTTTCCGGTGTGGGACAAATACTTTAACACGCCCCCTAAGTCCGAACTGGGCTAAACAATATCAAGGTGTATAAATGGGTCAAACAGACCCTTAACAAGCTACCCATAATCATGGGTGCTAAAATGCTAAACAAGCAGTCAAACCACATCCGGAATTGGCTTTGATACCATGTTAAGACCCAGGGTTCCATCTTAAAATGTCCCACACTGGAATGCTATAAAATAATAAAATACTATATAAGGATTTGGGCTAATCCTCCTATCAGGTTGACCTTTTAGGATGGAACCCCAAGTCTTAACATGGTATCAGAGTCAATTTCGGTTGTGGTTTGACAGCTTGTTTAGCACCCATGATTACGGGTAGCTTGTTAAGGGTTTGTTTGGCCCGTTTATACACCCCGATATTGTCCAGTCCGGTTCGGGCTGAGGAGGCGTGTTAAAGCATTTGTTCCACACCAGAAAGCTATAAAACAATTAAACATTATATAAGACTTTGGGTTACTCCTCCTATTGGGTTGACCTTTTAGGATGGAACCCCAAGTCTTAACATGATATCAGAGCCAATTCGGTTGTGGTTTGACTGCTGTTTAGCACCACGATTATGAGTAGCTTGTTAAGGGTCTGTTTGTCCCATTTTTACACCCCGATATTGTCCCGCCCGATTCGGGCTGAGGGGACGTGTTAAAGTATTTGTCCCACATCGGAAAGCTATAAAACACTATATAAGGCTTTGGGCTACTCCTCCTATAAGGTTGCCCTTTTAGGATGGAACTTCAGGTCTTAACATTTATTTTTAAAAAAAGTTAGAAATGAAAATATTAAATAAGTAAAAAAACTATTAAGACTTTGGTTGAGGGAGTGAATTGAGCAATATGAATGAGTATTGGGAACCTTTTTGACCCTTAAGCCTTTTTCAGGCTGTCTTTTTCTTGCCAGTGTTGCTACTAATGTTTGTGAATTAGCTGAAGTTGACAAACATATCAGTGCCGATCTGTTCATTGTTTTTCTGCTTTCCTGTTATTGTTTTTGGAGAACGCATTAATCAATGTTTAAAATTGAATATCTGGTTCTCTACAGGTGTGAAGGATTCTCCACTTACCCGAGGACATATGACCTCATTCATGCCAGTGGCGTATTCACCATGTACCAAGACAAGTAAGACTCTTGTGAGTTTAATATATCTCTGTTGTGAATGTTTGGCAATTGATTGGTTTCTTCTTCAAACATTTTCTTGTTTAAAAAATGACAAGGATGGCAAATTTATCCTAATTTAACCAGAAACTTTATTATTGAATCAAAGTGTAAGGATTCACATTGTTCTATATTTAGCCCTGCTTTTAAAAATATCCTAAACTTGCTTTAACACTTTGTGGTTAGCTGATAGGGATCTACCTTTTAGATTAATAATAGATAATAATTCTAATATGAATACTAGAAGAATAGATACTGTTTAGTGGGCCTGGTAGTTTTGGGCCTATTATTATAAAGAATACTAAGAGGGCTTATACTATAAATAGAAAAGGAGAGGAAGGCATAAGGTAGGCTTTTAGACATTTGGTCTTGGGACTGGGAAGGATACGAGACTGAACATCTCGATCTTTTGGGGCTTCGGCCTTGTTCATTGTTCCTTTTCTGTAATCGATATCTTCTTGAATAAAATTCTTCATCTGATTTCTTGTTACTCTTCTTGTAACTGTTCTGGAATCTGGAGGTATCTATCATTGGCATCAGAGCAAAACGATCTTGTTACCTGTAGGAATGATGGAAAATTGGGAGCGCAATTTAGAGAAGATGAACGAAGATACCAGACGGATTTGTGAAGAGAGGCGCAAATTAAGCTTGCAAAGAAACAATCGGCGTTCTGATAAACCATCGCCGTCGCTCAACAAGTCGCAGAAGCAATCGCTGAGAGAATCGCGAACTGGTTCGCACTCGCAAAAGGCTTCACGCGAAAAAATTGAGAAAGAGAAGCGCGATAAAATGGAGAAAGAGAAGCGCGAAAAAATGGAGAAAGAGAAGCGCAAAAAGATGGAGAAAGAGAAGCGCGAAAAAGTGGAGAAAAAGAAGAGTGAAAAAGTGGAGAAAAAGAAGAGCGAAAAAGTGGAGAAGGAAAAGCCTTCAAACCTGGAGAAGGGGAAGCCCAAGTTGAGGCAACATCGTAGGCGAGGAAGGTCGAGGAAGGTACGTCGCTGCGTGAATTCGAAAAGCAAAGGTCCATCTAATTCGCAAGATATTTCCTTCAGTCCTTTGGCTTTGACCGAAGCAGAAGTTCCTACTTCGCAGGTTTCTTCACTCACCATATCTCACATCTCATCATCGTTTATACCTTCAGGTAAGGGGACAGACTTTGAAGAGGAGGTTAATCAACCTAAGGAAATGTCATCAATTGTTCACCCTGCTCAAGATTTTCCCCAGACTATAAAGAATATCGTGCTGAAGCCAGCTGAATCTGCAATCAAGAAAACAAATGAGGATAAAATCAAGGAACAATCTGAAATTGCTGGTGTATTAAAGTCTGAAATGGTTCTTCAGGTATGCAATGTTTCTTATCATCTTGCACAGAAGTGGAATTGGCCAAATATCTTCAAGATTGAAAGGATGTGTTGTCCTTCTTTAAACACTGACTTTGGAAGGAATGAAGTCACTTAACAAGTTTGATAGTTTAAGATGTGAGGGTTTTATTTTTATAAAGTATATTCTAAATGCGTTGGGGGTAGGAGTGACTCCAAATTGGAAAGGAAATGAGGATTATACTACTGATGATAAGGTTGACCAGTTTCTGTTGCCTAAAAATGAAAACAGTCCTGCTATCTTTCAAGAGGCATGGATTATTCTTCAAAAACTAAGGAGTACACCAATAACTTGTAGTCCTGTTCAAAAAGGATGTGAAGATTTGAATTATAGACTTCAGATGGCAATTGCTGTTCATGGGATCAAGATATTCAGGACTTCAGAGAGGGATTGGGAAATAGTTGACAGTCATGACCAAACCATTAGGGGTGAAGGTGTTGTACTATTCCGGGGCAACTTAGCAAGAATAAAGGGGATGACAGTGGATAAAATCAGTGTGGCCCTTGATCCTACTACCCAGGCTAATGTTAATGGATTGGAAGCTGAGGCAACTGGACAGGTGAAACTGAAACAAGGCTTGAAAAGTGCAATGTTTTCTTCTGACGAAGAATATGTCTACATTCAAGAAAACCAACTTTGGAAGTTTTACATGGATAATAGGAGTTCCTGTTCCTTAGTTAGGAGAACTGCAACTGGAATAAGGGGTATCCTTACTTACCTGCCAAAACCTTTGAGGCTTTCCTTCTCAAATAAGGTAAGCAAAGAATTAAAAGAGGAAAAGGTTGAAAGATGCATAAAGGAGTTTGAATTCAGCACAGTAATAGTTTCAGAACATAGAAATCATGAAGGGAAGCAGAAAAGTGAAGTAATAATTTTGGATATGGAGTGGGGAGAGATGACTGAACCAATTGGAGATTCATTTTCTGTTGCTGAAAGTTCTGTGATTTCAAAAGATCTCGTACTGAAGTCCCTAGTCCATCAAACAGTTAGATATTGGGAAGGGAGAGGAACCAGGAAGAGGAAGATGAAGCAGAAGATTTTGGCTTTCTCCTATTACCCACCTTGAGGACAAGGTGGATGTTTTGGGGGGAAGTATTGATAGGGATCTACCTTTTAGATTAATAATAGATAATAATTCTAATATGAATACTAGAAGAATAGATACTGTTTAGTGGGCCTGGTAGTTTTGGGCCTATTATTATAAAGAATACTAAGAGGGCTTATACTATAAATAGAAAAGGAGAGGAAGGCATAAGGTAGGCTTTTAGACATTTGGTCTTGGGACTGGGAAGGATACGAGACTGAACATCTCGATCTTTTGGGGCTTCGGCTTTGGGGGCTTCGGCCTTGTTCATTGTTCCTTTTCTGTAATCGATATCTTCTTGAATAAAATTCTTCATCTGATTTCTTGTTACTCTTCTTGTAACTGTTCTGGAATCTGGAGGTATCTATCATTGGTATCAGAGTTTTATGTTCGAATTCATCCAACTCAAGGTGAGCTCACGTAGCGTGATAGAAAAAAATCTGAAACTTAAGTGATCTGTCAAAAGTCATCCGCAGACCAATTCACAATTCCACACACCATGTGGTTGGCCTTGTGGAAGTTAAATAACACAAGTGCGCATCCACACATTGTCTGTCTAGCTGTGTGGATGAGGCAGATCTTCTGGAAAATGCGCATCCACAAATCTGTCACACTGTCGTGGATTGGCTTGTACTCATACATGACCAAATGAACTAGCATGCGACTCCTTATCCGTGCTACTTTTATAACTGGTGAGTAGGTTTGGTGGTATTAAAGAAACACCTTAGATCTCCCCAAGCTATTTTTCATGCAATTATACCCCTAACAGCTTATCCAGATTTATAATGATAGAAAATACTTATTCACACACTATTAACAAGATTATCATACTTTTAGGCCCTCGCTATCAATTACCCTAGATCATGGATAATGCCCCTTCACCAATCCCAATCTCAATCCTAATCCCTCTTCCGAATCGGCATAAACTACTTAACAGTTAATAGACAAGGTTGAATTATTCAATAGAACTTTATTAATTATGAATCCCAGTGTAAAGGTTAGAAGCTGCTTGACTTCTCGCGCCTTCATCTCTCTGTATGGAAAAATATGTAGAATGAATAGATGTCTCAAAAGGTGGTCAAAACATCAAAAGTCAAGGTGTCCTTTTAAAAACTTAAGTCTTCAAAACAGTCATTTACATGTCATGTGGTTGGCTTTGTAGGCGTCACAAATTTCAGGTTACACAGCACACACGCCTGTCAACTCTCTGTGTTTCTTGCTGTGAGGATGGGGAAGATTTCATGAAAAACACCACACTTCCCCACATGTCGTGTGGCAGGCTGTGTGATCCGGAGAGGCTTCAAAGGGGGTAGTCGGTTTTAGAGAGTCATGGACATGGCGCATGTAGATGGCCATATCCCTCGTTTTGGTGATTCTTGACTTGTTTTCGGGTTGATTAATTCTTCTCTGAACCTCCAAGGTCTCTAACTCTCTAAGAGGTTTGTATTGAAATAACCTATAAAAATTACCAAACGAGTGATATGACACAAGACACCCGGTAAAACTGAAACAAGCACAAATCTGTCACAACATGACTAAAAACAAGCTTAAAACATTCTCTAGACCGTTCCCACACGTAAAAGAGTGTAAGAAGTTGGAACTCTGAATTTATAGGCGTCACAAATTTCAGGTTACACAGCACACACGCCTGTCAACTCTCTGTGTTTCTTGCTGTGAGGATGGGGAAGATTTCATGAAAAACACCACACTTCCCCACATGTCGTGTGGCAGGCTGTGTGATCCGGAGAGGCTTCAAAGGGGGTAGTCGGTTTTAGAGAGTCATGGACATGGCGCATGTAGATGGCTATATCCCTCGTTTTGGTGATTCTTGACTTGTTTTCGGGTTGATTAATTCTTCTCTGAAACTCCAAGGTTTCTAAGAGGTTTGTATTGAAATAACCTATAAAAATTACCAAACGAGTGATATGACACAAGACACCCGGTAAAACTGAAACGAGCACAAATCTGTCACAACATGACTAAAAACAAGCTTAAAACATTCTCTAGACCGTTCTCACACGTAAAAAAGTGTTGGAAGTTGGAACTCTGATTTTATCACCTAGGTAATGTGAGACTAGAGGAATATAAGATTATCTAATTTGTTTGGTTGGAACTTGGAATGGCAAACATGTACTATCCACACCTAATTAGAAACTATGAAGACAGTGTGGTTTAGAATTCGTTAGAAGAGAGAATTAAAATGAACTATGCATTGATTTTTAGAAGAGGATATGGATGATACTTTTAGGATAGACGATAAGGAGATTGCGAAGATTGTTTAGAGGCTGACAGAGTAATCTTACTCTGTTAAGAAAATACAAGAATACATGGTTTTGAATACATGTTTCAATGTGAATACAAGAATACAAGAAACTGGATATGGCTAAGGCAATCTTTCAATATACTTATATACCCAAGACAATCAGATTGCTTCTAAGATTACCCCTTGCGTTAGTGTGTTACAAAGTTAAACTATGATTACCAGAACAAACAGCCCTTGGTGTTATCTGCACTGAAATGTTTTTAATAGCAAAATTCTGCACAACAAAAGGGCCGTATTATCTTTTGGTTTCTCCTAGCCCCTAGAGCATTTAAAAAACTAAGTTCTAGGGCCTAAATCCAGAATAAGTAACTTACAGACCTATGTATCTCAATGCAGGTGTAAATTTGAAGATATTATTCTGGAAATTGATCGGATTTTGAGGCCGGAGGGATTGGTCATTTTCCGAGATGGAGTTGAAGTTTTGAACAAGGTTAGGAAAGTTGCTCAGCACATGAGATGGGAAATGAAGTTGACAGATCATGAAGATGGACCATTAGTGCCAGAGAAGATTCTTATTGCTGTCAAGCCATATGATTCAGCTGGTAGCGTTCCTGCCGAAGAGAACAACAAATCAAGCAATGAGTAAAACTTTTTTAGAGAAGATGTAAAGCAAATGATTTTCGTTGCAGGATCAAATTTACAGGACACAAATGTAAGAGTTGTGGAACTGTTAATGTAAAGTTTAGATTTTCGTAATATTTCGAAATTATTATTTAAGTAGGGACTGGATAATTTCATAAGTAGCTACAAATAATGAATAATGTAGCAAGAACAGTAAGTTTATGATACGTGGCTACACTGCTATAGCGGTCTTTTATTCTATAAGGATTCAAATTGTCACTCAAATAGGGTCCACATGCACGCAGTCAAATCATGCATTTTGATATGTGATCACGTAATGCTAAAAAGTAAAAATCAACTGAAATCGCTAATATTCCCTCCGTCCCTGAATTATTTTCAAACTTTCCTTTTCCGTCCGTCCCAAAATTATCTCCTCTTTCTCTTTTTGGCAAAGAATTTGTGGCTCACAACCATTCTTACACATTCTTACACATTTCTCTCTCCTCTGCACAACTCTCCACCACACAAATCCCACTATCTTAATTTGTGTGAAATGTCAAAGGAGGAGATAATATAGGGACGGAGGGAGTAACAGTTAAAAGATAAATTT
Source organism: Cuscuta epithymum (assembly GCA_945859915.1). Lineage (NCBI taxonomy): Eukaryota > Viridiplantae > Streptophyta > Magnoliopsida > Solanales > Convolvulaceae > Cuscuta > Cuscuta epithymum. The sequence goes on from CAMAPF010000071.1 coordinate 394,956, forward strand.
CAAGGGTCTTTACTCTTTAGTTTGTATTTGTTCTGCTCCAATTTTCTGTTTCTACTTCCCAAACTTTAGTTCATGTCTTTCATTTTTCTGCTGTCTTTGTCTGCTTTCAACTTTTTGTATTATATTTCTCATGCTTTCTGGCTTCAACGTTTTGTTTTTATCAACAGTCACATATATGTTGTACATTTTCTCTAAGGTAATGAACCCATTTTTTGGAAGAATTTGAACCTATAATCAATATATCAAGTGTTTTTTTAAACCATTCCATCCTCACATTATAAACACGCATCAATACTCTCTTCTCTTTAGTTCTTACATCAGTGCTTATATTTTTTCAAAGATTATTGGGCCGCAAAAGGTAGATTAAACACTTTATATACATCTCAATGTTCTCTTCTCTACGGTTCTTACATTAGTTCTTCTGATCTTTCAAGGGTATTTGAGCGTGGGAAAAGGGATGTATTATGCAATCTTAGTAGTCATGGACCCGGTCCGGGCCGCCCGGCCCGGCCCGGTTCTCGGGTCTGGGTCGGGCCTAGGCCCGGTGGGGGGGGGGGGGGGGGGTAGGTCCGGGCTCGGGCCTAATTGATTTTTTTTTTCATTTTTTGGGATACACCCGGGTTGGGCTTGATGGTTAGGAGGGGTTTGGGGGTTTTGGGGGTGGGGGGTGGGTGGGGGGGTGGGGGGGGGGGGTTAGGAAAGCAAAATAAATAAATAACCAAACCGGAGGCCCGTCCCGGCACGGCCCGGACCCGGTGGCTACTCGGGCCGGTCCCGGGCCTTCCTTCCCAAAAAAAAGCCCGGCCGGGCCCGGCCCGGGTCCATGACTAAATCTTAGTTTGTCACTTCCATATCTAGCTTCTTACAGCTAATGTATATTCCGTAGTACTCCCTCCGTCCCGGAAAATTGTTCCCGGTTTCCTTTTTGGGCCGTCCCAAAAAATTGTTCCACTTTCCCCTTCTAGAAAGTTTTTTGTGGCTACAATTAATTTACCTTTTTCTTACTCAACCACAACCATACATTTTCACTTTATTCTCACTTTCTTAAACTCCGTTCCAAGTCAATGCGGGAACAATTTTCCGGGACGGAGGAAGTATATTTTAGCTTTACTTAATATCCAGTATACTCATGTCTTTAGATTCATTCTTGTTATTTTTCTAGAGTATACTACATGTTCTTCTAAACTTTGGCTTTTGATTAATATTATTCATCGAAAATACAGAAGAGTCTGTTTGTTCATCATTTTGTACAAGCACACCCCAAGTAAAGGTCAAGGAGAGCCTACGAAAATCTTCATTTGTATACACTTGAAAGGAAACACTTATTTTGTGACAACCCAAAAAGGAAAGTAGGACAGATAAAATGGTGCGGAGAGAGATAAATTTCTAATAAAACCCTACAAAAAATAGGACTTTTAGGCCTTGTTTGGTTCAAAGGAGGGGAGGGAAGGGGAGAGTCAACGAGGGAAGGAAAGGGGGAAGGACTTTAAAAAAAATTTGTATTTGGTTGGAGGAAATAGGAGAAAATAGAAGGAAAGATTTGATGAAAATATTTTCCCAATTTACCCTTAATTGATAGCTTACTTAAAAAACTAGATACATTTCTAAGTATTGTTAATATTACTCCCAAGGACATGAGTCATATTTTTTTGAATTTTTCTATAATATTTTAATTTTTAATTTTTATTTTAGAATTTTCCATTTTTCAATTTTAGAATTTTTCAAATTTTAAAAATTTCATTTTTTGAATTTTTCAATTTTTTTATTTTATTTTTAATTTTTTTTTACTTTTTTAAACTATAATTTTTTTAATTTTATAATTCTTACATTTTTAATTTTGTAATTTTATTTATTTATTTTATTGCTTTTTAAATTTTGCAAATTTTCATTTTTTTTACTTTTTTAGTTTTAATATTTAAATTTTACAATTTTTTGATTTATCAAATTTTCGATTTTTCAATTTTTCAATTTTCTGATTTTTTATGTTTTCAATGTTTCAATTTTTGATTTTTTTAATTTTTATTTTTTTTTTAATTTTTGAATTTCTTAACTTGTAATTTTTATTTTTTATACTTTTTAAATTTTTCAATTTTTTGTTTTTTTTTAATTTTTTATTTTTTTTAATTTTTAAGTTTTAATGTTTACTTTTTTAACTTTAATTTTTAAATATTTTAACTTTTAAATTTTAAAATTTTTAAATTTTGTAAATTTGCAATTTTGTAATTTCTTTTAAAGTTTTTAATTGTTTAATTTTTTTTTAATTTTTTTTAATATTTTAGTTTCTAATTTTTTAAATTTTTAATTTTTTTTATTTTTAATATTTTTAATATTTTTATTTTTTTAATTTTTTTAATTTTGTAATTTTTAAATTATTTTATTTTTTTAATTTTTTAATTTTTAAATTTTTAAATTTTTAAATTTTTAAATTTTTAAATTTTTAAATTTTTAAATTTTTAAATTTTTAAATTTTTAAATTTTTTAATTTTTTAATTTTTTAATTTTTTAATTTTTTAATTTTTTAATTTTTTAATTTTTTAATTTTTTAATTTTTTAATTTTTTAATTTTTTAATTTTTTAATTTTTTAATTTTTTAATTTTTTAATTTTTTAATTTTTTAATTTTTTAATTTTTTAATTTTTTAATTTTTTAATTTTTTAATTTTTTAATTTTTTAATTTTTTATTTTTTTAATTTTTTAATTTTTTAATTTTTTGATTTTTTAATTTTTTGATTTTTTAGTTTTTTGATTTTTTAATTTTTTTAATATTTTAAATTTTTTTTAGTTTTCTAGTTTTTTTTTATTTTTTACGGAGTAATTTTTTATTTTTAGATTTTTATTTTTTAATTTTTTTTAAATTTTTAATTTTTTAATTTTTTATAATTTTTTATTTTTTAGATTTTTTAATTTTTAAATTTTTAAATTTTTAAGTTTTTTAATTATTTAATTTTTTAATTTTTAATTTTTAAATTTTTAAATTTTTTAATTTTCTATTTTTTTAATTATTTGATTTTTTACTTTTTTATTTTTTAAATTTTTTATTTTTGTACTTTTTTTAGTTTTGAAAATTTTTTAATTTTTTGATTTTTAATTTTATTTTATTATTTTTTAATTTTTTAATTTCAGTTTTTCTAAATTTTTTGAATTTTAAAATTTTAAATTTTTTAAATTTTTAATTTTTTTTAAAGTTTTTTTGATTTTTATTTTTTTATTTTAATTTTTTTAATTTTTTTACTCCCTACGTATTTTAATATTTGCTGCACTTTCATTTAAAAGTTTGTTACACTCCCATTTTTGGTAAGTTTACCTTTTATAAAATACTCAACTGTCCTTATTTTTTTACTTTTATCTTCTTTTTCATACTTTTTCACTCTCTCCTACTTTTTCTAACATTGTTCACTACCTCTACCACTTTACTTCTTAAATAATGTGCCAAACCAAATGTAGTGAACATTAAAATACGGAGGGAGTATTATTTATTTTTTAAATGTTAATTTTTTTATTTTGTATTTTTTATTTTTTCTAATTTTTTAATTTGTAAAGTTTAAATTTTTAAATATTTGAATTTTATAATTTTAAAATTGTTTTTTAATTTTTAATTTTTAATACATTTTTAAATTTTTTTAATTTTATTTTTTAGATTTTTTTTCTTTTTATATTAACGTTTTGTCCATTCACGTAGGAAATGGATAGTTTGTGGTTTAACAAGTTTCCTCCTAAATACCCTGATTTGGGAGGTTGAGAAAGGGAGAAAGTAGATGATTTTGGAAGCTTTCGACTTTCCTTCTCATCTCCTCTATTTTCTTCAACCAAATACACACAAATCACCCACTTCCCATCTCTCCCACCTGAAATCCTCTAACCAAACAGGGCCTTAGTGGTACTATTACCCCCGTCCCACTAACATTGGGACATGAAGAGACTGTGAGAATAATGGATTTGCTTACCAAATTGGTAGTCCCAATGCTCTAAAAGGCGCTACGCGCTAGTCAGGCGCCAGCCCGGCGCCTAGCGCCTAGGCGGCTAGGCGGGCGCCTAGTCGGGGACTAGTCGGAGACATAGAAATTGCATTTTTATGTATATTTTTGCATAAATATGATAAGGAATATTGTATTTTTGTGTGTATAAAATACATATATACATATACATTAACAAACATGAAAGATATATGTCACGCCCCGGACCGCATCCGTGCCACGTAGACAACCGCCGTACAACCCATTAAGAACAACGTAGTTCATTCTTATTGAATCATACAAGGCGTCCATTAAGTTCTATTGCCAAACCGATTAGTAAACCCATACAATCAACATCAATATATATAAGTCAAACAAATGCGGAAAATAAGATATGTTTGATGCTTAGCCACACGTGGCAAGTACGGGCACGCAGACCCCCAAATGTTTTAATAGAAGACATTGTTAAAAATATCCATGAGCAGTTTATCAATGTTTGAAGAAGAATGGAAGCACGAACCACGTCTTCCTCCTCGATCAGTCACCCTAGGCAAAGGTACAGGTAGTAGGACTCTAGCCTTAACCTGAAAAAATGTGAGGGCCCCCGAAGGGGTCAGTACTCCACAGAAGTACTAGTGACAAGCAGGCTATATGAGGAATAACTAATGTTTCAGACACGAGACCCAAAAAATAGGCTGATAAATATAAGTATAGGTGTAACCATTGTTACCCCACCCACAAGATGATATTTACTGTATATACTTGTAAATACTTGACCCGTAGGTCATTTCCATTTAAAAGAGTCTTTTAGGGATAAGGTAATTACCCAACCTTTCCCATTCATTCCCGAATGCCTAGCTCACAAGCTACATTCTACCTTCACAATATCCTACCGAGTTTCAGGAGTGTTTACCGTCCCGGGGATACTAAACCCCAACCGAGTTTTAGGATTATTTACCGTCCCGAGGATACTCAACCTCAACCGAGTTTTTAGGATTGTTTACCGTCCTGAGGATACTCAACCTCACCGAGTTTTAGGATGGTTTACCGTCCCGAGGATACTCAACCTCACCGAGTTTTAGGATTGTTTACCGTCCTGAGGATACTCAACCTCACCGAGTTTTGGGATCGTTTACCGTCCCGAGGGTACTCAACCTCAACCTTATTCCTTACCAACCCTAACTTGGATATGGCTAACCTTTCATTCACTTAACTATGGACAATACCTAGTCCTATAGTCATGTAACAATCCTTAGTAACCAACGTGGACGGGTCCCACCTGATCGGTCCACGTTAACCTACTCAAAAACTACCCGTTTTGAGTATAACCCAATACCCGGTCGGGTATCAAACCTTACCCGGTCGGGTAGGGCGGGCAGTAGCCAATTCTACTTGAGACCCGGTCGGGTCTATACCCAGACCCGGGCGGGTCTAGTGTGACAGTAGCTTCTGGAGCCATTTTAATCAATACCGGGTCGGGTATTTACCCATACCCGGTCGGGTATCACCTTTGTCTCGGCGGTCAACGCTTGTTTGACCGCCCAAACGAAGTCCTATTAACGTGAAATTTTATACACATGTACTTCTCTTCGTCCTTGATCCAAAAATACCATTTTGGATCCCTGGAACATCATACATAATAAGTTATCATATTTTAATCATCAAACATACATAACATGCTCTTCAACTATGTTTTATGTATAAACATGGAATAAGCAAATACTTGATTATCTTTAATCATTCCATGAAACATCTTCTTGATTACTTTAAGTAATCTCATGCCTCACGCAAAAGTTATAAAGCATATAGCCGTCTTCTCACCTTAATGAAGCTTATGAAGTTCTAGCCTCCCCGATTTGGCCCCGGTGAAACTCCGATGAACTTCAATGAACTCCGGCGACAACTCCGGCACCCCTTTTAACTCCGTGAAAGTCCTTGAAGTACCTTATACAGGTTAACAACAAGGTTTCATTATCATGAAACCCATATCAACACCAATAACCTCTAAAAGGTTATTTCCCGGCAACCCGTCAACTTTGCTCTCAAAGTTTGTTTTGGGTATGAACCAACCCTCCAACTCCCATTCTACACTTTTACATGTGTAGAACTATACTAGGAGTATGAAATAAGATTATAGTGAAGAAATGGGGTTAATGAAGTCATTACCTTATTAACCACAAGTTTTCCTTCTTTTTCTCTCCATTCTCTTCTTCTATTTCTTCCTTCTTCCTCCCCTTTCTTAGGTGCGTAAATGGTGGCTGCTATGGAGTATTTTCAGAGCTTCTCTCACCAAAGAAGAGGGTATGGCCGAGCTGCAATGAGTTAGGATGATTGAGAATGCCTTTTTGGCATTTCTCCCAATAATAACATGGGAAAGGTCCACCCTCCTATTGATTGGTCTCCCAATCACTTCCTCCTTGCTTCCCCCATGTCCTTGTGCGGCCCTCCTTGACATTTGCAGCACCAAATACGTGGGATGGCCCCCACTTATGTGGGAGGTCATCCCTTTGTGTCCCCAAGTGTACACTTGGTCCCGAAAGTTGTATTTTCCGGACTGTTTTAACTATATTTCGTTTCATCGGGTAAAACGAAATATCTCTCATTCTTCCAATCATTATTGGCTATAAGTATGAATGTATATTCCCCAACTTTTAATTTGGTGGTCTCCATAATTTATTATGGCTTTCTATCTGATATTACTTCGGTACCGATAAATGGGCCTTGTATGCCCAAACGGTTACTCACATAATTTATATGGTCCAACAAGGATACCCACCATTATGCACATGTTATCTTGACCCAAATGAATATAATATGTGGTCCCGATAATATCGGGTGGCCCCCCTTCCGGTGTGGGCCCCACATGAATTTTACTATTCCCGTAAAAGAAATGATAAAAATTTACAATCACGTAAAAATGCGTTTATTCATTTCTCGGGGTTCAATACATAATTTGATAAAGTACAAATACTTGGGGGCGGTGTTACAATATAATTATCACATTTAATCATACGTAGTATATGATAACTAATCACTTAACTTCATTATGTTATAAATATAAATAATAATAAAATTTAGGTACATATACAAACATGTATAGTTTTATCATAATTTACAACTTCATTTCTTTATATCCATGACTAATGTTAAAGTGTGTATATCGCTTGAAAAATTAAAATCAAAAAGTAAATTAATGTCCGACGAATCTAGACGGCCCAGGCGACCAATTAAGCGCTCTAGGCGGGCAACTAGGCGTATAAGCGACCGACTAATTCATCTAGACGATAAACCAATTAGTCGGAGCGCCTAGATGAAAATCGGGGCGCCCGACCACCGCCTAGTGCCTAGGCGGGGACTAGTCGGGTGCCTAGAACGATTTTTAGAACAGAGGGTAGTCCTAAGTGTCATATATATAATAAATAATGTCGTGAGTACAATATGAAACCTAATAAATATGGAAACCTAATTAAACTTTTAATTACATTATTGCACCACCTCAATCTGTGTAGGGGAAACAATGTGTAGATTGTCTCTAAGAAAAATAAAACGCTGAGTATACATGCATTTTGTAAAAATATCTGCTAGATGAAACTGTGTAGGAACATAACGAACAACCAGATCTCCATGTGAAACTCTCTCATGGACAAAAAGATAATCAACACTGATGTGCTTGCTGAGCATGTTGAATAGGATTCGTTAGGGGTGGGATTTTGGAACCGGGAACCGTAGAACCGGTTGGAACCGAACCGTTATGACCCGGTTCGGTTCCTACAAATGAGGTATTAGTTGTTAACGGTTCAATTCCTAGATGTTGTTAACAGTTCGGTTCCTGATTCCTATAAACAATATGTGCATGGAACCGTTAAGGAACCGTTATTAAAAAATTAAAAATAAAATAGTATAAGTAGTAGTAATAATAATATAATAGCAATAATTACCACTACCACAACAATAATAATACAATAAAAGATATTTAACTAATAATTCTAATTTAATCAACAAAAACAAAGTAATAAATATTGTACATGAGGTTGATACAATATATTAAACTCATTTTTACAAATCAAGTTTTGTTCCATCACATAAATTTTATAAATATAAAAACCCGAATAACTTGTAGTTGATTGCACATATTTTACCTTACTATTTTCATGATATTTCTAATTATTGATTTATTATGAATCATGCTACTAGCAAGTAGACTTTAATAATGTTTTTTATATCTATACATGCGAATTCAATGTATTTCTTATATTTTAAGGGACTTGAAGTAGACGTCCTATTCTTGCTACTATGATGATGAGTAACCTTCATTGCTCCCACACTACAACGATTTTTATGTTTTATTTATTACAGAAAAATTTAAATCACCTTTTGTTCTATTAAGCAAGTGCTCACAGTTCATTAGTTAAGTTTGAGCTTGGTGTTTGAAGTGATTAGAGTCTCAAATAAAATTGTAGTGCCGGTAAAAGGATTAGAAAGGAAAATTTTGGTGTTTGAACTGATTAGAGCTTTAAGTGTTTATGTTGTAGAAAGTAAATTATATGTTAATTCTTAGATGAAAAAAAAATTATTCTAGGAACTGGTAAAAGGAAGAACCGAACCGTTTACTACCGGTTCGGTCCATAACGGTTCTTGATTTTTTATATAGGAACCAAACCGATTTCATTAGTTAAAATTTTTAAAACGGTTTCACTCATTTTGAGTAAGAGTCAAACCGGTCCCAGCCCTAGGATTTGTGGACAAGTATGAGACAGAAACATTGTCACACAAGAGCTTAACTGGTTGGCGAATGGGGATGCCCAACTCTGTCTTGCTGATGTGCTTGCTGAGCATGCCCAATTCTGTAGAGTCGTCTGTCGACAGACAACTCTGTCTGCGTGATACAGACGAATGTACAAAAAGTGTACACATTTTTGTATACACCACGCATTTTTCCAAAAATATAGCAAAACCTTAAGTAGACCTACTACTACCAGGACAACCAACTTAGTCAGCATCATAATAGGCCTGCAAGGTTTAAGAAGTAGTGTGAAAATAATGTGGAAATAAAGGAAGGGGAATTACTAGTAATAGTAATGTCATTCACTTAAAGAAGGAGATAAAAAATAGAGGACCCATGGCGGTAAATAAATAAGAAATTATCAGACTTTACTACAGACAAAACCACGAGTCAACAAAAAACTGCTAAACCTATAAAACCAGGCTCTTAGAGCCTGTTTGAGACCATAAATAGCCTTCCTCAGACAAACATGATTAGGAAACTGTGGATGAATAAATTCAGGAGGCTGATACATATAAACTTCTTCAGTTAGATTGACATGAAAGAAAACATTTTTAACATCTAACTGACGAATGGTCTAACGAAACGACACATCATGAGATAAAACAATACAAACAATGGTTGGTTTAACTACAGGACTAAAAGTCTCAGAAAAATTCACACCAACTTGTTGAGTAAATCCCTGTGCTACCAGATGAGCCTTATAACGCTCAATTGACCCATCAGAATTAAATTTGTTTTTATAAATCCATTTAGACCCGACCACATTTTTACGAGGATTAAATGGAACTAATTCCCAAGTATGATTATCAATAAGTGCATTAAATTCCTCTGCCGTAACAGCTCTTCATTTAGCATCTCTATTTGTTATAGAAAACCTAGATGGATCACATGCTGAAATATCTGTTTTGAGATTACAAAGAGATTTGGGTTTAAAAATACCCAATTTTGCACGTGTTTGCATAGGATGACGATTTGCATGGGAAGGTGCGGGAGGTGGAGATGAATCGGATAGGCTGCTAGAAGGAGAACCACCCGTGGAGGTGGAGTTGGTGCTATGGCTGTCAGACTGGTCAATGGGCTTCGTAGGTGGTGTTGGCATGGGGGAGGTAACAGGGTGGGAAATCTGGGATTGGTGAGCTGTGGCCGTTGAGGGTGCGCTGGTTGCTCGACTGCCAGCGTGAAGTGATGGACTGGGGTGAGGGGTATGGTCAGCCGGTACAACGCGCAGTGGACTCATGAAGGAGCAGAAGTCACTGGAGACAAAGATGGCAAGTCGCAATTTTCCGAAGAGGAAACCAAGTCTGAATATTGAAAATAATTTTCATAAAATCGTACATTCCAATTTATGTAAATCTCGCCAGTAATAGGATCAAGACAACGATAACATTTGTACTCAGGGGCATATCCTAAAAATACGCATAAGACAGATCTGGGAGAAAGTTTGTTGGTAGAAGTGACATTAAAATTAGGAAAACAGGCAGAACCAAACACACGCATAAAAGAGAAGTCAGAAGAATGGTGAAATAATTTTTCAAAGGGGAAGCACCATTTAAATTTGGAATAGGGAGACGATTAATAATACAGGTAGCGGTAAACACAACATCAACCCAAAATTTAGCCAGCATTTTTGACTCAAAAAGCATAATGCGGGTTAATTCAAGAAGATGCTTATCTTTCTCTCAGCAACTCCATTTTGTTGAGGAGTATCTGGACAAGATTTGCGAAATAAAATACCATGCTTGAGAAAAATTCTCACGCATACCATAATTATCAAACTCATTCCCTCCATCACTTTGAAAAATTTTAATTTTGGAGTCCAGTGAATTTTCCACCATTGATTTAAAATGTTGAAAATGTCTCACAACAACACTTTTATTGCGCATAGGATAAAACTAAGCAAAACGGGAGAAATCATCAATGAATAAAACATAATATTTAAAACCACTTTCAGAGAGAACATGAGACAACTAAACATCAGAATGAATTAAAAATAATGGAACATTAGATTTATGCCAAACTTCTTGAAAAGATAAATGTTGTGATTTTCCTAACCGACAAGAAATACAATCACGAGAAAAACTAGAAGTACTAAGAATAGTCCCAAACCTTTTAAGTTTACCTAAAACGCGACTGCCACAATGTCCCAAACGACGATGTCAGACCGGTCCGGGAGCAACATGAGAGATAAGAGCATCTGGTGAAGGATGAGTAAGGGAAATAGGGTAAACACCACCATTACTGAAAGCCTGAAGAAGCACCTTCCCCAAAATTGTGTCCCTAACACAAACATAATTTTTATCAAAAATTACAAAACAATTATTATCAGAACATAATCGCTAAATAGAGAGTAAATTATATTTCAGATGAGGAACATAATAAACAGATTTTAAATGGAGAGACTTAGGCGGAGTAGATAAATGCAAATCACCAACAATCATAATAGGTAAATTAGATCCATTAGCAACCATAATTTCAATGAGGAGACAGATTGCGAATCTGAACAAAGGGAGATTTACGTGCGTAAGACTTAAACTTAAGAGATTTCCCAATGTATGACCTCTTCTGTTAATTTCTACGCGTATGACTATGCATGTCATTTAAAGAACGGCCGTTGTAAAATTTTGATCATTAAAAGACTAATATAGCCTTTAAATTAAATGGGCATTAGCATGTAGTGGGCTATGGGATTTCAAAGAAATCCAATTAAGGATTTCAAACAAATTAGCCCTAACTTACCAAATAACAACACCACCGCAAAAAAAAATCCATTCATATTAAAATGTTTGATGATAAAAAAAACTCTTATGACTAAAATACCTTTATTTAAAAAATGTGCATTTTACATTATTTTGTTCAATTAAAGATAATGCACTTTATACTGCAGTTACTATTTGACATTACTGCATGACATTACTTCACTTTTGGTAATACTTCGTATATCATTGCACTGCCGCGAACATTAGTTCTCTTCTCATTCACTTTAGTAATTTTTTTATAGTTCTTTTTTTTAAATTTTTTTAGATTTTATAATTTCAGTATTTAAGCCTAATTAATTATATTGCATTTCATGTGGGTGATACTGCTCTACATCATTGCACTACTTGTCATAATCAGTGCACTTTCTGCCAATGTTATGACACAATCTATTGCATCCGATTCACTGCACCACACACTTCGTCAATGCATTCCTTCATTGACGTGTACAATATTACATATTGTCATATTCACTTCCCATACTCAACCATAGTTATATATTGCCATGTCCACTAATCATGCTCACTACTGCCTATATTTACTGCCCATGTTTAATGCCCACACATCCTAATTTCAAAAATAGAAAAAAAGAAGGAGATGAATGGGAATGGAGGAGACGGCTGGGCGGCGGCAAGATTGGGACGGACGTGAGGGTTAGACGGCGAATGTCGGTTCGCGTAGGGACTTAGGAACGCGGCTGGGCGGCAGCACATAAGGATCGGGATGGTGGCGGCGCACATGGATTGGGACAGCGGCTCCCATGTCGAAGGATGCCGGCGGCGGCCATAGGTTAGGAAAGTACATGTGTAGGGACGGAAGCGGGGCAAGCGTGCAGCTGAGCGGCGATGGCGAGCAAGCGTGCAGTAGGACGATGGGGCGGCCAAGCGTGCGGCTGGACGGTGGTGGCACAACTGGATGATGGCGGCTGGACGGCGGTGGCATGACTGGACTTAAATTTTTAAACTTTAATTATGGAACATTATTGTTAATTGGTACGAATTTTCTGTAATTGATCAATTGCTATGCAAACGTCATTGTTAATTTTTTAATTGATAGGGACTAGGGAGCTTCTGTAATTGATTAATGGCTATTCATGGGCGGCGGAGTATTACAGTATGTAGTAATGGAACCTGCCTTTATTTTGTTTTGAAACGTGGCACTCAATGGAAGGGTAGATCTGGAACTAAATAAAATATCCGATATGTTCGGTCGTACAATACATGAAAGAAAGCATCATATTAGGGAAAAAAACACCCGAGTCATAGATTGAGAAAGATACCTTCTTTTAATCAAAATGGCCGACCGGCGACATCAATTAATAATATGCATAGAGTTTTTTTTCTCTAAATGGGACTTAAATAATGAGTAACTTTTTTGTTTTGTACAAAGTCCATTATACCCCCACTTGATAGATTTGGAATCAACCTAATTTATTTCTACACCGTCATGCCATCAACTACCTTCTTCGTTAGCCGTCTATTTCGTTTTTGGAAGGAGCTTATTTGCGAACTAGCATGCGTTCAAGCTCTATTCTCTTTCGCAATTCCATACCGTCTGTTTCATGTTCTTCGTCGTTCTCCCTTTTTCTTCTTCGTTTTTGAGATCATATTTGCAGGTACGTAATTCACTCGTCGTTTCTTGTGTTGAATTTGATTACGACTTCTACCTTTGTATTTCTACTTTATTCTCGTTATGTGCTTTTTCTAAGCCATTATTTTCATATTTGTTGATACTTGTGCATTGCAATGTCCATTACATGAGATTTTTACTGAACTCTTTCGAATTTCACTCAACTATTCAATTACAAATACATGTTTATTGTTATTTGTTACGAGTATTCCTTATTGCCATATTTTGAATGTCTTTTGCGTTTTCTTGTCATTTTTTATATATCTGCCATGTTTCCTTTGTTCTGTGCTTACTTTATTTTTCCCTTTTTGTATATGTATTTTTAGTTCGATGCATGCTGTTGTAGTTATTGTGTTGAAGTTGAATGGTACTTGGGTTTGTTTCTTTACGCTTAACCATACGAATACGTATGCTATTCATGTTCGTTCTCTTACAACATATGAATCCTTTATTGCAATGTTTACTGACATGCTTCTTCAGTATATATTGACCCCATCATAATTCATACTCTCGTATTTGGTTGAAGGTTCCCCATAGCCTGTTAAAATTAATGACGAGTCCACTATCAGATTTTACCTTGACCTTAAGTTGTTAGAACCAGATTTTTATAATTATCCTTTATGTGTGGAGTTTTATTCTACAAATACTGTTACTACCTCTGTTCCTAAAAATTCTTCCCGGTTTGACTTGGCACGCCTATTAAGAAAGCGGAATAAAGTGGAAATGTGTGGTTGTGGTTGTATGAGAAAAAGGTAAAATGAATGTGAGCCACACAAATTGTCCAAAAAGGGAAAGTGGGAAGAATTTTTGGGAACGATCCAAAAAGGAAAGTGGGAAGTATTTTTGGGAACGGAGGGAGTACTCATTCAGTGTAGCAACATAATCCATGTGACCACTCATATATTTCTTTGACGAGTCGTGTTCCGACATGATTCGTCATGAAATGGCTACTGGTAAACATTGTGACTTCGATTTTGGTGATGGTGTATCTTGTGAATCTTTTCTTTGACATCATATAGTGATTTAATAACACCTATGTTCAATGCAAGCACCTCACGTTAAGAAGACAATGATACCTTTTCAGATGAATCTCTCCCACCATCTCTTGAATCAGAGTATAGTTTCCCAGATTGCATGGCTCTACATGCTATATACAAGAATAAGGATGGCCTGATATATCATTTGAAGATGTATGCCATCAATAATTGCTTTCGTTACAGAACCAATACATCAAAGAAACATACTTTGCATGTTGTTTGATAAGATCCGGATTGTGGTTGGGCTCTTCATGTTGTTAAATTAAATGGTGTTTCTTTGCATGTTGCTTCTTTATTTTATTAATAAAATGTATTTTATATTTTTACAATTCACCAGTTTCGGCCTATTTAGTCGTTTCAATCAAAATGTCAGTAATGTCAATAGATTTGGAGCCCGTTTGGTAACACTCAAATTGATAGAATTGGTTGTTTCTACTGAAATTTATGAAGCTCTGGCTGAAGTGATTGGATCAGCTGATTTTTGAAAAAAATTGTAAGCAAAAAATATTTTATTAATAATATAAAGAAAAAAATATATGAAAATAGCTAAAAATTGTCCTCTACAGTAACTTGAACCGGATCAATACAGTTCCAAAAGTAATTTCAACGTTACTTATTTTGATTGTTACACAATTCAACGCGTGAAATCAATAGTTCATGTTTAGTTAAAAAAATTGTTGATAAGTAAAAAAAAATAGGGTCACGAAACGGGCTGTGAGATTGGTACAAACTTTTAAGGTAATTTTCCAACATTAATTTAGGGATGCGTATAAAATAAATAAGAGTTTTTTTTCAAAAATATTACTAAAATAAACTTATTTACACAAATATGACTAATAATTACTGCAACATAGTGTCATAGTAACTTTGGTCTAAAAATTGAACATAAGTTATTATGATTTCTTTACTACTCTAGTCACTAGTCATATTTTTATAAAAATCTTTACTTTAGTCATAAATATGTGATTATTTCAAGAAATTATAGTTCCTTCGTAACAATTATATCTTCTCATATGAGAAGTTGGTGAGATTATGAACAGTGAAATGAGATATAAACATGTGATTGTTTTGCCTTCAAATAATGAAGGAAAAATTCCCAAGATATGACTAAAACATATTGAGTTTCTCAAAGTATGAGTAACTATGTTTTTTCCCCGGAATATGACTAAAAATCGGGGGAAAAAAATCGTCATATTATAATGTGGAAGGATGAAAATGCTCTTATTTAAAAAAGATGCATTTTGCACAAATTTCAGTTGTGTAAATATATTGCACTTTATGAACGCATTATAACACAACATTTATAGCACTTTATGACGGCATTCACTGCACAACATATAATGCACTTCATGCACTTAAGTTATGGTACTTCAGTTTGTCCTTTTCTAGTTTTGATAATTTTAGTTTTTACGTTTAATTAAATCCAATGCACGTACTCCATGCGAGAGTTATGACAAAACATTACAAAAATGTTAGCATTTTATATTTTTTTAGATTTGATAATTGCAGTTTATATCAATGTTAATGCTCTACATTATTGCACTTTTTGTCAAAATCACTT
Source organism: Cuscuta epithymum (assembly GCA_945859915.1). Lineage (NCBI taxonomy): Eukaryota > Viridiplantae > Streptophyta > Magnoliopsida > Solanales > Convolvulaceae > Cuscuta > Cuscuta epithymum. The sequence goes on from CAMAPF010000071.1 coordinate 410,676, forward strand.
TATATATGGTCATATCATTGCACTTCTTTGTCATAATCATTGCACTTCTTGTGATATTCACGACATTACATAAAAAATATTCATTGCACACTGTCCTCGATTGTCTTCAACCTAGGGTTCTTCAATCTTGGGTTCGTCTTCAACCTCGACCGTCTTGCTGAAGAATCTGAGTTGTTGGAGCGGCGGTCCGGCCATCACCATTCTTTGGCAACATTAATTATTACCCTAATTTCATTAAATAGAAGAACCCAACAAATCGTAATCTGAAGTGGCAAGAGATCAAGCACGCTGGTTGACGGAGGCACGAGGCAACTGTGCGGTGGGACGGCGGCGGCCAGGGCAAGGTCGGCGGTGGCGGTGGCGGCGAGTGCAGGCTGGACGTACGAAGGAGGAGAACACGCGACTGTGCAGTTAGACAAAGGTGATGAGGAGGCGGACGTACAACAAGACATCGGCTGGGCGGTGGCGGGGCAACAGAGGTAGGTGGCGGCTAGGTGGAGGCTGGGCGGGACAGCAGCGGCAGGCGGGTGTGCGTGAGTAGTGGGAAGCTAGAGGCTAGGGTTGGACAAAAAGAGTAAAAGGTTAGGGTTTTATAGACTTAACGTAAGGGGTATATTAGTCCATTAAAATTAATTATTTAATTATTAATTACGAAATTAATTAAATATAATTGATTTAAATATTATTTTGGGAAAAAAACTAGTTAGGTCATAGATTGGGAAAGTGGGGAAGTTTTACTCATACAACGGATAATTATTTCAATAATGAAATAGTATGTTGGAGCGAAAGATAAATCCAAAAATAGCAATTGTAATAGTGTATGAATTGTAATATTTTGGCAGTACCAGATTTCAGACATGACAGTATTTTCCAAACTTGAAAGTAATTACTCATATTTTGGAATAAAAAATATGACATTCATATTTTAGAATTTTCAAATTGTTTGAGTCCTATTTCGGAAACTTTCCCAAATAAGTAAGATTGAAATTACTTTTTGACTACATGACTTAAATTAGTGTAGAGAATCAGTTTTTCTTTATTTTATTAATGATGATAAATATTATAATTTTTTTTACAAGAATGAACCAATTTACCTAATTTAGTGTTGCCAACTCATGGTGTCCAAATTCCGAATGATAGAGTGAGATGTGAATGGCTCACCGGAGAGTTACCATCTGGTTTACATGTGGGGCTTTTTGTTTGTTCTTTCACATTGTAGATTTAATTTGTTGTATATATACCCACACATGGTGAGCTCAGTCAGTCAACCAATTCAATTATTAAAATCATTACGGAATATAGCAGCTAGATTGATTTGTAATAGAGAGAGAGGGGGAGAATATAATGCATCGGCGGTGGTGGACGGCGAGGGTGGATGCGAAGTTGTGGAGCGCGGGAGAAGATGCGGCGTGGGTGATATGGGAGGAGATGACGGGGCTCCGGGTGCCGGTGGCGGCGGCGCTGATGAACATTGCGGTGTGGGTGTGCCTGGCAATGTCCGGGATGCTGTTCGTGGAGCGGGTGTACATGGGGGTGGTGATGGTCCTGGTGAAGGTGCTTGGGCGGACGCCGGAGAAGCGCTTCCGGTGGGCGCCGCTGCAGCAGGGAGACGTCGAGGTCGGCAGCGCGGCTCATCATCCTATGGTTCTGGTGCAGATCCCAATGTACAACGAGAGAGAGGTTCGATTTCTTTCCCACACAACAATTAAATGAAATCGGCCGGCCAGAAGCCACCGGGCGGCGGCCGCAGCCTGCAGCAACAGCAGCAGCAGGCCGGCCCCCAAATAATAAAATGAGCCCAGCCCAGCCCACTAATAAAATGAGCTACTCCCTCTTTTTTTACCGTGTAGTATTAGTGGAGAATGAGGCACCCCAATAATTTGAATGAATATGTTTGGCCAATTGAATTGGATGGGTGTCCTCCGGCCACCAGAGGAAAAATGATGACAACATTAAATAGTCCGTACGTACGTACGTTCCTGGGGGAGGCGTGCCTATTGGGAAATTTACTTTCAAAAAAGTTATTTCTAACCATTTCTTGTACACTCACTCCTCTCTCCTTTGTGTTTCTGTAGACATGCAACTATGCAATTGATGTACAAAAAAATGTCTACAAGTAACACCATCCAATTTACTTTAGGAAAAATTGTCAAAAATAATCTCACCTTTCACTGGTCTTTTCATAATAATCTTATCTTTGCACTCCATCTTCTTTCATTGGACCATGATCATGTTTTTTACCATTTCTTTGAAAATTATACAAATAATCTCACCTTTCACTTTTTAATTATATCCTTATAAATGTGAGATTATTTATATAAGATTTTTAAAAAAGTTAAAAAAACTTGGTCAGGGTCCAATGAAAGAAGATAAGTGCAAAGGTGAGATTATTCAAAAGTGAGATTATTATGATAAAACCAGTGAAAGGTTAGATTATTCTTGTCAATTTTTCCTTTACATACTTGCATCTTTTCATTTTTCAAAATTTCTTCCTTTCAATAGCCGCTTTTGAATAAATTTGAGTGTAGCTTTTAATTAGGCCGGGAAGTTATGTAGCTCTAGGTTTTTGACACGTTAGGTGATAGATGGTTTAATACAAAAATCTTTTGGAGCCTCGAAATTGAAGATAATTTTTATAATGGAAACCGAAAAGATGAAACAAACACGATTGGAGTATGTAAGTACACAGAAACAATTCATTACTTTTGTTTTTATTTAACAGTCACCCTCTTGTGACATTAATGCTGAAATGGCAATTCTTGGTTTCCTTAGTGGTACTTCTTAGCTGGATTTATCACATAGTCCGATGGGGTCTGTTTTTGCATGCACATTCTATTAAGGAGTATTTAAATTTGGTCTAATCGAGTTTTATCTCCGTTTTATCTCTTTAAGTCTAGCTAAATTCTGAAACTGAAATGTGTTCTATAGAGTATAGAAACATACACATACTTAAATTTGGGGTTTAATGCATCAAAATCCTCTGTGACAGGAATTAGGTTTAATGCATCAAAATCCTCTGTGACATGATTATTCCTGTCCCGGAAATTCCGGACAGGAGCCCCGTCCGGCCTCCTCCATTTGGGGGCCTTCCCGGTGGTATTTTTTGCTCAAATTTTTTGTGTATGTTTCTCATCAAGTCTAGTTCATCCATACCAAATTTCAGCAAAACATTCAATCGGTAAGGTTGTCAAATGATTTTTGCAAGTTAACTGGTCCGGAATATGTATTTTCCAGACCAGTTAACTTGCAAAAATCATTTGACAACCTTTCCGATTGAATTTTTTGCTGAAATTTGGTATGGATGAACTAGACTTGATGAGGAACATACACAAAAAAATTGAGCAAAAAATACCACCGGGAAGGCCCCCAAAAAGGAAGAGGCCGGACGGCGCTCCGATCAGGAATTTCCTGACCGGAAGATTACTCTCCTCTGTGATATATCAAAATCCCCTGTCAAGATTGTTAAATTATACAAAAAAGCTAATTATTATTTTTATTTAATTGGCAATTAAATTTGTTCGCGGAGGGGCTTTTATGCATGACTAATTATAACACAAAGGACTTAAATGCATTTTTTAAATCACAGAGGGTAATACGCCTAATTTATAAATCACATGGGGGTTTAGTGCATTAAACCCCTTAAATTTGTGTCTAATAAAAACATACTATCTTCATCTCTTAAAACTTTGTCATTCTTGGCTTTTTTAGTCAACGGTATTAAAATTAACACAATAATTTTGATTGGTGTAATGTTAAATTCATTGGCAAAAAAATCAAAGAGAGTAGTGTTATAACAGCATCTCCAATTCTTTGGGTGGATTGGTGCTTAGGTGTACAACAAACGAAGATGGTGTATTGAAAATGTGAGACAAAAGTAAGGGAAAACTGTGAATTTGGTCCTCGTACTATCATGAAAAGTTAATTAGGTCCTCGTAGTTAAAAAAAATCAATCAAATCCCCGAACTTTAAAAAAATGTTCAATTCAGTCTATTTGCAGGTCACCAGCTGACATGACACACATGTGGCAGCCCAATTAGCAGTAACTTTGATGACACGACGCACATGTGAAAATCCAGTCAGCATGGCTCACACGTGGTCCGCCATGTATGCGCCACATCAGCGGATGACCTGCTGACATGACAAGTAACCTGCAAACGGACTCAATTGAACGTTTTTATAAAATTCGGGGATTTGATTGATTTTGTAAAAAGTACGATGACCTAATTAATTTTTTCGTGATTGTACGAGTACCATATTGATAGTTTTCCCTAAAAGTAATTGAATGAGAGGGTCTATTAACAGCCTACTCCAATGCGGATGAGAAGCAGTGGTGGATCTTGGACATTAATTTTGAAGGTTCTGAGGTGTTTGTATACATGTATTTTTACACAACTAGTTACAAAGTTTGGATGTTCACAAGAACACTTCTGAACAAGCATAGGTCCGCCACTAATGGGAAGGCTGTGCAAAATCAAACTCATTATTGAAACATTCAACCTAGCAAGGAGGAGGTGAAACTGAAGGTCCCAAAGTAGACCTCGTAATGCACCATGTGCATTGCCATCTAAGATGAATCTAATTCATTTCCTTTTGCATTGGAGAGTGCATTTTCTCACAAATGTTCTATTTGGTAAGGTGGATCACTGGATGACATTTTTTTTTGACAATCAACCTCCCATGCAAGATGCTTAATTAAAGGGATCAAGAGACTAACATTCAAAAGAACACTACTCTTACAATCTACAACGCCAAAAATGAGATGACCATTTTGAATTATATAAAAGGACAACACAATATTTCTTTCTTTCACATATGTATTGGATTAATTGGAAGAATTGCCAAAAACTTTTGCCACAATGTTATTGGCACAACACTTACATATTAACCACTAACAAATAATCCACTGAAATTGATGAAATTTTGGTTGGAACGGTTGAATTGCTTTAATCTGGAAAATTATAGTGACAATCTTTATATTACTAAAATAAAGAAAAATTATATGGAAAATATCTAAAATTGTCATCTATAGTAACTTCAGTCAATTCAATCAGAAAAGTAACTCTAATCTTACTTTGATTGTTACACAATTTAGCGCATGAAAAAAAATTACGTATTTGGTAAGAAAATCAACTTACAAGATCGATAAACCAAAAACATGAGTCACCAAATGAGCCTAAGAGTTATTCTATATATTCCATTATCTTTATATTTGTTCATCTCATATTATATTTAATAACATTTGTATACTTTTAATTCATTGTACTTTATTGAACTGTACAATTTCAAACTGCATATCATTTGTAACTAACTCTACATTTTTAAATTGCACAATTCCTCTTATTGGAGTACCAATCTTACAAATTATGCCTCCGTTATATACTCTGTATAAACTACTTCTCCCTAAATGTTTGTCCTATTTTCTCGAAATGGATGTCCCAAAATGTTTGTCCTACTTTTTTCTTTCCTTAATTGGAAAACAAATCTTTATCAAACAGTGTCAAACAATGTCGCTGCAATGTCAAACAGTGTCGCTACAGTGTAAAGTCAAATTGATTTCTTTAATATCTGTGAAGTCAAACTAGGGCAAACATTTAGGGACGGAGGTAGTATGACTTTGTTAGAACTTTTTAAAAGTTGTCATACTTTTGGATTCATCTTTTTATTGATTCACTTAACATCCACGGGTACCACATAGACGTGGACCAAGTCCGGTTCCGCCCATTCTTGATCACGCGTTGGCCGGGCCTTGGTGGAAAAACAAAGGAACCGGAACCAAGACATCTATTATTAGTTCTCGGCCGGTTACCCCAGGCGGTCCCGATCCGATCCCGATCCCAATTCAATCGGTGTTTATTTTAATATTTTATTTTTAAACTTTCCCGAGCATGTATGCATAAAGAAAAAAAAGTCCGAATGGGGACTCAGGTTAACTTTATTTCAATCTTATCATAAATTGTTTTGTAACATGTATAGGTGTACAAGCTTTCGATAGGAGCAGCATGTGCACTTTCTTGGCCATCCGATCGAATCATAATCCAAGTTCTTGATGACTCCACCGACCCCATTGTTAAGGTAACAATAAATTCTGCATTCATGTCGTTCCTTTTCCTTCATGCCTACACCTCCATTGCATTTACTTTGACCATTTTCAATTTTCTAGCCTAGGTACAATAAACGTGACTTTGTTCTTTGAAATAACCATAACTATTTTCCACCGGTTTACTCTTTTCTTTCTTCTATCCACTTTTTCCAACTTTTCAATAACCAAGTTTGAAAATGAATCTTGGGCCATCTGTTTTTACTTCTCCAAGCAACGTGCTTTTAGTATCTGGTTTATTAATAAAAAGAGATTGGTTGTCTTTCTTCTTGAAAAATATCATTGTGGAAAAGATTCTTTTATATTTTTCTCAGTTTAGCATAGCAAAGTATTCTTGCCCATATTCGTTTTGTTGTAGTCTAACATTTTTCTGTATGTAGAACAATTAATTGTTCTTTAATTATTCCAATTAAAGTTACTTCATTCGTCTCATTTTACGTGTCTTACTTTCCTTCTTGGGTTGTCCAAAAATAAGTGTCACATTTTCCTTTCGGAAAGAAATATGTGGTCTATTTCTCTCCAAAAAAAGAAATATGTAGTCTATAACATTTCACTTTATTATACACAAATTGTAAGGTGTAGAGACTATATACCAAACCCATTTCGCCGATCCAACTATGGGCCCGAGACTGTATAAGGTCGAATTTTTTTTGGGTCTTTCATATTATGGGCCCGCGAGTTTACTGATTGGGGTTAGGGTTATATTCTCTTTAAATACCCGCTCTCTCATTGTAATCATTATCAGAAAATAATAGTAACATCCTGGCTTGGTAGTGCCCCCAGATGTAGTCATTCTTGACGAACTGGGTAACCAAACTCTTGTGTTTTCTTATTGTTTTTCGTATTGTGCGTGTGTTATATCCTAACAATCAAAACTTTTATCCTTTCAACCACTTTATTAATAATACAGTGGAACGAAGGTAGTATTTTATTGGAAAACAAATTGACCCATAATTTGACCATATTTTCTGAATATGAAGAAAACAAAATAGGATGCTTTCACTTTGGCTGAAAATTTGTGTTCTGGTATAAACTGTTTTTTTAGTTTCTATAATCTATATTTGATCTAGTCTGTTTTAATTTTGGGGTGTTTGAATCTACTTTTTAAATCAGATTCTGCAGAAGTAATTGATGTTTGGGTGAAACTATAGAAGTAAATTTGCGTGCTCAAGTTGTTCCTTGAATCCGGTTATGCTTCTGAACCATAAACATAATCAAGTATTATTATGTATGTGTAATTTTACAATTGCGAAATAGAGAAACCAATGCCTCACTGCCTTGTCCCTTTTAACTAGCTTCTGTCACGCTCGTAATAACTAGCTACACGATGATGATGTGTCAATTTGCCCGGCCCGATCATTTTCTGAAAGACCCCGATTTGTTGTGGTCTCCACTGTCAGCCGAATCTTTAGCCACGATGAGGAAGATGAACTTGTAGTACCCCTCCAAAATATCGATCCATGTTAAAGAATTCATCGTGTTAGGTAGTTCTTTCATTGAAATAACAATAACTATTATCCACTTTTTGTGGTGCACCGACAACAAAAATTCATCCAACTAAATTCAATAAAAATTCATAAAAAGAATTAATTGTCATAAAAACCAGTAAATTCAACTAAATAATATCTAACTTACAAGGAATTCATATAGCTTAAACTAGTACGTAACAAATAGCACACATGTTGAGCGTTATTCCTCTAGGTTCAAGGGCTAAACACATTCCCTTAGATTTTCTAAGGAGTTTAATGAGTTGAACATATTTTAGTGTATAAGTAACTGTTTTGTGCATGTTTGGTATACGAAGTATATAATTTAAGTATGGAGTCCCGTTCCTATCAGGAGCTCCTGAAGAGAAGCTCTGTGCGGACAAGCCAATCAGAGGGTCTTCCCGATGGATTTTTTTGATGAAATTTTTTGAGCATGTTCCTCATCAAGTCTAGTTAGTTCATACCAAATTTCAGCTAAAAATTCGATCGGGAAGACAGTCAAATAAATCCTGGAAACATACTGCACATTATATGTGCGCAGAATGCGTCATATTTTACCAGGATTTATTTGACTGCCTTCCGATCGAATTTTGAGTTGAAATTTGGTATGGACAAACTAGACTTGATGAGGAACATGCTCAAAATATTTCATCAAAAAATTCGACCGGTAAGACCCTCTGATGGGCTTGTCCGCACGGGGCTTCTCTTCAGGAGCCCCTGATGTGAACTGCCCTCTATAAGTCTATGCCTTCTAGCTTTTGTACTGTTTAAAAAGTTTCTAAAAGCTTCTGGTCGTATGTTTAGCATCACAATTTTTAAGGGCTTTTGAAAAAATAAAAGATCTTTTTTGAGATGCTACAGGGAGTGACATCTGAGAAAAGTCTGTAACTTTTAGTATTAATTATTCATAACAGCTTGTATAACAAACAGAACTAAATCAAACAGTCAGTTTTTTACCAAACAACTACCACCTTTTCGATCTAAGATCTTTTCAATCACTAAATCTAACAATTACTAAAAATCTCTCAAAAGTATCTTTTCAACTAGTTGTACCAAACATACCCTTTGTGGCATAAGTACTTAGTAAGAAGGAGTAAAAAGGTAAGTGGGTCAAGTTTTATTGAATACTTAGAACAATTACGTCACACCCTATCGACCCAAGTACCAAGCCTCTATTCTAAGGTGAAAGTACAGAAGAAGTAGAGAGAAAGACTAAAGATATTGAATGAATACAAGTTGGCAATCCTTTACAATGAAATAAATGCTTCTATTTATACTACCATGAGGTATGTGGTGGTGGTGATGTGGCGAACCTTGAGTAGCTAGCCTCCAACCATAAAATCTTCCACATCTGGTGCATCAAATGCGCTTCCCGCCAATTCTTCCGAGGTTGCGGATTTAGAGCTTTCCAAAGATGGCCAAGACGGAAAATTCAAGGATCTTGTGTCATGCGGCACATGCTGCACGGCCCTAGGTCATTATTGGGTTTCTGGACTCACTCATCCGTATGGGTATTGGATCGATATTGTGTTGGGCCTGACAACACATATATAAGAGCGAGTAGTTTTCCATGAAAAGTTAGAACAAATTTTGGCCTTTAATTATTTTTATAAATAGTAATCTTGATAGCATTATTTTTTTATAAATTCTATTTGAATAATATCTTTAATGGGCTTCTATCTAGTTTGAAAATGAATGATGAGTTGAGTGTTGGTTTTTGTGTGTTGGAAGAATATGGTGGAGACGGAGTGTGCAAGATGGGGAAGCATTGGGGTTGACATAAAGTACGAGATCCGAGACAACAGGGACGGGTACAAAGCGGGGGCGTTGAAACAGGGCATGAAGCGAGAGTATGTGAAGCAGTGCGACTACGTCGTCATCTTCGACGCTGACTTTCAGCCCGACCCCGACTTCCTCCTCCGCACCATCCCTTTCCTTGTCCATAATCCTGACCTCGCCCTCGTCCAGGCTCGCTGGAAATTCGGTACGTCGTACCTCCCTAAACTTCATTCATTCTAATACATTTCTAGCAGATTTTTTTAATTGGATAAGCAGCTTTTAAATAAATTTCTAGCGTAATTGATTTATTAATTAACCTTTTTTGTGTACACATATTTGTACATTTTCACGTCTATACGGGCAATTTTCTAAACGAGTTGTCTGTCTATACAAGGTATTAGGAGGTGTGGTGTACGCACTTCACTAAAGAGGTTGTTTGTGTATACAAATTAGTGTGTACAGTGTACAATTCTTCTTTATCAACAGAGAACAGTTATGTGGAGAGCCTTATGGATTATAGAATGAATCCCGAATTGAAGTTTGTTACAAATTAGTAGTTTTTCAATCCCGAACACAATATGAACCTAACATTCATGATTCACCTATTCGGTTGTATGCATACTACTAACAGCTGAAAATATTTCATAAAAAATACTTATAATCAAACATAGCGTCTCCAACTTTAACTCCCAAAATCTAGTCGTATTTGATTGAGTCGGTGTGTATAGTATATTGTGACATGCTCCCCCATCCCGGAAACCAGTTTTCACTTTCCTTGTTTGGATGTCTAAAATAAACTTCTCATTTCTTTATTTAGCAAATTATCTATACATAACAATGTCAAACAGTATAAAACAGTAAAATTAAGCCTTCATGTGGAGATGATCATTGGATGCATGTGTGAATATTGCGCTTGAGACATACATTAATGACAGCATTCGTGGTGGGCCAATGGAATTGGGCCGCGTATCATTTTGTTGGGTTCCAAAATGTGTACCCTACGTACCAACTCTGGACCACAATTTACCATATAGTGCCGGCAACACTGTACTGTACAATCCATCACCTATGTTTTGACTTATGTGCATGCGGTAGTTAGATTTATCTTCAGTATCATTATTTAAAACATTATTTAGATTCTCTTTAGTGACATTGCCAACTAGTTTATTCGGCAAATATCTAATCTTGATTTCACGCGAATTGTGTGTAATGAATTAAAACAAATCTTGACTGAAGTTATTTATAAGATCACTTGTTCACATAATTTTTTCCTTCATTTCATTAATAAATTAAATTTTGCACTTACATTTTATATATTTTAGCAAATTGAATTTCACAAATTTCATTAAATTCAGTTGATTAAATCAATTTCAGTATTACTTAACGGGCTCTTAATTTGAAGAAAGATTAATATTATGATTGAGGAAAGATAGAAATAAGTCGAATAAAAAATTCATATTTAAATCAGGAAACTATAAAAGTTTTTGAATCATATAAAAGGAAAAGTTGACAAAGTCTAATGTGGCAGAAAGAGAGTATTAAATTGAAAGTTTTCAATCGTTCAAACATGCTTATATTGAAATTCGAAGAGATTGTTTTCATCTTTTAAATCCGTTGATAAATATAATGGTATCCTGGATCCGTATATATGTTAGTTATATAGTGCGCATGCAGTATGTAGAAGATGATAGGTAAGTTGTGTGCAGTGAATGCGGACGAATGCTTGATGACGAGAATGCAAGAGATGTCACTGGATTATCACTTTACAGTGGAGCAAGAAGTTGGCTCTTCCACCTATGCTTTTTTTGGCTTCAATGGTACATACGTCCCTTCACTTATTCATTGCCTTCCGCACCAATAATTATACATATTTTTGTTGCCCCGCCCACCGCCCGCTACTTACGCTTACCTCTTTATATTATATATATACATCAAAGTTATTGCTCAAAACATGTTTAAATTATTTTATTTAATTATTATCTGCAGCGATGGAGGCAAGACTGCCTCAAAGGAAAAAGATTGTGATAAATATTTATATCAGTAAAAAAGATATAATGAAATTTTAACCTTTCACCTCTAATATAAATTATTTGAATCCCGACCACGCCAACATGCCATTTCTAGCTCCCCAACTAATTGTTCACATAATCGTGTTATTTTTAAATGGAAACCTTAAATCCGGACAGGGAGAGATATATATAGACAACTAAATAACTAATAACACAAACACAAGGGAAATAAAGGACTTGTTTGGTGACCCGTGTTTTCAACTTATCACTCTTTTCAACCAATTCTCCCACAGATCACTGCATGTAGGGCCCGTTTTGTAACACTGACAGTCCGTCTGGTTTGGTGACCCTTGTGTTTTGTATCAAACACGTAACTTTTGATTTCGTGCGTTGAATTGTATAATAATCAAAATAGGTAAGATTTAATTTATTTTTCTGACTGAATTTACAAGAGAGAATCATTTTAGCTATTTTTATTATATTTTTCTTTATTTTATTAATAAAATATACTAGTATTGTAAAAATAATTCTTTTCATAATTTATCAAAAATAGCTAATCTGACTAGTTCAGTCACAAATTCATAAATTTCAGAATCAGACGATTAAGTCAAATTTTAGTGTTATTGTTGTGGATGGATGAATGATACGTGGAACGTATATCATAGACAGACTTTTCTGAAGTTTGTTAATGCGTATGGAGAATGTAGGAACAGCAGGTGTTTGGAGAATTGCTGCCATTGATGAAGCAGGTGGATGGAATCATCGGACGACAGTTGAGGATATGGACTTGGCTGTCCGCGCAAGTCTTAAGGGGTGGAAATTCTTGTACCTTGGTAACATCATGGTAAATAAATTGCGTTTTCCCACTCCTTAGCTAGATACTTAGAGCCCATTTAATTGATAACCTTCAAATTGGTTGAATCGATTAATTCTGCTGAAATTTATGAAGTTCTGACTAAAGTGATTGTCAAAAAGTAACTTAAACCTTACATTTTCTTATTATTACACAATTTAGCACGCGAAATCAAAGTCAAATAGGTGGTACGGTGTAATAAGTGTTATTATTAGATTATTATTATTCAACTCAAAGTTAAAAAGTTGAGTAATAAGTCTAATAAGCCAAAAAACAAAGTCAAATATTGGTACGGTGTAGTACTTATAGATTATTATCATTGTTATTATTACGTACTACTACTCTAGATCTCTACGGTCGACCTAACTAGAATTTTCTTGTAGGTGAAAAATGAATTGCCAAGTACATTTAAGGCCTTTCGCTATCAACAGCACAGATGGTCATGTGGCCCAGCCAATCTCTTGAGGAAAATGTTCATGGAGATAGTTAGAAACAAGGTTAAGTATTCCTATTGGTAATGACATCTTTTTTTAATGATAAAAGACCTATGCATTAAGATAATAAGAGCATTCAAAACAGTGACCAGAAAGCTGTTACTGCGCCGATCACAAAGTAAATTTATTGAACCACATATGATTCCCAAGCCATATTTCTAGGCAGGTACTGTGACCGTCCCAACCCTGTTTTTGGGTCCTCTGCTTCCATCATGGCCTGACCATCCGCCATCAACACTTCCTTGAACACTTTGAAACTGTATTCTTGGTGATAAAATTACCCACTAGCGACCAAAGATAAAATAGCATGAGAAAGATAAAATATAAAAATAACATACGGAGTAAGAGCATAGCAAGATAAGAAAGATAAACGATAAAAAAAATGAAAGAAAAGACAGCAAAGAGATCAATCGTCCACCCGAATGTGTGTGCGTCCTCAACTCTGCTCTCGATCTCCAAATCCATACTCTGAGGCAACCCAAAAAGCATATCAATTCTGATTGTTCTAATCCAAGTCTTCTCCTCCCTCTCATCCCCGCATCTTCTCCACACCTCTCAAGTCGTCTGGGGTATCAAAATACTCCCTCATCCTCCTTTCATTAACCATATTTGAATTTCCATTGACCGGGGACATGTTTTATACGTAAGTATTTGTAATATGAAAATGACAAGAAAGTATGAGATATGTGATATGAACCACTACTTCTGCGGCGGCGGTATATATACTGATGATCGATATTGGGCGCATTGCAGAATGTGAATCTGTGGAAGAAGATCTACGTATTATACAGTTTCTTCTTCGTGAGGAAGGTGATAGCCCACATTACCACGTTCGTGTTTTACTGTGTAGTGATGCCCACAGTTTGTCTGGTGCCTGAGGTGGACGTTCCCAAATGGGGCGCCGTTTATATTCCCGTCATCATCACTCTCCTCAACAGTGTGGGAACTCCCAGGCCAGTTCACTTCATTGAAATATATATATATATATCGTATATACTATACATTTCACCTCCGATCCGATCATTAATTAATTATATAATTTTTGTATATTTATGATTTATAGGTCTTTTCACTTGATATCTTTCTGGCTACTGTTTGAGAATGTGATGGCACTCCATCGCACAAAGGGTACCCTCATAGGGTTGATGGAGATCGGGCGGGTGAATGAATGGATTGTCACTGAGAAATTAGGGGACGCCAAACCAGCTTTCAAGTTCAAATCAATTGGGGAAGCTTTTAAAAAACCACGCTTTAAGATTGCAGAAAGGTAAGTAAGTACGCGCGTAATATAATTCTTTCTCGCCCATCCAACATCACACGCATTACATCTATTTCAAACTTTACACCTTGCCCAATAACTAATAAGATTTGTGACCATTTTATCCATTCACAACTTCAAAGATAAACTAACTATCAATAATTAAGATTGTGACTAATTATTCAAACTATTAATAAAAGATCTAAAATATCATTGATTTTGATTTTATTTATTTATTTTATTGCTAATTTGTTATAATTTTCTCATCACAAAAGTTTTTTGGGCTTATAAAACTAAAAGATGTTTAAAATGAAAAAAGGAAAACTGTCAATTTGGTCCTCGTACTATCACGAAAAAATCAATTAAGTCCTCATATTTTTTTAAAAAAATCAATCAAATCCCCGAATTTTGAAAAAATGTTCAATTGAGTAACCCGCAGGTAACTCAAACGTTGTGCCCCACGTTAGCGGGTTACCTGCTGACGTGCCAGTTAACCCACTAATTGTTGTACTCAATTGAACATTTTTTCAAAGTTCTGAGATTTGGTTGATTTTGTTTTAAGTATAAGAACTTAATTGACTTTTTTATGATCATACGAGAACCAAATTGCCATTTTTCCTAATGAAAAATAAATAAAATACATGATATCTTAAGTCTTTGACCGGATCGAAATTAAAGTTTTCAATCGTTTTGTGACTGATATTGATGATAGTTAATCTATTTTCACATCTTTATTTGATAGGAATTTTTGCCATTTTTGCTCCCTCGACTATTATGTCAATGACAATTTTGGTACTCGACATAATAGTCGAGGGAGCAAAAATGGCAAAAACTCAAGAACTAAATATGAAACTTTTTAAAGACGAGTACCAAAAGTGTCTCCAGCGCAATAGTCAAGGACTAAAAATGGAAAAAATCAAAGTTGAGTACCAAAAATATGAATGACATAATAGTCGGAGGACTAAAAGTGGAAAAAACTCTATTTGATAGTTAATCGTGGCAAAGTTTACCACAAAATAAAATTATAAATACAGATTTGATAACAACGTACTGATTTGGGAGGACAATTAACATGCACTGCACATACATCACTCCAAATAAACCACGCTGGAGAAGGATGTAATAGATGGTCTCAAACGCTGCCCAAATATGAGTGCCAAACACTCGATCAGCTAGAATAAATTAATTAAATGAAGCCATCTAGATTACCTAGCTAGCTCGATCACTCCAAAAGAATCATGAAATTGTGAGGATTACTTTTACATTAAAATATTGAGCTTAAAAATCAGCACACATGACAATGATATGACTGCGGGCGAAGGAGATGGAGTTACCAAAATGAAAAACGTACTCTTGTTTGTCCATATAGTGATAGTTACTCTTAATGAGTCACGTTTTAATGTATAAATTTGAATATTTTAGGGAAATGAAAGTGTTTTTTTATTGAGGGTGATGATTTTGTAATGGAAGTGCAGAGTCCATGTGGTAGAGGTTGGGATGGGTGTATATCTGACGATTTGCGGGTTGTATGACCTGATATATGGGAGGCAGTTGTATTTTTGGTACATTCTTCTTCAGGGGATGGCTTTCTTTATCATTGGATTCGGATATGTGGGCACCATCGTTTAGCAAATTACGTACGTACGTACGTGCTTCAATTCAATTGTTTTCGATCTCAAGAAAATTTTAATGCTCAGCGGTTTCAATGCATGGAGATACAATTAAATAATAGAGATCGAGAATATGTTTAGAGCTAGCTAGGGTTAATTAGCTATTGGACGTATGCATGCATGCTTTGAATCCCAGGGGCTAGCCAAGGGGAATTGAAGTACGTACGTAGAGAAAGGGCCGGCCTCATCAGCTCTTGCATGCTTCTGCACCACATCATTTCCAGTAAATTAATTGTACCATTCGTTTTTACTATTCATTTTATAAATAAATAAATAATTCTGTAATTTGCTTGGCTTCCCTCTTTAATTTGTATGCAATCATGTAAAAAGAACATTGTTTCCATCATTCATATTAATTCTTCAGTTCGATCAGATGAATAATATAATGAAAGCAAGATTAATCAATCAATACCATCAAAGTCCAGTTTTTTCACGTCATAATAACATGCAATGTATCCATCATAACTTATTATCTCTTATTGCGGAAGAGCTAGCCTTTTGTCTAGAGTTGTGTGCGCCTTTTCCTCCGACTTTTTGGAATCGCATGCAATATCAATCGTTTTTCTAATTCGCTCCATGGATTGTGCTTATGTTTCTATTCAAAGATGTCTGACCATGTGCGGAGCTAGGGGTGGGCCAAGGCCATGACCCACCAAATTTTAAGAATAGCTTAACTTTTAAGGTAAAATATTTCGTGTAAATTTTTTTCTAACAATATTCTTTGTGCCGGTCCAGTGCCCTGGCTCTGCCCCTGTGTATGACATTCCTTCAACCCTAGGTCTATTTGTGTAAAAAATCATCATGGATCAAGAATGTTCACCTCAATCAGGCTCCCTTGGCCCGGCCACCTCGGCAAGGACATTCAACGAATAACTTTACTTTGTACTTAGTGGAATAAATGCATGTAAATAGCCTATTAATGGTCCATTATTTTATTCGGATCTCCAGGGTCCAAGACCTGGGAGCCCAATTCATATTTCTCCAATAAATACTCCCCTTAGGAGCAATGTGAAAGGTTAAATATTTATTTATACAAATCGCTTCTCTCTAGCTCTCTTTTCTCTCTAGAATATTACTCTATCATTTGGTGTTTTCATTGAAAGTTAGAACACATCAAGTGAGATCATCCTAACCACTACACCTAGGATGAATTGAGGAATATCACACCTCGACCCGAACACGTCGAGCCAAGCGAGGAATCACAAATAACCTCCATGGCTCCATCCCCTCGACCAAGAAGTGTCCGGTGTCCCCTTGACCTTAGTCACACCAGGGACCCTTGATCGAAATAAACAAGGCCGCGATAAGAGAACAACAGGGTCAAGATCTGATTCCTCAGTCAAACTCAAACAAAATAAAAGAAAAAGAAGTTGGTAGGCTCCTTAGCGTCGACGTCCTCATATATATTTAGACGTGATCCCAACGTCTTCAAGAATTCATTTGAATGTCTTCCCGATTGAAGTTTTAGCTGAAATTTGGTATGAGTAAACTAGACTTAATGAATAAGATGCTAAAAAAATTTCATCAAAAAAATCCACCGGGAACTGCCCCAATTGGCGGCGGCCGGACAGAGTCTCCTATATAAGGGCTTATTTGACCTTTTTTTTATTAGTACGTGGGCTTATTTGCCCCTTTTCTCTATAAAATGTCACGCCCCGGACCTCCCCGGACACGTCAACAACCCGCCGTACAATACGAATAGTCAACCGCAGTCCAACACATTCATATTATACAAGGCGTCTTGAATATCATTCACACACATAACATCCATAAACAAACATAATAAGTAATTCATAACGCAGCGGAAAACATTGTTTAAAACAAAAGGGCCACACAGGGTTATTCATGAGCACGCAGGCTCTTTAGTAAAATATCCATGAGCATGCTTAATATTGTTCAAAACAGAATGGAGAAGGCACGAACCACGTCTTCTCTCCAAAGGATCACCCGAGCAACGGGCACAGGTAGCAAGCTCGAGCCTCAACCTGAAATGGTGGTGGGACGCCCCCGAAGGGGTCAGTACTCTATACGGCTATAAAGTACTGGTGTGGATGGCATCTAAGGGATATACAACAAGTATTTCAAACACAAGACGCTCAAATAGGGTGATAATACAATATAGTGGTAACCCTAAGTTACCCCGTTTGAAAATATACTTTCTTTATATAAAAGTCAAGTAGTCAGCCCGTGGGCCCATATTCATTTAGAAATCACCATTCCCGTTCCCCGTGACTATAAGCCACGACAATTCACAGAGTTCATCACATTACCATTGCATAGCAAGAGCTCGGCCCAACTACATTTCTATGCAATCTTTTATGTCAAGTACATCCTATCACATTTGCATAGCAAGGGCTCGGTCCAACTACATTTCTATGCAAATCACAATTTACATGGCAAGGGCTCGGCCCAACTACATTTCCATGCAAATCACAATCACATCCTATCACATTTGCATAGCAAGGGCTCGGCCCAACTACGTTTCTATGCAAATCACAATTTACATGGCAAGGGCTCGGCCCAACTACATTTCCATGCAAATCACAATTTACATGGCAAGGGCTCGGCCCAACTACATTTCCATGCAAATCACAATCACATCCTATCACATTTGCATAGCAAGGGCTCGGCCCAACTACATTTCTATGCAAATCACAATTTACATGGCAAGGGCTCGGCCCAACTACATTTCCATGCAAATAACAATTACATCCTATCACATTTGCATAGCAAGGGCTCGGCCCAACTACGTTTCTATGCAAATCACAATTTACATGGAAAGGGCTCGGCCCAACTACATTTCCATGCAAATTACAATTACATGGCAAGGGCTCGGCCCAACTACGTTTCCATGCAATCATAAAGTCCGGCTCTAATTCTTCATTATAGTCCAATTCTTAAGCAAACCTATGCCTAGAATTGACATCTCAATAATCTACCTTGGGTCATTCTTAATGACTTCCCATAACTTACCCTTAGTTTCATACTAAGTCATCTTATACACTTGAAGTACATTCAAGTGCATTTCATGCAATCCAATACTTAGGATCAATTCTATCAACAATTTCAAATAACCACTAACTAGTATTTCAATACTATTAAGATTATTGTCATCATACAACATCCTCATTTTGTATTCTCTACATATTTATAAGTATGTAGCAGCAACTTAAATATTCAACTTCAATACATAAATATCCATTTATGTATCCACATATTTAATACATGAGTAAAATGCCTATTTCACCAAAATAGTTCATTAATAACTCATTAAATCTCATATTATCCATACAACTTCAAATTATTTCCAATTTCATTCTTTGGCCACTATATCAATATTTTATCAATATTCAATCATCATAATTCATGAAAAATTATGATTTAGGCATTTAGGTAATCTCATGCTTAACCTACAAGTTGTAAGCAATTAGATGTCGATCCTCACCTTAATTGAGCTTTAAACTCTTCCTTCTTGATCCAACGGTCAAAGCTTCGGTTAAGGTGGATTAAGAACTGATTCCTTGCTTAAATATGAGTGTTAAACAGTCTTCTCAAAGTGCTATCTCAACCCCTAAATGTCGATACGAAAACAGCCCCTAGAACGAGTGTCTTTCCGGCAAATTCGTTCCCTAACCTTTCAAGGTTTTGTCTAGGTTAGTATCTAACCTTTCCAACAATTAAAGTCACTATATAATAACATTTTATACACTTCAACCAGTTTATAATAGCTCTTCAATCATTCATATGATTTAGACAATAGAGAGGAAGGTTTTGGATTCAAACTTACTTTGAATACAAAAACGTATTCTGCGAGGTTGTGTTTTGTTCAGACGATTTGGAGGCCTTAAACTGCTCCGTTTCCTTCAACCCGCACGTCTATGGATCCCTCTTCTTGAGAGATTTCACTGGACACCTCACACGCCCCTTTTGGATGAGTATTTCTCAAGATACGAACCAAACAGTGAGCTCCATGAACTGGAGATTAACCCTGCGGCCAGCTCCCTTATCTCTTTCCCTTTTGAGTGTGAGGCTCTCCCTTCTTTCTTATCCCTTTCAGTTCGAATGGGGGGTGAGGGGGAGGTGTTTAGGAGCTCTCAAAATGATATCTAAGCATGTGGTTCACAAAAAGAAAGGGTAGGCTGTTTGATTGCAATTAAACATGGTGTGGACCTCCTCTTTTATTTCCTTTTTGTAATGGTGTAGCTCTCAAGTCAAATGTCCGCCCCACATAGTTGTCTCACCCATTTTTCTTTGTCTTGCAGGTACCAAGGTCATGTGGGATGGTTCCCAAATGATCCCATTCAATTTGGGGTCCAAAATACCTACCAATACTTCCAAAATGAAAAGA
Organism: Cuscuta epithymum; assembly: GCA_945859915.1. Lineage (NCBI taxonomy): Eukaryota > Viridiplantae > Streptophyta > Magnoliopsida > Solanales > Convolvulaceae > Cuscuta > Cuscuta epithymum. The sequence goes on from CAMAPF010000071.1 coordinate 430,671, forward strand.
TGGACCCTATTGTTTTATCCTTGTCATGAGATGTCTTTTTGTACTCCTTATAATTTATGTAGGCCAAGTCAACTTCATACATCATATTATTGATTCCCAATATGTGTAGGATCATCCCAATAACTTACATGATGAATATTATAGAAGGAAAATCTTACTCCCATTATTTAGCTCAATAATGTCGAAGATGGGACCATAGGCATTTGTATTCTTCTCTATACATTCTATCACTTATTTTGACATTTGTCATTTATATTATTGGACTAATAGTCGTGTGGGTCACCCCCGAGTGGGCCTCAGACGCCCTTCTTGAATACTTACTATTTTTAGCAGGTTGGGCCCAAAATAATACTTGGGCCGCCCGACCTTCCTCAACTTGTCTTGAAAGGTTATGTAACCTTGTTTAGGTAATGTTGGGCTCTTATGTTCATTAATAAGGCCCAAATAAGTATTTGCAAACCCGACACTAATATACGAGTTTGAACAGTACAATAATCAATCATGCGCTATGTAAAACATTAATCGTTTTACAATTGTTTGGAAATCGGAAATTCAATACATAGACATTAAATTTTTAAATTGAATTTTCAAGGACGTTCGGGTGTGTGTCACATAAAAATTACAGTACTACTAGTGAAATAGTCACCTGATTTGTTCTTTTTTGGAGTTCACAAGAGTCAACTTTAGATATAAAATAAGACGTAACAAATATAAATACAAAAGCAAAAGAAAAGGAAAGTTGAGGACTGCATGGAGAAGAACCATACGGTCAGTAGAAAAGATAAGCAGTGAGTGTTGAGAAATAAACTTAAAATGAAATCAAATTATAAAATAACATGGTTGTATGGTGAGATGTATGGTTGTCACCATACAACCAGGTGTGTTGGGTTAATGGCCCAATTGAGGGATCGGCCCATGAATCCCTATCTTAGATGAACGTCTGGTCATAACAGTGGCAGATCTTATCTCACAGGCCCAAAGGCCAGAGGACGAACGTCGCCACATGTGGCCCGCTACTCAGAGGGGTCCAATCAAAAACTACACATCATATTCTACACAAGGGCCAAACCATGCACGGCCCACAACCCTTTGCAGTATCATCAAGGCAAGGCCCCAGTCCGAGGGAGACACTCATCTCCACAAGTTGGGCGGGAAACCCAGATTCTGGCGGGAAGCGCATTTAATGTTGGAGATTTGGTGGTTGGAGCCTCAGCCATTCACAACTCTCCACGTCAGCATAGCCAACTGCGCATTGGTGGTATAAATAGCAGCATTTATTTCATTGTAAAGGGTTGGCAACTTATCAGCCTTAGCACTCTAGTTTATTCTCAGCTCTTAGCTTATTACTCGCAGCTCTTCTGTTGAGGTGTAAGACAAACGGCCTTCAGCCTTAACAAGCGTATTGTATCGGGGTTTATTAGACATTAATAATATCCGGTCCTTTTACTTGCTTATAACTTCTTAGTCCATCTTACTTGCTTGTTGGGTCACATACTCTCTCAGACATAAAATATCCACTCGAAACCTTTGGGCTTATGTGTTGGATTAAAGGTTGAAGGAATAAACCTCAACAAGGTGTATAGTATAAGACCTTGTAGTTTAGTCTCGTTTAGACTCAAATACTTGTTTAATGTATCATCAAACACTTAATAAGCTAGATCAATGAGATCAATCTATTAACATATCAAGTAGTCATATATTAGAGTATCACTTATTAAGGTGATCAGGAGCAGATTCGGGAATCAGGGCTGGGTAGGAGCTAGGTTGTGCTATAGAATAATTGTACTAGACTTAAACATTAGTGGACTAAATATGAAATCAAGCAATTTACACGAAAAAATTGATTATTTTAGATTGTCATATGTTTCAACCAACCATAACCTTAATGTAGATCCTCCCGTGATTATTATGAATACCCTTACTATTGTTTATTCTTAAATAGTTATGACCATTACTATTGTTGAGTACACCAGCGTGTTTTTTAATGTATATAATTCAAGATGCCAAATATTTGACAACAATTTCATTTTGAGATAACGTAAAAAGCGTAACATTTGAAACAGGGGCGACCCCAAGGGGTTCAGAGTGATGAGACAACCCCTGAAAGTTTGAGAGTATAGAGCTTTGAAATACATTCGATTTGATATATCATAACTCCCTAACTCATTACGAGTAAAAATTTATGACTTCTTGAAATTAGCAGTATCTAAACTTCAAATGAGTGAAGTTTGAAATTTTAAAAATAGTGTATATTCACTCATTATGTGACATGACTCAAAGATGAAGAAAAGACAAACTGTCTTACTGCTATGAGTTTCTCTTACTCAATGTCTGATTCGTTTCTGATAAGAAATCTTGATATTGAACTGGGCGGGAAGGGAAGACATAAGGTCTTAGGGGTGGGCATAAAACTCGAACTGGCCCGGAGTGGTAACGAACCAAATTTCGGACATTTAAACGATTCTATAGATTTTTATCCCGAACTAAAACTGTACCGTTTGAAACGGGTACGAGATCGGTCCTAGATTTTGAGAACCGAAAAAATACCAGACCGGACCGTTCAAAAATAATACATTTGAATTTTTTATATTTTCTTCTATACCAATAAATAAATTTTGTAGAACAACAATTTTGTACCCAAATATGTATTCATGTGTGTGTTTATATGTATATTGTTATTTCTTCTTCTTAGATAATTGTGTGTTATATTTTGGTATGTATTCAAAGAATGTTAAAGTTCTAAGAATCATAAATGATTATTCATGTGAAGTAATAATGTAGTGTATATGACTCTTTGTTAGTATCATGTTTGTGCAATTGTACAACTTATAAATTAATATGTTTTAAATCTTAGCTCTCACGGTTCAATTAAAAATTAAATTAGAACTAATATTTAACCTAGAACAAAGAAGAAAAACATTGAAGTTTTCTATTATATTGAATAATTTGATGATATTCTTTTTATATTTTCACATGAACTTAGTAAATGAAAGATGATATTTATCTCGTATATCATCATTTTGCTATATTTTTTCTTAATTGTGTTGCGCTATTTGTGTATATGTGAATTTTAGTACTGCGTATGCAATTTCTTGTATTTATATTAACACTTAATGTGAGTTGGTTGGTGTGATGTTATTTACTAATTGCAAAATTTGTCCAATTTTTTAGTATGTGTTTGACATTGTACCATACCGTTTGTATCGTTCTGAAACGACATAGTACCGAATCGTTCCATCCTTAGAACCGGACTGTCAGTGGCGGACCCAGATGTTTTCTAAAGTCGGGGCACTGCCAGGACAGATTTAGGGAGAGCCAACGTAAGCCTTGGTTCACCCCAAATTTAAAAAATGTTTTAATTTTTAAGGTAAAAAAATTCGTGTAAAAGTTTTTCCAAAAATATTTTTTGCATCGACCCAGTCTGGCCTAGCACCCTGCCTCCGCTCCTGAACTGGTTTATCTTCTCTAGTCTGTTTAGATTATTATGTTTAACTGTAAATAGATCATTCAATTTTCGTTTCAAGGACATATATAGATTATATGTTTAGGTTTGAACTCATTAAGACCATTGTATCAAAATACTACCGTGTTAAAAAATGAAGTGCTACGTATAATTTAATTTTGCTATTTCACCCTTCAATACAACTTTATCTAATAATATGATTTTATATATCTAACTTTATCATGTTGCAACACAAACAATCAAAAGGTCTGTCGGTCTATCATGAATTGACAAAATTTTCCATGTATATTTTTTTTTTCAAGAACAAAAGTTTCAATCTATTAAGTTAACCCCACATATTAGAAGCTTTGTTATATCTCAAACTTCTTCTAACTTTAGACCAACATGATTCATACTTAGTCAAAAAGTCCTCAATGCCACATTTCAAAGAAAGTTTAGTTATCATATCAACATGTCTAACTACATGGAATCACTCCATCACAACTTGTTTGTCATTTATATTTTCACTACAATTTATACGCTCTTCGATGAAATTATCTCAATATCTATTTTTTCCCGGTGAAGCGGAGTACGATTTTTATAAGTACTAATACTAAACTTCGGGGTCGGAAGCGGGGGCACTTTCCCCCTGGGACCCCCTATGTCCTCCACTGAGGACCTTACCGAACCGTTAGAAACCTCACAAATAAATTACAAGTTTTACTAACTTCCCGGACCGCGCCCACCCCTAGAAGGTCTCATTTTAGGCCACAAACAGTGAGAAAGCCCTTCAACTAAACCCGTATAAAACAAGTTTATAATATATATGACATGTATATCAAATTTATATCTTTGTTAGTCTCATTTAAATTATCATTTATCTAAACTACATATATGAAACATTTAACTTGGATATAATATCTAAAAGTGATCCATTGTTTTTATTATGTATAAAGTCCAATTTAGATCTCATGAATCATTTTTGTAGCTCTGCCACTAATTTGAAATACTCGGTATGTAATTTCAACGGGTAACATTAACTTGGTTGGTCACAAAAAGAACTATAAGGAGTGTTTGGAACTGATTTTGCTTCTGCTTCTCTTATAAAAACAAAAGCAGAATCAGAATCAGTTTTCAGAAGCTGGTCACCCCAGATTCTAAAAAAAACTGATTCTATGAATAAATTAAAGCACCGAAATCACTTCTGCACTTTTACCCAAACACTCAAGGAGCAGAAAGAGTTTTAAGAATCAGATTCAAAACTTTGCACCCCATTTTGGGTGATATTGAACTTTGCACCCCATTTTGAAAAAACTTTGATTTTGCACCCCAACACATAACATTTTGTGAAGAAAATTTTCTGAAGGAGGTGCAAAGTCAAAGGATTTTGGCTAAAGGTTCAAATAGGCCCTTGAACTTACTTAAAGTGTTCAATTAGCCCCTTATATAGGAGGTTCTGCCTGGCCGTCGCTAATTGGGGCGGTTCCCGGTGGAATTTTTTGATGAGGTTTTTTGAGAATCTTCTTCATTAAGTTTAGTTTACCCATACCAAATTTTAGCTAAAAATTCAACCGGGAAGGCAGTCAAATGATTTTCCGAAATGTACTGCGCGGTTTAACTTCGCAGTTATCTTCAAAAAATCATTTGACTACCTTTTCGGTTGAATTTTTAGCTGAAATTTGGTATGAATAAACTAGACTTAATGAAGAAGATTTTAAAAAAGTTTCATCACAAAATTCCACCGGGAACCTCTCCAATTGGCGACGGCCGGGCAGAACCTCCTATATAAGGGGCTATTTGAACACTTTAAGTCAGTTCAGGGGCCTATTTGGCCCTTTAATAAAGGATTTTTAAGTGGAATGTGGTGCAAAGTCAAAGTTTTTTGAAAATAGGATGCAAAGTCCAATATCAACCAAAAAGTGGGATGCAAATCCCCTAAATCCAGTGTACTTTTGGATGGACCAACCGTTGATGAGCTATGTCATGCACAGAATAGATTGGTGGGGAGAGTATATACAGTCATCGATTAATAATTTGTTTCTATACGGACTTCTCTCTCTCATTCCGAATTCATTCCACATTTTTCTCTGTCTTTTTCGGCAGTGAATGTCCCGTCCTCTGTAGAGCAGCTCACCGGCCGGCAGGGATGAATCTCTCCGGCAGACGGTGGTTTGTGGGCGATTTGGTGTCAGAGGTGCTGGTGCTGGCCAAGTCCATCGGCCAGTTGCCGGCGGTAGGTGTGGCTCCCGTCCTGAACGCAGTCGTGGTGGTGTGCTGCTGGATGACGATGCTGTTGTTCGTGGAGTGGATGGGTATGGGGGCAGTCATTGCTTTCGTCAAAGCGTTCCGGAGAACGCCGGAGAAGCGGTTCAAATGGGAGCCATTCACGGACGACGACGTTGAGCTCGGAAACGCCTCTTTCCCTATGGTTCTTGTTCAGATCCCAATGTACAATGAGAAAGAGGTACCCACTCCTCTCTCACCTATATATATGCCCATTTATTTTACCAAAAAATAGCTACACTTCAAAAAATAATATGGTCTATATTAAAGTTCCTACTTCAAACATTTCCTTATTTGGGAAATGATTTACAAAACAGTGTCAAACAGTGTTCAAACAATGCACTTCACAGTAAAATCAAATTTATTTCTTAATATGTGTTAAGTCAAACTATGAACTTAATTAAGAAGCACGAGGAGTACTCCAAAATGCTACTTACTTTCTATATTCTCTTACTTGTCTTTTCCACTAAGTTTAGAATTACATATGTGTAATTCTAAAGGGTCATTACTTTATGAATTGAATATCAATCACTAAAATGCACTTTGCTTGATAATCTCATCATCTCCCTCAAATGGGACGGAGGTAGTATAATATAACACCCTTCTCGAAATTTCATTTATTATTCCTTTCCCTTCATTTTTCAATTTTTAATTCAGTCTATATGTGAAGTCCCATAAACTAAATTTTGGGGGAGCCTATTATAGTATTATGTGACAAGATCATCCAATATAATTTTTAATAGCATTAACACATAATTAATTTTGCGGGCCCTTTAATTAATAAGATACTCATATGTGAGTATCTTATTAATTAATTACTAATTTACTAATGTCCAATTAAAGTCATTAACAATTAGTAGATAATAGTTTGGTGTCCTATTTTTAGTTAGATTGACTTAACTCCTGATAAATAGCTTTGGAGATGTGGGATGAAGAGAAGACCGATTCCATAGGTGAATTTTAAGTGAAGAGAGGGAATAAGAGTATGTTTGATTTGATAATATCAAACTCGGCTGATTTTACTGAAATTTATGAAGTTCTGGCTGAACTGATTGATTCTGCTGATTTATGAAAATTTATATTTAAAATATATTGTATTAAGAAAATACAGAAAAAAATTATATGAAAAAATAGCTAAAATGATCTTCTACAGTAACTTCAGTCGGGACAGCCGAGAAGTGTCTCCAATCTTACTTTTTCTTATTATTTCACAATTCAGCGCACAAAATAAAAAGTTACGTGTTTTGATGAAAAAGTTGGCAGATAAGTCAGATAAGCCGAAAAACAAAGATACAAGGCTATGTGATGAGAATTCTGATATGAGAATTCTTTAATCCTTTACTCACGGTGTAAAGGGACCAAATCTATCTCACGGTGATAAATGACCAACTTGTTTAAAACTGAAATCGCTAATAATTTTATTGATAGATATGTGGGTATAAATAATACCAAGAATACTAATTGCTATGAGACTAAAAGATTAGGATAGTAGTATCCTTATAGGATATTACTGCTGCCCGAAAGTTGCACTCCTAAAGCCAAGAATAAGAATAAATACAATAATAAGAATTAATAATGAATAACTAGCTACAGGAAGTTTATTCTTCTCTATTGCACGTCATCAGCCAGACGGATATTTGGTCTTCGTGCTCGTTTGCTATTATGCTCCAGACCATCCACGTTATTCTCATCACTATGTTTGGTGATCTAAATTCAGTCATTCTTTTTTAGAGTAACCTTGTTTAAACAAATGTCTTAAGTGAGCTGAATTTGATGATGATAAATGACTAAATGCATTTAAAACATTTTTTCTAATTAACTACTCTATCTGGTCCCTATTAAAGTTTTCACTTTCCTTTTCGGGACGTCCTTTATTTAAGTTCACACTTCCATTTTAGAAAACAAAACAGTGTCAAACAGTGCACTCCCACAGTAAAGTCAAATTTATAATTTCTTAATTTCTGTGAAGTCAAACTGTGAACTTTCTTCAGAACAGGAGGGAGTATTAATTTGTTAAATGTAACTTTTAAAGCCAAATACTACGTATATAACTTTTACAACATTTATATTAGTTTGTACTTTGTAGTTTTTAGCCAAAGATACACTTCTCACCTAATCCGCTTCTTAAGTGAAAATAAGTCTTTAAATGAGAAATGAAAATGAATCTTAACCATTTGATTGAGAATATTGCACCATCACAGCTTCCCTATGAACTGTCATTATGGATTAGCGGTGACATTTTTATAAAAGGAAATTTGGAGTTTGCACACTATTTTCAAAACTTTTAGACTTTTAGACTTTGCACCCTATCACTCACGTGCAAAGGCTAAGAGTTTTGAAAATGGGGTGCAAAGTCCAATATCACTTAAAAAATGGGGTGCAAAGTCAAAATATCCCTTTTATAAATACCTTTGAAAATCTTATATTGCACTAGTTATATAAAGGCAGATCGCACCAACGTGCACATTCACGTGAAGAGTATTTTTTGGTTCAAAGGTAACAAGGTGCATATATGGTGTATTAAAATGACAGTGCTAGTGTAGCATGACAATGCGCTAGTGGTACGATATAACTATGAAAACCCAATGAATACCCAATGATATAATTGGACTAACGTGGAAAATAGGTCAAAGGCGCACATATTTACTCACGTATGTTATTGTTGACTATCTACGTACGTATGAGGCAAAAAGAGTTTAGGGAATGTTGTGTTATTCATTAGCTGTATGGGTATTTATACAGGAAAGATACAAAGGTGAGCCCTTAGCCCATGTACAAAACAAATGTAAAATAAATACAAGAATGGGCCGAGCCCTATATACGGTTAACACCCCCCCTCAAGTTGGAGCATGAGGTTCAAAAATGCCCAACTTGCGCTGAAGATACAGAAACTGAGACTTTCCTAATGCTTTAGTGAAAATATCCGCGAGTTGCTCGGTGGTGGAGACATGTTTGGTAGCCAGAAGACCTGCCTGGATTGCTTCACGAACGTAGTGACAATCAACCTCAATATGCTTCGTCCGTTCATGAAAAACCGGATTATGAGCGATATGAAGAGCCGAACGACTATCACAAAATAAAGACATAGGTTCCGAATGATGAATGCCAAGACTAAGTAGTAGACCCTTGAGCCACTGTAACTCAGCCGTGGTAGCAGCCATGGAGCGATATTCTGCCTCTGTGGAGGAGCGAGAGACAGTATGTTGCTTCTTGGTCTTCCACGAAACAGGAGAGTCGCCTAGAAAAATCATCCAACCAGTAAGAGAACGACGAGTAATAGGACAAGTGGCCCAATCTGAATCACACCAACCCCGAAGACGAAGATCACACGCGGTCCGTAATAGAATACCCTGTCCGGGAGTGCCTTTGAGATAACGAACCACTCGTACCGCCGCTTGCCAGTGATCTTGTCGCGGAGCCTGCATAAACTGGGATAAAATATGGACAACATATGCTAAATCAGGTCGAGTAAAAGACAAATAAATCAGACGACCCACTAGGCGTCTATAAGATTCAGGATCAGACAACAAGTCACTCTGAGACAAGGCCAGAGAATGATTTTGCTCGATAGGGACGGTTGCTGGTTTTGCCCCTAATAAACCTGCTTTAGAAATAATATCCAGAGTGTATTTGCGCTGGCACAGAAAAATCCCATCGGCACTACGGGCAACCTCGATCCCAAGAAAATATTGAAGAACTCCAAGATCTTTCATATGAAAGCACTTGTGCAAATATGATTTAAAGTCAGAGATGGCACTGGAATCATTACCTGCTATAATTAAATCATCAACATAGACAAGTATATATAACTGTGTGTTGCCCCGGCATAATGTAAATAAGGAATAGTCAGAATGCGATTGCATAAAACCATAGTGCTTTAAGGAAGCTGCGAGTTTTGCAAACCAGCATCTGGGAGCTTGACGTAGTCCATATAAGGATTTTTTTAGCCGACATACTTGCCCGGGCCGTGATGGGTGAAAACCCGGAGGAGGCTTCATGTAGACCTCTTCGTGCAGATCGCCATGAAGGAATGCATTGTGGACATCCATTTGGTGCAACTCCCAGTGTTTAGCGGAAGCAACAGCTAAAAACAAACGAACTGTAACCATTTTGGCGACAGGAGCAAAGGTTTCAGTATAATCAATGCCTTCTTGTTCAGTATAATCAATGCCTTCTTGTTGATGGTTACCAAATACAATGAGACGAGCTTTAAGGCGCTCAACGGTGCCGTTAGAGTGATATTTAACTTTGTACACCCACTTGCACCCAAGAGCTTTCTTACCCGGTGGAAGTTGGGTCATCTCCCAAGTATTATTATTTTCAAGAGCAAGAATTTCAGCCTGCATAGCCTGACGCCACCTAGCGTCGGTCATAGCTTCCTTGAATGAGCGCGGTTCATGACCTGCAAGAATGGCTCCAAGAAACGTTCGATAACGGATAGAGAATTTGTCACTTTTCACAAAATTAGCTATAGGATATGGCGTACCTGAGGAACTGACGGAGGAGTGGTGAGACGGGGACGGGCTCTTTTTCTGAACATGATTAGTAACGAAGTCTCGAAGTAGTACTGAAGTCCTCTTGGGCCGAAGACCGCGTCCAAGCAGAGGAGCATGCGGCTGATCTTGCATAGTATCCTGGAAAGATGCAGACGACGTGGAAGTGTCTGAAGCGGAGCTAGACAGCTGTTGTGGTACTGCGGGATCAGGCCAGATAGGTGGGTCAAGCACCGAATGTTCATGGTCCGGGGACGGAGAAATCAGGATAGGAAATTCATTCTCATGAAAAATAACGTCCCGTGAAGTAAAAATTTCTCGAGTATTCCAATCATAAACTTTCCACCCCTTTTGACCATGAGGATATCCCACAAAGACCCCCTAAAATTTATTTCCTCGGGATTTAATATTATGAGCAAAACAAAGGCAGCCAAACACACGAAAATGTGCCGGTGCTTACGCTCCACTCTCCCATTTTGTTAGGGTGTATGTACACACGAGGTTTGAAACAGAATACCATTCGTGTCAAAATAAGGTATCATGCATTTAAATTCAGTCCCATTATCACTATGCACAATTTTCACAGATACATCAAATTGTCGTGCAACCATAGCAAGAAACGAAATAAAATAAGCATGAACCTCCTTTTTATCCCGAAGCAGATATACCCACACAGCACGAGAATAATCATCCACAAGAGTCATGAAATAAATGGCATCACAAGTTGAAGGAGTTTTATAAGGTCCCCATAAATCACAATGAACAAGCTCAAAAATTCGACTAGCTTTATTGTTACTAATAGGAAAAGAATCACGCACTTGCTTAGCTTGAGGACATACATCGCAAGCTTTATTTAATTTTTTCTGAGAAGTACTAGAAGCAATAGCAGGTAATAATTTGAGTACTCGGTCAGACGGGTGACCCAAACGACGATGCCACAATTCAAACTGAGACAGATCAGCAGATGTCTGAACGTGATGCAAAGCAGGTACCCTTCTGAAGTAAAAGAGCCCATCCTGTTGTTCACCGGCTCCAATCAGGTTCCTCGAGTGTAGGTCCTGTATAGCACAAAAATTATTAGTAAAAGTGACAAGGCATGCAGATTGAGCCGTTAATTGTGAAACGGAAATAAGATGACAATTAAGGCCAGGCACGTAAAGAACGTGATCAAGAGTCAACATCGCAGATAATGGCACACGGCCCGTTACAATTGCATCAACTGTGCGTCCGTCCGGCAGTCCCACCGGGCAAGCAGTAATATGAGCAGGATTAATAAGACAATGGATATCCCCTGTCACATGATGCGATGCTCCGGTATCTATTATCCAATTAAGAGAAGAGTACGTACCCGTCATCCGGTCACATGATCGAGTATCGGCGTTAATTAAATTCAATAGAGCCTGCACCTGCTCATTAGTCAAAGTGGCCGAACTAGGTGTGCCTGTATTAGAAGAAGAGGACCCTTCTCCTGCTGGCAGCAAAGCAGACCCAACCGCATGCGTCCGAGCACCTCCCCCACGCCCGGCAGGTTGCGGTTTGCCTTTGTTCCTCTCTTCCCACCATTCGGGGTACCCAATTAATTTAAAACATGACCCGACTTCATGTCCTTTTTGTTTGCAGTGAGTACAAACAGGCCGAGGGCGGTCAGATTTTTCAGGACGTCCTTTAGCACTTCGGTCAGCCTGTAATGCAAACGCAGTAGCTTCAATCGAAGATGCTTTTCCACGTGCCACAGCCCTTGAGTTTTCTTCCTGCAGAAACGCATGATGAGCGCGATCCACACTTGGTAATGGATCTTGGGAGAGTAAATTGGACCGAACTATGCCATATAGTTCATCATCGATCCCCACCAAGAATTGGTGTAACTTTTCTTCTTCGCGTTCAGCCGCTATCTTTCCAACCAAGTTGCAAGTACAAAGGCCGCACGAACAAGATGGCAACGGCTTCAGCCTGTATAATTCATCATAAAGTCCCATTAATAGCGTGTAGTACGCATCAACCGACATACCCTTCGTCTGTTTGCAGCTTGTGATTGAGGCTTTTAATTGTTGCAAACGAGGTCCATTGGCTACACTAAATCTTTTCTCCAAATATAGCCATAAAGGACGGGCTTCTTCGTGAAACGGGATAGATGCACTCCCGAGTCCATGCTCCTAAGCATCCATGACACAATCATGGAGTTAACGGTGACCCAATTAGATTGTTGCGCCTCCGCTTCCGGTTTCTTCAAAGTCCCGTCCACAAAACCGTGCTTTCGACGGGCTTTCAAAGACAAGGAGAAAGCACGTGACCAAGCCACGTAATTATCTCCTTTAAAAATAACATGTGTAATAAGGTTACCCGGCTGATCTCTAGGTCCGAGGTAGTAGGGCGAAGTTGGATCCGTCATGGTTGCCGATCTTCAGCACGCTGGTGCCTTTTTCCCGAAGTCGGCAAGTCTGGAACGGGTTACGCGGCCTGCCTTGCAGGCTCTGATACCATGTTGACTATCTACGTACGTATGAGGCAAAAAGAGTTTAGGGAATGTTGTGTTATTCATTAGCTGTATGGGTATTTATACAGGAAAGATACAAAGGTGAGCCCTTAGCCCATGTACAAAACAAATGTAAAATAAATACAAGAATGGGCCGAGCCCTATATACGGTTAACAGTTATAAATGAGTAACCATACACAAGAAGGTTTATTTAACCGAGTAGGTAAGTTAACTCAACGTTTTATTAGCTCTTTTCTCATAATTTTGTCATATTTAATTTTTTTAAGTCAATGGTGGTAAACTTTGGTGAATGATTTTGATTAGTACGACGTATGATTTTATCAAAGTTATCAATTGTATACTTTTATGTGAAAGCATTTTTAATAAAGAACATTTCCATATCATTTTTGTAGTATAAATAATTTCCTCTAAAAATTTATCATTGAATAAAGTTTACTTTGATTAAATTTAACGATGACAAAGTTTCGAAGGATGAGAGGAATATAAACTATCAACTTTGTTTTAAGAAAGAAAAATAATTTATTGATGAGACCAAAGGATGTACAAGTCGAAATGACAAGGAAAAAGAAAACAGAAAATGTAAAGAATTAAAAAACTTAAAGACCCAACCCATACTACAGACTACAGAGATGCCCCACCCTAGATGCCCTTAATCTCTAAGCCTATAATGAACATAATAATAGCCTAATATATTTAGGAATCTCCCTAACATATAGTTAGGAATTTGCCTAATATCTATTTAGGAATATTTTGTATTTCGGCAACTCTTCTATTATAAGGTGACAACTCCGGTACCCTTTTAAATATTGGGGTACCGTACCTATCATGCATTTGATTGGTCCAAACCATTCTATTCCTTTTAATTTAGATTTAATTAATTCAACTGCATCATTCCTATTGGTCCATGTGGACAAAGGTATGGTACCTTAAGGGTACCATAGAATCTACCATATTATAAATATACTCCCTCCGTCCCAATATAAAAGGCACACTTTCCTTTTCGGTCCGTCCCAATATAAAAGGCACATTTCCCTTTTTGGCAAACAAAACAGTGCCAAACAGTGTCCAAACAGTGCCAAACAGTGCCAAACAGTGCTCAAACAGTGTTCACCCTTAAAATGTCTAGAAACGCAAATGTGCCTTTTATATTGGGAAGGAGGGAGTATTTGTCAAGACTCCAATTTCCTTTCCCATTATTTCACATGGTATCAGAGCTCTAGGTTTTTAGATACAATTAATTTTTTTTCCTTTTTCGTTTCCCATGAACCCTAGTAAGCCGCCGCCTCGGGGTCGACTGTTGTCACATCTACGGCAGTCTCCGATCCTTTGAGGATGAGCGCGGCTAATATGGCGCAGATCACCTTCTCCGTGTCGCTGACCACGGTGCTTGCTTCCAGCGCATCGTTACGTTCGCCGCTTGCTGCTGCAGACGTCGATTTTCTAGCCGAGTCCGGTTCGGCCGCGCTCACAGTTGTTCCAGAGTGCTACACCTATCCCAGTCTCTCCGTCGACCCTGGCATGATCCCATCATCTTCTGTCGAGCCATTTGGCCGTCGGCCGGGATCCTCTCCGTTGCCCACTTCATTCGCTGCTCTTTCTCAAGGTATCTTCAGAGGTCTCCAAATTATGGACAATTTTGGCAGTATACTCCGACATATAATGAATATCCGACTGTAGATCTACGTGAGGATTTGTTGTATTTCTTGGTCCTATTCTGGTTTCTTGGATGTCCTAGAAACAACCTACTTGCTCATGGAGATCTTATAGTCAAATATGTGTCTCATAATTTTCTGCTGGGGGATATATTTACTAAAAGTTTTTCTAGTTTGCAATTTCATTTTTTAAAAGACAATCTGCGCGTTGTACCTCCCGCACAGTTTGAGAGGGTGTAATAACCTAATATATTTAGGAATCTGTCTAATATATATTTAGAAATCTGTCTAATATCTATTTAGGAATACTTTGTATTTTGGCAACTCTTCTATTATAAATATATCTGTCAAGACTCCTATTGGAGTATCATTTCCCATTATTTCACACATAATAGCCTAAGCGTTCCGCGCGTGTTTGAGATTGTGTAAGTTTTCATATGGTGAGAGTGTTGATTCTTTTTTTCTCTAAGTTCTCATTTAGCCGTTCAAATTACTCGTAGTCAAACAATTCTCTCTCGTAACCAGTAATGCCTTATGGTATATATCTTGCTTAGAGTAAGAATCCCATAAATCCTCCATTGTCGATAGGAGTACGTTTTTCATTCTCTGAAGTGTGACCTACATATGCAACCCCTGAAAAGATGCCCCTCGAGGAGCCGACCTCTTGATATGCGCAATCCGAGACATCCGAGTAATCAAAACACCAACCCATTGGCTCTGGAGTTGCTATAGTGTTCTTTCGAGTTGTAACGAGCTCAGATTCAACTCTCTTTTTTCAGCACCGTACCCCTTTGCACAGTAGCATGCCCATACATAAGTGGATTTATTTTTCACTCAGAAATGTGTGTAATTATACGTTCATATTCTTTTGAAAGAAATGCTACCAACTAGTCATATAAGCAGTCAACGACATTGTCGTTTGAATGGGAGCGTTTTCGTTTTTTTGTTTTAATTTAACCATTGATCAGTTCTATATGTGAAGGTGTATAAGCAGTCAATTGGAGCGGTATGTGGGCTTTCTTGGCCTTGTGACCGATTCATAGTTCAAGTCCTTGATGATTCAACGGACCCAAGCATTAAGGTAGTAGTAGTAATAATACTGTAATTGGGTAAACAAAAATGGTAAATGTTTGTTGTGCGCTAAGCGTAGCTTGAAAATATGAAATGATAAGGAAATGGTGGAAATGGAGTGTGAAAGGTGGGCAAAGAATGGAATGGACATAAAGTATGAGATCAGAGACAACAGATATGGGTACAAAGCAGGGGCATTGAGCGAGGGGATGAGGCATTCTTATGTGAAGGAATGCGAATATGTTGTTATTTTTGACGCCGACTTTCAACCTGATCCTGATTTCCTTCGGCGCACCATCCCCTACCTAGTCCATAATCCCGACCTCGCCCTCGTTCAAGCACGATGGAAATTTGGTATGTCATTTTAAGCTATAAGGTTGCCACACGAAGCTCGGCCGGTAAGGGAATTTGATATAAAAGTTGGTGAATTTTTGCAGTGAATGCTGACGAATGCTTTATGACCAGAACTCAAGAGATTTCTTTGAATTTTCATTTCAGTGTGGAACAAGAAGTTGGCTCTTCCACCTACGCCTTTTTCTCCTTCAATGGTACTTGCATTGCTCTTCTTCTCTCTAACTAACTGATATATTTACACTTGTCGTTGAATGCGGGGATCATTAAGTTCCTTCCTGAATCAATAAGGCTATGCTCTCAATAATGCCCGCCCGCGGCTTGATTCTTTTAGTTTGGGCAAGGCATATCCTTAATATTAAAATTACCTACAATATGAATCCAACCATTAATAATACCATGTTTTAAGCTTTTAGGTGCCCCTGCATGGTGCTCTCTTCACCCCATTCCTTTTTCTTGTTTATTCTTAAGAAACACGCAAGATGATAATAAAAAAAAATAGTCAAAACCATGTCACAATAGAAAATTTGAATCATATGAGGTTGCATTTTTAAGGTGAAGAGAACAAACGTGTCCTCATGACTAGTCTGATGTTGGAATGCAGGAACAGCAGGTGTTTGGAGAATTGCTTCGATTGAGGATGCAGGTGGGTGGAATCATCGGACCACTGTTGAGGATATGGACTTGGCTGTCCGGGCTAGCCTCAAGGGGTGGAAATTTTTATACCTTAGTTCTCTCAAGGTAAATATATAAAGCAATTGGCCTGGATACATTTTTTATGGTGTTCATTCATCGTAGGATACTATCAACATCAACGTCAATCCAAGCCTCAATCTTGAAGAGTTTAGCTCTATTAACATGAATCAACATATGACATCTGAGTTATAATAATAATAATAATAATAATAATAATAATAATAATAATAATAATAATAATAATAATAATAATAATAATAATAATAATAATAATAATAATAATAATAATAATAATAATAATAATAATAATAATAATAATAATAATAATAATAATAATAATAATAATAATAATAATAATAATAATAATAATAATAATAATAATAATAATAATAATAATAATAATAATAATAATAATAATAATAATAATAATAATAATAATAATAATAATAATAATAATAATAATAATAATAATAATAATAATAATAATAATAATAATAATAATAATAATAATAATAATAATAATAATAATAATAATAATAATAATAATAATAATAATAATAATAATAATAATAATAATAATAATAATAATAATAATAATAATAATAATAATAATAATAATAATAATAATAATAATAATAATAATAATAATAATAATAATAATAATAATAATAATAATAATAATAATAATAATAATAATAATAATAATAATAATAATAATAATAATAATAATAATAATAATAATAATAATAATAATAATAATAATAATAATAATAATAATAATAATAATAATAATAATAATAATAATAATAATAATAATAATAATAATAATAATAATAATAATAATAATAATAATAATAATAATAATAATAATAATAATAATAATAATAATAATAATAATAATAATAATAATAATAATAATAATAATAATAATAATAATAATAATAATAATAAATAGTAGCTAAAGTATTTTCTTACTCTACATAAATCTCAACCACACAGTTTTACTCTATTATTCTACGTTACCTTATTATTCTATGTGCAAGTCAACTTTGGCCAAATTTTATGGGACGAAGGAAATATTAAATAGGGAGTCAAACAAATCACTCATCCACACAAATATTTTCTCATGACTTCGCTTTCTTGGTCTCTCCAAAGTCATATTCTTTTCTAACCTAAGAAGTACCATGTCGTTCCCTCCCTCTCTCCAACTCTCAATTCGTCTAACAATGCATCGATCGATCCACTATACACATGGTCAAACCTATGCAATAGACACTTTCGCATCTTATCTTCTACAAGTTCTACTCTCTTATTTTCCTTATTATATCATTCCTTAAGCAATCTTTTCTGGTATGTCCAAACATTCAACTCAACATTCTCATCTCAGTCACATTCATCTTTTGAATATGACATTATTTTACCGCCTACTCATAAAGTAATGTGGACCTAATTGATGTGTACTAAAACTTATCCCTCAGTTTAGTCGGCATACAGGGATCACAAAAAAAAAATCATGACACACTCTTCTATTTTATTTGCCGTGTTTTGATTCTACTAGTATTCCACTGCAATGTATAGGCAATTATGTTCCTAATGTTCATGTGATTTTACATTGAACAAATGAAAAAATTAATATTAACATGAAATATATTGTTCATGTGTGACAAAAGAAATGTAGTTTCACTACATATTTGTAAGTTCTAAGCATTAAGTTTAATGAATTGTAAACATAATAGGATGAAAGTAAGTTACATTGCATGCTATTATAAAAAAGTAGATGTTCAAATAATTAACTACATATTTTATACTCCCTCTCTGTCCCAATTTGATGGTCCTGTTGCGATTTACGAAGCTTGACTGACGATAAAGCAAATGAGTCCCTGTCCGCACACAAATTATTTGTAGCAAATAAAATTGACACATTGAGAAACTACATTAAAAGTTTTACAAAGTCACAAATACCTGAATCAAATTTGATAAAAAATTGATATAAAAAGTAAGTGATTAAGAGTGATTTGTGTTGACCAAGTGAATATGAAGTAGGACCATCAAATTGGGACGGAGGTAGTAATACTTTTTATGTAAACAACATTCATGATACGATTATTAATTTTTCGTACTACATTACTAAAAGCCGCTTTTTCTTAGGACTTACGATCGGATCTGTAATAGCTGTTTGGATATTGTCTTACATGCTTTCTCTATATTAATAAAAGCCGCTTTTTCGTAAAATAAAATAAAAAAATCATACGATGAGCCGAGGGATTAGCCCGACGTACGTACGTGTCATTTCTATTCAATCTATCTATGAGCCGAGGGATAAAAATCACCTAGCTTAGATCGAGATGGAACCATGCATGGTTCCATGCAGTCATCTATCTATCTTCACTGCAGGTGAAGAGCGAGCTACCTAGTACATTTAAGGCATTACGCAACCAACAGCACAGATGGTCATGTGGACCCGCTAATCTCTTCAGAAAAATGTTCATGGAGGTACTGAGAAATAAGGTTAGTTCAATTCCTTCACCCCACCCATTCTCCGATCCGTTTCATACTTACGTGCACTTGATCGATCATGTATTGATACAAGTAATTAATGAACTCTTTTTACATGCAGAATGTAAATTCGTGGAAGAAGATTTATATCATATACAGTTTCTTCTTTGTTAGAAAGGTCATTGCCCATGTCGGAACTTTTGTATTTTACTGTTTGGTTCTGCCAACAACATGTTTGGTTGAGGGAGTCGATGTTCCGAAATGGGGAACTGCTTATGTCCCTTTTGTGATCACCATTATCAATATTCTTGCAACACCAAGGTTTGCCTTTTCGATCTCTATCTATATCCATGGCCGCGTGGTTTTCAGCTTGTTAATTAATTAACCAGATAGATAATGGTAATATAGGTCACTTCATTTGGTGGTATTCTGGATCCTGTTTGAGAATGTTATGGCAGTTCATCGAGCTAAGGCTACCATAATGGGTTTGTTTGGGGTGGGCAGGGTCAATGAGTGGGTTGTTACAGAAAAGTTGGGGGATGCAGCTCCAAAGTTGAAAACAGCAGCTATTGAAGGTTCTAGGAAACCTTATTTCAAGATTTTGGAAAGGTAACATTCATTTCGATCTTCTCCCTAGCTTTTTACATGCATGGGTGGAATAATGAACTAGGCTCCTTAGTTCTGGTGAGTTTCAACACAATGCTGGAGTATAGTATATACAATTCTTCTTTACCAAAGCTTTCATAGGGCGGGCCACCGCCTAACGGATAGGCCCTGGGTAGTTTTATACGGAGTATCTTGTGAATGCCTCCTATCCTTTTTGTGATAAATTCATGTTTTGGTAACTATAGAAGAATGCTTTTATTGATTCAATTCTTTTCCAATTACGTTTTCAAAGGGTAAAATCCAGAATCGGGCCATACTGTTAAGTCAATTTTGGACGTCTGTTTCAATTTGGTTATTTCGACCGATTTGAATCAGCTTTGGTATATATTATTCGATTATTAAGTTTTGTTGGCCTGGCTTTATCGATTGTTTTACCCAGTAAGTATAAAAAATATATAAAATGACAGCTCAAATCCGCCTCACTCTACCAACACTTTTGAGCCAAATAAAAATCTCACATAGATATTTTCGATTTTCACTTATCTATTGGTTTGAGACTATCGCCTCTAATGGTGTATGTCACTTTGTGCTATTTCAAAGCCTTGGGAATTGAGTTGGTGTTAGTAAATGAATTTAAAAAGCTTTTTAATCATAGGAACAAGAATTTTCATCCTACATCCACAACCTAAATGTAAAAAAGCATACATATTTGGTTTGCAAGTGTTGAAATTGAATACTCCCGGATCTCAATACTCTTTAAATCCCTGAAATGTTTATTAAATACTGGAAAATCTAACTATAATGGGTATGGCATTATTAGAATATACAGATCTTTCGATATATCATATGTGTATATCTCATTTCCCTCTTCCTTTCCCCATTATCGTAATACTGATTGATTTGTGGTGTAATAGCGTTGTTTCTCCCACCGTCATTTTATTCCATAAAACGAGTTAACGTAGTAGCAGCAGCAATTGACCGAGTCTTTGTTCATGTTTCTTACAGGATGTATATTTTAGAGCTTGCCATTGGTGTATATCTTTTGTTCTGTGGAACATTTGATCTTGTTTTCGGGAAACGACAATATTGCTGGTATATCTTACTTCAAGCAATCGCTTTCTTTGTAGCAGGATTTGGGTATGTTGGCACGTTTGTTCCTACCTCTTAGCAACTCTGCAACAATATGAATTCTCTACAGGGATGTTAGGTAGAGGACAAGGAGATGAAGTGGAAGAAAACCTATCTCTCATTGGTTATTACTAGGATGTAGGGATGTTCGTCGGTTCGGTTTAGTGGTTTTCGGTTTGATCGGTTTCGGTTTTAGAAAAGGTGAAACCGTAAACCGAATCGCACTACTTGAGTCGGTTTCGGTTTAGTTTCAGTTCGGTTAAATCGGTCGGTTCATGTCGGTTTTGGTCGGTTTTAGCATGTCTTGTCAATTTTTGTCGGTCGGTTTTAGTTCGGTCGGTTTTTTAACCCCAAAGGTGAAACCATAAATCGAACCGCCAATGATTAATCGGTTTGAGTCAGTTTCGGTTTTTGTCCGCTCGAATTCAGTCGGTTCTGGTTTTTCAGTTTTTTTGTTCACCACTACTAGTATGTACGTATTTCTCAAGGCTGTCTATAAAATTGTTACTGACTATGAGTAATAGTAATGCAACAAATATTTAAATGGTATAGTCAAAGATTAGTGTTGCACTTATAAGAAACAAATATTGTGAAGAACTCTTTGATACTCCCTCTGTCTCACTATAATAGTCTCATTTTTATCTCTTTGTCTATCCCACAAAATTTATCTCATACCATATTTGTTAATATTTGTGTAGTTTTAAATTATTTTTACTTTATTTTCACTTTATCAATTCATGAAAAAGGTCAAATAAACCATTTTACTATTTCTAATCTATCACTTATGCCCCTGTACTAAAAAAAAGATCATAAGTGCGCCTACTTTTAAAATACAATCAATCATGCCCTTTGACTTGCGATTGGAGGTTATTTTTTCTAAATTAAATTACCAATAGTGATAAATTCAAATAAATTTGAATAAATAATAATAATATAAAAATAGTATAAATATAAAAATAGATAAAAAATTAAAAACACTAAAGTAATAAATATAAAAAATTATAAACTGAAAAAGTAATGTGAAAATAAAAAATAAAAAATAAAAATTGGAAAAACCTTTGAAATAGATGTCGATTTTACAAATATTTGTAAAAACTAAAAAATATTGATTGTGATATTCTGAATTTTTTTAAACTTTTGTACATTCTTTTTTTTTCATTTTTTAACAATTTTTTAGAATTTTTAAGTATTAAAAATCTGCTTTTACTGGTCAAAAGGTGATTAAATGGTCAAGTTGATCTATTTTATAAAGTAGGCGGACTTATATGATACTTTTTTTAGTCCAAGGGCTTAAGTGACGTTTGTAAATAGTACAAGGACTTGTTTCAACCTTTTTCCTCAATTCATTATTAATCACATAATTCTACTTTTATTAAGGGGTGCAGGTAGAATTTAGTAATATTAAATTACTATAAACAAAAACAAATATACACATTAAAAATGAAATGTGTGTGCATTTGAAATATTAAATTGACTTGTACATTTATAAAACAGAAAAATGAAAATAATAATCCTAATTATTGTCAGTTCGTTGTTAATAATTCCAACTATCAATGATTTCTGAGTGAATTCAACTACAAGGTTTTTTTTCAAAAATAATCTCTAACCAATTATGACCTGATATAACATGTAATTTTTAAATGAGCACTAAGCATTAGTTATAAATATTTTCAACTATAGTCGATCTTTTTTATTAATTCCAATTAGTGATGGCCTCGGTGCGGGCCACCCAACCCGGGAACCGGCCCGTCCCGGTACTGTGTGGGCCCAGCCCGGGAACCGGGTACCGGTTCCAGGTCTATGCCCAATTTAAGGACGAAACTGGGGCGGTTCCGAGACTGATTTAATGTGAACCAGCCCGGTTCGGGCCGAGCCTGGTTCGGGCCTTTTTATTTTATTTTATTTTTGGTTTGGGTTTGGGTTAGGCCCGGTCCCGGGCCTAACCCATTGCCATCCGGACCCGGCCAGGCCAAGGCCTAACCCGGACCCGAGTCCATCACTGATTCCAATTACCAACTTTCAATTTTCGGGAGATGTAATTTTTTATATAAATTTCCAAATTAAATACTTTTAATCATGTAAAAAATTATTAAATTCTACAAATGTACTGAGGATAAATAAACCCTAGATTCATATAACGTTTGGCAACAACGGATCTTTCACCAATATCTAAAAAGGCTGGATTGATGTTGATTCTATATAATTTCGTATATATGTCAATTGAAAAGACAAATCTGAGCTAAAACATATATTTTGCCTGTCTAACTTGAGTTGTTTCCCTTGATTCGAGTTACCTCTCTATTTTTGCATTGCCAATGATGAACTCATGAAAATTGAACCAATGTTACTATTGGTGCCCAATTGTCCTAGATAGATGTAAAAGTCTAGTGAAAGGTTAACAAACTTAAATCCTTTCGCCCTTAAAAATTTTGTCCTCTGTTGGAGTTAGGCCTAGAATCTTTTGGATCTTTTGGAAAATCTTTAAACTGTCGGTGGAAGTGTTGACCACTTTAATTGCGACTCTTGTAATCTTGACCTCTTTAAATGTGACACCTGTATTGCTAGTCTTTTAGATGATGTGTGTTTGTAAGGTATATGTTGTTTGTGTTTGTATGGAAGTATGGAACAGTTAGATAATTGATAATTTGATAGAGTTAGTGAAGAAGTTAACTGTGAGTCTGACAAAATAGGAGTAGTATTCAGGCCAGAGGCTTCTGCTCAACACAAGCGAGTCCGATACCTTCAAGTAGAATCAATGAATCATGTCCCATAAATTCTAACTTTGTTCAAAGGTGTTAAGTACTACACAGTACACAAAGGTTGTTCAATGCTCAGAAAAAGTTTTTCATGAGCTCCAGTTGCTTTGATATGAAAAGCTAAGACACTATACAGGTAATACATTTAAACTAAAAAGGACGATCGTATTTTAGTGCAGTCTACTGTTTCAGTGTATAACTGACTGAAGAAGCTTTACCTTGTGAATGGAAGAAGTGAGTGTGTATATGGCGAGGTACTGGAATTAGTGTGTATATGGTTTACCCAGTCTCGGTGTGATTTTTGGGGACTAGGATGGGCCAGTCTCAGGCCTGATCTGATCCCCAATGGCTGGACAATTTGAAAATAATAAAATAATAGACCAAGACTCAGCCCGACCGGTCTGCCCAACCCAGTCTACGGCCTCTATCTAGTGGGCCGGTCCCAGGCCTCCCTTTTCTTTGTCAAGGGCTGGCTGATCTCGGTCCAGAATCGGGTCCATGCCTAACTAGAATGTAAGAGCATACGGATATAACCACTGGTGACATGATCCTTCTACTCTAGTCCAACCTTCTTTCAGATAGATTCCCAATGGCCATTTAATTTACTCTTTCATCTACTAAGGGATTTGACTTGAAAAATAAACTGTTCCATACTAACGGATGGGGTCCATAACCATGATGCCCCAATATAGGAGATATTTTAGCACTTATCAACGAGATTCTATCAATTAGTATTACACAGAAAAAATTCATTATAGACACTAACACAATTAGAGCCGCTCTTCATAGATGCATTGCACACTCGAGTTAACCTTAGAACTAGAGAATCAACACTTAGAGAAATAAACTCACCTCCTTAGTGACTTGAACTCAAACCTCTCAAATGGAAATCTTAAGTGTAGGATGTGATCCACTTAACCACTCCCATCTGTCAACGAGATAGCACAAAGTTAAAATTTAATACATGAGACCATTATTAAGTTGGGGTGATCCGGTGATGTGAAACATCCTCTCACGATTATGGTAATATTGAGATGTGCCCCCCTCTAAAAAAAGGATATATCCATTCAAGGTGACAAGGTGAAAAATATAAACTCCAATCCCACTATACGGACTAGGTTGAAGAGCTGGCAAGCCCCTTCATCCAAGCTTCCTTTGCGCCATTCAATAAATCAAAAGGACAAATTTCAACTTCTGCCTACTTATCTGCTTGGCTGAACCCGTCAATTATGATTCATCACATATGCTGGTTTACATCCTCATGGTTCTTTGCCAGCCAGTACCATCAAAATAACCACAATACCTCATAGATTAACAAACCATCAAAAGAGAATGTGTGAATGCGGGTTAAAATGCATACCTACAAAAATGAAAAGTACATGCATTTCTTGGACTCCATGTCATCTCCGGAAATCAAGCACCCGGAGTTTACTCATCTCCCATTGCTAACTCCAAAGCATAATCATCCCTTACCTAAAAGGTACCATAAATCTTTTAGTTAAAACAATTCCCTTTTCCTGAACAAATTTGAGAATGAAAAATCAGTACTGTTTTTCAAAGATCCTGAATTATTACTTACAATAGGTCCTCGGGCAAAATATCTTCCGAATTGGAGCAAATATACCTGTGCAGGTCTCATTATCTCATATCTCCGAAATTGAAAAAAAAAAAACGACAAGAAACTAGAAAAATAGAATATAACATGAGATCATTATCAAATGAAGCATTCCATATCAACTACAGGCAGTGTTCCAAAAGGCTTCAAAATACTTCGCCTAGGCTAGAGGCGCCATCAAAATGCCCCGTCTAAGGGAATGCGTGCAAAAAAAAAAAAAACGTTTTACTTAATTACTTCAACTAATACACCGTATTTGTTAACAACGTAATAGGCATAGTGGACTCTGCCTAAGCTTAACCCGGATCGCCCAGTCAACAAATTTTGTACCTATGCTTTGCAACGTTGGATGGCATTATATAATGCTATTGTCAGAAGCAAAGTCTCTCCTTTTCGGCGTGGGACAACAACTAGTGAAAGGGGATAATGAAAATTGAATAAAAGATTCAAGCCAGAAGGTTGGGAGCCTAAGTCTTATGCTCATATATTGAACTATGCTATCAACTCTCCTACAATACAGCTTATGCATGCTTGCCTTGGTTGAATTTTATAAAGAAAAATACTCTACAACATAATTAAGCAATGCATATTTTTTGTTTGAAAGGTTAAGCAACGCATATTATTATTACTGAGTATTACTGTATATTACTCCCTCCGTATTTTAAAGTTTGCTACACTTTCCCTTTTTGGCAAGTTTTTCCTTTAAAAATACTCAAGTACCCCTACTTTTTCTACTATTTATCTCCTCTTTCATACTTTTCCACCTTCTCTCCTACTTTTTCCACACTATTCATTACCCCTACTATTTTATCCTTAAATCTTGTGCCGAAACCTATTGTAGAGAACATTGAAATAAGGAGGGAGTACTATTTTTGGTGTTACTGTTTCTCTCAATTTTGTTTTTTAGTAAATAGGTAAATCTACTATAGTTTTACATCATTTGCAATAGAGCCAAAGACTCACTATTTTTTAGTAAAGCAAAATGGCTTGAGACTCGCTATATCATACTATGATGGAATAAAGCAAAATGGCTCACTAAATTGTCTGCACTTTTTTTATGAAGCAGCAGTCAGTCCATGCAATTTTGGATGTGATTTTCACTATGGATCATCCGGAAACAGACTCTTTGTGCTTTAGTATAGGGGTAAGACTGTGTACATCCGACCCTCCCCCTACCCCACCGTTGGTGGGAGCCTTTGCGGCACTGGGGTAATGATAATGAGGATGATAATGAGGAGGTAAATTTACTATATGTAGTAATGTAGGTTTAAAACATATAGAAGTCTATATTTTGGAAAATATATATTTTTGATGTAGTTGTATGTATTATACTACATAATATTACATATAACACATATTAATAACTATAGTAAGAGTACAATAATAAGTAAAAGATAAAACGTGATTTCTTGTCTAAGAGTCGCTTAAACTCACCTAGGCTTCCCAGGCTTGAGGCTACATTGTGCCGCCTCGCCACGCATTACACCTTTTAGAAAAGAGTAAAGGGTCAGTTTGGTCATCGAAGTTGTATAAAAGGGGTCAAATAAGTCCTTATATAGAAGATTCTGTCAGGACGTGCCATTTGAGGCGGTTCCCGGTGGAATTTTTTGATAAAATTTTTTGAGCATCTTATTCATTAAGTCTAGTTTACTCATACCAAATTTCAACTAAAATTTCAATCGGGAAGGCATTCAAATAAATTCTTGAAGACAACTTCGCTTTTAACTACACAGTTATCTTCAAGAATTCATTTGAATGTCTTCCTGATTGAATTGTTATCTGAAATTTAGTATGAGTTAACTAGACTTAATGTATAAGATGCTCAAAAAATTTCATCAGAAAATTCCACCGGGAACCGCCCCAAATGACGACGGCCGGATAGAACCTCCTATATAAGGACTTATTTGACCCCTTTTATACAACTTCAAGGACCAAACTGACCCTTTACTCTTTTAGAAAAATTGAGTATAGGCTTAAGTCACTAGCTAGATGGCAAATCAATCATTTTAGAGAAAAATGGTATTGATAGGACCAAAACATAGCATTCTTCAAAAAAATATGACCATATGTTTGGTTTTTCCTAAATACGACTAATCATTCCATTTCTACCCCTAATTAATTATATAATTAACCTAATTAATTTCCCCATGTAGTTCTCTTGCATAACCAGATCATCTCATTGGTGGCGGGATCAGTCCGTGGTGGCGGTAGCAGACTCTGGCGGCGGTGTAGATCTCTGACGGCAGCAAACGGCTGCGGAGACGTTGGAATTTCTGGCAGATCGCCGGAGAATTTCTAGGGGGGGGGGGGGGAATCTGGCGGCAGCGGTGACCTGGGGGCAAGAGTGCTCAAGACTTATGAGAGTATTGATAGGATCCTCCAGAAATACAACAGAAATCACAGAAATTTATCAAGAACAATTCAAAGCTTTATTGAATCAAGAACGTAACAAGAAACGATGGCCGAAGCCCCCAAAAGCCGAAGCTCCCAAAGAAAGAGATTATTAGTCTCAGTCTTCCCAAGTCCCAAGACAAATCGTCTAAAAGCCTGCTCTACTACTCCCCCTTCCCATCTATTTATAATAGAGACCCTTATTAGTAATGTTATTATTATTATTACTTCTATTGTTAATATAACACTAATGGGTAGGTCCCTAACAATACTCCCCCCCTAAACATCCACCTTGCCCTCAAGGTGGGCGGAAGGAGACAACCAAAATCATCTCTTTCTTCTTCTTCCTTGCACCTCTTCCTTTCCAATATCTTTCAAATTTCAGGATCCTAAACTCCATGACTTGAATCTTCCTTCTCACTGCTTCTTGCAAAAACGGCATTAGCTCCTCTTCCTTCCAATCATCAGTATTAGTCTTGTGTCTTTGATCATGCTGGTACTGATCTTCACCCATCATCCCTTGCTCATTCTTCCATTTGTTAATAGCTCTTGATACAGGATATAACTCAAATCTTTCAGTTTCAGTTGCTCCACTCCTTGAAATTTCAGCATCTACAGTAGCCAACTGAAACCGGTAGTCACCAACTTCACCCCCATCTGGAGCAAATAAACAACAATAAACAAACCCCTGGCATTCCTCTAACCACCATCACATAGCAATATCCACCATCATGGTCTGCATTCTTACTACTCCAACCACCTGAGTAATAAGAAATAACCTTTCTTTTACGAAAATAGGACCATGAACTCCAACCAGAAGACAAAGATTCAATTTCAAGACAGCATAGGTAACAGTTTCATTTGGTTCAGTCTTCTTCCAGCCTTCCATAGCAGAAATTAATTCTTTACTATTCTGCAGCTCCTCATAGTTTCTATCTTCTGAGACTAGTACTGTATTGGATGCAAAATCCATTTTGTTCCCATCAACTTCTTCCTCTTTTAGTTCTTTACCTGCCTCATTTGAAAAGGAAGGTCCAAAAGGCTTTAGCAAGCAGTTAACTAAGGAACAAGAAAGATTATTTTCCAAGTAAAATTTCCAGAGTTGGTGTCCTAGCAAGTAAGCAGATTCTTCACCAGAAGTCAACATTGCTATTTTCAAGCCTTGTTTCACTTTCACCTGTTCCTTAACTTCAATATCTTGTTCCACATAACTTCCTGCTATTTTCTCATTGATATATAACCTGTAATTCTGAGCTCTCCTGTCAAATAATCCACCCCTAAGTTGTTAGATGAGTCACAACTAATTGGACCCTTCCCACTCAGATGCACAATAGCATATTCTTGATGATCCTTCGAATTATAAGGAGCTGAAAGTCTCTCTTCAACCTGTCTTTTGAAAATTGCTTTAAACATACTAGAAGAGTGCATCCCAATAGTCAATGTTTGATTGTACACTGCTGTTTCAGCCTCTTTATCATCCATAACCAGTCTTCCTCCACTCATAACATTCATACAAGT
The DNA here is from genome assembly GCA_945859915.1 of Cuscuta epithymum. NCBI lineage: Eukaryota > Viridiplantae > Streptophyta > Magnoliopsida > Solanales > Convolvulaceae > Cuscuta > Cuscuta epithymum. The sequence continues at coordinate 459,664 of CAMAPF010000071.1, forward strand.
TGGTGAACTTCCATGTGAAGTCAATGCCCCAATTTGAACATTAGCATATGATCCCCCAGAAGGATGATAAACACGATCCTCAAGAACAAGTGAACAACTGGACCACATCTCTTTTGTTCCAGGGAATTTAAATCCACATTGTTTGCAAAATTAGGAGAAACATAATCTGGCCATTGGATAACCTGTCTTAGCTCTTCAATTTCTTCTTTTTCATTCATTTTCTGGAATACAGATTTATTTGTCTCCATTTCCATCTCCTTTATTGACTGGAAAAAACCTTGTGCAGGTTCAGAAATAGCTTGTGACCAAACTGGAGAATCAGAAGATTCTTTTTCTGATCGTGATGCCTCCTTAGGCAAGTTGATCGAGGATAGGGATGTCTGCGTATACAGACCATCTGTTTCTAATCGCTGCGATCTGTGAGTCGAAGTTCGCGACTCAGTCTTCCGATGGTTAAGAGACTGCGACGACTTTAGTGTGTCAAATATTCGAAGGGGCCTAGACTTCCTCGATCGTTCTCCAGTCCCTCTGCGAAGCTTATGCTCCTCCGATCTCTCTGAACTATCTGAGTGTCGATGATGAGAGTTGCGATGCGTAGGAGAGTAGTCAAAATTCTCTTCTGATTCCTCTGGATTAGATGACCTTCGCAAATGATGATGCGAAGTATGATGAGAAGAGCTATGCGAAGAGCGATGGGAAAAGTTATGCTCAGATCGATGGGAAGAACTCTGCGAAGAATGATGCGATAAATTCTGTGCCTGGTGAGAAACTGTACGCGATTGTGACATATGAGAAGAAGTTCGCGATTTGGACTGCAATGAGGAATTCTGCGTATGGTGAGAATTCTTTAGCGACTCCGTCTGCGACCTTCGCGACTCCGTCTGCGACCTTCGCGACTCCGTCTGCGATTGCTTCTGCGAATTTGTCCTCGATCTTCCTTGCGAGTGCCGATTGTTTATTTGCAAGGTTAATTTGCTCATCTCTTCACAAAACCGATTGCTTTGTTCGCGCATATTGTCGCAAAACCTCCTGTTTTGTTCGCGCATCTTTTCCATCGTGTGCTCCCAATTTTCCATTGTTCCAACCATGTATAGGTCTACAGGTAACAAGATCGTTTGCTCTGATACCAATGGTAGGATCCTCCAGAAATACAACAGAAATCACAGAAATTTATCAAGAACAATTCAAAGCTTTATTGAATGAAGAACGTAACAAGAAACGATGGCCGAAGCCCCCAAAAGCCGAAGCTCCCAAAGAAAGAGATTATTAGTCTCAGTCTTCCCAAGTCCCAAGACAAATCGTCTAAAAGCCTGCTCTACTACTCCCCCTTCCCATCTATGCGTGTTTTAGTCCTATTTAATGTAAATCTCCCATCATTTTATATCTATGTCACATGATCCCCCCCACAAAAAAACTAGGAATTGATTACTACAAATTGCAGAAGGAATAGATGGCTTTTAGAGAAAGAGAGGTTTGGGGAACACTATAAATTGCAGAGGAAGAGAGAGCTTGGAGAGAAAGAGAAGTTGGGCACAAGTACTCTCGTTCATTCAAGATTCTTCTGTAGCCTTTGTTCAGCTAATTCATACATGGAATTTAGCTAGAAAAAGGGAAAAGAAATAGGAAATAACTTCCACTACTGCGAATGGAGGATATGTGCCACCGCACCCATTACCTCCTTGTTTTACTACACTGCTAAAACTATCTGCAACGGCCCACTAATAATTATATTAAAACTAATTAATTTAATGTAAACAAAATGAGTAATTAAGGTCTCAAACTATCAACCATATGTCTGCTCCAAGCATTCCTGCAACGAATTCACGTACCAATTGGTAAATAATATTTTCAGTTGAAAACATTATTCCACTTGCTACAACAATAACGAATTCCGAGTGGTAATGTATCCCTTCACACTTGTGAATTAACCAAATAAATTTTAATGGGAAAACTGTCAAATAAGCCCCCCAATTTTTCAAAAAAAAAATCAATTAGGCCCCCCAACTAAAATATGGTCCAATTAAACCCTCTAACTCATTTAAAAGTTGCAAATCATCTTTTTAACCTGTGATGAACAAGTAACCGGTTACTATGTTTACATTGACCATCCACGTGGCTTTTTTCAATTTTTCCATTTTCTCTATTCTTTTTTACTTTCTTTTTCCTTCACCCACCCATTTATCCTTCCTCAGCAATTTAGAGTAAGTTCACAACCTTCACCCTTCTTCCATCTTTTCCCCACCCAGTGATTGTCGGCCGGCGTTCCGCTGCTCAGAGCCCGAGAGAAACCAAGGTTGCCGGAGATGCTCCTTCTCGCAGGACAGTCACTGGCTTGGAAGTCAGGGAAGGTGCTCTGTTAAAGCTCGTGGGTCAACAACACAACTCGGCCACGGTACGGTACGGCTGTACGAGACCTCCAAATCATTTCCAGATCCGCAGCTTCAATTTGGCCGAATTGAAGACCCTAGTCGGCAGCGGAGAAGAGGGTAGGTGGGGGAAAGTGAGGACTGAGAATGGTGAAGTGAGTCCGGGAATCTATGAGCTGAGAACTATGGAAAGAAGCGAATGAGGACAGAAAGAAAAGAAAAAGGTTGTGCGCAGGGAAGAAGAAAAGGGTTGTGCGCAGGGAAGAAGAAAAGGGTTGTGCGCAGGGAAGAAGAAAAGAAAAGTAAAGAAAAGAAAGAAAAGAAAATAAAATAAAAGGAAGAAAAATGCCAAATATTTGCCATGCATGCAATTTTGACCGGAATTTAGGAAGATACCTGCTAGAAGGAAGATTTGCCATTTTTAAATTAGTTCAAGGGTTTGATTGAGTCATATTTTAGTTTGGGGGTTTAATTGATTTTTTTGAAAAGTAAGGGGGCTTATTTGATAGTTTTACCAATTTTAATAGCGTAAAAACGAGAAATTAGTTTGAGTCTTTGAGAATTGGATACCTCATCTTCATCCTGGGTTTCAACTTCAATGTCAGTTGATGGAAAACCCACACATAGGAGTGCATATCCCTAAAACTCAAAAAATATATACATATTAAATAATTAGTAATACGGTTGAAGAAAAACATGTAATAGGAAATAAAAGTGGGGGGTAATATGCATTAATTATTAAATTAAATCGTCAGGTTGAAGAAAAACAGGGAGAATAGGACATAGAAGTCATTTACGTTGGTGATGGAGGAAGCAAGTTAAGCAGCCTCACTAGGGTAAGATATGAGATCAAAAAGCTTTACCAGTTCAAGCAGAAAGAGATGAACACTCAAATTATCTATGGAGCCCTTGAAAATATTCAACACAAGACAGAAAAAATCCAATATCCCTTTTATATCAGGGAATCGAAGTCACTCCCAATATAAAGTAAAAGCTAGACAGGTAGGTGGACCAACTCATCAACTTCCCGATTAACAAAGATCTACTTCCAACATCTCAAAAACCGATAATCAGATAGAATCATAGAAATGAACGGATACATGAGCACTTCCTTACAACAACAAAAAAAACAAATTGTTATGCTATGTTGTGATGCGGTGTTGAAGGGTGTTAATAATATAAGTGTTAAAGAGTGTTGGCCTTAATACTTGTTAAAAAACATGGTGGTGTTAATAAGTGTTTAAGGCTGTTAACCATAACCTTCTCAACACCTAACTTGTCATTTTATTTAACAGCCAAAATTGGGGTGTTTTCAGGTGTTGGACAACCTTTGTACTTCTCTTTATTTAATAAATATAAAAGTCTCACTCCTTCCATGTCTCCCCTGCTACTGCTATTCCTCCGTGACATACTATTGTGGTGTCTTGCCCTCCAACAACGACGAACTCTCCCAAACTGCCACCAAAACCTCATGCCACCCACTGCCCTGAACCTCCGTTCTCTCGAGATAATATGTATGGTCTGTTTTTGTTTACTTGACATTAATATTTTCTTTTAATTCAATATAGTTTGTAGTATATAGTCATTCAAATTATTATGCATAGTCGAAGTTGTATTTATGGTTGATTGGTATGACTCGAATATCGACTATTGTTTGTTGTTGTTTCCATTTCATGACGAAAGCATCAGTACGTTGATGCATACCAAAGTGTTCAATAAAATGACAAATGAGTTTTTAGTAAATATATGGCATTCCTACTCATTTTTTGCTTGTATGATACACATAGGATACTATGGGTTCAGTTTTTTAAATATTTATATGTTTTGAACTATGTTGATATATATGTTGTAATGGGTTCATATTGATATTAATGCTACTCATTTTGCTACTCGTATTCTCTTAAATTATTGATATGCTTTTGGGAAAACTGTCAAATAAACCCTCCTACTATACCAAAAAGTCCATTAGCTCCTCGTACTAAAAAACGTCCAATCAAGTACTCTAACTTTAGAAAAACGCTCAAATCATGCTTTTAACCGGTAAACAACCGATTACACAAGTTACATGCACACATGGCGATCCACGTGTCAAATGTTACTATTTTTTTCGTTTCCTTTTTCATTTTCCTTCTCTCCCCCTTTCTTCATCCAGATGCTTTGACGCTTGTTCCAACATCTGTATGCTTCAGCCTCTCCTCGCTTTTCTATGGTTTTCTTTTTAACTTTTCTCGCTTTTTGTACTTCTGTAATATTTACGGAAAATTATATAATGTATATTACAGACTCATCAGACATGAAATAAAAATTAAGCTTAACTATTCTACGAGAAACCCAACAAATCATGTATTGGTGAGCGCGAAATTATGGAGAGAAAAGGGATCTGATGAACAGAAAACTGTGGAGAGAAAGGGGAGTTGATGAACGAAAAATTATGTTTAATATAAATTCACACTAAAAGTCTAAAACAAGGACACCGGAGTTTGTTGTTGTAGGACCTCCAGGCATCGTTGAAGGCAGAGGTATCGAGGATGTCGTGTGATGAAATTGAAGTCGCCGACCAATTGATGAGGAAGAAGATTCAAACTATTTAAGCTTAAGCCATCGACCAATAGATCTTCTGAAGTCCGGAGAGATTCCTTCAGGAAGTTGTTCCAGAAGAAGCGGATGAAGTCCGTATCTATCTCCATCGTGTGTGCGTGTATATAATTAAAGAGAATGAACAACAAAGTGAGAGAAATGAAAACAAAGAAAAAAGAACAAAGAGGGAGAAAATGAAAAAACAGGGGTGATCTGGCTGAACGAAGCATGAGATGTTCGGAGGAAGGGTAGAAGCAAACAGATTTGGACCAAGAGAGAAAAAAAAAAGAAAAAAAATGAAAAAGAAAAAATTAGAACCAACCGCCTGGATTGCCACGTGTGCAACAACCTGTGGATCGCCACATGTGCAAAATAACTAGGTAACAAGTTGTTTACCTGGTAAAAGTGTGCTTTGAATGTTTTTTAAAAGTTGGGATGCTTGATTTGGTGATTTTTAGTATGAGGGTCGAATTGACTTTTTTAAGATAGTACGAGGCCAATTTGACAGTTTCCCTATGCTTTTTTAATCCATATGTGTTTTTTAATTATATAGATGAGATGTCTCACTAAAATGTCAGTGCTTCTTTGTAATGAGGCAGCAGTCAATCCACACAATTTTCGATGTGATTTTCATCATGGATCGTCCGGAAACGGTTTTTGTGTTGCGTACATCCGACCTACCTTACCCCACCGTAGGTCGGAGCCTTTGTAACACTGAGGCAATGTTGTTGTTGTTGATGTGTTTTTTAATTATATGTTTTATGAAAGATGTTGAATTGAAGGAAATGATTTGTATAATGTGACTTGAATGTGTCATTCATTTATAGCTAAAGTTATATGCATTTTTATGTATTGGGTTGGATTGCGGAGACAGAATAATGTGAGTCATATTCTGTCATTGGACGGAGGGAGAAAGGATAAGGACTACACTATTTGATCGGAAAGGGAAAAAGGAAAAAAAAAATTGATTCTTCACGTACTGGAGTATGTGATTTAAGCTATTATGAGTGATTAGTAATTTAAGTAAAAACACTTCTATTACTAACACTTTATTTTCTTAACTCTCACAAACAAGGTAAGTTTATAGCTTACACTTACTTCCTTACTCGTTCCTCGTGTAGTCAAAGTTTTATTTCTGAATCCAATTTAGTGAGCCGTTGATTATTTGACCCATTGTATTTGTGTAATAATATACCCAATGTTATTCTTGTATTTGTATTTAAAAAATGGTTTTAATGTGGCATTCACCGATTCACCCATTGTATTTCTATAATTGTTCAATTTGTAACATCTAAAATTCTATGCCTGCACAGCGGCAGAATTCTTAGTGTCGCAGTAGGATCATAGGATTAGGATTCTATGGTTATTTATTATTGTGGCAATGGTTTGGTTTGCTTCATTTATGTGTTAGGGTGGTACTGTGGTCTTGGTACTATATTTATTTGACACTTTAGTGAATAAAATTGTGTTAAATTGTTAATAGGAATGACTCTTTGATGAAAATGCATTAATAATTCATGTAACCATTCATGAATATGAGTAGTGAGCTAATTCTTATTTTTTTTAATTTAGTTTCGTACACCCAAAACGTAATGGCTAGATCCACCACTGTTTTATAGTTATCTTTTCTTATATATATATATATATATATATATATATATATATATATATAATATTATATACATCTCAAACATATTATATTAGTCCAATATGGTGTTGAATATGTGGTCATCCGGAAACAGTCTCTCTGTGCTTTAGTACAGGGGTAAGACTGAGTACATCCGACCCCCCCTAGCCCCACCGTAGGTGGGAGCCTTTGCGGCACTGGGTAAATGAAAATGAAATGAGATGGTGTTGAATATGTCATATTTGATCACTCTAGAATAGTATACATAATATTTTCTAAAGAGTGTGCTTGACATAAGTCAAGCGAGCGCCTTGCACCTCAAGCAATATGAGTACTCAAGCGTCTTGAGTGTGCCTCATGACTTTGACTACCTTGCCTATACCTAGAGGTGCAAACAAGTAAGGTCACTCGTGAGCTACTCATGAGCCACTCACTCAAAACTCAACTACAGTTCGATTAAACTCAAACTCGAGCCTAACACGAACTGGCTCGTTTAGCAATTGAGCCGAGCTAGAGCTCAATTCCTTTTAGCAAGAGATGAACAATACCTTTTTTTTCAGTTCATTTGAAATCCCCAGAGCTTCTGGTTGTCTTATTTTCCCTGATTTTACACGAACAGCACAGCTAGTACAACATCCTTCAGGATATAAGATATTTAATTTAGATATAGGAATCTCCATGATATGGAGAAAGTTAAGCCAGAAAAATGAAATAAAAATAAAAATGAAAATGAAAGTTAACCATCTAGAAAATTTGCTTTGTCAATCCGTCAAGATCCACACCCTTAAATTAATCCTGAGAGCCAGAATACCACTACCATTAACTCAATAGAAATTAACAACAATGTCTCCACCAAAATCATACTAGTATGAATGTGTATTCACTTTAGGGATAATGTGTTCTAACTTAAAAATAATACCACTTCTGTCCCATTTGAAAATAGCACACTTTCTTAGACAATAGTTAAATAAAGTAATTTGAATATAGTTTGAGAAGTAATTTAGATGGTTATATAATATAATGGGATAATTGGTGATAAAGATGTTTGTTATGAGTGTATTAATTTTAATATGTGATGATAAAGTTGTCATTTAGAAGAGTTAACCATTTCCTAGAGTGGAAATATGAACCTTGATATGGGACGTCCAAAAGAGACAAGTGAAAACCTTGAAACGGGACGAAAGGAGTACAAGATTGTAGATACCACCACGGCATAAATGGGTCTATTTCAAATGAAGATTTGTGTTTTTTTTGAAAAAAAATTTAGTCATCAAATCAGAAAGGTATATGTATTTATCAAAAGTGTTGCGAGGGAAACAAACTGAGAAAGATTGTGTGGAAGGTTCACGCAATCTACATGCGTTATATAACCACACAACACCTTTAATAAATATATCTACCTTCCTGATTTGATGATTAAATCTTCGTTTGGAATAGGCCCATCAGGACCCTTTATCGCATCAGTGGTATATAATCAAATGCGTAGAGAATGGCCAGATAGTAATTTCATCATATTGGACATCTTTCTGATAAACAAATGACACATTGATCATTTTATTCTCTACAAATTCAAGAAGTCAGAACTGTTTTGTAGAATTGATGAACTTTTTTTCTCAAATTACAGCTTGCATTAGAGACCAGAATCCAAATTTACAGCCCGTTTGGTAGCATATATTTTCAGCTTATCAGCCTTATCATCTATCTTTGTTACCAAACATCTAACTTTTGATTTCACATGCGGAGTTGTGTAATAATCAAAATAACTATTTTCATATCAAAAGGTTGAGGTTACTTTTCTACTGAATTTGCTGAAATTTACTATTTTAGCTATTTTCATATCATTTTTAATTTATTTATTAAAAATGTTTATTTTAAATGTGCTTTTTTTCTCAAATACTAAGCCCGTTCAGTCAATTTTTGTGTTACCAAACGGGCTTTCAATTACAAAGTACTCCGCACATTAACCACAAGTCGAGACTGAATATTGTTTGTTATCTTGTTTTTTTTTTCTATTATAAAAATGAAAGGTAAATACAGTGAGCCTTGGAAGCCGCAAATGCATAGAACATCAGTGAAAGACTATTTTATAGTCTATGGCAGACAGGCTATTCTACTATCTCATTATCTCCTCCTGAAGTGCTAAAGTAATTACTATGCAGAAGAATGAACAACCATAACGTGTGTTAATTTGAAACTTATCTTGCACATCATATTTAATTAATAATCAGCATATTACGAACTGAGAGTGGAAGCTTGATTGATTGTCGAGTCAATACCATGCCTGCAAGCAAAGGGGAGCCTTATATTCTGAGCCTCAGCCGAGTGCAATATGTACTGATCCTGCATTTATGTTGATCCATGTCTTTGTAATTTGTATCATATCATTTTACCTATCTTTTTCCAATTGCACACAGAGAACATTAAGGTTATGAAAGAATTCATACCTCGGAGACGAAAAATTCATGAACAACGCCGCTTTGGCGATCGTGAACGGTGACTTTGTGGGTTGGAATGTTCGGGATTGAATTGCTGGTACCGTTTTGAGCTGCGACGGCGTCCGTTGCTTGCAGCTCAAAAGTCGTTTTGCGACTGCATTTAGTGGAGTTTCGAGGGAAGTTTAGCGGCGCGTGAAATGCAGGTCGCCGGTGAAGCGGGTAGCAAGGAGCTAGAAGGTCCATTTATCAACGGGGTTCCAGGTTACACAAATCCTCGATTGAGCGGTGTGGGGGGCTGGCGAAGCCTATATATACCCATTTTATAATTTTATTTCAAGATTACATAAATTTGTCCATAAAAATAAAACAAAGGAAAAATTGATAGTAATAATCTCAACTATTGGCGATCAGCTCATAATAATCTCAACTATCGATTATTTCAGAATAATCCCAGCTATAGGGACCTTCCTCCAATAATGGTCCCTATAAATAAATTCTTGAAATTTTTAAAGTGGATAAAAAGAGATATAACAAGTAATCCCTATAAATAATCCCAACTTTTAATTTTTATGCTTAATTTCTATTTAAAAATCACTTGTTATAGGAGGTAATATATGGTCATGGACCACTATTGGCGGACGGTCCATATAGTTGGGATTACACAAAAATAATCAATAGTTGGGATTATTGTCAGCGGATCGGCAATAGTTGGGATTATTATTTACAATTTTTCCTAAAACAAAAAGACATGTTACTTTTTTATTTATTCATGCCACTTTTTTTGTGATAGCGTTTATAAGGAAACCCTCCAAGTAAAATCTCATGTTAGTAATTGCTCCCATATATAGGACTAAAAGAGGGGAGAAATTCTCAAATAGTATCATGTATGATTTTTCTCTAAATAGGACTATTTTATTCCTATTTGAAAACATCCCTACTTTTCATTCCAGTATTACGCCCTTATCCCTTTTACGCTCATCTCTCCTCCCCTGCGCACAGCCGCTTCCCCAATCTCTCTTTTGCACACATCTGTATCTCTTCCTTCACTGCGCATCATCACTTCACCCTAGTCATCGCCGCCGCAGCTGACTTTGCACTGCACACAAGATTGATCGATTTCTCTCTCACGTCGCCGCTGCCGCCGATATCTTCGTATGCCGCCGCCGCCACTGCCACTGAGGTTCTGTTCTTCTCCTTCTCCTTCTCCTTCTCCTTCTCCTTCTTCTTCTCCTTCTCCTTCTCCTTCTTCTCGATATTCCTCCATTTTCCTGAATTTTGAATTGATTTTTCCAGTTTTGGAGACTTTTATTTCGATTTTCTAGTTTTAAATTTCAGAGTTTAAAAAAAATCAATTTTCATAAATTATTGGATGTTTGCTTCAGATTTGGCCAAGTTTATAGCAGAAATGTGTACATTTACAATCATATTATGAAATAAATGCTTTTGAATAAATTGTTTTTTCTATTTTTGTCAATAGCTTTGATTTTCTAATTTCTGGTTGTGTTAAAATGTTTGTTCCATTAAAGGTTTTAGTTGTTTGAATATTTGGTTATTTACTTCATGTTTTTCGATTTTTGCCAAATTTATGGCACTTTTGTGTTACTATGTCAAGTTGAATTTGCCAACTTTTTTGGCAGATCTGAAACACTTGTTCATGGGAGAAGTGAATCTAATCCTCAATGCTAAATCTGTCAAGTTAATGGGAGATTATTCCGCCTGAGTTGTCACTGTTGTGGTGTTGCTCAGAGGATGGTGGCGGCGGTGGATGGCGACGCTGGTATGGGAACCGGCAAGGGGCGGTGATGGATGGCAACGGTGCATCGGCAAGGATGCAGTGGAAGATGGTAGACGGCGAAGGGTGGCGACATGTTGCGTGAGCGAGGGGTGGCGGCAAGCTACTACTATGGTTTCAATAGTTTTTTTATTTTACATTTTTAAATTTTATAAAATTAAAAGAGGGGTTTTTTTGTCCAAGTGTACTGAAATTAGTCCTATGAAACTTTAGAGCATCTTCAATGGTACAATGTGCACGGTGCACACGTGGCATGAGAGATGACCACATAAATATTAGTAAATAAATTATTTCTCTCCTTATTTGAATGATTTTATACAGTTTTGGTAAGTTATTCTCCACAATGTCAAAGAGACCGTCTAATATTGACATTGTTGTTGACATTGCAGGGAAAAACTTACTAAAATTATATAAAATCATTCAAATAAGGAGAGAAATAATTTATTTGCTAATAATTATGTGGCTATCACTCATGACACATGTGCACCGTGGACATTATAGCATTGAAGATGCTCTTAGTTTCGTTGATAGTCCTAAATGTGAAATTAACTTTGTTATTAGTCCTATTTGAGTCATTAACTCTTGTTTCTTTAACTAATGAGGGTATTAATTTAGAGAAGATGAGAAAAATTCCAAAAATTTAAAATTAATTAACTTCAAAATATAAATGATCACTATTAGCAGAATAGAAAATATTACGGAGTATATTTTTCTACACTTGCTCTCTGTGAATTTCATATTTTCATTTTTTTTAAATGCTCCATCACTTGTAATCATACCAAGCACGTGTATTTCGACAAAAAAAAAATGAGATAATCATTCAAAAACAAGTTACCGATCTCAATGCACAAACTTGACATCACAATTTTCATAGCGGAAAGACATCTTTCAATAAATTGATAAATTTATAAATTATACTTACGATCATATTTAAGAATACTACCGTGAAAAACGTTTTTAAAATTTATAATATAAATGAAACATATGTTTTGTGGTCTTTGTATAAGATTACTCCTTTTTTGAAATGATAAGATTACTCCTATTATACACATGTATTGTACCACGTAATATGTAGATAAAATAGTCTGATGACTAAGACAAAAACATAGAGAAAATTGCTCGCCGTAAGATCAAATCATAGAAATTTTACAAAAGTAGGACTTAGTTATATTTTTTCCATGCATAGGATTTATCTATTTTTCTTTTAGGAAACATTATTATATTATTGCTTTCCAATTTTATCCTTCTCTTTAGGACTCCCGATTTTAGAAAAAAACTTCCCCAACTCTTTCATCTATCCCACCTCATCGCATCATATGCCCTACAAGTATTCTATGTCTGTTTTAGCATCGCTCATTGGCGACTCAGGGCTGTTACCGTTAGCTCGATCATCTTTCTGATTTCGAGAATTTCCAAACTGTCTGAATTACATCTCTGGCGTTGATCCGATTAGGAACAAAATCCTTCTCCGACATCATGACACTTGTAACCAAATGATGTGTCGGTGTGACCACATATGCCGCCTCATCGCGGAGTTTCTGGATAGCCTCTCGAGATATTTCATCATTGGAAATAGTGTGGACTGTATATATAACGTTTATGTTACTTGCTCTGCTATTGTGCTATTATCCGAACTTATTGTCTATTTATTGGCTACTTACTATCTATTTAATGTCTGTTGTTTTCAAAGTTTGATTTTTGTATACATGCTCTCTTGATGTCAAACAAGGCCTTCCACTATCAAGTCACGACAAATATAGTTGTTGATATCATCAAACTCCGGTATGCAAATGCATCTAGGAAAGCATATATCCCGAATGACTTTTTTGTTCTTCTATTACTTTCATACTCTACATTCACTTTGTACGTACTTGTAATGTTATGTATGTTGTTTTAGGTTAAGAAGGCTACTCAATTTGAGTTTGAGGTGGTGGACAAAACATCTAGAATTTTTACTTTTAATCTCAAAGATAAAACATGCTCATGTTGTGAGTTTCACCTAGAGCAGTTCATATGAGTCGAGGATAATCGTGATATGATTACATATCAAAGATTCATTTTCACTCATGAGTCAGTAACCATTTATAGTGTGGGTGACGTACCATAGTAGTCCCTGCTTTAACTTCAACCTTCCTAATTGAATTATATGTAGTCCATAACATGCTACCCATGCCACCGGCCTACATGCCTCAGACGCCAACTCAACCGGCACAAAAAAAGCCTATATCTTGAGTCAGAGAATTTGCTTCTTGATAGTGGAAATGGTGTTCACACTTTAAGAAATGTGAAGCACAAGTGTTGACGTTTACTTTTTTCGCTCACAGGAAGCTGGCAAAAGAATAAAACTATTAATTCTCTCTGAGCATTTTGAGGCCAAGCTTTGTACCTTCCATGTTGAGTCCTTTGTGATGTTGGTAAATTAATACCCTTTTATTGTTATTATTTCTGAACTATTTTAATCTTTTCATAATAAACTTTATTTAGTTTTTTTTCTTTTGTCCTACTCATTTTTGGGTGAAGCCTCCTACTCCACATGAATTTCAAGTTATTGAGAAAACCTCGAGAAGCTTTGTTCATGGCCTTTTTTCAACCTTTGCATTTGATTTATGTTCATGGAATTGCGGATGTCGGTCACCATCGAGGCTTATCATGTGACTATATTTAAGTGTTGTTATATTTCATACATGTGGGGGTTCACAACATACTCCGTATACTGGAGAGTTTCGCTTGATGTATTCTTAGTTAGATGAGGACATTCCAGCTCATATAAGACCAATTATATGTAAATCACCTACCTGTTTGACACACCCATGTGATGGGCTAAAAAAGAAGAGCATGCCCTTAACCGGTGAAATTCTGTCATTAAGTGTTGTTCTCGGTGCAAGAAAAGTGGTCACAACAAAAAAACTTGCAGGAATCATGTATCAGTTTCTACTTTCTAGGCCTTAATGTAGATTTTTTCAGTTCCTCATTTTCTGTTTTGTATGAATTATTGTACTTCACAAGTGTTTATTCTCATATGTATTTATCTTTTCTCATTATACTTTATGGATCTTCAATAAACAAGATTTAAAGCATAAGTCATTCATAGATGTGGTTATCAATAAGTTTTACCGTCATATAATTTATTGATCTTTACATGTTATTTTCATACTTACTGTTATTGTGTGCATTGAATTTCCAAAGATCAGCTATTTCTCTAAATATTTATTGTCTTCCGCGTTGTCTATTTATTGGTTCGCGCTATATTGTATAATTAATGTCTAACTTAGGTATAATATTGCTCAAACTTTAACACTTTCCCAAGAAATTCAAATATGAAGAACTCTTCATGTTACACAGATGAAGTGTATTAATATATGTGTAACAATTAACTTATGAATAATTTAAACAGATGATGGGTAAATATCGGTTTTATTTTATAATTGAATTTGACCTTCATAATTTTGATGAACTCTAATAGATTAAAGGTTGGTTTGCAACTGCTTTTAAAAAAGCACTTCTCAGCTTTTGGCTTTAAAAAAGCACTTATTTTCCCAAACACTACAACTTTTATTTTTCTCGGCTTCCGCGTCAAAAGTGCTTTTACTTTTTCTATTACACAAAAAACACTTATTTTATCAAACACTACCCACTTTTACTTTTCAAAATCACTTTTTTTTCAAACACTATCAACTTTTATTTAATCACTTCTCCCCATTTCATTAAAAAAAGCACCTTTTTAAAAGCAGAAGCTGTTGCAAACAGACCCTAAGTTATTGTGCATATGTTGATTTGAAATATTTCACAATTCTTACAATATCAATCACAATTGTTTAGTTTTTTACGACTCATACACTTTAGAACTTGGAGAGTAGCAATCCATTATGATCTCAATGGGGCCAAGTTATGGCTACATTAAAATGAAAATTTGGTATGACTTGGGATGTTATTGCTGCGAACCCCAAATATAATTTTTATAATTATCAATATGGGGTTGGATTAGTGACATTAAAGCAAAAGACATTAAGTAGAATTTAATGTCTACATTTTGGACTAAAATAGACATTAATGTTAGTCATAATATAAACGGATCAATAACAATAGTATATTTTATTCACATACATACGTTCAAACGTGAAACATAGGTCATGTCAATGCATATTGAAGAGTGTAAAACTACATATTAACCACCACAAAGGTATTACATTTACAATACATGTGACAAGTATCATTTAGTAAAACTATTTTTTAATTTGTTGATGCATACAAAAGTAGTTTTGTTGCCATATTTTGTCAGTACAACTCCATGTCAAAATCTCAGTAGCTTCTCTATCAAACATTTGAAACTCAGCAAAATTTATAGCAGGTAGCCCGCAATTCCTCCTGCAACTAACATGAAAACAATATTAATTTGTATGCCTTTTTACATGTCTCAGATGCACAAGAACTATTAAATGTATACTCTACATACTTATCTTCCTATTGTGGACTGTTACTCAATGTTCTAAGAAGCGTTAGAGGAGAGGCAAAGTGTGACCTTGGATTGGCGGGGTTAGGTGGAGCATATTAATATTGTTATAGCAATACTTCTGATTGCTTTTAGGAATAGTCTATTACTATCCAAAACATTTCATTTCCAACACCCCAGTTTACTCGTCACTAAATAATTTATTTAATCAGCATCATCATCATCACACATAAGCGAATTATAGCCTTCGAAGATCCCTGAGGCATTATCTCATGTTAAAGAATTGTAAAATGAATAAAAGTCAAAAGGCAAAATTGTAAAAGACATATTCACATCAAAGCTTTCCAACTGTAAAGCAGTAAATACGATAAAAAAAACTGTAAAGCAGTAAATTTATAACCTTTATTGCATGGAGGGGTGGTGATGCTAGAGTAATAATCTACTGGTCTATGGTGTCTTTTTTGTTCTTCCTGCAACATATCAACATCTAACATTCTTCTCCTATGGCTTTTTCTTTCTCTTCTCCATTTGTTCTTCTTTACCACATAAATATTCTTCATTCGCTTTCTTCGTAATCAGCATGCGTTAATGTCGTCCTTTTCAATTGCGATTTCGAAGCTCTGAAGAACAATTGCTCCCAATACAAAAACTAATCGTTCTTCACTTTCATTTGTAGGCAATATTTTCGAGCATGACTCAATTGAATAAAAACAATGAATAGATTAACCGATAAGATGAAAGAACAATTTCCTTTTCAGAATGTTTTTCTTCAACTTCTTACGTGTTTTCATTCTCCACCTCTGATAATTTCTTTCTCTTCAACAATTGTTCTTTTTTACCGCCTCGATGTTCTTCGTCGACTTTCTTCATAATCGACTTTCTTCGTAGCCGGCTTTCTTGGTTGCCCTTTCCGGTTGCGTTTGCGATTGAAGCTATGGAAAGAATTTAGGCTGCGATTGTTTTCACCGTTGAGTCTGCGATGGTTTTCGCAGTTTGTCAAATTTTTATTTTTGCCGATCTGGTTAGCCATGTTTGTTGATCTAAATTTAAATAAGGGGTATAATAGTCAAAGCATGTTCACTTTTGTCCTACGCTAGATGGAAGTCCTAATTTTAGAAACTGCTATGATTTAGTCTTATTTGAAAAAAATTCCTCAAAATAGGACTTAATGTTTGGGTTTCCCTAAATAGGACTAACCGTTTAATTTTTACCCCCAATTGAATTAAATTAATTACCCCAATTAATTGCCCCCCCTCCCCGTTCTCTTGCACAACCAAGGTAGTCCGTTGATAGCGAGGACAATCCGGTGGTGGCGCTAGCGGCAACAAATTTGGCAGGCTGCCAGAAAAAATTCTGGAAATTTCTGGCGGCGGCCGGAAATCGGCGGCAAGCAGCGGTCCGGTGAGTCTTGGGGTAAGGATGTTTAAAAACTCCTAATTAAGGATATTTAAAGCAGGTGGTCCTATTTTGGAAAAAGGCTATGTTTTGGTCTTATTAAGGTATATCTCCCTAATATGTAAGTAGCAATGTTTACAATTCTTACAAATGTAAAAGTTTAGAAATTAAAAAGACAAAAGTGAGCAGACCAGACCAGACCAGACTCCCATAGTTATGAAATACACAAAGACCGGACATTTACCAGACTAGACCCGATCAATTCAAACCAGCTCAGACCAGATTTAAACATACCAGACCAGCAAATTTCAGTCCAAGTAAAAAATCATTAGGACATATGCAACCCATTATTTGAGAGTGTAGTATATCTGTATATTAATTAATGGGGTCTTTCATTTAGTTCACTATTATTGTTGGGGAAATCACCTTATATACAATATACTAGTTTTATCACGCGTGTTGCGCGATTGAGGTCATGCCCAATGAATAAAAACAACATAACAATATGTTTAGAGTTTGTAATGTTTATATAACATGCATACACATATACAATCATATTGAAAAATATATTCAAAGTAAAAATACATCCATCTTATACTTTCCCTCCAAAAAATTGATTTCCATTATTATTTCATTTTTTCTCCCTATTTTCTTTTCATTTATGGGTTCCAAATGGACCGTACCCTTATATTCATCTTTTTTTATCTTGAATAATATGCAAGTTCTTCAATTTCCAAAGAAAGAAAACGTAGTCCTCTAGGCTCTATGTACTCTCAGAGCCCAACTAAATTAAATCTAAACCAACACAATGTTATGAAATGTTGTCTTAAGAGTGATTTTCAAAATTTGAAGCTAAAATGTGCGTAACTTGCCTTCTCAGCAACTACATAGTCCAACTTCACCTTTCCCTCTAATTCTTTGCAGCTTTCTTCCACTCAGGAGCAAGCTTGTTGCATTGGTCCAACCTCTGAAACACAAATGTTCAAACTCCTAAAATTCATACTAGTGATGCACACGCATAAAAGGAGTGCACTATGTGAGTATGTGACCCTTATTCATGAAAAGGCTATATTGGACTTCCTTTTCACCTATTCAATTATGAAAGTTCCATTTACAATCACCAAAATTTCACTTACTGTCCACCTCAACCTAGAAGCAAATTCATGTTTGTACATTCCAAGTAAGAAACTGCAGTTAAGATGCCTTGGAGCCAATCATATAATTTGTGTTTTTTACATGGAAATTATGCCTTAGATCTTGTGAGTATACAAATGGGGAACTCCACAGAAGGAGATAAATCAAATAAGACAATAAGAGGGGCATAGATTGATAGTTTGTTGGATCCATTTACTCAAGTGACTTCACTAATTTCGGTCTATATTACATGGATCCATTTATTACATGGATATATTACTAGTATGTGTGTGTGTGTGTGTAAGTAGTTGTGTGTGTGTAATGCTACAACAGTGGATGAGGGTTACATGTGACCAAATCTTAAATTACAACTACTATATATGTGATATTTGTAAAGACTATGATAAATTGGAAAAAGATGAATATAAATAGAAAATAACAAAGTATTACATTAATATAAATATTAATTATAAGGAAATAATTCACATGGCAAATCATTTATGTTCAAACAGGTTTCCTCTCTTTCTACAACAATTATAGTTTTGCAAAATGATTATTTCACAAGGTAATACCTCCCTCTTGGAAAGCTTCATTAACTCTGTCTATATAGTATGAAATGTTTAATATTCCATCGAACACAACTTATAATTTGGCATTTTTCATTAACTTCTGTGTATATAGTGTTTGATATTTCACATTTTCACCTAACACAGGTTATACTACCTTACCCACATATGGCTATCTTAACTATCTTATACTATCTCAACCACCTTACAACATATATAGTTAAGAGATCTCATATTGCACATGACATGCCTTTCATGAAAGAATAACAATATGTTTTTCATCCTGTGATCCCGTAAGAATCCCTTCCCCCACCATCAAAGAAAATCTTAATAAAAAGATTGTTTTTATCATACCTGGTTGGATGGACTCTCTTACATATATAAAAGGAAGACTGTAATGAATAAAGTAAAAAATAATTGAACCATCTATTATGTTTCTTATTGGAAATTGGGATAACTTGTATCTATCAATGCATGTGAACAGATGTCACGCAGTTTCTTAAGCAGTCACAGTAACTCATCTACTATTTCCCGTGAACAACATATTGGTAGCTCGAAAGATAACAAATGGTGAGTAATTGCATAGAGGTGACATAAGGAACTTCTAAAGTAAAAGGACTATAAAGGACTAAAAAAATTAGAAGGCATGGTATCTGTAGATGAAATACTTGACTAAATATCGGAAGTTTGATCGGAACTTTTAAAATCTAACTCTTGTAAAGGTTGCATTGAACTAATGTATGATAAAGACCTGGACTTATGGGCTTATAGCGTGAGATATAATAGAAATAATACTGAATATTTTAATAAAATGTAATAGTGGGCTGGACCAATTAATTAGATAGATTGAGGGAAGCCTCACTGGAAAAGAGTAAATAGAAGGAATAGAAGAGGGAGTGGGTGGGCTGGAATTCAGTTGGAATTAGGCTGGGGGAGTGAGGCCTCTCGAAGAGTCTCAACCCTCTTATTTTCAGTTTACGTTGATCTCTAGTTTCTACAACTGTAATAGGTTACTGCCTTCTGAGATTTTCATCGATATAATAATGAATTTCTGTTGCGTTGTTGAGGTTATTATCAATGTAGAGATAAAAATATCTCAATATAATGATAAATTCTGAAAAGAAAGACCCACAAAACCGATTCGCATCAACAATAATGAAAGCTAACAAATTTTAGAAAGTTCTTTTCTAGAACAACAGCTGCTATGTTAAAAGCTTTATGACCATTATGAAGAGATTAAATTCTAAATTTTGAAATAGATTTACACCACATATACCCCTCCAGTTTCTCTATTAAGTAAAGAGCTTTATGACCATTATGAAGAGATTAAATTCTCTGAACCACTAATATGCCTTGACCTCATTTCTTTAAGTATTTGATTGTCACCTTCTCTCATCCTTATGTCATTTGTGATATTTCTCTTACCTTTTCCACAACTTGACGCAATAAGGAGTGCTACAACAAGCCTAGGTTAGAGGTCAAATATAGGGAAATTTCAAAAGAGTCTTCAAAAATAAAGTCAGAATAAAACATATGACTTTATTTTATATTCACACAACTGGTAGAGGAGGCCCAAGCTGGAGCAACACACTCATTAGCTTAGAAATCTGACTTATGACTTCCTATTTATTTTGATAATGATGATAGTGAAAATCCTATTTGAGTAATAAAGTGTGTTTTAAGATATATATACCCTATGTTATATATATTTCCTTCATATAATACATCATTGTATATTATTTGTTCATATTTCAATTCCTTCTTTTTTACCTAAATAGGATCGAGATATGAACTTCTAGTTTATGCCCACTTGTGTTTACCCACATGTCTAGGAGAACACATGATAAAAGTTCATTAGAACATTTGCTATTGCATTAGAAATATTCTGAGCGATAAGAGTGTGATCCTATAATAACCAAAGAAGTTACTTAAATAATTTTTTGGATAACTTGTGGTGGAATTAAATCTGACTCTTTTTCGAGTGTTGTTCCTAGTAACAATACCCATGTAAAAGTGCAGATAATTTATGCCAAAGTTTTTGTTTGTCTCACTTGTGTTATCCCATAGGAAAAGCATGATAAAAGGTCATTATAAGAAATGATGTTGACTAATAAGTAACAACTATTCACAGTCATAGAAACCAGATCCTTTATCTACTCAAAAAGAGAAATATCTTAAGTTATTGTCTTCCAAGTAATTTGGCAAACCTCTGGCAAGTATTTTATGTAGTTTCTCTTAAGAAACATTTGAAGATCATCTTCTAAGGATGATCTAGGACCTGGAAGTTCGCTAAACATATTAGTCATCTTAGTATGCGGTTTAAGTGCCGCAGCCAAATTGACCTCACTGTGAAAATATCATATAAAAATCCAAATTGAAATGGCAGTAATCCAAACAATTAAAACAACTAAAAGAGTGTCACCTAGACATTTCTACAAATACTTTATAAGGAAATGGTCATTGGGGGTGGTAGTTTGTGAGCAAAAATTATATGTTTAGGTTACATCAATACTTATCTGAGGACCTATGAAAAAGATAAAGTTTAATAATTAACATAGTTCCATTCTAGACACAGACAAAACATAAGCACAAAGACAATCCAGACCAATAATACTCAGTAGGACAAACAATATAGCTACAGAAAAGCATGTGTTAGATGGCAAGGGCTAAAAGACTTACCGGGAGAACCTCTACGAAGTTAGGAAAATAGATTTATAAAAGAAACATGCACTGATTTGGCTGAAGTAGTTGAGGAAGTTTCTTCTTTTCCCGTAACTTGCTCTTCACAGCAATTAGAAAGAATCAACAATACCATCAAAAGGAATGAAATAAATAACTTATCAGACGAGGAGAAGTGGAAGGAGAATAGGGCAGGCAGGCATGGTGAGGCAAGCACGCATTGGGATTCCATTTGTGCGGGACTAACCCAACCAACATACGTTTGATGTAGGTGCCGAAGTGGAAGGCAGGTTGACCGGGCAAGTAACATGAGGACAACATATGTTTTGCCCTTGACATTGAAACTACAGAAAGACAATGCACTAACTTAAGCACCAGGTACATCTTGCTAAAGCAGTAACGTTACACCACCAAATTTTCTATACCCAAGATAACCTTATTTTCATAGGTGTTTATAAGATTTTATTTATTAGATTATTAGATATGTGTATATTTATATCCGGAAAAGATCATGTCCAGTCGGAGGGACAGGATCCTCCGTCTGGCCGCCGCTCTTTGGGGCGGTTCCCGGTGAATTTTTTTGATGAATTTTGTGTGCATGTTCCACATTAAGTGTGGTTTATCCACAAAAAACTTTCAGCTAATGAATTTTTGAAAATAACCGTGTTTTATATGTTTAACTTGGCACCGTTATCTTCCAAAAATTATTTGACAGCTTTCTTGATCGATTTTTTAGCTGTTTTTTTTTGTAGATAAACTAGACTTGATTAGGAGCATGTCCACAAAATTTTATAAAAAAAGTCCACCGGGAGCCGCCCCAAACGGCGCCGGCCGGGCAAAGTATCCTGTCCATGCGACTGGACATGATCATTCCTCTATTTATATCTATATTATGGTAAAAATAGGAAGTCATCGAGGACATGTGGCCCCATTAAAATTAACATGCATCCGCCCCTTGTCTAGTCACAATTATCTTTATTGTACTTTTCCCTTATATTTTTCAATGTAAATTACCATCCCTGTTTTACCATTATTTCAACCCATGTTTTTGTATTTGTATAAATGCATCTTTCATGTTTGTATGATAGTTCTGCACAAGTGTATGTGATTAATTGCTAAATAAACACTTACATAGAGAATGCATCTTAATTATATAAAGCATGCATGCTAATGAGATAAAATTTCATTTTGATGAGAAAGAAAGTGTATGTTAATAAGATAAAAAGTTTTATTACAAAAGTGCATGTTAATGTTACTTGATGCACTTATATGCTCATACACATTGCACCTCTAATTCGAAAATAAGTAGTATGTAGTATTACTTTTATTTGTACACTCATAGTCGCATCTGACATCATTTAGTGATACATTTCGCATATTAAGTAACTATTTCATAATATTATATTGTATCTATATTAAAAGTAACTATTTCGAATATTGACCGGTTTGGGTTATAAACTTTAGGGATCATTAGTAAGCTCGTATTTTTAACCGAGTCTTCAAATAGGATAAAAACCCGGATTAATAACACCATTTGGGTTGAACCACAGTGGACTTGCGGATTAAAAAAGAACATTATGTTGCTTGGATTTGAATTGTTAGTAATTTTGGAGACTATTATTTTTGTTAATATTTGTGATTTGTACTTGTTTGTAATTTTATTTGAAATCATCTTTTAATCTTTTAAACTACATAAGGATAGTTTAATGATTTTTCAATCAAGCTTTAATTGACTCTATTCAATCCAGGAATGAACCCGAACTACTAAAACCTGACTCGAACTAAATATAAAATGCCTTTTTTCGATCTCCGATTTTCATAATCTGAGATCTTGTGAGTAATTTTTTAAATTATTGAAAACTTGATCCAGACCAAAGTGATGCCACCCTTAACGTCATCCTTCTGAAATCTGGTTGACAAATATTTATATAGAAATTTGAGTACACATAAACTTTTAAAAACTTTTAAATATCTATATTCCATGTAAACTTTTAAATATCTATATTTGCACTTAAACTTCTAAAAGTGATAAACTTTTAAAAATGTAACACTAATTCCATGTACAATGCATCTATAAAAGGATTTGAACAATGTTAAGCTAAAATATTATATTAGATGAAAATAAATGGGAGGACATAAGACATAACCTTTTTTATAAACACATTTAAAAAAGTGAGTTTGTTTTCCATCTTTATTTCTTTTTTTCCTTTTTTTGTAATGTGAAATTCAAATAGAACTCATTAAACTCAAATTTAACATTAAACTTTCTTTGGCTCTTTCTCTCTCTAGGGTGGTTTTCACTGCTAGGGTTTTTTCTCCGCTATCGTTTGTAAAAAGGAGTGGCATACAGAGTTTCTCCTTTCACCATCAATTGTGCGGTTTTCTTCTTCTTTTGCTTGTTGAGATTTAGCTGAGGGAAGATGATGTTTGGTCTCTGGCGGTCGAATGTTGTGTAGGGATAGAAGGTGGATGTTTGGCCTCCGGCGGCCCCAGGTCATCATGGACGAAACGTGGGGCAAGAGGCTGGAACAGAGCTGGATCCGATGTCATTTGTGTTAGGTGGCGACATAGGAGGATTGGTAAAAAAGAGTTGAATAAAAGGCAAGGTGAGGAAGAATCTACAGTATTGCTGGAGCATCCCCTCCTGAACTACCGCAATGGATGCAGAAGAGTCTAGGGTTTGGAAGCATCTTTTAAATTCTACTTTTTTTCTTGCAATTTATTTTTCAAGATCAGACTGTTTATTTTTTCAGTTGGTTACTTTTATTATTGTAAGACTCTTGCATTAGAACTGAGTGATGAGGGATCTGCGGTAGCCGTCGTTGACTTAGTTATGCCTAATTTAGGATCAGCAAGTTATATTACTTTGTCAAAATAACTCTGAGTCTGGTCCAAGAGCTAACGGTTACTTGTGGTTGTTTTGTTGTTTTAACTTTCTTTCCTCTTTGTAATGTGAAGTTGTGAACTCTCCAATAGGTTTCAAGTCTCCGCATTGGTTGACGAGGCCCTGCTCCCACCCAACAAATCCAATCGGCATTTCGAAAACCCCCTTTACTCTTTATTTATTGGGAACTAGACTAGAAGTAGAGGCAGTTGATTTTTTATGTAGTTGCATTATTATTTTTAGTTCTCTTGCAGTTGTACTTCCAAAGATGGATTCTCAAGATTCTCAACTCCCTCTACCCCACCACCACCACCACCACCAGGCTCTCCACCATCACCACCAGCAGCAGCAGCAGCACCAACCGGGTCCCACAATGATGGTGGCGCCGCCCCAGCAACACAACTCCTACGCCGCAATCCATAACAACGTATCTGCCCACATGATGCATCATCATCATCAACAACAACCAAACCCTCGGTTTCCTTTCAACTCCATGGTGGGCCCTGCCACGGGTCCGGGCACTGCTCCTAAACCAGTCGCCATGGATTACTCCGATATGTCGTCACCTGGGGCTACTGGTTTCAGCATTGAGCCCGCCCGGAAGAAGAGGGGCCGACCTAGGAAGTACTCGCCTGATGGGAACATTGCTCTCGCACTCTCTCCCACTCCAGTTTCTTCATCCATCTTAGTCCAACCCGACTCCGGCGGGGCTGGGGCAGGTTCCAGCACTGCCCCTCCAACTCTTTCGTCCGAGAATCAGGCCAAGAAGGCCCGTGGCAGGCCGCCTGGCTCCATAAAGAAACAAATGGATGCTCTTGGTCTGTTGATTATGCTACTGCTCCTCTCTTCGTCATTTCTTTCTTATATTTCCTTTCTTTATTCTTTAATTTCTCTTTTATGTTTTGAATTGCATCATTTTTTGTGGACAGGGTCTGCTGGAGTTGGTTTTACACCCCATGTTATCACTGTAGAACCCGGAGAGGTATTTTTTTGTTCGAATTGGTACAACAGTGAAGTGATACATTCTAATTTCATTTCTCAATTGAAACTACTAAAAGATTCTATTCTTCTTGAAGAGGAATCTACTTCTGTCAGCAGAAGGTTCTACATTTGTTGCATTTCATCATATTTTTTTTTATGTAAATGCAGTATTACTTTCCATTTGAAGAATGCACATTTGCTTTATATGATCAGCAAAATATGGAAAACAAGGATAATGGTCTGGGAAATAAATAAGCGTTTGTATTAGCTCCTGTGTATATTCAAATCAGAAGAGAATCAATCATCTATCACCCCCATTATTCTTAATCTACCAAATAAACTTTTGGAACGATAAAGGCTGTGGCTTAATTATTCTCCACCATATATAGTACTTCCTGAATTTTTGGTGCATTATTTGCCTCTAATCTAATATGAAGATTTTTATTCTATTGTAGGATGTAGCTTTGAAGATAATGGAATTTTCTCAACAAGGACCAAGGACAGTTTGCATTCTTTCTGCAATTGGCGCTATTTGTAATGTTACCCTTCGACAACCTTCCAGTGGCGGTGGAAGTGTGACGCTAGAGGTCTGTTTGCTATTAGATTTGTTATCACATCTCTATAATTATAAGTTACATGATCCCTTTTTGCTAGTCATGCCTAATTTCACTTTTCCAAAGTGCCAACATGGTATGGCCTATGTCATTGTGCTAAAGTTAAATTTGGTTTTTTTTTATGCTTTTAGCCTTTTTATAGAATATTACTATATATTCCGAAGATCTTCCTACTCATGGCATAAAAGTTGTGGTGGTATCCTAAATCCTAATTATCTTTGACGTGCAAATAAGAGACAAGTAATTTCTGCCAAGGTGTCTTTATTATCGTATATAATGTGGGAATTATCTTATATAATGTGTGAATTATCTTATACACAAGCATCAGTAATTGAGAGTTGTTCATGAAATTTGTGTTAGTGGTGACCTAATATCTTATATTGAAGTCGATATGTCAAAATATTATTGTTATGTCTTAATAATGCTTATATGAATTTAATCTTCTTTCCATATTGGATCTGCTGATGTTTTTCTCTCTCGTGTGCTTTTAGATCTCCCACAAACAACTATTCTTTCTTATTAATGTTTGATTGGTGTCATGTGTCATATTTACATAAAACAACATCCAAGCCTTAGTCCCAAAAGATTTTGGGGGATATATACATACCTGCTGTTTTAATACTCATGTTTTTAGTGATTTTAGATTTATTAAGTTGTTTTAAAAAATTAATATATTGACATTTTATGGGTGTCTGGTTCGAGGGGAGGGAGGAAGAAATATTTACCTTTGTCTTGGTTGAGAAATTTTAAGGGAGAGGGAGTATTATTTTTTACAAACTCCACTTCCTCTCTTTTTAGTTTTTTAATTATATTTTAACGTGTTTTCAACACATCCATGAATTCCATGTTTGATGTTGAGCACAATGGGAATCAAATATAAACTTGTGCTAATCACAAAGAGATTTTGAAGACAGTATATTCTGTTATCATGGCTTAACTGGGTGGAAATCTGATGTTCTCTGATGTGTTCTCTCATATTTATAGATAGGCATGAAATTGTGGGAAACAAAGTGAATCATTAGGGGTTTCCTGTTGGAATTGGGCTGTTTTGTAGAGCCACTGCTGCCTCAAGACTGAGACTTCTGTGTTTTGCTACCTTGTATGTGTTTGTGGTTGTTTGATTATTTGTGTGCGTACCTATGGTTGATATCTATCTTATCATTGGACTTGTTTGTTGTTGCGTGTTATAATTCTTGTTCTTGAACAAATTTCATAATTATTTTGATAAAATAAAGCATCTATTTGAATAATGAATTGAAAGATAGTAATTAACCAAATGATAGTATCTGATCATCAACTATTCATTGTGTATTTTTCTCGGCACTTCGACTCCGTTTGGTAATCAAAAGTGGCTTGTTTAGCTTATTATTGGAATTAGCAGAATAAGTAGCTGATTCGGCTTAAATAAATTTTACCAAAAGCCTTTGCTTATTCAGGCTGCCGTTTCATTTTAATAACCCTTAGGCTGCAATGAAGTTTTCTTTTGTCACCAAACCATTCTATTGCCACTGTATGCTTTTGCTGGTTACAGATATTATAAGTATATGATGATAAACCTTATTGCACCAAAGTAGAGTGCTGTGTTACAGACAGTCCATACCTTATTGGATGTGCCGGGTAGCTTTTTAGCATCTCGTGGGCTGTTTTTTAATTTGCATTTCTGTTATACTCCGAATTTCTCTCTTTGTCCCGTTAAGATTGTCCCATTTTTCCTTTTTTTTGTTCGTCTCACATAGATTGTCCAATATCAAATTTGGAATTATTTGTGTGGTTGTAAGT
Organism: Cuscuta epithymum; assembly: GCA_945859915.1. Lineage (NCBI taxonomy): Eukaryota > Viridiplantae > Streptophyta > Magnoliopsida > Solanales > Convolvulaceae > Cuscuta > Cuscuta epithymum. Next base: position 486,943 of record CAMAPF010000071.1, read on the forward strand.
CATTCTTACGATTCTTACATTATCAATTAAATATCTAACACACAAACACAATTTTCTTAATAACCACACCTCCTCCTCATGCACAAAACTCAGTAAAACGGAGGTAGTATATGATATTATAGTATTAAAGCTGATATATATTGCTACGAATGTGATGATAAAGCTGATCTTTAATATATGTGATGATGCAGGGGCAGTTTGAAATCATCTCCTTGTCAGGGTCATTCTTGTTTTCAGAAAGTGGGGGTCACCACAGTAGGCCGAGTGGGCTGAGTGTGTCATTGGCCGGGGCAGATGGCAAAGTTGTAGGGGGTGGGGTTGCAGGTGCCCTAAAGGCAGCATCCCAAGTACAGGTAAAAAAATACCCATGCCTATTCTTCGTTCATTGTTTGATGAGGGTAGGGCTTACTTACCTCTCTTCTCTTCCAGCTGATTGTTGGCAGTTTCATTGCTGATGGTAAGAAGCCGAAGTATAAGCCATCATCAACGCCCCCACCACCACCATTGAACACCCCAAATTTCGGTGCCCAAGCTGCTGCAGAAGCCAGTCCATCAGAGGATGCCTCAAGTGCATCATCTGATGAAAATGGAGGGGGGACCCCTCTGAATCGCGGGCCCTTGTCCTATGGTGGCAGTGCCATCCAGCCAATCCAAACAACAACGCCGATGTACGGAGGAAACTTGGGATGGCCGAGTTCCTCGGTCAAGATGCATCATCATCTTCCATAATAAATAGTGTTGTCTATGGCTCTCGTCTTTTCGGTACCTCGCCTGACCGCGCAGCTAGCTAGATTCTCTACCCTGCAGATGTTAGATAGGCTAACAGGCGTTCTTTTGATTCTACCCTTATCCTTTCCCCAGATTCAATAGGCAAGCAATGGTTTTCTTTTAAGCCACAGGTGTCCTTGTGTTTGTTCGCGTTTTAGTAGTTGTTGTTCACATAATGTTTGGGTATGTGTATGCGGTTTCCATCATTGAATTTTTCTTTGTAAAACATGATTTTTAGGAGTATTATCATTACTTGTAATATAGGATTTTTCTTAATAGAACAGGAATCTTCAATTTAGGATTTTTTTTACTAGATTTGTTACTTATTACGTAGTATAATATAATAGTATACGATAAAAGGCAAAATACGGAGTCACTAGTTTTAAATGCTCTACAAAGTGATTAAATGTACTGCATGCGTCATTAATCATGAAGTACATTTATGCAAATTATTTTAAAAACATTAAAATGTGCCAACTACCTTTCTCAACTCAGGCAGTCAGGCTGCCAAGTACCTTTTGTTGGGTTCTGCTATTACCATCACAGCGGCACGGCGCCAAAGCCAGTCGTAAATCCTCCCCAAATCACCCACCTCCTTAGTAAGGGATGAACTTGGTCCGAGACAGGGAACCAGACCAGAAATGCCCGGAATTGAATCGGACAGCGACCAGAAAATAAGGTTCCAGTTTGGGACCAGAACCGGATTAGTGGGAAAGAGGTCCCTGCCCTAGACCTCCATTTTTTAGACCAGGACCGGTTTGGGACCGCACCAGAAAATAAGGTTCTAGTTTGGGACCAGAACCGGATTAGTGGGAAAGAGGTCCCTATCCTAGACCTCCATTTTTTAGACCCGGTTTGGGACCACACCAGTTTTAAATAAAAAATTTTATTTGTTGTTTGTTTTTGCTATCAAATCATTGGAAAACATTTCTTTAGGGTTGAGAGTCCATTTAAAAGTTTAAAAGAGGTGTATATGGGGTGGGGAGGGCAATAGAGTGTTTAGAAGTGTACTAATAAAATAAAAAAATTGGGATTGAACCGGAACAGGTTTGGGACTGATTAGGACCAGAACTGACCGAGGATTGAAAATAGAGGTTCTTGTCCTCCATATATTATTACAAAGATCGGTTAGTTTGGGATCGGAACGGACCCGGATCAGAACCGGCCCAGCTTGGAACCGGCTTGGACCGGGTCCATGCCTATCTGGATATCTTCTGTACATGCACAAAAATCAAACCCATACAATAGAGTGATAGACAACGAGTAAAGGGTCAGTTTGGTACTCGAAGTTGCAAAAAAGGGGTCAAATAAGTCCTTATATAGAAGATTCTGTCCGGACGTGCCATTTGAGGTGGCTCCCGGTAGAATTTTTTGATGAAATTTTTTGAGCATCTTATTCATTAAGTCTAGTTTACTCATACCAAATTTCAGCTAAAAATTCAATGGGGGAGACATTCAAATGAATTCTTGAAGATAACTGCGCTTTTAACGGCACAGTTATCTTCAAGAATTCATTTGAATGTCTTCCCGATTGAATTTTAATCTGAAATTTGGTATGAGTAAACTAGACTTAATGAATAAGATGCTCAAAAAATTTAATCAAAAAATTCCACCGGGAGCCACCTCAAATGGCACGTCCAGACAGAATTTTCTATATAAGGACTTATTTGACCCCCTTTTTGCAACTTCGAGGACCAAACTGACCCTCATCCCGATAGACAACTCAGACTCATCGATTATTGCTGCTGGAGTCCTCCAGTGCTAGAGCCTGGGGTGCCTTTTTTTAGGCCGAACACTAAATACTTGTTGATCTATTTCTCATTTTTCATTTTCCGGTCTTTATTTGCTGTCTTCATGTTTTTCGTTTCACAACTCAGAGTGCATGTTTTATCACTTCATCTCTATCTACCATTCTAAATATTTCAAACCATGGGTCACATATGTCTTGTTTTGCAATTTAACCCGACCCGATGGATACCCGCACCGAACCGAACCGGTCAAAATGGGGAAAACCGCTTTGACTGGGTAACGGGTACGGGGCGGGGAATACCCGATTTATGTAAACGATAATGGGGCGATTATAGGTTTATACCTACCCGCCCCGTTACCCGCCCCGTTTAATTTGGATACGGTTACCCGCACCATTACCCGGCCCGCAAAATTTACTTATATATTTTAATAGTTTATGTATTTATTATTTAATATATTAAGTATATATGAATAGTAGTACATAAGACATTAGTATATGACACTTATTCCCTCTAATACTTTGAAACAATATTCAACGAATAGGCTATCCTTTGCAATTCTGAGGAGTTGGTGCTCAAAGTTCACTATTTTAGATTTTGAATTTTCAATATCATTCATCATCCTTCCTTTGATAGCTTCTACAAAATTTATTTTCTTCCCATATTGATTATTTGATTTTCGTGATTTTCTCTACACATTTTCCACATTGTGACTATCTTAATTTTTCACCCAATAACTTTCATAAAACTCACGTATGAGTGTAAAGTCCAAATATTGCGAAACATTACTCTAGCTTGCTTTAATTTATGTACTACGTAATTGCTAATAATTGTATAGGTGTATTGGATGATTAGATTGATTTTGTTTGGTTGCTCTAATTTATATAAAGTTTTTAATTTATAGTATGATATTTCTAAAACAGTAACTACAAGAATACCTAAATCATAATATTAGAAGTACCTTTTTTTTAGAAATAATTCCAAATCTATAATCAAAATAAAGTTGTGGGCAAAAATGCGATTCTAGTAACTTTAGTGTTTATAATTTTATTCAAATATTATATCATAGTGACTATAAAACTTACTCATGGTAACTTATAGTCACATTTTTGTCCACATATTTTTTATTAGTAATATTTTAAGAAAAAACTTCTCATTTTCATTATGTTACTTGTATACGTTATTGTTCTTAAATTTAGATGTTGAATGTTGGTGGGATATGATTATTACATTTTTGGAAGTTCAATATTTTTGTGATTCATAATTAGATTTTTCTATTGAGACAAGACTTAGGGAGTGTTTGGGGTTGCTTAAAAAAAGCGCTTTTCAACTTTTGGCTTAAAAAAAGCTGAAAAGAGTGTTTTCAAATGACAGCTTCTGCTTAAATTAATCACTTAAAAGCTAAAAGCTGGAAGCAGGTAGAATGGTGCTTTAAACTGCTTCTCACTTTTTCTATTACACAAAAAGTACTTATTTTACCAAACGCTACCAACTTTTACTTTTTCAGAATCACTTTTTTCTCAAACACTACCAACTTTTACTATTAATCACTTTTCCCAAAATTACTTTAAAAAATCACTTTTTTAAAGTTGAAGCAATTGCAAACACTCCCTTAATCTTTTGATGTTGATGTGGTAAGAGATTCATGATTTTGAATCTAGACATATATAATTTGTGAATATTAGGTTAAACGATTGTAACTTTTTGTGATGTTTTAAAAAACTTTATCTGTGGTGCTATTTAATTTGGATTTTCTTAATTTGGGTGGTCAATGATAAGTAGTTAATCATCATTTGAGGATTTATACTAATTTTGAAGGAAAAAAAATGATCTTTTAATAAAACGGTTACCCGCGGGGAAAACCGTTACCTGCAGGTAAGAAATACCTGACGGGTAACGGGGCAGTTTCGGGGAAAACTATTATTAAACGGGGCGGGTACGGGTAATGGCATACCCGACCCCAAACCACCCCGTTTCCATCCCTAGTGAAAACTCCACTAGAAAAAAACCCAAGGAAAAAGGAAAATGCAGGGAAAAATTAAAAATGGGGGGAAAGGAGGAAAGGTAAAAGAAAAAGAAAGCATTCACATATACCCTCTAAATGAAATTGGATACATGGGAGAGAGATTGGATGGAAAGAGAAGAAAAGGAATAATCTTAGAATTACAATTAAAACTTACTAACCAATCAAAACTAGCATAAAAGATCGGGTGAAAGGGGAAGAAGAAAAAGAATGACTTATACGGAGTAATATACTCCGTAGCAAAAAAGGGAATAAGAAGAAATGAAAATAACAAGAACAGAAAAATTGAAAGAAGAAACAAAACAAATAAAAAAATGAGTAGGATGGAAAAAGTCTTTTGTAAAAAAGAATGAAATAATTACATAAATATGATCAAAATAAAGATGGTTTACAAAAATATGACTAGTTATTAGAGTAGTAATGAAATCATAGTAATTCATGTTCGAGTTTTGAACTTAAGTTACCACAACACTACGTTGTAGTAATGAATAGTCATATTTATGTAAATAAGTTTTATTTTAGTAATATTTTTGTCCCCAAAAAAGAATTACACTGAATTAAAATACCCAAAAAGGAAAACAAAAATTAAAATGGGCAAGAAAAAAAGAAAAAAACTATCAAAAGGAAATTCTACAAAAAGCTTTTATGATAAAAATAGAAGGAAAAAGCGTGGAGAGGATAAACATAAAGAGAAAAAACTTTTAGGTAGGAAGATGAAAAATTAACTTGTTGGATTGTTTTGAGATGATTGATAAAAGGTGCAATATATGGTTTAATGTTTTGCAAAATAAATAAATGAAAACTATTGGAATAATCACCCATCAGGACATGTTGATTGGAATAATCCTCTAGGCGTCATCCTCTAGGATGACGTCATCCTCTAGGATGACGCCTAGAGGATCCGAACCCTTAGGACATATTTACTTCACAGGTTACTAAGCGGTGCTTATTAAAATTTGCGTTAATAAGCGGCACGTAAACTAAGCAATGCTAAGGGTGGCTTTTCTTCAGTTTCTTGCTCTTTAAGTCTTCGTTTGATCTCGTAGGTGATTCTAGAGCTCTTTTAACTTCAAAACTACGTCTTTAATCCCCCGTCGACCTCTAATGCTCCAAATCAACTCTCAAATGTGTCACAACTTATCCTAATTAATTCTCGAATGCCGATGCAGGCTTAATTCCCATATTCTGACTCTAAAAATACCAAACACCAACCAAAACCCGGTAAACTATGACCTGAGCTCATTAATTATGAGCCTTGTGACACATTTAAGCTAGGAAAACTGACAAAAAATCATTCTCAACTAACATCAAATGCGTGTTGAAATACGGACTTATCATAGATTTTATCTACTTCAACGTCTACTCACCGGTCACAAGAATAACTTCAATTCAAACGCTATTAGCCATAACTGCATTGAAGGGTTTGGAAATCCATCGAATGTATTTAAAAACTGCATTCTTGAGCGGTGACTTAGAGGAAGACATTTACATGCAACAACCTAAATGTTTTATGGTCCCTGGACAATAAAGAAAGGTTTGTAGGTTAGTAAAATCTCTTAATGTATTTGATAGTGTAATGCTATCAAAGGGATTTAAAATCAACGAGACCAACAAATGCGTGTATGTGAAAGAAAATTTGAAAGTATGTTGGTCAGGAAATTTGAAATGAAGGATCTCGGTGTTGCGGATGTAATTCTAGGAATTAAAATCACCAGAACACTCGAATGGTTGATATTGTCTCAATCACACTACATTGAGAAAATGCTTGAGAGATTCAAGAAGTATGATATCAAACTCATGAGAACTCCTTTTGATTCCAATGTATCACCAGATGACATTACTATAAAATAGCTATTTGCTGCCGTTATTTTTGCCTATTTGCTGCGGTTATGAACCGCAACAATTGGCAGTTCAACAAATAGTGGGAAAACCTTTTTGCTGCGGTTCAGAGCCGCAACAAATACCTATTTAAAAAACGTAATGTAACTTATTGCTGCGGTTCAGAACCGCAATGAATAGCCTAAAAACTTTCGCAGCAAATACTCTCTGTATCATTGGCACATTGTTTTTGTTATACAATACTAACTAAATTTACAAAGCTGATTTTTACCAAATTATTTCTTGTTTACAAAATAAGAAATAATTCACTTCTACAATCCAACAAGTATGACATGAACACAAATGAAAATCATAATTCCAAGAAGAATTGAATTACACATCACCAAAATTCATAATGAATACAATACAAATTACGATCTTTTTGTATGTTTATCACCACTACAAGCTTACAATAAATATGATAGAGTATTAATCTAAAGAGAAGTGAGAGCTAGAGAGACAAAGCACTAGTAATTTATACTAGTATTTCTCAACCCCCTACAACTATCCCCTATGGGAGTATTTATAGGGAAAATGTGGATTTGGGCTCCCAGGACTTGGTCCAGGGAGGCCCGGTACAAAATAAGGCCTCTAATGGGATGAGTACATGATTTCTAGAGCTAAGTATAAAATGCAAAAGATATTGCCTACTGATGTAGTTATGGCTGACGAGGGGCCAAACTGATGGAGTGTCTGGCCAATGGAAGACCATCCGAAGGGAAACCAAGTCTGCCCAGGGCTTCTGAATCTCTTTCTGTGATTTGGTGGGTTGTGGCCGATGGAGGACCACAAGGGTGCCAACTGTCCTTGTATTAGTCTTCTGAGTATGTGAGACATAGGGCCTGGGCCCATATACTCTATCAAGAGTCCCCACTCTCTGAGCTAAGATGTGACAAAGCGAAAGGGAGTAGAATATTCTTTTTAACCTGTTCTGGATATCTTTTTCTTTGGCCAATGCGAGGCATGTCCTGTGGCCAGAGCGTGGCTTTCAGTTTGCCCTTTGTAGGCCGGTGTGAGATCTGTGCTGAGGCCAAAGCATTGGTGTTACCTTTTTGCAATTGATCGATTTGTCTGCTATTCAGATGGTTTCTTAATTTTATGGAGGCGGATATAGTCCCCCGGTCCCTCACTCCTTCAGGACGAGGTGTATGCTGGGTGTGAAGGAGTAAAGAAGTGTCGAAGGTTGAAGCGGAACCCTCGAATTCCTCATGAATCCAATCTCTTGGCAATCCCTGACCAAGGTAACCCTGTGGCAGAACCCTTGGATGAGGGTCGCATGCTAGAGGCTATCATCGATGGGCTCTGTATGAGGGGTTGCAGGCTTAGGATTTTGCCTTACCTTGGTTTCTGGCCGGAGTGATGCCAAGAGTTTGGCCATTGGAACCTTTGTTTGTGATTGCTTTAGCCGGCGAAGGTATGGCTTGTCTGATTGGCTACGTTGGAGGTGATCGTTGGTATGGCCACCAGGGGAGAGCCACGTGTAGTGATCGTTGGGAGGGTTGCTATAAATACCCCTTCTCGAAGCGTTCCCTACTTTACCTTTGCAAAGTAACAAAGTTCTGCCGGTTTCTAGAGAGATAAAGTGTTCTTGAAGTTCATCAAATCTTCAAAGGTTAGTTCATTGCCTGATCTTCACTTTGTCCTTGTAAGGAATAAATGTACTTAGATTTTGATGATGCTAGGTTAATTAGAATATTAGAGTACCCCTTTTAGAAATCTTGTATTAGTATTTTCTGTGTATGTTTTAGCATAGTCGACTGGCTAGAAGCCCTCTTGTACCCCTTGATTAGGAATGCTACCAGAGCTGCTCTTCAGGGAAGATACCAGAGTTTGGCACCTGAGCTGCCATCAGAGCTGCTATCAGAGTTGCTATCAGAGAACCCCATCAGACTTGCTGACACTTGGAAGAATTCAAAGGTACTTCCAACGACCGTGAAACTAACGGGAAATACCCTAACGGCTAGGAGCCACTCAACGGAACATGGTACTATTCACGCATTAAATGATCAATTAATGTTGTTCGTACGTTGAGATATTTAAAGCTGATGATTGACCCTGCGGATATCCTTTCGCCCTCAAAATAGAAAGTCGAAGGACCAATCGGTCAAATCAACTGTACCAGCATTAAATGAAGTTGTCTTCTACACTCCAACGGGAAGACTGCTCCCAGTATATAAGATACACTTCGAAAAACTACAGGATAACTGTTGCTCTCTTCACAACATTCAAACTACAAGCTTTCTTGAGATCTCAACTTCTACTTCCTCAACAAGAAAAAGCTTAAGTTGGATAGATATTATTCTCTTATTCCTTCTTCCAACTCAGAGCAAAGTTCCTCCAGTTCTTCAACACTTCAAGAACCTCAACTACACATCCTTTGTGACGAAGCAACGTTGGAGAAAACCGATTTTCAATCAAACACTTCTTGAAAAAGAAGGGACGTCTCAAACTAGCTGGAGTAGAGAAGTGAGGATACTTCTAAAGACTCAGTGAAAGGAGACCAGTCATAAGGAAGCCAGGAAGAGCATCCCGGGTGACAACTAGGCTTGAAGAAGACGTGGAGTGCTTCTTAAGTGCTAGGACTAAGGCGTTGTAATTGTTGACTTACAAGCTTAGTGGAACAGTGAACTAGAGGAACAAGTTGTTCCTTGAACCACTATAAAAACCCCGGTGTCATTTAGTTTACGCATTTAATTTCTGCTCTTAGAATCTTAACTGTGAGACTCTCAAGAACTTGGAATCTGTGTTCAGCAGATCTTGGTCTAAGAGGTAACAGATAGGCATTTGCCTTAGTGTTTTCCTGAGGCTACCCGGACAAAACTCTAATCCGCTGCCAGGTCTTGTTCTGATATTAGAACGTGACCTTCTCTGTCACCAGATTCAGACCATCTCTGATAAGTCAGTATTGACTTATAGAAAAGTTTGAAAAATCAACAAGTGGTATCAGAGCCTCCTTGTTCTTGTAATCTTTTAGGTTACTTGTTGAACAAAGATCCACTTGTTTTCTTAGCCTCTGTTTTTAATCTCTTAGTATGGATAACACTCTTTCAAAGAACCTGATGTTTTCAGTTACCAAGTTTGATGACTGGAATATACGCATGAAGGCTCATCTCTGTGCACTACATGATGAAATGTGGGAAGTCCTAGATGCAGGTCCCTTCACTGAGTTCACAAAGGCAAATCCACAGTACACCGTTGGTAGTGGTTTACCACAAATGATCACCAAGCTTCGCCATGAATGGTCAAATGAAGAAAGAAGAAAGTACAACCTTGACAACATTGCCAAGGACATCCTTTACAAGGCCATTGATGACAAGTACTTCACCAGAATCAAGAAGTGCACCTCTGCCAAGGAAATCTGGGATACACTGACTCTCATTGGAGCTGGTGATGAGCAGGAGAAAGATAACAAGCTCACTATCGCCATGAAAAAATTTGAAGACTTCAACTTCTTCCCAAGGAATGCATAGCTGAGATGTATGCACGCCTGCTCACCCTTACTGCTGAGATATCAGAACTTGGGAAGGAACTGACTCCCAAGGAGATCAACTTGAAGGTTCTCAGAGGTCTACCTTCACCTTGGAAGATGAAGGTCACTGCCATGAGAGATAGTAAGGACCTCAGGACATACAACACAAGGAAGCTCATCTCTGACCTCAAGTCTTATGAGTTCGAGATGAATGAAGAAGAAAAAGAAGAAGCTGAAAATAGAACCACTGCAGCCCTCACTGCCAGCACCACCCAGGTAAACAACTTTGACCCTTCCATTCTTTTAACTGACGAATATATGGCTGCATTTGCCAGGAAATTCAAAAAGTTCATGAAGCCCAAGGATGGGAGAAGTCCATCCTCTAGCAGAAAACTACACCAGAAAACCAAATAATCAGAAAGTAGTGGAGAGCATCTCTGCTACAACTGCAGATAACCAGGTCACTTCAAGGCCAACTGCCCACATCCCATAGTCTCCAAAAGGCAAGGCCAGGAAGGAGAAAAGAAGTATGAGCACAGAAGAAGAAAAGCTCTAATTTCAGAACAACCAGAGAAGGACCCCCTCTCTGAGACAGAATCCAGTTCTGAATCAGAATCCGATGAAGCATTCTGTTGTCTGGATACAGAGACTGAAGACCTATGCCTCATGGGTCAATCTGATGATGAGGTATCCTCTAATTCTACCTCTAGTTTTTCTTCGGTAGACTTAGCTTTTAATTCTGATTCAATGTCAGAATTTTGGGAAGAGTTTAAGGCTATCGAAACCACTTATTCCTGTGTAAAAGAAGAAAACAGTACGTTGAAGGTGGAAATCTCAGACTTAAGAAAAGAGGTTGGGATCAAAATCAATCTCTTAATCGAGGAGAGAGATAAGCTGGAAACTGAAAATGTTTCTCTTCTCAATAGAATAAGAGAAATAGAGTCGGTTGAGATTAAATACAAAACCTACCAGAAGGCCCAGTCTTCCATGGAAAGGATTGTACTTGATCAACAAATTGGCATTGGTTTTGGTCTTGGATATGGCTAAACAGAACCTTGTGACTCTTCTGTAAGACCTAGCACCCAAGGAACTAAGGCTGATAAAGTCATAGAGCCACAGAGTTCTAGACCCAACCACTATGCTAGTACTTCTGGTACTAAGGTTATTCATGAGAAAGTCAAACCAGAGAACCAAAAACTAAAGGCCAAACAAAATCAAGTTTTTAAAATAAATGAAACTGGCAGAAAATCTAACAACAGAAAAGATTTTTAGAATAACAGAAATCAAAGACAGAACATCATCAGACATTCTCATGACTATCCTGCTAGAAATTACTACCAGAAAGGCAGATATCAAGAGAAAATTAACCATAGGCAGAAGAGGTTGTCTGGTCAACCTCAGAAGCCCAAGGTTAAGCGCTCCTCTGCTCTTGATAATATATGGGACTTCTACCCAACCAAAAAGGCTATGCAAAAGTATGTAAACAAGAAGCATGACCCTCACAAGCATCTGCCCAAAGTGAATCACACTTCAGTTTACTATGACTACCAGGTGGACAATGGGTACCATCCACCAAGGTTTCACTTGATGAGATCAAAGTGGTACCGGCTACCAAAACTGCATGACCCCCTAGGACCCAACATTGCTTGGGTACCTAAATCTTCCTCTCATTAATGCAGGAACTGTGTGCTGGAGTCATCTCTGAGCAAGATTGGTTTATTGATAGTGGATGCTTCAGGCACATGACAAGTGACAAAAGTTGCCTAACTAAAGGAAAATAAATGGACCTCGAGTCACCTTTGGAGGAAATGACAAGGAAGGTCAAACTAAAGGAAAAAGGAAGCTGATCAAGAACCAGATAATTATTGATGATGTCTCATATGTTAAAGGCCTGAAGTTCAACTTGCTAAGTGCTAGCCAGTTCTGTGACAAAGGCTACACAGTTGAATTCTCAAAAGAAGGTTGTTCTGTCAAGCATGAGAACTAAAGAAGTGGTTCTAACAGCAAGAAGAAAAAGGAACATCTATGTTGTTGATTGGTCTACTGCAAAGGAAGGAATATGCTTGATAGCCAAAGGAGATTCAAAACTCAGCTGGGAATGGCACAAGAAGCTGAGTCACTTGAATTTTAAAACAATCAACAAACTAGCCAGAGATCACATTGTTGATGGACTGCCCAACATTGTATACAAGAAAGAGAACCTGTGCAGTGCTTTCCAGAAAGGAAAGTAAGTCAAAAACTCCTTCAAACCCATTGCTGGAGATATCTCTACTAGTCCCTTACATCTAATTCATATGGATTTATTTGGACCAGTTGAGACTACAAGTGTTGGTGGCAAAAGATACACTCTAGTCTTGGTAGATGACTATTCAAGATATACTTGGACAATCTTTCTGAAGAAAAAGGATGAGACTCTGCAGAAGCTACCATCTCTGTTGAAACTACTACAGAATGAACAGAACCTCAAAGTCAAGGCCATCAGATCTGACAGAGGAACAAAGTTTGTCAACAAAATCATTGAGGATTTCTGTGACCAGAACGGAACAATGCACCAACTCTCTGCAGCCAGAACTCCTCAACAGAATGGAGTTGCAGAAAGAAGAAATAGAACATTGAAAGAAGCTGAAATGATCATGATTGCTGAATCTGGCCTACCTCTCAGATACTGGGCAGAAGCAATCAACACTGCATGCTACACTCATAACAGGAGCATGATTCACAAAGTTCACCAGAAAACCCTCTATGAGCTATGGAAAGGAAGAAAACCTAACATAAGCTACTTTCACGCCTTTGGATGCAAGTGCTACATTCTGAACTATGGGAAGGAGAATCTCAAAGTTTTCCAAGAAAAAGCTGATGAAGGTATATTCGTAGGCTACTCAAGTACAAACAAAGCCTATAAGATACTCAACAAGAGAACTCTCCTCGTTGAAGAGTCTGTTCATGTCAAGTTTGATGATAACAACCCTATTGAGAACATAACAGAGAATCTGAAGAAAGTAAGTCTAGGAGAAACACCAGAAGTGGTCTCACCAGAAGTGGTCACACCAGAAGTGGTCACCATCCGGAACCCCATCTTGCAAGACAAAGACAGTGATGAAGAATCAGAAGAAGAACAAGAGAGATCAAGACAACCCCTATCAGAACCTGATCTAACTTGGTTGAGGGACCACCCAGCAAACCAAGTCATTGGACAGATTAGAAGTGGTGTATAGACCAGATCTGCTACAACCAGGAGAGAAGCAATGTTTACTTGTTACATCTCTCAGATGGTACCCATGACTGTAAAAGAAGCACTCTCAGACTTTGACTGGATTAATGCAATGCAAGAAGAACTCACTCAGTTTGAAAGGAACAAAGTGTGGGAACTTGTCCCTAGACCAAAGCATCAGAATGTCACTCAGTTCAATAACCTCAACTACACATCCTTTGTGACGAAGCAACGTTGGAGAAAACCGATTTTCAATCAAACACTTCTTGAAAAAGAAGGGATGTCTCAAACTAGCTGGAGTAGAGAAGTGAGGATACTTCTAAAGACTCAGTGAAACGAGACCAGTCATCAGGAAGCCAAGAAGAGCATCCTGGGTGACAACTAGGCTTGAAGAAGACGTGGAGTGCTTCTTAAGTGCTAGGACTAAGGCATTGTAATTGTTGACTTACAAGCTTAGTGGAACAGTGGACTAGAGGAACAAGTTGTTCCTTGAACCACTATAAAACCCCCGGTGTCATTTACTTTACGCATTTAATTTCTGCTCTTAGAATCTTAACTGTGAGACTCTCAAGAACTTGGAATCGGTGTTCAACAGATCTTGGTCTAAGAGGTAACAGATAGGCATTTGCCTTAGTGTTTTCCTGAGGCTACCCGGACAGAACTCTAATCCGCTGCCAGGTCTTGTTCTGATATTAGAACGTGACCTTCTCGGTCTCCAGATTCAGACCATCTCTGATAAGTCAGTATTGATTTATAGAAAAGTTTGAAAAATCAAAACAGTCTATTCACCCCCCTCTAGACTGTTTTCTACTTAAAAGGGACCAACAGTCCTTATACTTTTCTTTTTAGGTGTTAGGTCTAGTGTTCTTAGGGAAACTCGCTTAGATCTGAAAACACTTCCCTTAAGACTTGTTATAGTCATGCCATTCCCTGATGGTCGTCGTGTGCCCCAAACTATTGACTTAACAACTTCGTTGGACGAGGAGTACTTCCCTTTTGACGAGGAAGACATATCCCCGAGAATTAGGCTCAAGCTTGTAGAAGAGTTCGACGCTGAGATGGAAAACATTAGTGAGTATCGAACTGGGGACGATGAGGAGCGGTTGAGAGATGATGTTGGATCGTCATCGTCTGGCGAGGCCCAATGGGACTCGGGAACCCTTGTGAATAGGATGGTGCCTCTACCTCAGCGGCGATTCCATGCCCTCCTCCTCTTTCGACAAGTCAAGGTGCAGGTTATTCGGTGACTAAGAGGAGAGACCAAAGATCTTGTCCACGGAAAGGTTTATCTACGGGGCTTTCACAATTGGATGTGAGTAACCTATACATCATTCGTCCGGAGAGTTTGGTGAGTGAGTATCACGTTGCTCAGATGTATGTTGGTCCATATGGCAGGGTTAGGGCACCCAAGCCGACAGACCACATTCTTTCTCCACCTCTGGGGTAATTTGGATTTACCCCATGAGTTTTACCAAGGGGTTGCGTTTTCCCCTTCACCCCTTCATTATCGAGTATTTGAATGAAGTGGGTTTTCCGTTGGCCTTGTTGACGCCGCACAACTACTCGTTGATCGTTGGCTTTCTGATCCGATGACCCGCCTCTTTATGGACTTGCATCAGATTATCTGAGGGAGCCATAAAATTTGTGCCGGCTACGTGAACCTTCACCAGATACGAGGGAAGAGATCGTTCAAGGATCTGCCGTCGTCTATCCATGGATGGAAGGCCAAGCTCGTCTTTGTGACCCTAGATAAGGTAGCATTTTTGGCAGACGACACACATATTTGGCAGGATTGGGTATCAGGTTGTACCTGTCTCCTATAAAGGCAGATGATACACATATAATAGCAGAAAATAGACAACAAGTGACGAATTTTCTGTAGTATGGCCTAAAGCAAATTCCTCCAAAAAAATGCTCCTTTA
Source organism: Cuscuta epithymum (assembly GCA_945859915.1). Lineage (NCBI taxonomy): Eukaryota > Viridiplantae > Streptophyta > Magnoliopsida > Solanales > Convolvulaceae > Cuscuta > Cuscuta epithymum. Next base: position 501,962 of record CAMAPF010000071.1, read on the forward strand.
GATTTCCTATGTGTTTCTCCAATGCTCCCCAACTTCTCCCGTCTCCTTTAGTTGGCAAGACGAGAGGTATTTTTACCAAGAAATGTTTCCCTTTACGGAAAATACGTTCTCATAAATATTTTTAAGAGTCTGGAATATTAATTAAACTTTGAAACTCAAACCTGGTAATCAATGCTGCTATGTTTAACTGAAATTAGAGGTATGTGTTACTATAATCTGCGATATGGACTGCTTAATATATACTCCGCAAGAGTTGCATATTTTCAATGCCAAAACCCAGTAAACTATCCGAATTAATTATAGTAATCCAAGGTAGTTCAAAAGGATACCGAAGTACGACGGGTGCCAAGGCGGAGCTTGGCAAATCCGAAAACCGGTCTAAATTGACGAATCATCATTTTGGCTTGGGTATCAGGTTTTTGGCAGATTTGGAAAAAGATTTCTCCGTTAAAATTTGGTGGAAATGGAAGTCTCAGAAGTCACCGTGGGTTGATTTTCTTAAAGCTAGGTATCCAAGGGGTTCTGATATGAATGCCAAGTTATTGACTCCCCCATTTGGAGGAGTATAACACTGAAAATTTAATCAAGTTAAAAAAAAACAAATAATAATACGGAGCAATAAATAATAAATGTAACAAAAGTAAACAATGAAAGTGATGTTTTGCTATAAAGTGATATGTCAAATTATGTTACGTTAAAGTGATACACTCAAATGCAACTTAATTTATTTTGTACATTAAACCAAAGAATAATGGTTGACTATTCAACCTAATATATGTAACACACGCATGCGTTCAATTAATTTAAAAGTGTACTACGTACTCCAACATCGCACAAACAAGGAAATGATCCCGAACCTTCCACCTTAAACCTGCGGTTAATGTACGAATAAGGAAGATCTGCCTGTAATTCGCATATGATTAATTGCAGATGCGAAATACTCCGCATATACGTAAAAAAAAATCACAGACGTTACTCATGGTAAGTCATTAAAGACCGAAGATTTCTAACGTATGCCTAGAACTATCCATAACCAGTATAAATACACATACCCTTGCTGCATTCTGCCTTGCGCTTACTCGCCTAGCACCAAACCTATATACACTCTATAGAAGCCTTCGGGTTGTACTAAAACGCCGCGGAAAAAACAGACAAAACACCTTGCCCCGGTCTACGCCGGAGGGAAGTCGTACGCCGTAGGAGAGCAGCACGTAGCGGGGGTGACGCCGAGGAGCCGCTGACGTCAGTAGAGATACACCGCCGAGCTGCCACCAAGTGTCGCCGTCTACAGACCAGTTACGTCATCGAGTGAGGTAACCCTGATAAACCTGCGTTTTGCGTTTCTTAGCGAAGAAGACGACCCTGGAGTATGTATGTACTCTGGGATTTTAATCATTGGGCCGAAAATATTTATAAATGTGCTTGAACATAATGATAATAGTGAATAACAATTGGCTTGGCTTGGACTGATTATAATAATAATATAATAAGGTAATAACAATAATAATAACAACGAATAGTATTATTGATGATAATAAACCAAATAATGATAAGGACGGTATAATAATATGAGTTACGAATCACACTGATAACTAAGTTGTTAAATAATTTAGCCTTATAAATGGAATATAGATTAATGTGAGTTCGATTGGAACAATATTATTGATTTAAGTACTCTAATAGAGAATTAGTAGAATAACCCAAAAAGTTAAAACTGAATTTTATTAATTGAAAGATGGACCGATTAAACTAAAGTATGAATTTTGGCTACTTTTAGTTAACGCGGGATTGATTGAATTTAGTTTACCACGGACTGTGTAATAATTTTACAGGACATACCAATTGCATTTGTAAATATTTTATCCTAATAAGAATAATGGTAACTAGTCTTTCACCCGTGCGTTGCACGGGTTAACGCATGGGTAACAAATTACGAATTGAAAATTGCTCTAAATAAGAATAAAAATGTTTTGAAATTTCAAAATAAGATTTCATACTTTTATTTTTGAAATAGGATTAATTATCGCCATGTTTCAACAGTACCAGATGTTAAACGTGACAATATTTTTCAAACCTCATAGTAATTACTCTCATTTAGAGAATAAAAATATGGCGGTTGCAGTTCGAAATTCCAAAACGTTTTATTCTTATTTCAGAAATTTTCTCTTATGAAATTATTTATGAACCGGTTGAATTTCCCCAATAAATTGTATTAAATTGAAATTGACATTCTTGATTATATGTAAGTATGCACAATACCAACTAATTTGTGTAGTGGCGGAGCCACATGTGTTCTAAGGTGTTCACATTAACACCCAATTTTTTTTTTATAAAACATGTAAGTATATATGTATAATTTTCTACTATTAAAATTTCTAGTTATAGAAAAGCATTGAACTCCCAAATTTTTGGGTTACAAATGTAAGAAGCCTACAAAAAATCAACATATATATAAAGTCAATTTAAGTACCATCATAGTTCTCGCAAGTTATGCTCACAATCTAGGGACTTGTGTACCAATGTATCTCAAATATAAAGACATCAGTAAAAAAATTAATTTATATGTTAACATATATATTAATTGATATGTTAGTGGAATAACTGATTAGTTAAAGAGATATATGAATAACGATTTTTTTTAATTGGAATGAAATTATCTAACCTAGTCTGACCTGATTTAATTTGTTTAAGTCTAGTTTAGAACTGATCTAGTGAGTGTCTGCTCTCTGCATATTTTACGACTATCAAAGTTTTATCTAGTTTTATCTGTTCAAGTCCGATCTGATATATTTAAGCCTATATAGTCTAGGACTGAAAGAAATTCAACTAAAAACATTCTAAATTTGTAAATCACTAATAATCATCTCTATGGCTACAAATTGTATCCATCCAAATGGCTCAATCAATGTTAAGAGTAAAAGTAGAGATTTAACTTGAATTATTAAAAAGTGATACATATTATAGAGCAACATTTTTAGTGTGATTATATAATTAAGATTACATGTACTAAGGAATGTATATTTCTTTGGTTAATAAATAGGTGGGGTGTTACCTGCCCTCATCCCAAAACTCTTGGGTTTTGGACTAAACCGGGTTCTAAAATAAACAATTAAAACAATACAAAAGCAATGCTCATAAATGATGCTCCATACGTCTAATGACATATAAATGTGTTTAAATAAAGATTGTTTATAATAATTGAAGAATAGAAGTATTGAGAATATTCCTCAAAGCCTGTGCATACTCACCCCATAGTGTTCACAACATTTGCTTTTCACTATTGACAAAAAATATGGACACAACAATTGCAATACTTAGCAACTTTAGTATAATGCTACTCAGTACTCCAGATCTGATTCTTCTCATTTAAGGTAATACTCCAGATCTTCAAGGATAAATTCTACTGCTCAAGTTAATCCATTCGATTGCATGCAAAATTTGATGCTCTAAAAGTGAAGTTTTCTAATTGTATCTGCAAGGACCAAAGAAGGAAAAAACTGAGTTGAGTGAGGATAAAGCTTCTAAAATGGATTAATGGTATGACTTATATATAAATGAAGTAAAAAATAAGTCACATGCTCAACTAACCTGCATATGTACTGTGCATGTTGATAATCTCAAATAATTAGACTTCATTTTATCCATTAGCAGTGTTTTGAGCTCTTTTTTAACTCAAGGATGAAGAGTACCGGTACAAACAGAAGAAATGGTAGTGTACTTTTGTTTATGAAGACAATCTGCCTTTTGTACTAAAACATAAAAACTCATGTACAATTGTAGTAGTAGTAGTAAAAATCTGCATAAGTTATTTGAGTGTAGTACAATTCAACTTTTTAAATTCCTAGAATCTAAAAAGGATAAACTTGGTGACTTGGTGTGATCCGTATTAGTAATGTATTTGAAGTAGAAAAATGACATCCAAAAGGACAAACTTTGTGTGAACCGTAGAGGAACAAAAATGTGGACAATGACAAAGGCATAAAAAAATGTGTAAAGCAACATCAAATGTATAAAATACACCAGTGTTAAAGTAAAATAGCTTCATACCCCTCTGCCCCCAAAGCATTTGTTCTATCAATATTGTGTGAAGTACATCTTATATTTAGTCAACTCTATCAGAGTAGAAGTTTTCAAAACTTTTATATTTGCATGGTGTTCAAATTGGAACCATAACCAAAACTTTCAGGTAGGTATTTAATCACATATAATGATATAAGTGTTTGAGAAATCACCAAATCCTGAAACATACAAAATCACCTCACCAATTAACCATATAAAAAAACTGAAATAAATGGTCGAATTAATCTGTTATAAATAAAGATATAAGGAAACAATAAAGTAATAAGGAAACATGTTAAAAAGTGATGTTTACCTTGATCAATTGTCCTTTAATGAAGCAATTAAGGTGTTCAAAATGGAACCATAACCAAAGCAATCAGGTATTTAATCACATATAAATGATTTAAGTGTTTGAGAATTCATCAACCAAATCCTGAAATATAAAAATCACCTCAATTAACCATATCAAAAAACTGAAATATACAGTGAAATTAATCTGTTATAAATAAAAAGTTATAAGGAAACAATAAAGTAATAAGGAAACACGACATAAATCCTGGAATAAACTAAGATACAAAATATGGGTAAAGATTTAACGAAAACATGTTAAAAAGTGATGTTTACCTTGATCAGTTGTCCTTTAATGAAGCAATTACGGTGTTCAAAATGGAACCATAACCAAAACTTTCAGTTATTTAATCACATATAAATGATTCAAGTGATTGAGAATTCATCAACCAAATCCTGAAACATAAAAAATCACCTCAATTAACCATATCAAAAAACTGAAGCTGGAGCGGTGTCCGCGTACCTTTTCCTCTGCAGCATCCTCATCAGGGTCGAGCGCATCGTCAATCATAGACGCTTCTAGCAATTTGTTCGATTATGTGATGAAGGACAACATCACTCATAATTCTAGGGTTTTGGACGAAATCAAGGGACAAATTCGAATAGAATTCAGATAGAATAGTAACTGAGATGGACTCTCGAGCCTTGAACGGAAGCAAGTACAAATTTGTCGGCGAAATCCGTAAGTACAGGTTTTTAATTTCTAGCACATTTTTAATTTTTTTGAAAATGATAATCTAGAGTCCTGAATCAGCAGGAAGTGGAAGAGATAAAGAAGAGATTTATTTTTTTGAAAATAATCATCTAGTTCTAGAATGAATGTTAAGGATAAGGGATAAAGAAGAGTGTGAACGATAAGAAGCGTAAGAAGAGTAGGGCTCGAGGTATTCGAGCGGTGATTAATAGAAAGTAGGCCGTAGTTACGGAAATGCCCCAGGCATGAGCGGGAACCAGACTTAACTCAGTTAATATATACGGAGTATATAGATGTTACCGTATTGCAAACCGAATAAAATAATTGGCATTCGATAAAGAGTATAAAGTAAAAATACTCGTTATTATTGAATCATGTAGCTTTTCTCTTATAATTAATTAATAGATCAAAATTCGAATAAGTAAAATTATCAAATGATATATGACTAAAGCTTATTAAACTAATGACTCTTAAGTGTACGTCAACGGCAAATGATAAAGGACTTAATAAAAGTAATAAAGTAACTGAATCCGAATGAACATAATTAAATTGATTAAACTAATTAATATTTAATCTATACCAAATCACGAAGTAGTTATCAACTCATATTCGATAAATGGGAAAATATAGAAGTAACGAATAAAAAAGGGTTAGGCTACAACGCGGGTAGTGATTGATGTTGAGTCTTTTCTTTAATAGAAGGTGAATTGAGTGAAAGTGCATAATCGGAGTATTAGCTATACGGTACTTGGAGCTTGAGGTAAGTCACATTGCAACCAAAATTATGTTTTTACCTCGTAAATAATTATTTACTTGATTATGTGAAGGTATGAATATTTTTTTTATTGATGAATTACTTGTGAGCAAGTTGTATTTGTTGTGATTTTGAGATATACTGGATTATGTGTATACGTAAGATATTTTGGGGAAAATATAAAGTTATGAATTTAAGGATAATAATCCTTGTGGTAAAATTTTGTCCAAGAGACAAAAATGTGAAATTTTTGGAAAGTCAAGATAAAGGACTGTTTTCATACTTGGGGCACCACGGGAGAAATCCGTAGGTGTCGGGCCACCTTCACGTCCGTTAATGGTGAGGGAGGGTTAGGACTACTACTACTTGAATTGAGAGGTGTAAAGCAAATTAAATGAATTTTGGAGGGTTCGATAACCACCCCGAACAACTGGGCATTAGATCCCATTTATTAAAGCAGTAGTAGTAGTACCTATTCTCTTAAGGGTCTTTGAACCTAGAACTTAGGGAGTATATCCCATTTTGAGTAGGGAGACGTTGACGTCAGAACTACTTAGACTTCATACTACTCGGGGGGCTTGGAATCCCTTTAGGGGGTGTGCACACTTAAGGTAGAAGTCTAGATTCTATTAGAGGAGATGAGGTACCGAGAGTAGATCGGAGTGACCGTACAAAACAATGGATCACTGGGCTCAAGAATCGAGATCACGCTTGAGCACCGCCCTTCTAATTAAATGATTAGGAGAATTAGCTATAAAGATATTTTGAGGAAAAATCAAATATTTTGGTACTTGGAGAGTTATTCTTTGAATTACTTACGAGAACTATTGAAGAAAATCTTTTGGAGATATTATTTTCCAAAATCTTTTGGAAACTCATTTTTGTATACACTATACAAATACTTATTTTCCAACAAAACTATTATTTTACGGGGTTGGGTGGGACTTACTTAGCTCTAAAGCTAATTTTTGTGTTATTTGTTTCTTTTATTTTCTTATGTTACAGATGATGTGGTTTATGAAGATTGATGCATTGAGAGCGCTCCTAGAAGACTTTTAGAGTAGTCTCATTTAGAATAAACTTTGTTAGACTTCGTTATTCCAAATGTTGAATTCAATAGTTACTTTAGATACATTTATGGTGGTTAGCCGTAGCATCCAGTCGGGTTAGGGCTGGGTGTGGCGGTAACACGCCCCTTTTCCTTGTTAGTGTTTAATTCCGCTGCAAACAATTGAAAGTTTTGAATAATTAATAAAAGTTTATTATTTCTTAAGTATTATTTTGGGAGGGAAATTTGGGGGTGTTACAAGGAGGATCCGCTCTATTAACAACTGTGTTTCTAACTTATGTCAACTTGACCATGATGGAAATGTTAGATGGTTACCTGAAGATGATGGAAAGTTCACTTTGAAATATGCCTTTAACATAGTCCGTCAAGAGCTTTGTGCCACATTCTCATTCAAGCATGCCTGGCATCCTCAACAGCCTATGCATATCAAACTTATCCAATGGAAAATTCTAAAAGGAATATTACCAATCACAAATTACTTAAAAAGATTTCATGTTGTCCTTAACCCTTCTATATGCCCTCTATGTAGGTCAAATGAAGATATAGTAGACCATCTTTTCTTTGATTGCAGGATAGCTCATTCTATTTGGATCTATTTCATGGGTATCTTTGTGATGGCACTAAAGTCGTATGTGCCTCAAATTAAATTCAATACTTGACACTTATACGTAGTATAGTGTAGTAGAGTTCGTATCCACAGGAAAAAAAATAAGTTTCTTTCAATGAACTAGTAATAAAAAGGGGGTTTTGGGATTGTGTGATTTAATTAAATTAAACACCAAGATGAACAACTTATATGTGTTTTACTTCAAAGATAAAAGGAATTTGATTTTGCTACTTTCCAGTTGTTGGGATGTTAGTTGATCCCCGTTATATCTTTAACTTATCACCTCTCGAATACTCAATCGAGGAGTATCTCCAATTCATCGAGGGTAGTAATTAATAACGACCGTTCATTAACAACCCCTATGATGTGAATTTTCTCGCACTAAAAATAGATCATAATATAGTGGTGTAAGTACGAGTATCGTCTCCACAGGGACGGACAAAAGGGAATCAAGAATTAATTAAATTCAGCGATTAAAAGAAATAAATTAAATATATGCGCCGTGCGAGATATGATTGGTAAGAAAAATTAAAATGCAACTAAACGATTACAATAAATGGGTTCTCTCTAATTAATGACGAAGGGAACACAGATTGATTCCGGGGTAACAAGATTTCTGGCAGATCAGACTTAATTATATGAAATTAATTCAATTGAGCCTAGCTAATCATTACTAAGTTCTTACCGCTCTCGCGGCGTAGAGTACAATAATTTAGGGGACCAGGCTGATCTCTCATGCGACAGGATCCTAAATTATTGCCAAGACGAGCGAGCTTACGGCCCCTTAATCGCTACTAATCTCTTAGGGAACGATTAAGTGTGTTTGAAGGTGTCCTAGAATAAACTAGATCTCTCTTAATTTATTCTACACGCAATTGTAATTCTAGCCACGGTTCCAGGTTACAAAAGATATCAATTAAATTATTCAAACACAAATTAAACGGCATTCGTGCAATTAACCCATCAAGAATCTATCCATACATCATGATCAACCCCTTCATCAATCCCAAATCCCTAATTAAAACTACTCACAATTCATAATTGAATAATCAATAGAATTGGAATCAAAAGAATTAATTGTCATTAATTAAAAAGATGAAACTTACAAAGAATCCCAAAAGATTGATGAAAAAGGATGAAAACTCCTCTAAAATTCGTTCTAGGCACTCTCTCTAAGCCCCCCCTTGAAAACGGCGGTTTAAAGACTGTTTAAATAGAAAAATCGGGTGAAATTTGAGTTGGATTGAGATTTCCGGAGGCAGGCACGGTGCCAGGCACGATCGTGCCCCCGGAGAAAAAACGCGCATTTTGGGCAGGCAAGATCGTGCGTCCCTCTAGGCACGATCGTGTCTGCCTGGCAGTAGCTCCGCGATGCTTTCTCTTCACGCACGATCGTGCCTGACTTTGAGGGCACGACCGTGCCTACTTAACTTCCGAAATTGGCAATGCTTCATGCATGAAAGTTTTAGATAATGAAGTCCTCTATCCACCACGGAATTGGATTTGAATCATCCAATCAAGAAATATGATTAAAATGGTGGAAGATCTCATTCTGAAATCGCAACAGGGATCATCTGACTTCATCGTCTGTTTTCACCTTCTTCCTCTCAGATTCTAGCAAAGGTGTCTTCATATGATTTGTATACCTTGAAGTTATATTTCATTTAGACGTTGAATCATGTTCTTTGGATGTTTGTACAAGGAGATATGCTTGAACGATTGACAGAAGGTCATCCTGATCGCCGTTTTCAAGCTCTTTTCGTCTTCTTTTGATCTCATAACCAATCCTAGAGCTCTTTTGCCATCAAATCTTCATCGTGAACCTCCCGGAGACCTCCAATGCTCTCAATTCACTCTCGAATGCTTCTCAACTCATCCCAATTGCTTCTCAAGTGCCGGTGCCGGTCTCAAATTTACTGATTTTGACTCCAAATGACACAAAACTCGAACCAACGCCTGATAAACACAACTTGAGCTAAAATTGAGACTTGTAACACCTTAAAGCTAGGGAAAACCATCAAAACCGATCCCAACAGGCATCAAATGCATGTCTAAATACGGACTTATCACCTTACTATTAGCCAACTATAGAACAACTTCATATACCTACTTAATAGTAGCATTTAATCTTTTTAACTTCTTGATGAAATCAATTGAGATTAATAACCTTAACACAACAGTTTCAGTTTTTTTAAAAAAATAATCACTCTTAAAATTATTATTACCACGACCGTGCATTAATAAACCGAAGTTAGTTACTTGTGAAACCATCAACGATTAACCATCGGTTCGTTGATCATTCCTAGTAATAATTAATGTCAAAACGTTAACTAATCGTCACTTAGCAACACCCCAACATTAATATTGAAATAAGATTAAGGGAAGAGTTAATATTCAAGAGAAGAAGTTAATAAAATAACTCATAACTTTAACATTCAGCAAGCTTCAAGAGCAACACCAAGAAATTGAAGTTTAGCTCCTCATTTGGAGACTAAAATTGCTTGAAAATATAAAGAAATATATATTCTAAACTGAGCTTAAGAGTATATGTGAATTGGTTGTTAAGACCCGGGGTTCCATCCTAAAAGGTCAACCTGATAGGAAGAGTAGCCCATGTGTTAATATAGCATTTTGTTCATCCAAACTTTTTCCGGTGTGGGACATTTAACACCCCTCCTCAAGACCAAACACTTCGTCTGGATCGTGCCATCATTCATTTTTTTTCATCGGTCCGTTGTTTTTTTCATCCAGCCGTTTTATAATCACGTCATCATTTTTCATAAGGGGCCCCACACCATGGATAGATTTGGCTCTGATACCATGTTAAGACCCGGGGTTCCATCCTAAAAGGTCAACCTGATAGGAGGAGTAGCCCATGTGTTAATATAGCATTTTGTTCATCCAAACTTTTTCTGGTGTGGGACATTTAACATTGGTGAATTAAATGTGAAGGAAAAAAGGGTGTATGTATAGGTGTTTGGAGGTGACAGGGTTGTGTACCCGATCGGGTATTTAGAGTACTTGATCGAGTATACAACAGCTTCCGGGGAACTGTAAATATCAGCTCATATCCTACCGGGTGTGTCAGTCTACCCGATCTGGTATGAGACCAAATCTTCGAATATTTTGCAGCCACGGTCCTTTGTTTTCCGGATTTGATTTTGACATGCAAATCTGGTCAATATCCGATCGGGTATTGCATATACAGGACTGGGTATATGAATAGTTTTCCAAATCCTTGTTTGATCTTGTTCCTTTGCACATCCTTTGGTCTTTGGCATTCACTCCTTGATCCTTTGAGTGAATTTGACTTGTCCTAAGCTAAGAATAATTCTAATCTAAACAAATTACAAATATTTAAACAAACTAAAGCATTACACCAAAAGTGTGTAATCTCCAAACAAAAAAACAACAAAACTAATTAAAAATATAAACATGCAAATGGAAATTACAAGAGTATCACTTTGGCATACTAGTCCCACACTACTCCAGCTCTATTAAACAAGTGTTTATGACATGGTGATTTAAGGCAGGGAGTAAAAAGCTTACAGACAATTTTAAACAAAATATGCTAGGAATCATATGTTGGCATCTTTGGAGGTAGTACTCTAATATTATTTGGGGTTCGGGTGGCAGAAATCCTCGTTTCTTTGCCATTGGAAGCGGAGTTGGAGGCGGCCATGCAAGTATGCTACAAATTGGGCAATGGACGCTGGTTTCTCAGAGTTCCAGGTAGAAATGGACGCCATGGTTGCGTTAAAATATATCCGGGACAGTGGTGCAGGAAGATGGAAGGCTGCGTTTCAGGAAACGTTAGTGAAAGCGAACCTCAAAGGGATTATTTTTACCCATGTTTTGAGAGAAGGTAACTAGGCTGCCCACTTTATGGCTGGATACTCTGCGGCCCAGTCCATTGTTTATTATCATGCCTCAAATTTACCAATTACAACCCGGAACGCATACTATATGGATGTGCTTGATATCCCATCTTTTTGAAATTCTTCGTAATTGTACGCCTTTGGGTTAGGTCTAGCCCCCTCATCTGGTTTGATCTGATTTGGTCTGGTAAATGTCTGGTCTCTGTATATTTTATAACTCTCTAAGTTTAATCTGGTATGGTTGGTTATGATTTGATCTGATTTAATCTGATCTTTTCTTGGACTGAAAACAACTTAAGTAAAAACATCGTAAGACAATTTCCAATCTTTCAAGCCATTCTATTTGTATTTATAGTTACTACAAACTGATATTCTTGGAATTACATCATACACTTCAGCACATGTATCTACGCAAATAATTTAGGTTGTTTTGTTTCAACCATAATTGATTATGATTGTGTTATATGTCTTTGAATTTTGGGCTAACTTTTGGCCATGTGCTCCATAATCTTGTGACCTCTTAGGGATGAGGTATGATTGTTTTTTTTCAAAGATGATCATACTACTGTGAGGTAGAAAATTAATGACAAAAACATTTTGTACACTCTTTTACAGTTTACCTACTTTTCCACATGTCTATAAAGTTCTTTTTTATCTTTGAATATATATTGTTCACAGACAAAATATACTTCCTCCATTCTTTTTTAGTTGCAACGGTCAACATTTCACAATCGCCAACGCACGTCTTTGACCATAATTATATCTTAATCTCTATTAGTGAAAAAAATTAAAAATCAAATTTTGAAAATTTGTAATGAGATGAATTGAACAGTATTTAAAAAAAACAATTCTCATAAAATTAGGGGCGGGCAAGAATCCCGGTCCCGTTGTCCCATTCCGGTATATCCCAAAACCGTACCGGTGTTGTCCCGTTCCGTTTGGGTCTCATTGATTTTGTCCCACACCGGTCCCGTACCGGTTTAAAACGGGACGGGACTGGGACATTGGAAGGTTATCCCGATCCGTCCCGCTGTCCCGTTTGTAATAACTATATAGATTATGTACCATGTGACTAGTTTGTAATGTCAACTCAAAAAATAAATGATAACATGTTTTTAGTTTTTCAAGCTCAATTTTTAAATTAAAAATGATACCTAACATAAATATGTACTAACATAGGTTTTTATCTCACTTTATATATCTACATATGAGTATCTCACAACTAGAACACAAAGATTTTGAATAAGCTAATTCATTATTTCTTTGTTTTAAATTTAAATTTCAAATTGTGCTAAACTTAACTAAAATCTAATACGTAGTAGCTTTTAGCTTGTGATGAACATCAATTAACTTTTAAAATGTTAATATTTTGGTGCATGATATTTTAGAAATGCTAATATATATTAGTTACAAATGATTAATTTTTGTTAGTTTGGGACGTCCCGAACTGTTCCGAATCATCCCGGTCCCGATTTAAATGGGACAAGACTAGGACAAAGGCTTGTCCCGTACCGTCCCGTGCCATTATTATTAATTGGGACGGGATCGGGATAACCCTAATCCCGAACCGTCCCGACCCATGCCCCACCCCTACATAAAATAATAGCATAAAATGTAGTCAAAGTAGAACATGTGAATAGTGTAAAATTCAACATGTTGCGATTAAAAAAAACGGAGGATAGTATATGTTTTGTCTGTGAACAGAAAAAAATCCTTCACAGGCGTGTGTAAACGATAAAAGTGTGTGCAAGAAGAATTGTTGAAAATTAATTGACTTATAGCTGAGACATACCTTTTTTAAATATCAAGATTTTTTATACACCCCACCATCCTGTTTTTCATAATTTCTTTTCTACACAATCGCTTAAAGTGAAAATTAGAATCATAGATTAATGGATTTACATTATATGAAATATCACAATATATTATTTGTTAGATTTAACTGTATGTTTTGTGTTATATTATGATTGGGCTAAAAAAGGGTGGTCCTATAGATATTAATTTAGGCTAACTAATATATAATCATATAAGGTATTGACCCAAATGTGTAGATAATCATGAGTTTAATCCTAATTAATGATGAGCTAATTATGGTTAGCGTTCTCTATAAATACAAGAGTCATTATCTATTTGAACACAACAGGTCATTACATCTTTTTGCTTCTCATCACAACAGAAAGAAACCATAAGATGTGCATTAACTAAAAGACACAACCCCTATATATCTCTCCGTGTAGACTTGAAATAAAATATATGTTAAATGGAATCAGTCAATCAGGTATGCTTTCGCTCGGTTAATTCCTTAAAATAATTTTAATATGAAGAATTAATTAAGTATGAATTGATTTAATTAATCCAACAATTGATATAAGACTCTCCGATCCTTCATATTGTATTATTTGGAATTTTCATGCAATTTTTAATTAATTGCACATGCCGTATAAAATCTGGCCACGAACAAATGTAATGTTCCATCGCTCCATATATATATATATAGAGTGCTCTTCATGTCAGGCCGGCCTGACGGGCTGCCCCGTCCGGCCGAGCCCGTTTGGGCACCTTCCCGGTGGAATTTTTTGATGAAATTTTTTGAGCATGTTCCTCGTCAAGTCTAGTTTGTCCATACCAAATTTCAGCTCAAAATTCGATCGGTAAGGTCGTCAAATGATTTTTGCAAGTTAATTGGTCCGGAAAATACATATTCCGGACCAGTTAACTTGCAAAAATCATTTGACTACCTTCCCGATCGAATTTTGAGCTGAAATTTGGTATGGACAAACTAGACTTGATGAGGAACATGCTCAAAAAATTTCATCAAAAAATTCCACCGGGAAGGTGCCCAAACGGGCTCGGCCGGACGGGGCAGCCCGTCAGGCCGGCCTGACATGAACATTCCTCTCTCTCTCTCCCTCTCTCTCTCTCTCTCCCTCTCTCTCTCTCTCTCTCTCTCTCTCTCTCTCTCTCTCTCTATATATATATATATATATATATATATATAGTGCCGTTCTTGTCCAGCCGGCCTGACGGGATGCTCCGTCCGGCCGAGGGCATTTCAGGCACTTCCCGGTGGAATTTTTTTATGAAAGTTTTTTAGCATGTTCTTCATGAAGTCTAGTTTATCCATACCAAATTTCAGCTCAAAATTCGATCGGGAAGGCATTCAAATAATTTTGTGAAGTTAACTGGGCAGTTTATATGTATGAACTGCCCAGTTAACTTCAATAAATTATTTGAGTGCCTTCCCGGTTGAATTTTTAGCTGAAATTTGGTATGGATAAACTAGACTTCATGAAGAACATGCTCAAAAAATTTCATCAAAAAATTCCACCAGGAAGTGCCCGAAATGCCCTCAGCCAGACGGCGGTTCCCGTCAGGCCGGCTGGACATGAAAAGTCCTCTCTCTCTCTCTCTCTCTCTATATATATATATATATATATATATATATATATACACACACACAAATGTTCCTGTCAGGTATACCTGACAGGAACCGCCGTCCGGCCTCCTCCTTTTGGGGGCCTTCCCGGTGGTATTTTTTGCTCAAATTTTTTGTGTATGTTCCTCATCAAGTCTAGTTCATCCATACCAAATTTCAGCAAAAAATTCAATCGGGAAGGTCGTCAAATGATTTTTGCAAGTTAACTGGTCCGGAATATGTATTTTCCGGACCAGTTACCTTGCAAAAATCATTTGACGACCTTCCGGATTGAATTTTTTGCTGAAATTTAGTATGGATGAACTAGACTTGATGAGGAACATACACAAAAAATTTGAGCAAAAAATACCACCGGGAAGGCCCCCAAAAGGAGGAGGCCGGACGGCGGCTCCGGTCAGGTATACCTGACCGGAAGATTACTCATATATATATATATATATATATATATATATATATATATATATAGAGAGAGAGAGAGAGAGAGAGAGAGAGAGAGGAATGTTCATGTCAGGCCGGCCTGACGGGCTGCTCCGGCCGGCCGAGCCCGTTTGGGCACCTTCCCGGTGGAATTTTTTGATGAAAGTTTTTGAGCACGTTCCTCATCAAGTCTAGTTTGTCCATACCAAATTTCAGCTCAAAATTCGATCGGGAAGACATTCAAATCATTTTTTGAAGTTGACTGCAGTTTTATATGTATATTTTGACGCAGTCAACTTCAAAAAATGATTTGAATGCCTTCCCGATCGAGTTTTGAGCTGAAATTTGGTATGGACAAACTAGACTTGATGGGGAACATGCTCAAAAAATTTCATCAAAAAATTCCACCGGGAAGGTGCCCAAATGGGCTCGGCCGGACGGAGCATCCCGTCAGGCCGGCCTGATGAGAAGAGCACTCTATATATATATATATATATATATATATATATATATATATATGTGTGTGTGTATATATATATATATATACACACACACACACACACCGTGTTGAGTTCATATTATCCTGAATCTCACGCACGTAGTCTGTGATGTACGTGTAGCTAGCCTGTGGAGCTATCATCAGTACAGTGGACGTTGCAATATGTAATGGCGGCCACGGGTGTTAGTTGTGCGTGAGAAGAGGTGTTAGGTCCCTGTTTTCTAGTCTATAAAATGTATGTATGGAAGATAGATCTGGGAATGAAGCTTTCCATTGATGGTGACGGTTTTACAGAATGATATGAAAGTTAGCGTAAAAACCTTACACGCAAATAGGCACTGCGGCACAGAGAATGTATTGAAAAGCTTAACCTAGCCTTTCCCTTAAGGCATATATATAGCCTGACGGGAAAGGTAGGTTTTACAATTATTTTGGGCTCCCTTTTCTAGGAGGCCCATACCTAAAAAGGTATAAAACCTTTATTACAAAATTGCCTTAAAAGGCCTATTCATTATTCTAGCTAACTATAAACTAGCAAAGTAACATTGATCACAATTACAATGAAAATATCTCTAACAATCTCCCCCTTTGTGATCAGATGTTCTTGCTTCTTCTTTTCTTCACTTCTGAGCTTTAAAATAATGCTTTCTAAGATTTAATGCATGCTCGTAATTTCTGAGAGACCTTCTTCTGTCTAGTTGTTTCTCGATGGCTTTCAAGATTTTATTGACTCTTTCCAATTCTTTGATTTCTTCCTTCGAGGCTTCATTCTGTCTTTTATCTAGCTCTTCTTTCCTTGGCTGGAGCTGTTCTCGGATGATTTGCAGGGTCCCATCACAGTATTTTTGAATGTCTTCAACAATCATCAGACGCTTCTCTTCTTTGTGATTCAGATAAATGACTGAGATGGGCTTGTCAAATGTATCATATGCTGCAAAGGTTTCAAGCCCAGGTCTATCCAAGTCCGGTCGTGTAAGATTCGCCTTTGAATAATTGTGCTCAAGAGTCATCTGGAGATCATGGGAGGCGTAGAACCGAACTTGTCTTGTCATGAATCTCTTAATGGCCTCAAAACCTTCTCTAGCAAGTCTGTCTTTGTGCACTGGGAGCTCCCTGCATCTCATGAACATTTGATAAATATCATCCATGTGCAGTAGGAAGAAGTCATTCTCTTGACAGGTGAACTCCGAGCCATCGGTACGTCGTAGACGAAAGATCAGGAACTTAATCGTTTCCAAGTAGTCTTCTGTGATATCCAGGATTTTTGATATAGGACATCCACTTGTTGCGAGATTATGATTTAGAACTTGTCTTCGTTCCCCTGTGGATCTGTGTCCTAGCATATACAGGTTACCTCCTCGGTATTTTCCTTTCAAGTGATTGATTCCTCGCATCTTTAATTCACTGAACTTCTTGATTTTTTCAGGTTGTCGCCAGATTTTCTCTCGGATTTCTTCTAGGAAGGGGGCTTTGATTCTAACAATTTCCCATTTTTCTTTGGCTGGTTCAGGTGCCTTGGGATTTTCTTTATGATTCTCCCCTTCCTTGAGTTCATCTTCATCGAGTCCAATCATTTGTGCATGATATTTGTTGAGGAATTCTCTGAGTTGCCAGCTTCGACACATTTCGTACTGCTCCGCTTCCACTCTAAGATCATCCCACTCTGTCCACTCGCGAGGCCACTGATCATGAACTAGAAGGTCTTCCAGTTCATCTTGTATTTGATTACCAGAGGGCTTAGAGTGAGCTTGTTGTTGTGTCGAAGGCGACCTGTCATGTGAAACACCGGGATCCTCAGGATTGCCCGTTATCATCAGATTAGAACTAGGTTCTTTCTGATGGCCTGAATAGAAAGGTGTACTCGAAGTAGCAACCTCAGGACTTCCACTCCATCCTTGGTCTACATCTATGAAAGATGAGCCTAGGAGTGTTGTTTCTAGCTCGACCGGGCTAGATGTGGGTGAGTTGGCTGTTTGGCTTTTATGATGAGTGGATGGTGGGGGCTGATAGTTCGAGGATTCAGGTTGGTTGGATTGCGTAGAGGGTTGGCTTGTTGACGCATCACGCTCAAGTATCCTTTGTCTCTTGTTCTCCCCCTCATGAGGATCCGAGTCATCGGGGTCCTCATGCGAACGTTTGTGACCAAGGACACTATCACGGCATGAGCTGTCAGGCTTAAGGATCCGAAGAAGGTCTTTTTGTTTCTGGGTTAGGTTGCCTTCTTCGGTGGCTAGTAGTTGATCTAGCATTAGGTTCTCGAGTACCTCGAACGGTAAAGTTTTAGGGTCAGGAAAAGGTGTGGTCGAAGTAGGGGAGGACACTAGTTCTGTATCCTGGGTTCCCCTTGAAGCAGTAGGTGAGTGGGGTAGGGTTGTGGATGGTTCAGAGGTTTGTTGGGTAGGTATGATAGGAAGTGGTTGGGTTTGTTGGGTATGTGAGGATGATGGTTGGGGTTGGGTGATGTCATTATGCAACGCCGGGGTGTTCCTGAATTCCTGTGCCCGAGCGGTTATTGCTTCGTGCACCCATGGTTTAATGGTGGAATCCAAGAAACGCTGCAGAATGACAGAAAGGTCGGTAGGGTCAGGGTTACCGGTTACAGGGGTAGTAACCGTTGTCACAGCATCAGTAAAGATTACCGAAGTGTGGCCTGCAGATAATGATGGAGATATCTGTTGAGCAGCAGGACTTCCGATCATCATTGACGTATCTCCGATCGTTGAGGACAGGTAAAGTGCACCTGTTGTGTGCAGTGGTGTGAGAAGTGTATGTGTCCTAGAAAATGTTGAAAATGTCGGGATGGTGGAAACTAGACTCAATGTGCTAGAAGGAGGGGTAGTGATCTGGGGCGGAAGACCACAAAGTAAATCCTCAGCTGCTTCGTAAGGAGACAGCGAGGTGGGTATAATATCCCCTATATGTGAAACTACTACCTGTTGGGAGGCAGCAGAGTGGCTAGGTGAGGCTTGTGCATGCGCAGTTGGGCTAGATGCTGCGTCTTCTACTCGGAGACTGAAAATATCAGCCTCTGCACCTATGGGGTTAGCCCGGTTTATTGTGTCAAGGTCAGAGCAGCTGTCATATAAAGCTAACTCTTCTGCCAGGTTGCTCACGGTTTGCACTCTTTGCATAGGAGTAGATGATGAGGCATTGTCATGACGTACCTTGGAGCGAGTCTCACTGATGATATTTCCTTGAGTGTCCTTGATTTGGTGAGACTGCTCTTGTGTTGTAGCCCGAGAAAGCCTGATAACGAGTCGTCCTTTCTTAGCGCGGGCTTTCTCGACTTTCTTGCCCTTTGCATTGGCATTGTCGTCGTCCTCATCATCATCATCGTCGTCGTTCCTAGCCTTGCTCCCAGAGCCCTCATCGTCAGCGTCTTGTGTTGTGGCTACGCTTGGCGAATCACGGGTAAACTCTTCAGCACGGGTGTGGCCCTCAGCAGACATAGTCTGATCATCATGGGGCCGGCTTGCCACTGGTCTCTGTGGCCGGGTTGAACTCTCAGGACCCTCACTAACTCTCGGCTGACTCCCCGGGGTAGGCTCAGGGGGGTTTATCTGAGCCATAGGGAGTATGATACCGTTCTCCTCACTGTAGCGTATGACATGTGGATCATTTCGCCCAGCTAACAGGAGGAGAGGGACTGGAATGGGTAATGGTACCAGTGAGCGTACCTCTGGCATTCTCTTCAGATATTGGAGGGCTGGAGTGCTGACATTCTCAGATGATTTGCGTCTTTGAATAGTAGGAATTGTTCTGCAGAAGTGTCGCACCAGCAGGGAGAACCATCTCATGTATGGCAGATGTTTGATCAGATTGGTGTCGAATTTTCTTCTCCTCATCTCCAAGAACTCACTCCATATTAGAGCAGCATAGTCATATTTCTTCATGAAGGCGATCCCATGGAAGATGTATACAAGGTAAGCACTGCACTTGTCGAACCCAGTGTGTTTGGAAGTGCAGCACTTATTCAGAGTAGCCATTAGTGTCCTCCATGGACGCGGCAAGCGAGCCGTCTTGATTTCTGACATCACGTGGAGAGGCTGTGCGTGGCCAAGAGTGATCATGTCGGTGATTACTTGTGCCTCTGGGACCAACGCATCATAATGTTCCTCCTCTGGGATCTGTAGCACTTGTTGGACTAGCGCCTTTGTAATGGTGACTCGGGTGTTGCAGATTGTGGCAGCTAGTATATCATCGAGTTGCCTGCCATTTGTATCCACGTCCTTGTCAAGTGTACCCCAGAATTGTTGGAGATACACCTGAGGGACTTCAGCATTTGTGTTCAGTGCCTTCCACAGCTTGTGGCCCTTCAGAATAGAGACGACCACGTCATCTTGGCATGAGAACACTTCGGGGTCCAGTTGTGAGTTGTTCTCTTTGATTGGGATCCATTGCTCTCTAGCATAGATCAAGTTGATTGGAGTGTTGGCAGCCATTTCAGTCTGAAAATGATAAACGAATTAGAGCATATGATCGAAAATGGCTAAGTCCACAACTTATTTCTCACTCGGGCCCTTTATTGTTTTTTTTTTATTTATTTGAAAATGGGGCCCAATTTAAGAATGGTTATTGGTCTTTGTCGAAGTTGGGCCTGGACTTAGTTTATTTTGGCCCACATAATGAATTTACATGAAGTGTTAAGCTTGGGCTGGGTTGATTCTAAATCGTGCGGGGCTAAATCACGCAAGGGCCATTGTTCACACAACCCTAAGTGGATCGCGCAGGTCTACATTTTGCGCAGCCCCGTCTGATCGCGCAAGTAACAAAGATCGCGCGGCCCCTAAATCACGCAGCCTTCTCAAATCGCGCAAAGGGATGAATCACGCAACCCCTTGCAAATCGCGCAGGCATTCACTTCGCGCAACACTTGGAAATCGCGCAAGCAGGGCTGATTGCGCAAGGAGTAAATCGCGCTGGACTTGAGTCCTAATCGCGCAGGTGGCCAATCGCGCAAATAGGGTAATCGTTCAAGGCCGATGATGGCGCAATCCTTATGGATCGCGCAAGCCTCCCTGATCGCGCAACTGCCTGAAGATCGAGTAAAGTTCAGATTTCAGATCGGGCAACCCTCCTGGATCGCGCAAGAGGCTTAATCACACAAGTCAGGCGAATCGCGCAAGTCTTATCGAATCGGGCACACGACTTCGCGCAACCATTCCTACTCAGTCTGGTTCGTCTTCTATGCGGAATACCTGTGAAATAATCAAGAATAACAAGAAACCATGGAGTTCTTACCCTTAGAAGTTTGACTAGGAGGAGATTTGAAAGAGAAAGAGGGAATTTGAGCTCTGAGGGAGTCCGAACGTTTCGCGCAAGAGAAGAATGAATGGGGGAGTGGAGTTGCGCGTTTCACTTGTTTAAGTAGGCCCGGGAGATTTTTCAAAATGTAACGGGCCCAAATCAGTCTGATTTCAATTTAAAAAAAATGCTCCCCCTCAACACTTGCTTCTCTTTAACAAAGAATATTTTAGCAAACTCCCCCTCAATTTATACACAATTTTGAAAAACTCCCCCTCGATTTATGAACACTTTTGAACAGCTCCCCCTCAACTTATGCATTTGAAAAAAAATGATGCATGAAAAATAAAAGAAAAACATGCGAAAAAAAATGATGCATGAGAGAGAGACAAGAAAATGTGATGCAAAGGAAAACTAAAATGCAAAACATGAAAGCACACGCACACACACAGTTCAGATGTTACTCAGTCGTTTAGGTTCAGCATCCCCAACTTAGAGATCAGGAAATTGAATCTCTTTTCATCCAGGGCCTTTGTGAAAATATCAGCCAGTTGCAATTCCGTAGACACAAAGTACATGTCCACGGTGCCTTTCTCAACGTGATCCTTTATAAAATGATATCTGAGGTCAATATGCTTCGTCCTTGAATGATGGACCGGATTGCACGTGATGGCTATTGCACTTTGAGAGTCACTGTAGATCGGGATGTGTGAGAATGTGAACCCATAGTCTTTCAGCTGGGTCCTCATCCATAATATCTGTGAGCAACAGCTAGCAGCCGCGACATATTCTGCCTCAGCTGTAGAAGTAGACACACAATTCTGCTTTTTGGAGGACCAGCACACCAACTTATCACCAAGGAATTGAGCACCGCCAGATGTACTCTTTCTGTCCAGTTTGCAACCCGCGAAATCAGCATCTGAGTATCCAACAAGGTCAAAGCCTGATTCCTTAGGATACCAAAGGCCCAGATTGACTGTTCCTTTGAGATATCTCAGTATTCTTCTAACAGCATTCAGATGTGATTCCTTCGGATTTGCTTGAAAGCGGGCGCACAGGCAGGTTGCAAAGACAATGTCTGGTCTGCTAGATGTAAGGTACAGCAAGGAACCGATGATAGCCCGATAATTGGTAGCATCGACTGGTTTCCCGGAAGGGTCAGAGTCGAGCTTCTGTGATGGAGACATGGGGGTTTTCATCGTCGACTTGCTGTCCATTTTGAAGCGCTTTAGCATATCGTGGATGTACTTGGACTGATTTATGAAGATTCCGTCCGGCATTTGCTTGATCTGAAGCCCTAGAAAGAAGTTCAACTCTCCCATCATACTCATCTCGAACTTGGTGCGCATCAGATTGCTGAACTTTTTGCAGAAGTTTGGATTCGACGAGGCAAAAATGATGTCGTCAACATAAATTTGTATCAGCATGATGTCACCCTTGTGTCTTTTGATGAAGAGAGTTGGATCTATCTTTCCCTTCGAGAAGCCTGATTCCACAAGAAAATCTGATAGTGCTTCGTACCAGGCTCTCGGTGCTTGTTTCAAACCATATAAGGCTTTCCTCAGCTTATATACATGATTGGGGCGTTCAGGATCAACAAAGCCGTCAGGTTGTGCAACGTAGACTTCTTCTTTCAAATCTCCATTAAGAAATGCCGTCTTTACGTCCATTTGATACACTGTGAAGCTCTTGTGTGCAGCATAAGCGAGGAATAGTCTGATAGCTTCAATTCTTGCCACTGGTGCAAAGGTTTCATCGTAGTCGATTCCTTCTTGTTGATTGTAACCTTTTGCAACCAGGCGGGCTTTGTTTCTCACGATCACACCATCTTCGTCCTTCTTATTTTTGAAGACCCATTTGGTGCCGATAATGGTTTTCTTGTAAGGCCTTGGCACCAGGGTCCACACTTTCAATCTTTCAAACTGGTTCATTTCTTCCTGCATTGCAATCACCCAGTCCGGATCAGCCAATGCGTCAGTCATCTTTGTTGGTTCTTTCTGACTCAGAAAACATGAGTATAAGCATTCATTGACTGATGCCGTTCTGGTTCTGACTCCTTGAGATGGATCTCCAATTATCAGCTCTGGCGGATGTGCTCTAGTCCACTTTCTCTCGTGCTGTAGAGGCTGTGGAGTTATGATTGGATGATCAGGGTCAGAATATTCTTGTTCTGGTGGTACTTCTGGGGTTTCTTGCGTTGCAGCTTCCTCAGTTTGATCATTAGCAGGAGTGTTTGGTTCTTGTTCAGCTTCATTATCTGTATGCTCATCATCATTCTGAGTAGGAGTGTTGGTTTCTTCAGTAGTTGGAGCAGGTAACAGGGGGTTCTGATTAGGTGTAGCATTTGTAGTTGGTGGTGCACGTGGTTGACTGTAGAAGTGTTCAAATAGAGAGTCCAGAACCACGTGCTCATCAGGTCTTGTCTCACCTCCCTGCCCTCCTACTCCAGAAGATGATGGAGTTTCATTGTTTGCAGAGGTTGATGGTTCAGAATGAAAATGTTCAGAAGCCAAGTCCGCCATTTCATAGAAGCTCACATTGATGCTCTCCATGACGGTTCTTCTGTCTTTCAAGTATACTCTGTACGCCTTGGAATTGGTAGAATACCCAATGAATATCCCTTCATTTGCTTTTGGATCAAGCTTCCCCCTAGCATCCCTGTCGTTCATAATGTAGCATTTACAGCCGAAGACGCGGAAGAAGGCAATGTTAGGGATCCGCTTGAACACAATCTCATAGGGCGTCTTGTCAAATCTTCTGTGGATCACGGTCCTGTTCTGTGTGAAGCAAGCCGTGTTGATAGCTTCCGCCCACATGAAGTGAGGAAGCTTTGACTGTATCAGCATGGTTCTGGCTGCTTCCACCAAGGTTCTGTTCCGTCGTTCTACAACACCGTTCTGCTGTGGTGTCTTAGCTGCAGAGAACTGTTGAGTGATTCCCTGAGCTTCATAGAATTCGGTCAGTTCCTTGTTCTTGAACTCCGTCCCGTTGTCAGTTCTGATAATCTTCACATTCTGCTGTAGATAGTTCTGTATGGTCCTGATGAACGTCATGATTAAGTTTGCAGTTTCGTCCTTGGAGCGCAAAAACTTGGTCCATGTGTAGCGTGAGTAGTCATCCACAATTACCAAAGTATATTTGCGTCCACTGATGCTATGCACGCGCATCGGACCACACAGATCCATATGTAGTAGCTCCAGGGGACGAGATGAGGAGGGAAATTGTTTTGACTTGTGTGATGCTCTCCTCATCTTTCCCAAATGACATGCAGAACAGTGATGGTTGGGGGAGTTCTTCAGAACAGGCAGTCCTTTCACCAACTTCTTCGAGGAGAGGGAACTGATGGCTGGTAGATTCAAGTGTGAGAGACGTCTGTGCCATAGATTACTTTGTTCTACTGATGCTTTGGACAGGAGACAGATGGATATGGGGGATCGTACCGATTTGAGATCAATGGTGTAGAGATTGGTTTTCCTCTGACACCTTAATAATGGTGTCCCACCCATATCCATCACACAACATTGCCTAGCATGGAATCTCACTTCCATTCCATTATCACAAAATTGGCCGATGCTAAGCAAGTTGTGCTTCAGTCCCTGCACATATGACACGTTTCTGATAGTGACGCTCTCACAAATGACATCTCCTATCCCGAGTATGGGCGATGAAGCATTGTTCCCAAACCTCACATTTCCTCCAAACCTTTCAGAATAGTTGCTCAGTAGTTCAATCTGTCCAGTCATGTGTGACGAGCAACCCGAATCAAGATGCCACACATGACTGACCTGCAAAACAGATTAGTTTCGCTTAGGTACCCATCGCCAGATGGGTCCTTCCTTATCAACAGTGAGCAATTGTTTCAACTTCTTTTTGATTTGGGATCCTAGGTTGGCAGTTTGAGAAGAGTTTTTCATTTTTAATTGTTCTGCTTCAGCCTTAGGAACCCATTTTTGTTTGATTTGAATGATTTTTGGAGCGAGGGAACTTTCATTTGTCCTAAGTGATTGTTCAGATAAGTGGTCTTTCAAGATTGGTTCACGTGATAGCCTTCTCAGATGTTTGACTGAGTGAATCTTGAGAGGATACCTTAAAAATGGCAGTTTGACCTCACTCTCAACATTCACCCTATCAATCTTGGGCTTATTCACAACATTATCAACAATCACCGGATCATTTGGTTTGCGAGAGGAAACAGACTTATAACAACAACATTTCATTAATTTAACACAATCCAGAGAAACACATTTAGTACAGCGATTCGAGACAGAAATCTTAGAACTAGAAGACTTAGGAGCCACTCTCTTAGCATAACTAGTAGATGGCTCACTAATGCTAGAACTAGACTTATTCTTAACAAAAAAAATGGCGCTCGACCGCTGACACTTATTTCTTGATCTCGACTCTTCTTCTCTCTTCTTCCTTTTTAATTTGTCTTCTATCCACTCTCCTTTCTTCTCGACTCTCTTCTTCACATCTTTCCCTGTCGGAGAATGAGACTTGGGGTGAGAAGGAGAAGTCTTAAAACTATCGCTCGAATTTTCAGAAGTGTTTTCAGATGTGGAAGGGGAAGAGGGTTGAGAAGCTGTGTTAGACTGAGAGGCGGTTTTCAAAGAGGTTATTTCTTTTAAAAGTTCATCCTTTTCTTTTTCTAAAACCTGCTTTTCTTTTTCAAAAGAATCTTTTAACTCAGCAAACTTTCTCACCAATGGTGGAATGTAAGCTGGTTTCTCAATTGGTTCAGATGTGGAAGCCTCCTCTCCGTCTTTCTCAGCTTCCTTGTCAGGAGGATAAGTCAAGATTTCTTCAGCAGGGGTCAAAGGGAGTGCTTTGGTTTTGTAGCTCTTGTTTAATTCTGTGTAGTCAAAAGGAACCTCTACACCAGCCTTTGTCTTTCTCTTTTCATCCTCAAGGGCATTCGTTTCTTCAGCTCCAGTGAAGGCCATGAGTTTGGTCAATCCTATTTTCATGTATCTAACATCATAGAGTTGTCTACAGTTGACCTTTTTCAGGTTCTGAGGATTGGTCAAACCCAAGCCTTCTTTGGCGTTATAGAAACGAGTGTCCTTAGGCTGGTTAAGGAAAATAGTCTGATCTGTTTGGTCCCTTTTGGCTAACAGATCCTCAAGTTCTTTGATTTTAGTATAAAGTGCACCCCTTCTTTCCATTAGCAAGTTATTTACACCAAAAAGCCTAATTCTTTCCTTTTCAGTTGTTCTAAGTTTCTCTGTCAACTCTTTCTCACTCGCACTAAGTCGCTTATTCTCAGTTGTGAGCTTAGTGATTGTTTTCTCTGAATTGATTATCTTAATGTTTGAGCATGTCTGTTTTTCACGCAGTTGGTTATATACCTCATACAACCTTTTATAATTTGCCTCAAGCTCCTTAAATTTATCAGGCATATCTGTTCTAGAGCAAGTATGTACAGATGAATTAGAGGTACTTACTTCATTGTCAGCATTCCTGTTCTCAGCAGACAGGGCAGTCATTACATCAGCATTGGTTGCAATAGGCAGGTTCTTCTTCTCCTCAGCTTTGTCTTTCTCCTTTTCATCAGCAGCAGGGGTTGACTTCATCTTTCCTTCCTTTTCATCATCCTTCTCTTTCTCTTCTTCTTCAACAATTGCCATCAAGGCCAGATTCTCTTCCTCATCAGAATCATCCATCCAGTGGTCCTTTTCAGCCATGAGGGCACTCTTCTCACTATTTTCTTCCATTGCCAGCAACATCTTCTTCTTGTTCAGATACATCTTCTGCTTGTAGTACTCAGCATCCTTCTTCCTCTTCGGCATCCTGCAGTCCTTCAGTAGATGTCCAGTCTTCCCACAGTTGAAGCATCTGGGACCATCCTCAGCATTTGCATTGTCAGAAGAGTCAAATGAACGCTCTTTCCTTTTGTTGTTGCTGATAGAGGATCTGCGGAGCTTGTTGTTGCTGGTGGGGTTTCTCTTTCTCTGTAGCTGACTATTGAATTTTGAGGTGAGGAGAGCTAGCTGCTTTTGCATATCGCGCAGCTCATCATCATCAGTCTCATCCCAAAATCCAATGTCGCTGTCAGCACTCTCACTTTCTTCAGCAATCATTTTGTCCTTCTTTGAGCCAGATTTCGATGGTTTGTCAAGCATTAAGGCGAGGGTGTCTGCAAGCTTATTCACAGCTCCTTTCTCTCTTTCAGCTGTCACAGTAGTCACAACAAAGTCTTCAAAATCTTCAGTGTACTGACTCAATGTGTTGTACACGGCATGGATGTCCATCTCATCAAGATCCTTTGTGTGCTTGATCTGAGAGGTCAGCTTCTTCCAGTCAGCTCCAAGTGCAGAGAGAAACCGCACATTCAGTTCCATGTTTGATTTATGCACATTTATCTTCCTCATTTCGTTTATAAGCTGCAGAAACCTCAAGTAAGTGTCTTCCAGTGACTCTCCGAGCTTTGCCTTAAATGAGTCGTATGCTGTAAATGTGCTGGCTTTCTTTGCTTTTACACCTATCTCTGTGCCTTGCATAATCTTAAAAATCTCGTCCCACATCTCCTTTGCTGTGGACATACTATCGATTTGCATGTATATGTCATTTGGAATGGCTTGCAAGAGATAGGTCTTTGCAATAAGATCAGCTCGGATTCTGGCACGGTCTTCATCATCATATTCCTCAACAGTCTTCTGTCTCCACTCAATCTCCACCGGTGGATTATTCCCATTATCTCTCTCAATTGCTATCATTAGCTGTGCAGGTCCATTGGTGATTGAATCGAGAAGACCGGAGGATTGATCCTTACTTTCGAGAAAATTCAAGAACCTGTTCTTCCACACGTTATACTCACCCCTTCGTAGGATTGGGGGTCTTGTATCGTTACCAATTGATAATGCGTCCATGTTGGAATGATCGGGCTGATCAGTTGGTTGGTTTTAGTTCTGTTCTGTTGTTTGGGTCCTTAGGCAGTATAGGATTGCGCAAGTCTGGGATGGCTCAACTCAGAAAATTCACAAGTCCAGGATGGCGCAGGTTAAAGTTGCGTGATTTTTGGATTGCTCAGAGTTGAAGATGGCGCAGCTAAGATTGCGCAGGTAGCAGATAGCGCAGGATACCTTTCGCGCAAGTCAGAGTGCCAATCGCGCAAGACCAATCAGATCGCGCAGGACTGAAATGTCGCAGGGCTGAAATCGCGCAGGTTTGATTTTGAAGATGGCGCAACTTCAAGATTGCTCAAGTGTTGAGACAATCTTAAGTCCTAAATCGCGCAAGGAGTTTGAGCCAGGTGCCAAATCACGCAGAGGAGTTGCGCGAAGTTGGAAATCTCGCGAAAATGCAGTTGCGCGAACCTGTTCTTCGTTTTGGCTACTTGCGCGAAATATCAGGATCGCTCAACTTCGGATAAACCTGTACGTCGAGTTTCAGGGTTCGATTTTCTCCAGGAATGATCCTAGCAACAACAAAAACCTTTTCCTTCAAACCATTTCCTGCAAAAACAACAACCAAGACAGAACGAAAATCGCGCAAGTGCGAAAAATCTCCGATGAAAGATCTCGCAAGTGAGGTTTTACTGCTTCCAACCGATCGATCAGCTCCGGCTCTGATACCAGATGTTAGGTCCCTGTTTTCTAGTCTATAAAATGTATGTATGGAAGATAGATCTGGGAATGAAGCTTTCCATTGATGGTGAAGGTTTTACAGAATGATATGAAAGTTAGCGTAAAAACCTTACACGCAAATAGGCACTGCGGCACAGAGAATGTATTGAAAAGCTTAACCTAGCCTTTCCCTTAAGGCATATATATAGCCTGACGGGAAAGGTAGGTTTTACAATTATTTTGGGCTCCCTTTTCTAGGAGGCCCATACCTAAAAAGGTATAAAACCTTTATTACAAAATTGCCTTAAAAGGCCTATTCATTATTCTAGCTAACTATAAACTAGCAAAGTAACATTGATCACAATTACAATGAAAATATCTCTAACAAGAGGCAAGGCACGTACAAGTTGTAGTGCCGGGAAGCGAGACGCCCCGTGAGCTGAAAAGGCTTTCGGACATGGACGCTCAAGGAAGCTAAGCCTGCGAGTTGAGGTTCCGGTGGGTACTACGGCAATGCTGATTATGTCAAGTCCCTCGCAGATCTTATGGTGCTCGATCAAAGGCCGCCCTCTCCTCAACAACTTCTTTATTTCAGAGACAACCGGCCTTGGCTTTGACGGGGTTGATTTTGGTGGGGCCCGCCCATTCTTGGCCGCCTCTCTATGGGGTTGCCTGCTTGCTCCCGCCGCCGTATCAAGGCCGCCGCATGGATCACCACAAAAGCGGTGGTGGTTGTTGGGTCCCGATTTTACTCATGGGCTCGAGGCATACAATAAAAGCCCAATTGGTGACAAGCTTGATGGATTAATTTAAGAAGATAAGAATGGCCCACTCTAAAGACACGTGAAGAGGAAACCAAGTCAAAAAGAGATAAAGATGATTTCGAATAAGGAGGGAGTAGCAACAGAAGTGCAGAAAGATCGGAAGAAGCCTATTAACTCGCTGAGTGGGTGCGAAGCTTGGGGAAAAGGATTTTTAGAGGTTAATAAATACATTAGTAATAGAGGCTGGTTGGGCACAAAAAAACATACGATCATACTAGCTATTATTCTGTACTCGAAAGTTCATCATTCAAATTATTGTTCATTACTGCTATTATTAGCTAATTTATTTTCCATATCAATTCGTCCATTGTTGATTCCATATTGCTTGATTCCCAATTCTATATCATATTCCTAGATCAGTTAATTTCTGGTTAAAACAATTGGCGCCGTCTGTGGGAAATTCTTGCAAAAAGAGAATCAATTATGGCCGAAAGTTCTAACTCCCTGTTTAATGAGATTCAAGCACAACTAGAAGCTGTCCGAGAAGAGCTCCGCGCATCCAAAAGTTCCGACGCAGCACAATTAGAAGCTGTCCGGGAGGAAATGCGTCAACGAATCGCCTTCCTCCAAGGTGAAAATGACGCTTTGAGATCTCAGGTGCAATCGGTGGCATCCATAGCCTCAAGCTCACGACGGGGCGAGGATGTGGCTACCATGGCAGCGAGACTGGACACGGGTTCGATTCCGGCTTCAACCGAACCTTTCATCCCTCACTTCGGGGCCGACGCACCTGGAGGAGCAGGGCCCTCAACTCGTTCCTTTCCACCCCCAAATCCCAGAAGGAGCATATTCCGAAATCTGTTTGCACAGCCCCAGAGACAACATGTTCCAAATCATGTCGACATTCCCAGATATGTCGACATCAATAACCAGAGGCGACAAGTTCCAAGCCATGTCGACATCCACAGACATGTCGACATCAATAATCGAAGCTGTCAATAGCCAGAGGTCGTCACCATATATTCGCCTCCCGAAGCAGCGGATCCGCAGATACAAACAAACTTGACAGGTCCCTTGGCCGTCATCATGGAGGAACTGAGGGAATTGCGAGAGAAGTTCAACAGCATACCTGGAGTCCCACGTCCGCTTGACATGGCGACGCAAACCTGTTACGCAGACTCACCCTTCGGACGACATATCACCGATGTCGAGATTCCGAGGAAGTTCGCCGCCCCCTCAATGAGACTGTTCGATGGGACTTCTGATCCGGTGGAACATGTCGCTCAGTACAAACAACAAATGTTGGCCGTCTCGGTCAGACCACATCAGAGAGAAGCTTGCATGTGCCGGGCATTTGGGACAACGTTGACAGGACCAGCGTTGACATGGTTCGTCAATCTGCCGAACGACAGCATCAATTCATTTGCGGAGCTGGTCAACTTATTCAATCAGCAGTTTGCAAGCAGCCGAGCCTTGGAGAAGCAGACTAGTGACCTCTACCGAGTAGTCCAACGACGGAATGAACCCTTAAGGGATTACTTGCTCCGATTCAACAAGGAGAATGTGTCAATCCCCAGGTGTCACATACCGACGACAATTGAAGCGTTTAGAAGGGGACTGCTGGAGGATTCAGAGTTATATCAGGAGTTGACGAAACACCCTAGTCGGTCCTTCGAAGATGTCCAAGTAAGGGCACTGGCTTTCATCCGTCTAGAAGAAGACTTACGATGTCGTCACAGACGAATTGAACAAGACGGGGGGCACGGAAAGTCAGAACCTCCCAGGAGACATGACTACAAGCATGGAAAGCCTTATTCGAGGCCTGAGGAATAAGTCGTCACTTCTGTGACAAGGTAGATCAGACGACATGATCGAAGTCGTCGGACGGGGGGCATGTCGTCCGATGGTAGTCAGGTTCTTAAGAGCTGCAATACGGTACACTTAAAATTGTTTCACTTTTAATAATTATCTTTTGCATATTGACATCACTCCCGTGATTAAATAGACCAGACGACATGACTGAAGTCGTCAGACAGGGGTCATGTACTCGTCAGATAATAAACCTGACGAGACGATTGAAATCGTCTGACGATAGATAGGTTCTCACGATCGATATTTAGTTTCATATACATATTCTCAATTGATTACTTTCATTTATCCACAAATGATCACTAACTTAAGCATCGGAGGGCCGTTGGCTTTTAGCCAACGGCCGACGTTAGCGAAATTTTTATTGCACAGGTACAATCAAGAATTGACGATGACGGAATCCTAACATGCAAAGCCTAACAATACGTCAAACACAATTGACGGGGGGCTTACATCAAACAAAGCCTTACAACACGTCAAAACACATTTGACGGGGGGCTTACAGAATTTTAGAGGAAGAGGTGGGGTTTTCATGTACGCTAAACATGAGTATAAACACCACCGATTCTCATCAATGTTTTGGCCAAAACAACAGATAGATCATACATCACAAATGTTGACGACATCAAAGTCAGACAAACACAAAACAACAACAGTACACGTACAAGCGACATCATCATGTGGAACAACAACCACATCCAAAACTACAGAAAATACACAACAGAAGTACGTGCTCCAAGAGCACGAGGACAACACAAGCTCCAAAACATAAGGAGACAACACGAACGACATTGACATAAATCATAAATATTCATGTCGGCGATATTACTAAAACAACAAACGAAATGGTGCTTAATGTTTTTGCAGGTTACGGTCACACTCACAGAGTCAAACCCATTATTTATACAACGAGGGACAAACTCATAATTGCCAACAAAAGTGTCGACATCAATCTGAATGAAGTTTGACGACATGTCTCACCAGACACATGACGAGTTGACAAAAGCGTCTTATTATACGAATGGCAGGTTGACAACATGTATCATCGTGCAAACGACGAGTTTATATGAGCTGTATTCAAGGATGACATGTATGGATGTTTTCAAGATTTCGACAAGTTGACGCTTAACGGGTTGACATGTGCGTCCATACGCCTCAACTTCTCGAAAGGGGGCAAGTGTTGGGTCCCAATTTTACTCATGGGCTCGAGGCATACAATAAAAGCCCAATTGGTGACAAGCTTGATGGATTAATTTAAGAAGATAAGAATGGCCCACTCTAAAGACACGTGAAGAGGAAACCAAGTCAAAAAGAGATAAAGATGATTTCGAATAAGGAGGGAGTAGCAACAGAAGTGCAGAAAGATCGGAAGAAGCCTATTAACTCGCTGAGTGGGTGCGAAGCTTGGGGAAAAGGATTTTTAGAGGTTAATAAATACATTAGTAATAGAGGCTGGTTGGGCACAAAAAAACATACGATCATACTAGCTATTATTCTGTACTCGAAAGTTCATCATTCAAATTATTGTTCATTACTGCTATTATTAGCTAATTTATTTTCCATATCAATTCGTCCATTGTTGATTCCATATTGCTTGATTCCCAATTCTATATCATATTCCTAGATCAGTTAATTTCTGGTTAAAACAGTGGTATCGTCGTGACTCTAGCTTTACCTCCCATTGTTATGGCTCTAGCTCACTTTCAAGTTTGTCAACCCACAACTTTGATGGTAGTTCTATTTAATTACGTATTAGTAAACATTAAAAAAGTTAATATTTTGGAAATTTACATTAATTGAAATTTAATAACATTTTATACATAATAATTTGATTATCTATACTAATAGAAAATTGTAGTCAAAGTAAAGTGTGTGAATAGTGCAAAAATCCTAATGTTGCAACTTTTAAAGAACGGAGCAAGTACAATTTATGCGTATGCATGCGTATTAGCAAAACCTTTACCACAAATTAAGATATGATGAAGGGATGAAATGTGATTATTGGATATTTTTCCAATATTAGTAGTCTCTCTTCCCATCAAAAAAGACATTGGTCATGTTTGGTAAATGGCTTATCACCCATTTTTTGGCTTATCAACACCATATATCAGAGGAGAGAAGAGAATAACTGACTCCATTTTCTTACAAGAGATTAAATTACATCCACATCCATTTTCTGATTATCTTCTTCCAATTTCTCCCAAATGAATTGAACATTCAACACCCTCCAAGTAAATATTATCTTCTTCCAATTTCTCCCAAATGAATTGAACATTCAACACCTCCAAGTAATTCGTTATCTAATAGAATTATTATCTAGGGATATTTATGTATTTTTACATTTAAACTCTCTCATATAAATATATCTGCCAGGGCTCCTTAGAGAGTATCCTGTTCCATTATTTCACATGGTATCAGAAGCCCTAAAAATCTCATTCTTTACGTTCGTTTTCTCCCTCTACGAACGCCGCCGCAGACCATGTCTTCTTCGTCGATGTCTTCCGCGGCTCAGACTTCCGCAGCGTCAACTACATCCCTTTCCTCTGCTGCTCCTACCGTTTCAACCGTGGCCAGTCCTATCTCTACGTCCGGCGCTCCCTTCTCAATTGGATCTCAGCCGGCGATAACTTCTTCCATGGAATCCGAACTCTCTTTTTCTTCCCAAATTGCATCACCAAGCCGTCACCCAGGGCCATACTCACTTTTTCAGAATCTTCCACCAGTTTTTCCATGGCCAGCCCCGAATTCAGTGCCGTCTTTCAGCCTTGACCCGCCTCCTCCTCCCTCGGCTGGTTTGTATGGTGGGCCGTCTTTTGTTCGCACGCCAGGGGTATCCTCGTCTCAGCATATCACGGCCAACAGTAGTGATCCCACGTTAGCAACTCTTGCTCAAACCATCTCTCACGTGGCTACTAATGTCACCAATATTCTCACCACCAAACTTCAGGCCGTGGAAGATTACACTACCTGGCGAACTCAATTTGAATCGTTTTTGGTATCCCAAGGTCTTCTCGGCATGGTTGATGGCTCCATTCAGGTACCCAATCCTTATTCCACAGACTTTCTTAACCGTCAAATTCCCAATCCCGACTTTTCTACTTGGATACGAATTGATCAAACAATTCGTTCATGGATATTTGCTACTTTGTCACGAGATGTTCTTATTGATGTCCGGGATTTAAAACACTCCTCTGAAATTTGGGAAAGGTTAGAATCACACTTTATGTCTGCCAGTTTAGCACGGTCTATGGAATTAAAGCGTTTGTTGGGACAACTTAAAAAGAAACCTGATCAATCCATGGATAGTTATTTACGTGAGATTAAAGTTCTAGCTGATGATCTTAATAATATCAACTGTCCTGTTCCTCCGCGAGAACTGCTGAAATCCACTATTATGGGGCTGGGACCCGAATATGAATCTTTATTTACAACAGTGTCTCTGTTTCCACAAAATTTTCCTTTTGAGACTCTGCGCATTCACCTTTTGGAGCAAGAACAACTTGTTTTGTATCTACGGTCTCAAGAGCCATCTACATACCAGGCCTTTGGTGCGCAAGCTCAGCAGCCTGCCGCTCAGCAACCTGGTCCCCAGATGGTTCAGCAGCCGGGTGGTTACCAGCAGGTCCCTCGGCCGGCTTATGGACAGCAGCAGGGCCAGCGAGGACGTGGTGGCCGAGGTCGAGGGGGACGTGGCAGAATAGGCCGCGGGCGTGGTCGTGGGCAGCAGAACCAGGCTTATGGACAGCAGCTCATATGGTATGCCCAGCCTGGTCAGCCGCCGATGATAGCCGCAGGTGCTGGTGGCATGCCTGCTCCAGCCGCATACGCGCCACATGCAGGGGGTGTGCACTCTTCGGGTACTGTTATTCGTAATTCTTCTGTGTCACATTTAAATATGTATGCTTTACCTGTTTGTGCTACTAACTTGCTCTCTGTAGGCTCGTACGTCATCAGATAGGGGTATTCTTGGAACGGTTCCCCATCCTATTGTGTGTCAGATTTGTTTTTCTGTAGGACATTTAGCCATTACCTGTCCATCTCGTTTCACTCAGCCGTCTGCACCAGCTCTCTTGACTACTCCCGGTGAATCTAACTCTGCTTTATGGTATCCTGATTCGGGAGCGTCTGCTCATATGACTGCAACGGAAGGTATTTTAATTAATAAATCTGCTTACAATGGCTTTAATTCTGTTAGTGTTGCTAATGGTGCCCATTTACCCATTCGTCATATTGGTGATGTTGCTTTACCTTCATCTGGTCGTCCTCTCACATTAAAATCTGTTTATCATGTGCCTCAGTTAAAGTATAATTTAATTTCTATTCAACGATTGTGTGCTGATAACAACTGTACTGTCATTTTTGATAAAAATTCCTTTTTGGTTAAGGACCGAGCCTCGGGGACGGTGCTTCTACGAGCCACCAGTAATGGACCACTCTATCCTCTTCGCCTGCCATCATCATCATCATCCCTTGTTTTAGCTTCTGTTTTGACTTCTGGCCCTGTGTGGCACCGTAGACTAGGTCACTGTGGTGATACTATTTTACAGTTTCTTAAACGTCAACAATTTTTATGTACTCAGACTCCTTTTACTCATGCTTGTGTGGCCTGTAGGCTAGGAAAATCTCAACGTCTGCCCTTTACGGATGCTAGTCATAATTGTTCACTACCTTTACAACTTATTCATTCTGATGTGTGGCAATCTCCAGTTTGCTCCAATTTGGGTTTCAAGTATTATGTGTGTTTTATTGATGATTACTCCCGTTTTACGTGGATTTTTCCCATGCGCTACAAAAGTGAAGTTTTTATGCACTTTAAAAATTTTAAAGCTTTGGTTGAAAATCTTTTTAATCAGAAAATTAAAATTTTTCAAAGTGATGGAGGGGGTGAATTTGTTAATAGTAATATGCAACAATTTTTTACGGATAATGGTATTTACTTTCAAAAATCTTGTCCTGACACACCTCAACAAAATGGGGTCGCTGAACGTAAACATCGTCATCTCCTAGAGTTGGCTCGTACTATGCTTATTGAAGCCTCAGTACCAAGCCAATTCTGGGTTGATGCATTGTTTACTGCTGCATATATTATTAATAGATTACCTTCTCCTACATTAAATGGCCTCTCTCCATATCAAAAATTATTTCAACGTGTCCCGGATTATTCGTTCATGCGTGTTTTTGGATCGGCTTGTTACCCAAATTTTTCGGCCTCTTCTGCAAACAAATTATCTCCACGGTCTGTTCAATGTGTTTTTCTCGGCTATGCATCCGGTTATAAGGGCTATTGATGTTATGATCCTGTCACTGGTCGTATATATGTCAGCCGTCATGTTAGGTTCCATGAGGACACATATCCCTTTAAAACACTTTCCAAAACCACACCTATTGTTTCTATTAATTCTGATCCGTTTCCCATGCACGTAACTGTTGTACCTCCTGCCAGCTACACCAGACCTCTGCCTTCACCTAACACTCCCAAACATTCTCTACGTCCTGATCCTTACTTAACCCATGAGCCTGTAGTTTCGTTTCCATCCTCAGCCGAGACCTTCTCGGATTCTGCCAGCAGCTCCAGGACGACTTCCTCCACAGCCAGTAGTTCCCCATCCACTCCTGGAACACCCCACCATACCAACACCGAACCTCCTTCCTCACAGCACGAGACACTACCCTCCCCGACGGTCTCACCTGCACACACTCCGGTCCTTAATGTGCATCCTATGCAAACTCGTGCTAAAGCAGGCATTTTTAAACCGAAAACTATTTTTAATTTAAATACGGTTGTTAATCAGTCTGATCCTACCTGTTTTACTGAGGCCAATAAACAATTAAAATGGAGGGAAGCAATGGCTGATGAATTTAATGCACTCATTAATAATCACACTTGGGATCTGGTGCCCTTTGACAATTCTAAGAATATTGTTGGTTGTAAGTGGATTTATAAAACTAAATATCATTCTGATGGGTCAATTGAGCGGCATAAAGCTAGATTGGTTGCACAGGGATTTAACATCCACATCCATTTTCTGATTATCTTCTTCCAATTTCTCCCAAATGAATTGAACATTCAACACCCTCCAAGTAAATATTATCTTCTTCCAATTTCTCCCAAATGAATTGAACATTCAACACCTCCAAGTAATTCGTTATCAGTTTTATGATTGTGATATATTGTGTGATGTTATTTGATCCTGGTTATATATCATTAATTTTCTGTCATCCTGGTATCAAGGCTTTCGTAACATCTATTTACGTTAAACTATATACATAAATACGATTTGTATGTTCAGAAACAATAAATCAAACAAGAATCATGCAAAGATCTACTCCAATATTAATAAAGTAGAGCATTCTCAATTGAAATTGAATTTTCCATGAAGTTCTTAGTTATTAACTACTTTAGTTAAATACCACGTTCTAATTGGCATTACGCTAAGCTATTAATTACATAGCAATAAAATTAAACATAATTACTAATTTCAAATATCACTATTTATTCGGATAACATGATTATCATCACCCAGATTAGGTTTTTTTTTAAGAAAAACGCCTAATTATTAATAGTAATAAATATGATCACTATAAAAGCAATTCGGATAGCCTAAAACTACAATTGTATGAGACATAGAATAGAAAAGTTCCAAATGAACATAACAATTTGCTAACCTAAAAAAGATGTACTCTCTATCAACATAGAAGCTCCTACTACTTAACTAATAATCAAGACTAGAAAAGATACTAAAAATTCTATTCGGTAGAAAACAAACATCTAAATCGGTTTCACCATCCAGTGACAACGAAATAACAGAAATTTTGGGTTGTCCAGCTACCAGAAAGAAACAATCACAATCATCAGTTTGATCAACTATTGGTAAAGAGTTGTGATGGTATCATGGATTAAGACCATGACCCAATTACGTAGTCCAGCCCATAAACGGGATCGGCCCTTAACGGGACCAGCCTAATTACAGGATTAGCCCATAAACGGGATCGACCCTCGACGGGACCAGCCTAAGTACAGGATTAGCCCACAAACGGGATTCATGATTAAAAGCCGCTTAGCCCATTAGGAATTAGGCCCACGATAGGAGCCCACCACCAGGCCGGGCTGGACAGCAGACCTCGAGCCTGGGCGGAGTTCTAGTGAGGCCAGAATGTTCCTAGGGCTTACGTGGCAAGCTATCACTCATTGATAGATAATCTGGAAGGCCTATTCGAACAACATTTGGGGGTCAGGGGGCATTGTTAACAGTTCTGACCAAATTATTCTTCAGATTAAAGTCTATACTCAGAATTGGGTTGCCACTTTACATACTGATAAGTTGAGAGGTTTAGGAAACCTGCTCGTGGAGGAAAATTTAATTCCGAGAGGATTCACTCTTAAGGGTTACAAAATACAGATTGTCAGATGGCAGAAAACTCGAAAGAAATGGAAAATTAATACAGATGCGAGCTACTTATCCGGTAAAGCTTCCGGTGGAGCTATCATCCGCGATGGGAGTGGTCACTTCGTTTCTGCTCTTAGCTTTCCGCTGCAAGCTCACTCGCCGGTGGATGCTGAACTCAAGACAATATTCTTCGTGTTAAAGTGGGTTGAGGAGAATGGTTTTGACGATCTGCAGGTTGAAACCGATTCCATGGATGCTCTTAGGTATATTGATGGTCACGAGGGAAGGAGATGGGAGAGACAAATTCAGGAAGTCACAGACCTACGATTTAGGAAACAAATCGGCTTCACTCACGCTAAGAGAGAAGCAAATCGGGCAGCCCATTATCTGGCCCAGGAAAAAGTGGATCAGGTTAAAATTTATAAGGAGTTGGATCAACTGCCTATTTTTGTTAAAAGGGATTTTTGGGCTGATTTCTATGGGATTCCTTCCTTTAGGGATTAATTTTTGTATTGTTGTTGCTTTTTATCTGTTTTATTCGGGAGGTTTCGGTTTGGTCCCCCTCTCTTGTACTCAATTCAATTTTAATAAAACTCTGGCAAATGTCCCCCGGCATTTGCCCCACTGATTTTGGTGGTTGACCTTCCGGGGTAAAAAAAAAAGATATTTGGCAACATGCAGAACTCATCCGGAGGACGGCGACTAAAAAGGGAAAGCAATCGTGTGAGAGTCAAGCATCGAAGAGTTCTATTTCGAGCAAGAATATAGTTCATTTTTTCCCTCCAGAAGGCAAACCACCAAAATCAGTGGGGTAAATGCCGGAGTTCATTTACCGAAATATTATTAGAAAGAAATTTGATTACAAAGAGGGGGACCAAACCAATACCTCTTATAACAAAAACAGAACGAGAATTAAATACGTAAAACAGGAAATCCAAATAGATCAACAAAATAACAGCGTTTTACTTCATCAGGCATCTGATTAATCTGATTGAACACCAT
Source organism: Cuscuta epithymum (assembly GCA_945859915.1). NCBI lineage: Eukaryota > Viridiplantae > Streptophyta > Magnoliopsida > Solanales > Convolvulaceae > Cuscuta > Cuscuta epithymum. Next base: position 541,555 of record CAMAPF010000071.1, read on the forward strand.
GATTCGGCCTGAGTCCAAATTTATATTAGCAAGCATATGGGCTGGCCCATTGCATTCACGAAAAACATGACCAAATGTGATTCTCCTGTCTGAAGCTTTCTTTCTAAAATTGGCTAGGTTTCCTGTTTCTCCCAAAAGCACCGAAACCACCTTAGATGCGTCAGTTTCCACCTGAATATCATCATAGCCGGCCTCCATTACCATCTCAGAAGCAAGTATCAAAGACCTAAGCTTCGCCTCTTCGCTGGAAGTCGCCTGGATGCCGAAGCTAGCCGCCCAAACTAGTTCGCCAGCACGACTCCTGAGTATAGCTCCCCCCGAGACTTTCCCAGGTTTGAAGGATGCATCTACATTAAGCTTGTACGTTTGCTTAGGTCTATTCCATCTAACAACTTGAATACTCTTCTTTTGGAACTTGAAATTGGCTAGAATGAAATTTTCTTGAAAAAGATAATTCTCAACTACCCTCCTTTTGATTTTGGCCAATGAGTATGCCCAGTTTTTAGTATATAATTTAATATGGAAAATAAGCTGCCCAGGAGTAGGAATGGTACCCGAACCCCATATGGCAGATGAGTATGCTTTCCAAATATGCCATGTAATGATTCCAGGCAAATTATGTAGAAAAATATCTCCCAATGTTTTAGACCCAGCTTCCATCCACCATAAAATCAAAATTTGCCTAATCAAAGCTTCTTGAGGAACTTTGATTCCAAAACCCCCCATAAAATACAACCAAATTCTCTTAGAATAATAGCACCCAAAAAATAAATGCTCAGTAGTGTCACTACTATTCCTACACAAAGGACATCTTGAAGGCTGTAGAGTGATTTGAAACCTCTTGAGATTATCAGTAATAGGCAGATAAGAGTTTAGCATTTTCCAAAGAAATAATTTTATCTGCAATGCCTGATTTTTATGCCAAATGTGTTTATCTGTGAAGGTGACTGACCTGGTTGCTCTTATTTCATTATATGCAGAAGAGAGTGAGAATACACCATGTATACTCGGGTCCCATTGCAAAACTCCACCTGAATTAAAAGAGCATAGGTCAGTAGCAGCTTCATGAACCCCACAAATCCTTCTCCAGATGCTAGAGTCAATTACTTTTGGTCTCATATCTTCTCCTCTAGGATACCTTGCTTGGATGAACTTGCACCACAATGTATTCTGAGTCTTCCATTTCCACCACAATTTAAACGTGAAAGCCTTTTCAATGTCTGACAGGGCCCTAACCCCCACTCCCCCTTCTGCAGTAGGGTAGCAAAGAGTAGACCATTTAGCCCAGTGAAACTTAGCTCTATTATCAACAGATCCCCAGAAAAAGCTTGCCATATTTCTCTCAATGATAGAAATAACTCTTCTTGGAAGCTTATCAGTAGCCAGAATATGATTAGGTATGGTACTCAAGACATGCCTTATAAGTATTAATCTGCCCCCTGAGTTAAGCTTCTATGTTTCCAAGAGGAAAGTTTAGATTCAACATGTTTTAACAACTGAGAGCAATATTGAAATTTATTCATGCCTTTGTGCAGGTATGAACCCAAGTACTTCATAGGGAGGCTAGATTTCTTCATTCCCAGGATGTTCTTTATCACATTACTCCTGTAAGTTGCCTTCTTCCCACAAATGAAACTGCTCTTATCAAGGTTGACAGTCTGACCAGAAGCATTTTGATATTCTTCTAAGAAACTTTTAAATCTCACTAATGATCTGGAATCACCATTAGTGAAAATTAAAAGATCAACAGCAAAACCAAGATGACTAACTGAAAAGCCCTGAGCACCTATCCAATAGGGCTTAATTAAACCTGCCTCCATTTTAGATTTGATTCCCCTGGAAAAACCTTCAGAAGCAATGATGAATAAGAATGGAGAAAGTGGATCTCCTTGCTTTACTCCCCTGAATATAGATCACTAATTGAGCATTTATTGTATTAGATTCCTCCCATAATTCTACTTCCTAATCACTATAAATACTTGATGTAAACATCCCATGAAGGGATCCCCGGATCAGACCCCCCGATAAGATTTGAAACCGAGGCTAGACTATTGCTAGTTCTACGGAATAAAGAGTAAACTGACTTACGCTGCCATATTATTCTCATATTTTACATATACTAGCTCTCGTAGTTGGATTTAACTCCATCATTTGGTGCTCTCGTTGAGAGCCGAATATACGAAGCAACGATGGTTATGTCGAATAGCAATAATCGCGTTGGTAGCAATCAAGGCGGAAATCGTTTCAATCATGTTACGGTTGAAGATGAAGGGTCAAGGTCCCGAAGGAGCGATTTTAGGAGGCGCAACGACAGTGCCGCCGCGCAAGGCGATTTGAGGAACCAGATCCGTGGTGAGGGGAATCCTAGGGACCCGGTGGTGTGTCCACCGCAGTTCCAGACGCCGGGCACTGGGCATAACATCCCCACCATGGATCCCACACAGGCTTTGGCAAGTTTGGTCACGATCCAAAGGGCGGTGGAGACTTTGACAACTGCATTCCAAGGTATCATTCCAAATACTACTGGGAGACCTCCTTCCCCTCGCCGGGCTCCATCCGTGGCTCCGCGAGGAGAAGAGAACTCTCTCCTGCGCGTGAGGAATTCTCCACCCGCGCAGTCTCAACGCTCCCACCGTTCCAGGGCAGCTCCCAAGACTCTAGTGGTAAACCGGATAAGTGAGCAAAGGATTTCTGTTCATGATAGACTCTCCTCTAGGGTTGAGCACAGTGAGGGGGCCTCTTCGGCCGCCGTTTCGTCCCGTCGCCAAAGCGCGCGAAGGGGAGATCTCAAGAACGAGATCAATGCGAATAGGCAAGCCCGGAGATATCACCGATCTCCAGTGCGAACTCGAGTCGGCCATAATAATACCGACCTCAGGAGAAGGTTAGACGAGCTCAGAAGGGAGATGGAAGGAAGACCAGGTCTCGAGCATGGCGTGCAAATTCCCGAGCCTTTTACTAGGCAAATCATCGATGCACCATTGCCTCAGGGATACCGCCCATGCAACATTGAGGCTTACAAGGGAAAGACGGGCCCTCAGCACCACGTTTCCAGGTATGTGGCTTATATGGTCATGATGGGATATGACGACGCTATAAAGTGTAGAGGATTCTCGGTGACCCTAGACGGGCTAGCACGGGAATGGTATGACTCTCTGCCAGATGGAGGGATGGGGAACTTCCGGGAGTTGGCTCACGCATTCGTGACACGTTTTGCCACCTCCAAGGATTCCAAGAAGAATGTCTCTCACCTTCTGGGAATCAAACAGGGCTCCCAAGAAACCATGAATGATTTCCTGGGACATTGGAGGGAGGAGACAGTCAAGGTAGAAGGCCTGGATGACAAGTCTGTTGTGGCTATCCTCACTAATGCTCTGAGGTCAGGTGAACTATACAAAGACTTTATACGCAGGCCCCCGACCGCCCATGAGGAGGCTCTGTTACGCGCCAAGGCACAAGTCGAGGTTGAGGAAGCTGAGAAACGAAAGAAAGGCGAGGAATCAGGGAAGTCTCAGCCCAATGGGGAGAAAAAGAAAAGCTCAGATAAGGAAGCCCATGACCCAGAGAAGGGGAATGGATTCAAAAAGAAGAAGAGAGGTTGGGGAAAGGGCAGATCAAATGTTCCAGAGGGACCTTTGTCCAGCCAACCTGAATTTCCAGTTGATACTGTCCTAGACTGTGCAGCGAAGCAAGGCCTGATCATAATCCCTGAGGGATGTAACGTCGTCAACGGTCAAAATTCCAGGGGTAAGTTCTGTAGAATCCACATAAGCGATACCCATGAGACCGACGAATGTTACTTCCTGAAGAGATATGTGAAAAAGATGGCCCGCGACGGACAGTTGGAGCAACGCATGAAGAAAGTTTGGCAGAATCAAGACCCCCAGAAAAGGAACACCTGGAGCCGGGGAAAAGACGAGCCAGCTTCTACCTCGAAGAAAAGGGAGGTTGGAGCCCAGTTCGAGGATGATGAAGAGGTGGAAGATTCAGGCCGGCAGAAGCGCCCGCATGTTAACCAGATCTACGGCGGACCTGTGGGAGGAGATACGGCGGCAGAAAGGAAAAAGGTGGAATCGCCAACTCTTTGTGGGAGAAATCAGCCGCCTTCCTGCGGACAATAGGCAGAAACGGGAGTCCATTGTCTTCATAGACGATGACTTGCCACCATGTCCTCCGCCACACAGAGACACATTGATGATAAAGATGGAAGTCCTTGACACCATTGTCCACCGAGTCCTTGTGGATAATGGGAGTTCAGTAAACATTCTCTACATGAACACACTCCAAGAGATTGGCCTCCAAAAGGCAGACCTCAAACTGGTCAAAACCCCACTTTCAGGCTTCACAGGAGATACAATTGAACCTGAGGGGGTTATCACCCTCAGGATCCAGCTCGGATCGGAACCTTGTGTAAGGACTGTCGAGACGGACTTTGTGGTTGTGCGGTTGCCTAGTGTGCACAAAGCAATTCTTGGTCGACCTCTCTTGGAAGACCTAGGGGCAATCACTTCCCAGGCTCATCTGTGCCTAAAATTCCACACCCCAGCAGGAGTGGGCACAGTGAGGGGAGACCAGAAAATGGTCAGGAGTTGTTATGTAAGGGCTTGCAAGGCCCACGGAAGAAATGAAGCAAGAGTAAACACCATCGAACGGGATTTATCGAAATTTGAGGAGGGGAAATTCAAAGCCCAGCCTGTTTCGGAGCTTGAGAAGGTCAGAGTCAATCCAACCCGGCCAGAACGCCGGATTAAGATTGGTACAGGGCTCCAGGCCGACCTGAGAGCAAAAATAATCCAAGTCTTGGTGGAATTCAGGAAGATCTTTGCGTGGGGGCCTGAGGACATGTCAGGACTCGACCCCAGTATAGCAGTTCATCATCTGAAAGTGGATCCAAAGGTTGTTCCTGTCAAGCAGAAACGCAGGTACTTGTCTTTGGATAGAAAAGAATTCGTAAAGGGGGAAGTAGCAATGCTGTTGGGCATCAAGCACATCAGGGAAGTCCAATATCAAGAGTGGCTTGCCAACGTGGTCTTGGCACCTAAGCCACCCACCTGGAGAATGTGCGTTGATTATACGGACTTGAACAAAGCTTGCCCAATGGATCCTTTTCCCCTGCCGAGCATAGATCAGCTGGTGGATCAGACCGCTGGATGCGAACTCCTTTCATTCATGGATGCATTCAGGTGGTACCATCAGATCTCGATGCACCCAGATGATGCTGAGAAGACCTCGTTCGTCACACCTGAAGGAGTTTTCTGCTACTTGGTCATGGCCTTCGGATTAAGGAACTCGGGAGCTACCTATACCAGGATGGTATCCAAGGTATTCCGAACAGTTCTGGGAAGAAACATGGAAGCATACGTTGATGACATGATCGTGAAGAGTCAAAAAGCAACTGACCACGCAGAAAATCTCAGGGAGGTCTTCAGCATCATGAAGGAGGTAAATCTAAGGCTAAACCCTAAAAAGTGCACCTTCGCTGTCCAAGGAGGAAAATTTTTGGGTTTCATGGTGACAAACAGAGGAATCGAGCCTAACCCAGAAAAGATAAAGGCCATCTTGGACATGGAACCTCCTAGAAGTGTCAAAGAGGTTCAGGTCTTGACCGGGAGGCTGGCAGCCCTGGGGAGATTCTTATCCAGGTCGGCGGAACGATCCTTGCCTTTCTTCCAAATCCTGAAGAAAAGTAATGGATTCCAGTGGACCCCGGAATGCCAAATTGCATTTGAGGACCTAAAGGCATATTTGCAATCAGACCTACTGCTCAGCAAGCCGGAGGTCGGTGAAACCCTTACGCTCTACCTAGGGGTAACACAAAGTGTCATCAGCTCCGTTTTGGTGCGTGAAGAAGGAACGATGCAAAAACCGGTTTACTATATCAGCAAAGTCCTTCATGGGGATGAGCTCAGATATCCAGCCTTGGAGAAAACCGCGCTAGCAGTATACACGGCGGCCAAGAAATTGGCACACTACTTCCAGGCTCATCCAATCAAAGTACTGTCAGACCTGGGAGTAGGCACTTTGTTCAGAACGGCTAAAGCAGCCAGGGTTGTAAAATGGTCCCTGCTAATCAGCCAGTACCAAGTAAGTTTCCAACCTAGATCATCAATCAAAGGCCAGGCCCTGGCAGACTTCTTAATCGAATGTACTGCCCGAGACTTGGCTGAAGAAAAGAGGCACGAAGAAGAAGATTGGTGGACCCTCATGACCGATGGATCATCATCAGGGTCCAAAGGTTGCGGAGGAGGGGTGGTCCTCATCACACCCGAAGGCTTCAAGACATACCATGCCCTCAGATACAAATTTAACCTCTCTAACAATGAAGCTGAGTATGAGGCCTTACTGTCAGGCCTCAGGATAGCAATCCACTTCAAGGTGCAGAAGCTGAGGGTCAAAAGCGACTCTAAGTTGGTTATCAAACAACTTAGAGGGGAGTACGAGGCCAAAGAAGAACGAATGCAGAAATACAGGGATACAGCCTTGGAACTCATCAAGTGTTTTAAGGAGTTAGATCTAATATGTGTTCCCCGAGCCCAGAATAGCGAGGCGGATATTCTATCAAAGCTGACTGAGGGCGCACCTGAACACCTCGTGCGCATAGCCTGAATACAGGAGCTAGACAAACCTAGCATCGAGGTCACCAAAGACCTTGAGGTTTTCTTGGCCGAGCAAAAGCCAAGATCCCAGGTCGAAGAATTGATAGAATACAAAGAGGACGGAACATTGCCTTCCAATGAGGGGAAGGCAAAGCTTATCAGAAGATGGGCTCCGAATTATGTCATTGAGAATGGCAAACTGTACAAAAGAAGTTACAATGGCGTGCTACTCAAATGTCTAAGGCCAGAACAAGCTCAGCAAGTGATCAAAGAACTACATGAAGGAACTTGTTCATCCCACCAAGGTGCGTTCACCTTAAGTAGGAAAGCTCTATTGCAAGGATATTTTTAGCCTACGATGATAAGGGATTGCGTGGACTTTGCGCGAAGATGTGAGGTCTGCCAGAAATTTCAAACAAACCCAGGCAGGCCTGCCACCCTATATCATCCTATCAGCACAGCGATCCCCTTCTCAAGGTGGGGAATAGACCTCGTTGGGCCCTTTCCCCCGGGCTCAGGAGGCAGGAAATTTGTGATAGTTGCAATTGACTATTTCACGAAATGGGTTGAGGCCGAACCAATGGCCACAATCACTGCGGAGCAATGCAAGAGATTTGTCTGGAGAAATATATTTTGCCGATTTGGTGTTCCCATGCAAGTTATCACAGATAATGGAAAACAATTTGACTCCAAGCCATTCAAAGAATTCTGCGTACAATGGGGAGTTAAGGCTAGCCGAGCATCTGTTGCTTACCCCCAATGCAATGGACAAGTAGAAAACGCTTACAGGACTATTGTTAGCGGCCTCAAAAGGAAGTTGGAGTTAATGGGAACAACTTGGGTGGATGAACTCAACAATATACTTTGGGCATACCGGACTACCCCAAGGAAGGCTACTGGTGAGACTCCCTTCGCCCTAACTTATGGGTTTGAAGCCCGAACACCACTGGAGGCTTTAGTCCCAAGTAGAAGGGTTGAAAATTATGATCCTGAAAATAACGAGGACATGCTCAGGGCAGAACTACATCTGATTGAGGAGAGAAGGGACAACGCGTTCATCAGAGCTGAAAACTACAGAAGGCAAGTTAAAGGATACCACGACGCAAGAGTTAGACCAAGGTTATTTCAGGCCGGGGACCTAGTTCTAAGAAGGAGGTCTGCTAGCAAACCTTTGGAGAGCGGGAAGTTTGCCAAAAATTGGGAGGGGCCCTACAAAATCAGAGAAGTCGTAGGACCTGGGACTTACAAGCTAAGCACTCCTAAAGGGTAGCAGATAGAAAGAGCGTGGAATTCCGAACACTTGATGAAATTCTACCAATAGGCTTGTAATCCTGATTCGAAGAATTATCCAATAAAGTTTATTTTTTTCACAAAGTCCTTGTAAAATTGCGAAGGTTGTTTAACCGCCAAAAAAAAAACTAAGGCTACTACGCCTAATTTTGGTACTCGCAAAAGTCAAAGTACAAATTCCAGACTCATCCAAATTCCGCAGCTCAACTTTGTCTTATCAAAAGACGAGAGTAGGAATGAAAGATCTTTTTCAAGATCAGACAACCTTATAAACAAAATCAAATTTCCTCAAAACAGGAAAAGATGGCCTTTCTCAAGGCCAAGACTGATTTACAGAGGCTAAGGATGAACTAAGGGAATTAACTTTGCACCGGAGAGGCCACCAGGCCTCGCCAATTAAAGAGGTTCGTTACAAGGCTTAATTGCCCCAAGGTAAAGAACCCACCCTACTTCGGTTCAGAAAATAAGAACTTAGGGTTAAAATTGGTAAAGCTCTCCAACGCGGTTCAAAAATTAAGAACCCAAGGAAAGCGACCCTAACCGGAAAATCAAGGCTAAAAATATGAGGACAAGGTGAAAGAAAACAGACTTATCTATTTGGCAACCATAGTCAGACCTTAGGGTCAAAACTGATAGAATAATATAAGAATTGTATAGATAATACTACGTATTATCTCTTAGTTAGTTGTAGATAATACTATATATTATCTGTATCTTTTGTAAATTAGTTAGGATAATATTGTTTGTTATTATCCCTTCCTGTATTACTCCTACAGTTGTATATGAAGCCAATATGGCTCACAGAATGAATCAAGTGCTATCAATTCATTTTAGCCTCTTCTATATTCTTATATGGTATCGAGCTAGTTTTTTTTTTTCCCTCTACAACAACAGGCTGTCTCTGCAAATTCATTATGGCTGCTCCCAACACAATCACATTTCCCCTCTCTTCCAATGATCAGAATAATTCTCTCACTGTTATCAACCTCACCAACGTGGTTAAACTTACTTCTACCACTTATCTCTCATGGAAGGTCCAACTAGAAGCTCTCCTTGTTGGTTATGGACTCTTTGGATACCTTAATGGCACAACCATAGCACCTGCCGAAACCATTACCACAAACAACGTTGTTACTCCAAATCCAGTGTACCAACATTGGATGCGCCAAGACAAGCTTCTGTTCGGCGCTATAGCCGGCACCCTTGATCCTACCCTCATCCCATTGATCTCTCAAGCAAAGACTTCCAAAGCTGCTTGGGATACTCTTGCAAATACTTTTGCTCGACCCACCCGTGGCCATATCAAACAGATCAAAGCTCATCTCAAGAACACTCGCAAGGGACCTCAATCTATTACCCATTATCTCCATACCATGAAAGCATGTGCCGATCAACTTACCTTGCTTGGTAAACCAATGGATATTGAGGACTTTGTTGAACATATTCTTGATGGTCTGGACAGTGAATATCAAAGTGTCAAAGATGCAGTGAATGGAAGAGAAGTACCTATTACGTTCGACGAGTTACACGAAAAGCTTATTAATAAGGAGCTTGAAATCCAAGCCCAACAGCTGCCTTCACATCTCTCTTTTCCAGCTACAGCCCACGCCACCAATTTCAACTCAAAACAACAATCTGGTTACTCTAGATCCCCTGGGCCAAACTGGTCTCCTAATAACAAGGGCACTCCATCAACAATTAAACGTCCTACGAAACCATATCTTGGCAAGTGTCAATGGTGTCATAATCAAGGGCATAGCATCTCATTCTGCACTGTCTTTCAGCAACAACATCCCTCCATCAAACCACCTCCGCCACCACGGACGGTCAATCCTGGACCACAAGTTCATGCCGTCAATACCACTCCATCAGGTTCCTCGTCATGGCTTCTTGACAGTGGTGCCTCTCATCATGTGACTTCTGATTTGGAAAATCTTTCCCTTCACAAACCATATGACGGAACCGATGAAATCATTATCGGTGACGGATCAGGATTGCCCATTTCTCACACTGGTTCTTCTCTTATCCATACTACTTCTCGTCCTCTTACTCTTAAAACTGTCTTACACACACCACACATCAAGCGTAATATTGTATCTGTTTCTCAATTATGTCATGATAACCATGTTTCTGTCGAGTTCTTACGTAACTGTTTTCTTGTGAAGGATCTGACTACAGGAGCTCCCCTTCTCAAGGGAACAACTAGTCAAGGTGTCTATGAGTGGCCCATCTCTAGTCCTACCGTCTACTCTGCTATTCATTCACAGCCTATATCTGAACTGCATCACTGTTTTGGTCATCCTGCTCTACCCATACTCCGTCAACTAAGTAGTGCTCATGGTGTCAAAATTCCTTCTAATTACACCTTAAATTGTAATGCTTGTCATTGTAATAAGAGTCACAAATTACCATTTCATACTTCCACAATAAAATCTACTTCTCCATTAGAAGTCATTTATTCCGATGTATGGACATGTCCTATTCTTTCTGTAGATGGCTACAAATATTACATTATTTTTGTTGACCATCACACGAAATATATCTGGTTTTATCCTCTAAAACGCAAATCCGACTCTCTTATCATGTTCATTCGATTTAAGCAACTGGTGGAACGTTTCTTTGACTCAAAAATTAAAATACTATATTCTGACAATGGTGGAGAGTACATTGCTATGAAAACTTATCTCAATAATAATGGGATATCACATTTTACTTCTCCGCCTCACACCCCACAACATAATGGTCTCTCCGAGCGTCGTCATCGCCATATTGTTGAGACCGGTCTTGCCTTACTTAACCATGCTTCCATCCCCACCACCTTATGGCCATTTGCTTTTGCCACCGCTGTATATTTAATCAACCGGCTTCCAACTCCGACCCTTCATCACCACACTCCATTTACCCAATTATTTCGCTCTCCTCCTAATTATAAAAAACTTCGAAGTTTTGGGTGTCTTTGTTACCCATGGCTTCGCCCTTACGCCACCCATAAAATGGAACCAAAATCCACCCCGTGTATCTTCGTAGGATACTCTCCTACTCAGAGTGCCTACTATTGTCTAGAACCCACCACTCACCGAGTTTACACCTCTCGTCATGTCCGTTTTGTGTCTCATATATTTCCTTATTCCCAACTGACTAATCTTCCGTCCACTGCTTATCCTGCACCTGACTCCTGGTTACATCTTCAATTACCCATCCTACATCCTACTGTTTCTGGGCAGTCCTCTTCCAGTCAGTCATCTCCCACTCCAGAGTCATCTCTTCACCAGTCTGCTTCTGTGACTTCTTCCACAGTCCCATGTCATCCTATGGCTACCCGATCCAAGCATAATATTTTCAAACCTATCACACGACTTAATCTTCACACCACTGTACAGGAGTCACATGTAGAGCCCGCCACTGTCAAGCAAGCCATACAGGATCCTCGTTGGAAACGTGCCATGCAAGAAGAGTTTGATGCCCTGCAGCGCAATCATACTTGGGATCTTGTCCCGCCCACTTCTGCTCAAAATCTCATTCACTGTAAATGGATATTCCGTACAAAGTATAAACAAGATGGTTCTCTAGATCGCTATAAGGCCCGTCTTGTGGCCAAAGGATTTCAGCAACGTCCCGGTCTTGACTATACGGCTACTTTTAGTCCGGTAGTCAAACCAGCCACTATCCGTGTTATCATTACTCTTGCTGTAACCCACGGGTGGTCTCTCAAACAACTTGACGTCAACAACGCATTCTTGCAAGGCACTCTGCATGAAGATGTCTTCATGACTCAACCCCCGGGTTTTATTTGCTCTACTAATCCTTCTTATGTGTGTAAATTACGCAGGTCTTTATATGGACTTAAGCAGGCACCCCGGGCATGGTACATGGAATTTAAATCTTATTTATTGCAAGCTGGTTTTGTCAACTCCACATCAGACGCCTCTTTGTTTATTCGTCATCAGTACTCCAGACCATTATACTTGCTTGTTTACGTTGACGACATCATCATTACGGGTCCTGATAATCATGCCATATCTGCCTTTTATGCTCAACTAGCCAGTCGGTTTTCTTTAAAAGATCTTGGGCCAGCATCATACTTTCTTGGTATTGAACTTCTCTCACATTCTAAAGGAGTGTTTCTCAATCAAAGAAGATATCTCCTGGACATTCTGCACCAACTGAAGATGACAGAAGCCAAGCCCATTTCCACTCCTATGGCATCTTATCCACCATTAACCAAGGTTGCAGGTCATGCTTTGAGCGATGCAGGAGACTATCGTATGATTGTGGGAAAACTTCAATATCTCACAATCACTCGTCCGGATATTGCTTATGCCGTCAACAAATTATCTCAATATTTGCAGGCACCCAGAACTGATCATTGGGCAGCTGTGAAACGGCTCCTTCGTTATTTATGTGGCACACTGGACCGCGGCATTCATATTGATCGACATTCCCCTCTTGTGCTCCATGCATTCTCAGATGCAGACTGGGCAGGAGACAAGGACGATTATCATTCAACCACCGGTTATCTTATTTATCTTGGACAAACACCTATCTCATGGAGTTCTCGTAAGCAACGCACCATTGCTCGTTCATCAACTGAAGCGGAGTACCGTGCCGTTGCCAATACTGCCGCTGAAGTCATATGGATTAAATCATTACTACAAGAACTTCATGTTCCCATTTCTCATGTACCTGTGATATATTGTGATAATTTGGGGGCAACATATGTCTCAGCAAACCCAGTTTTTCATTCCCGAATGAAGCATCTTGCTTTAGACTATCACTTTGTTCGGGAAAAAGTTAATGAAGGATCACTACGTGTTAATCACATCTCATCTTCACACCAGCTTGCTGACACGCTCACAAAGCCGCTTGGTCGCACTGCTTTCCAAACATTCACTTCCAAGATTGGTCTTATCTCTAGACCGACCAACTTGCGGGGGCATGATAGAATAATATAAGAATTGTATAGATAATACTACGTATTATCTCTTAGTTAGTTGTAGATAATACTATATATTATCTGTATCTTTTGTAAATTAGTTAGGATAATATTGTTTGTTATTATCCCTTCCTGTATTACTCCTACAGTTGTATATGAAGCCAATATGGCTCACAGAATGAATCAAGTGCTATCAATTCATTTTAGCCTCTTCTATATTCTTATAAAAACAAGGCTCCAAGTTGTATGGATGCAGGAATAAAGGATGGACTCCCGGACAGTCAAATAAGGTGGCGTCCGGCCTCAAAAACTCAGAGCTGGGTATTTCCAGTCAAGCTCAAAAGGAGGTCAAGCCAGTACAAACAGCTTGGATCAAGAGACAATAACGTCATATGCGTGCAAAAATAAAGTACAAAGGTAATTGTTTGATTACAAGCCACCCCGAGGGCGGAAAACGTTGCAAGCACGCAGGGTTGGAAAGATGTTTGTCGAGGCAGATAACAAAGATAAAGCAAATTTACAGAACTGGTGTCGGGGCGTCCCCCTAAACGCCACCTGGCACTAGTCAACCTCTACACGGCATCAACAGAGCTCTACTCATCCGCGGGGAAGGAAACGGCCTGAGAGGCTGGCCTCACCCCAGCACCCCTCGTCAGAAGCAGCTGGAGGTCAACGGCCGGCTTGGCAAGAGTCGCATCGCCGCTTCCTTGTTCGCACCCGTCAGGTTCTCCAGAGGCCGTCACCACACCTCCTAAAATTGAAAGAGAACAGGGTCAGGAGACAGACCATTGGGGTGGTAAGAAGAGGAATTACCAGAACAAGAAATAACAGGGCTGACCTGAGGAAAAGGTGATCACCGCCTTCCCGTCGTCACCCAGATGATGACCCAACCAATAAGGCGATCCCATGTCAAGGAGACCAACGGCATACTCAGTTCCCTGGTTAAGGAGGGGCACGTCCCATCGACGGATAAACTCTACCCATTTATTACTAAAGGGGAGTTCACCATTTGTTGGGGTCATCCATACCCATTTTTTCTCCCAATTTGGATCAAGGCTGGGAAAGGGTGGACCCTCAAACAAGTGATGGCCCGACCTTTGAGAAAGCGCGAGGAAGCCCTTAGCAAAGAAGACGCCAGATCGGGCTACATAGAGAAATGCCGGAAAAGCTTTGTGTTTAATAGGATCCGCAGATGCATACAGCGGGCCATGAACCTAGCCAGAAAGAGGTAAGCCACCGGAGCAAACTGGCCGGGAACAGCACGGTAATAAGCAAGGATGCTATGCACAAAGGGATGAAGGGGAAATTTGAGGCCCATGTACAGGCTGGATAGGTATACTCCGAAATGGAGAGGAGAAGGGGGCTCCACAATGTTCTGCCCGGGAGTAGGGCGTGAGCAGACTACGCTAGGTCCCGCCAAGGCAGCGTCCGTGTCAAATTCAGCTTCGGAAAGGGCCGCCGCGGTCACGGCCTGGGCCCTATCGTCCGGAAGATAAAAGTGGGTAGATGTATCGTGAAGAAACTTTGGAACAGAAGAAGATTTAGATGAAGACATGATGAACCGGAGTTTTGCTCAAGGAGATTAAAGAATGTCCGAATAACAAAAGGATACGAAAGTTGTTTTTATAGCAAAACCCTAAAACGCTTCGTAATCGTTGGAACCTCTTGGAAGTCATCTCGAAAACTGTTCAAAAACCGCTTGGGAAAATTGCATCCGGAGATTCAAGAAATTGGGAAATGAAAAGCCGGTTGAAAATTGAGCCCGAGCTGCAGGCCTACTTCGGCGCAATAATTACTAAGGCAGAGCTATAGCCGCCTACAAAGATTCGAAATTTGAAATCTAATAAACCGCTTCAATTCCACTCCTCCAAATTCAGCCCTACTAATTTTGAGGAGTAGGGGGCTCGTGATGGTACCATGGATTAAGACCATGGCCCAATTACGTAGTCCAGCCCATAAACGGGATCGACACTTAACGGGACCAGCCTAATTATAGGATTAGCCCATAAACGGGATCGACCCTCGATGGGACCAGCCTAAGTACAGGATTAGCCCACAAATGGGATTCATGGTTAAAAGCCGCTTAGCCCATTAGGAATTAGGCCCACGATAGGAGCCCACCACCAGGCCGGGCTGGACAGCAGACCTTGAGCCTGGGCGGAGTTCTGGTGAGGCCAGGATGTTCCTAGGGCTTACATGGCAAGCTATCACTCGTTGATAGATATTTGGCAACAGGCAGAACTCATCCGGAGGACGGCGACTAAAAAGGGAAAGTAATCGTGTGGGATTCAAGCATCGAAGAGTTCTATTTCGAGCAAGAATATAGTTCATTAATTGAGCATTTATTGTATTAGATTCCTCCCATAATTCTACTTCCTAATCTCTATAAATACTTGATGTAAACACCCTATGAAGGGATCCCCGGATCGGACCCCCGATAAGATTTGAAACCGAGGCTAGACTATTGCTAGTTCTCCGGAATAAAGAGTAAACTGCCTTACGCTGCCATATTAGTCTCATTTTACGTATACTAGCTCTCGTAGTTGGATTTAACTCCATCAAGTTGCAAATATAATCGGTTTGACCAGCCACCGAAAAGAAGATACAATTGAGCACAATCTTTCTCTCATAGCATGGCGGTGGTTCAGGAGGAGGACGAATAATTGAGGTCTTGCGATTAATCACGCAAGACAAGCATTGCCATCCAGTCACAATAAAATTTTAATGGCCGACTGGTTTCCCCGATGAGAAATATACAAACCCCAGATATCGGTAGGAAGAAATCGCATAAAATAACTTAAAAATACTTATGGAGGTAATTTTCATCTTCAAGAGAAAAAAATTGATAGAGAAGAGAACATCGGGGAGACGGGAGATTTTTTACGCCTCACTGCTCCCAATGTCAAACTAGGGCTGCACATCGGGCGGGTTGGGTCGGGTTTGGTATATTTTTTGGGCCTACCCGATTTGTTCGGGTTGGCTATTAACCAACCCGCGGTACGCAAAATAAGCTGGTAAACCATGCATGAACGGGTCGGTAGGGTCGGGTATTGGAAAAAAAATCACTTCGGGTTGCATCTTTCATGTGGGAAATTAATGTAACCAATTTAAAACTCGACTAACTTGTTTCCAAAACATACAAACAAATGCAAGTACTCGTATCCTTTATAAGCAAAAACTTTAGGTAATAGTATCCTTTCGTAAATGAAGTTCATTTAGAAGGAAACGTAAATATATAATAATCACCTAGTCGAAATGGTAAATGTTTAATTATAATTCTAATATAATAAAGTCCTAGATAGAGCACATTGGTCTTAAATTGAAATTATCCAAGAAAATATTGTAGCATAATAATAGTAAAATGAACTTCGGC
Organism: Cuscuta epithymum; assembly: GCA_945859915.1. Classification (NCBI taxonomy): domain Eukaryota; kingdom Viridiplantae; phylum Streptophyta; class Magnoliopsida; order Solanales; family Convolvulaceae; genus Cuscuta; species Cuscuta epithymum. The sequence goes on from CAMAPF010000071.1 coordinate 557,747, forward strand.
CGGGTCGGGTACTATCGGGTTTGAGATTTTAATTCTGCAACCCTACCCATTAGGTGCGCGTTCAAACATATTTAGCCCAAGAATATTTTTTAAAATCAAAACCCGAGTAAATAGGGTCGGGTAGGGTTGGGTCGGGCGGGTTATGCGGGTTCGGGTTATTCTTGTGCAACCCTATGTCAAACACAACTTTGAAAAGATAATAGAGATTAAGTATTATGAACTTTAAAGAATTATGAAGCACAATCATAAACATCGCGGCTCAATTCAATTATATGTATGGAGTATAAAATTACAAAGTTCATTATAAAATTATAAAATTAGAAATATATTGTTTATACGAATATAATTCTTCAATCATTCATATCCCAATTTGATCAAATATATAGTCCACCTATCTTCTAAATTCTAATATACGTTTTACTCTTTCAATAATTTCAGTAATAGTTATTCTGTAATAAAGCAATCACAAACAGTCAAGAATACCTCTACTACAGCATTACTTCTCAGTAGTGTCAATAGAGTAAAATAATGTTATATACAATATAATAATGTGTAAATATGTAAAGCAAAATAATAAAGATTGTCATTTATAAAATCAATAGAAGTGCTAATTCACAATTGTTCAGGACACATTTTAAAATTTTAAAAATGTTGTACAACTTTTTCTTTGTGAGAACATTTGAATATTTTTAGTATCTTTTTCAATAAAAGTAATTAAAAAACAGCTTCCACCTTCAATTGAGCTTTATTTCATGATCTTCATGGCCGAAAAATCTCTCTTCACACTTGCGGTCCCCACCGGTAAAATCAAAGTTATTTTAACCTATTATTAGGCATTAGCGTACTATTAAGGGAATTTTATTAATTTATGACTTAGAATTCGCTACCTCTAGTCAACTATCACTCCATGCAAACTAGAGCTAGGGATGGTATTTATAAGCCCAAACAAATTTTTACTTTAAGTTCTTTTTCGCCCCCGGCTGATTCTACCTGCTTTTCTGAAGCTCAAAAACATTTTATTTGGCGGGCTGCCATGGCTGATGAATTTAATGTGCTATCTTCTAATCAGACTTGGGATTTGGTACCTTGGGATGGCATGAAAAATGTGGTCGGTTGTAAGTGCGTTTTTAAGACAAAATATAATTCTGATGGGTCCGTTGAGCGCCACAAGGCGCATTTAGTTGCTCAGGGATTTAAACAACAGGCTGGTGTGGATTTTACTGAAATCTTTAGTCCTATAGTCAAACCAACCACTGTGCGTCTTATGTTATCTATTGTTGTTTCTCTTGGTTGGTGTATTCGTCAGTTAGATGTTAAAAATGTGTTCCTTCATGGTCATCTTACAGAAGAGGTATATATGCGTCAGCCTCGAGGTTTTGTCCATACTTCTTTTCCTAAAATGTGTGTTGCCTCAAAAAGGCGTTATATGGTCTAAAACAGGCTCCTCAAGCTTGGTTTCACACGTTCAGTGGTTTTCTTTTATCTTGTGGATTTTCTCAAAGTAAGTCCGACTCTTCCATGTTTGTCCTTCGTCAGCAGTCTCAGGTTGTTTATATTCTGCTATATGTGGATGATATTTTAATCACTGGCTCATCATTATCTCTTGTTCGGTCTATAATTCACTCCCTATCTACTCAGTTTGCTATGAAGGACTTGGGTGATATTAATTTTTTCTTGGGTCCTTAGGCTCGGCATACGTCTAAGGGCTTGTTTCTCTCTCAACAAAAATATATTTCTGACTTATTACGCTGATTTCATCTACATACTGTTAAGCCTGTTCGCACCCCTCTGCGAAAATAGAAACTAATAATCCAACCTTTTAGCGGTCTTCTTGGTGAACTTCTCATTGATGCTAGGGAAAATAGAAACTAATAATCCAACCTTTTAGCGGTCTTCTTTTAATAGTCCCACATTTTCGTTATTCATGAATAATCCAACCTTTGCACCTCATCTTCATTCATTGGTCCCTGACCGGTTGATGACCTGCTATTCCAAGTTATTTTCTTATCTTTGCAAAATATTATCTTTGTGAAAGGCGGAATTTATGGTATAATAGTTTGCAGAGGTAAGAAAATAACTCGGAATAGCAGGTCATCAACCGGTCGGGGACCAATGAATGAAGATGAGGTGCAGAGGTTGGATTATTCATGAATAACGAAAAGGTCGGATTATTAAAAGAAGACCGTTAAAAGGTTGGATTATTAGTTTCCATTTTCCCTTGATGCTACCAAGTATCGTAGTATGGTAGGTGTTTTACCGTATTTGACTTTGACTAGATCTGATATTACTTATGTTGTACATTTGGTCTCTCAGTTTATGCGTGCACCTCGTACTACTCACCTTCTAGCTGTGAAGCAGCGTATTTACAAATATTTGCAGGGTACTACAGATTATGGTTTGTGGCTTGAGGCTAATCGTGACATTTCTCTTATTGTGGACTATTCTGATGCTGATTGGGTAGGCTGTCCAGATAGTTGTCGTTCTACGACTTGGTATGCAATTTTTCTGGGTCCTAATCTTATCTCACGGCTATCCAAAAAGCAACCCACTGTTTCGAAATCTTCCACTGAACCTGAGTATCGTGCCATAGCCTACACTGTCCAGGATACTATTTTCATTTGCTCCCTTCTGACCGAGATGGGTATTCGGCTCTCCACGCCTGTTCAGCTTCATTGTGATAATTTGTCCGCTTCCTATCTAGCTGTGAATCCGATTCAGCATGATCATAGCAAACACATTAAGATTGATTATCATTTTGTCAGAGAACGAGTTGCTCATGGAGATCTGGTGGTCAAATATGTTCCCACTCAACTACAATTGGCTGACTTTTTACTAAAAATTTATCTAGTCAGCGTTTTGAATTTTTACGTTCCAATCTGCGCGTTGTTTCCCTTGCACAGATTGAGGGGGTGTAATAATCTATAGTATTGGGACATTGATGTAATTTTGACATTCTCTATTTTATATATAGACCACCAGGACACCCTATTAGGGTGAGCCATTATTCCATCTTATTATTTCGCTAGTTTTTGGGTCGCGCGTTGCGCGAGCGGGATAATGCCCAACAATTTTTTAAGGAAATACGAATTGTACGAATTTGCACATACTTAAAAGCTTTCAAATTAACGAATTCTATCTACTGATGGATATATGTAGGCACAACTATGTGTCCAGGGTAGGGCGGATTAGTGCAAACCCCAGACCCGCCTCATGACCCGCACGAAGCGGATTAGTGAAAACCTAATTAGCTAGTATTCATAAGAAGACAAAGCATTATTACTTTTTATTTTGAGAATAAAACGACTATAGTCTTATTATTATTGCATTCGGAAGCTATTTTACTCGCATTTAAGGCTAATGTCTAAATTTGTACGGAATAATCATTACATGAAAAAACGTGCATACAAATACAAAAGAATATTTATAAATATGTTCTCATGCTTATTAATGTTTACACATACTTTTAAAAATCACCTTTCTCTTGTTTCCCGTTTGCTTTTCACGTTTTCGTGCCACTTAGATACATACTATTCATACATTACCTCATTTGTATAAAAAGATACATACTACTCCATTCATACATTACCTCATTTGTATGAAAAATGTGAATGACACAGTACACGTAACTTCTCTTTAAGTGGTTCTTAAAAGAGGTACTAGAAAGCTATTGGATTAATATAACATGTTTGGGCTAAAATGAAATGAAGTTTTAGAAATGAGCTACATCTAAGGGATAGATGTCCCATAACTTTTTTTGACAAATTAGAAACAACCCTATATTATCATTTGGTAAATAAAGCATTTCACACTATCTCAAATATAAGCAACTACGTACATGTATTTGTTTTACGAAGAATTAAATGTGAGTCTTTTGATGCGGCCCATTGAGGAGATGGCCCAAGCCAGCCAACAATTGTCAACTCAACTTGAAATATGATTCACCCGTATTAATTTGGAGAGTGGTCTTCTTGTCAGGCCGGCCTGACGGGATGCTCCGTCCGGCCGAGCCCGTTTGGGCACCTTCCCGGTGGAATTTTTTGATGAATTTTTTTGAGCATGTTACTCATCAAGTCTAGTTTGTCCATACCAAATTTCAGCTTAAAATTTAATCGGGAAGACATTCAAATCATTTTTTGAAGTTGACTGCGTCAAAATATGCATATAAAACTGCAGTCAACTTCAAAAAATGATTTGAATGTCTTCCCGATTGAATTTTGAGCTGAAATTTGGTATGGACAAACTAGACTTGATGAGTAACATGCTCAAAAAAATTCATCAAAAAATTCCACCGGGAAGGTGCCCAAACGGGCTCGGCCGGACGGAGCATCCCGTCAGGCCGACCTGACATGAAGATTTGTCTTATTTTGGATTCTGCAAGTGTTGAGGCGTTTAGCATTCCCATAACCTCTAGCTAGTGGATAATGAAATCATTATATTGAAATTATTATCACGGAGCAACAGAATAGATTAGAAGTATGAAGGCGTAACTGATTATGAACTTAACGGCGTAACAACGTATACGTTAAAACCAAATCTTGTGTACAAGGGGTTAAAGTTAGAATACAACCTCCTTTAACTTTTGTGTTATACCAACATTTTTTAGATGCCACTCAAGCCCTTACCTCTATTCATGATTATAATATTTTAGATAATCTCTTCTGTCTGGATTGGCTGGGTGTCGTACGGAGAAACCCGTTTTAGGTTCTTCCAGTCAGAATTTTATGGTTAAACTTTATAAGCACATTTTTCATGAAATGTAGATATGTCAACAAAATTGCAGCTTACAATTTAATAAAAAAGCTTGTAAATAAATTATTAAAAAACAATGTGCCTCATATCTTACACACACGCACACACTCTCACACACGCACGCACACGCGCAGGCACACACACGCACACATGCCCGCCCACCCACCCACCCACCCACACACGCACGCACACGTGCGCACCCACCCACCCACCCCGCCCGCACACGCCCCGCCCACGCGCACGCGCACAGCGCACACGCTTGTACTTTTCAAATCATTAAAGGTTATGTGTGATCCATAACGGTTCGAATCAAATTTAATATTTTTGTTTGTATTCCAATTTGAAAAATTGGAATAGTGTTATTTGTTTACAACTCTAATTCAATTCAAATTACGTTAAGATCAGAATTCCAATCCTTCAATTCCGCAACGTGAAGATCAGCCAAATAGAAAGCTGCTTATGCCCGGGATGGGTTCAGCTGGCCCGGATTCATCAACCTCAACCCGACAGAATTCACCCTGCATCTGTGTGTTTGGTGAGTCTTCTGAACGATACAGATGAGTAGCAGTAACAATCCGCTGATGTCGTCTCCTGCGAGGTCTTCGATATCTACGACGGCAATTTTCGGTGCAAACGTTCCGCTTGTGGCGTCTCTTGCTGTTGACGACTACCACTTCCCCGCCGATCTTATATCCGTTCAAGACCGAAAGGACGAGGCTCTACGAGGTCAGTTCGCTAGATCCCCATGTCAGACTTTTTTTGGCATTACATTATTTCTTTTAAAATTTCAAGTGCGTTTCTAGCTTGTTTTTATACAAAAGATATATTAATAAGAAATGGTATTTTCATAGTCGTATGAAGACAACGTGATTAGCCGCTTAATGAAGTCGATTTAAATATTGAAAGTACCGTTTTTCTTTGTTTTTTTAATTCTGCGTGTATTTCATGTGAACTCTTTGAGCGTTAGTATGTGTATGCAAAGATTATTAATTTCAGGTTGAGTCATATACCATGATACTGTACTGGCAGACTAAAACTGGAATTAATTCCATGTGTGCTCATGTGGTTAAACAAGAATTGATTGCAAATCATTAAAAATTAACACAATACGATTTGTTATGCTTAAGAGGTCAAAAAAAGTAATCGAATAAATATCATTTGCGGTATTTGATGTCCTCATTGAAGTCTAATGGTGTAGGGCTGTGACTGAATCCAGCTCTTTTGGATCACAGATAGGGGCGGACCCAGGAAGTTTGTCTTGGGAGGGCGGTAACTTAAACAAAATATTTTTTGGGAGGGCGAAAATTATTTTTTATTATATATATACACTAAAAAATTTTGTTGTTGAGGGGCGACCGCCCCCTGGGTCTGCACTACGGTCCGCCCCTGATCGCAGATACAGAAAGAAAGGAATAAAAGAAGAACGAACAATCTAAATTCTGTTATTCAACTAACTCACTAAACCAATTCAGTTTAGCATATAACTACATGTGGTAATTAGTCCACTTATTACATGGGCCGTAGCTTTACAGTATGAGAATCAAGCCCAATATTACAAGTGCAGAATTATTAACTAAACAACATGCTCCCTTAATTCTGCACAACACAAAATCAGTAGAACAACAAGCAACACATAAAACTATGCTTCCTGAAGTAGTGAAAGTGAAAATACATTCAATAGCTATCTTAGCTCTATAAACCTTTGAGGTGGAAGTGATTTTGTGAGGATATCAGCTAACTGAAGTTCTGTCTTGCAATATTAAACTTTAATCTTTCCTTTGCTGACATTTTCTCTCAAAAATGGTATTTTGTGTCAATGTGTTTGCTTTTGCCATGAGCAACTGGATTTTTAGCCAAGCTAACTGCAGATTTATTATCAATCATCAACCATAAGTCCATAACAATGACCTCAACCATAAAACCTGACATGAGGCATGACAGGCTGAGATGTATTCTACCTCACAAGTAGAAAGTGATACAGAATCACTTTTCTTTGAACACCATGATACTTGAGCTTGACAAACTGTAAACACATACCCGTATGTGTTCTCCTTTCATCAATATCTTTGTTCTAGTCTGAATTAGAATAGCCCAATAGCATATCACCTTGTAGCTGATTATTACTAGGCAGTAACACATCAAAATCTGTAGTGCCTCTAACATATCTCAACACCATTTTTTCATTTTTCATTTCATTTTCATTTACCCCAGTGCCGCAAAGGCTCCCACCTACGGTGGGGTAAGGGGGGTTGGATGTACGCAGTCTTACCCTTGTACTAAAGCACAGAGAGACTGTTTCCGGATGACCCGTAGTGAAAACCGCGTCCAAAATTGCATGGACTGACTACTGCTTCATAACAAAGAAGCGCAGACAGTTTAATGAGCCATTTTGCTTTATTCCATCATATTCTCAAGCCAAAAAATAATGAATCTTTGGCTCCATTGCAAATGATAGAAATATCTCAACACCCCGTTTACTGCAACAAATTGAGAGATCCTTAAGCCAGGGGCGGAGATAGGGGAGGGCCAACCTTGGCCCTAACCCAGCCCAAATTTAAAAAATGTCTTTATTTTTAGTGTAAAAAATTCAAAGCAAAAAAATGTTCAAAAATATTCTTTGTATCGGCCCAGTCCGGCCTAGTGCCTTGGCTCAGCCTTGAGCTGACCATGAATCTACTTAGAAGTCCTACACTATAGCTCAACTCAGGCCTGCTATAGCATAAGAACCTTAGGCTTCCAATCATTTGCTTATAGAGAGTTGAATCCACCTCCTTTTCTTCTCTATTCTTGCTAAGTTTTAAATTGATTTCAGTTGGTGTAACAACTGGATTGCACCTCTCCATTGTGAATCTCTTTAAGATATCTAATGCATATCTTTTCTGATGAAACATGATCCCTTTCTTTGTATAAGCAAACTCAATTCCAAAAAAGTATGAGAACTCTCCGAGATCACTCATTTCAAATTCCGATTTCATCTCTTCTCTAATTGTTTCTACAACCAATTTATTGTTGCCAGTAACAAGTAAGTCATCCACATATAAATAAATGATAAGTGAAACTGTTAAGGAGGTGAGAGCTAGCCCTAGTCCAGGGATGCGTTCGAGATATTAATTGGGAAAGAGAAGAGTAATCAGCAGAATTTAATGAAGCTATTCTCATTAAATTAATCGGCGCCTGACCTTGTCAAGATGCACAAATTAATTCTCCAAAAAACCTCCTATATTCCGTAGCAAAAACCCCTTTATGTAGAGAGGCTGCTTAGAGTTCTAAAAAGGAAAGAAACAAGAATTAGAAACAAGACTAGAATTAGGACTTAAAACAAAATTAGGAAACAATATCTTTGTTTCCTAGTTCAGCCATATTAAGTAACTAGAATAAGGAAATATACTAGAATCAGGAAACTATATGTTATTCCCAACTTCAGCCACTTCCAGATGTTGACTCTCGGGCCTTTGGACCATTTATGCGTCGTTTATAAGTGTGGCCCCAAAAGGAGTCCACAACATCACTCCCCTCGTTAGTAAAGAGCTTGTCCTCAAGCTTAAAATTTTGATAAGCCATGCGAAATGACGCCACGGTTTCCCAAGAAGCTTCTTCTATGGGCTTCTCAAGCCACTGGACCAGCACCTCCATTACCCCGCGATTCGATTCAGCCGACTGCGCAGCACTGTGGATGGCCTCAAAATCTCTGGGACAGTATCTTGTGGTGGCAAGGAACCCATGGTTTCTGGTACGGGTCCTTTGTGTGGTTTGAGGCGAGATACATGACAGGGACCATAAAATTTCGGCAGTAACTTATGGTGACGGGAGACCAGTGTTAACTGCTGGTATGGATGCACATGTAACCAGACCCAATCATCCACCGTGAAAGACAATCCGTGGTGCCCTTTGTCATAGTATTGTTTCATGCGGTTCTGTGCGTGAGCTAATCGTAGTCTAGCCTCAGATACGATGTTGTCGCGGTTCAGGAGTTCCTGCTCTACGCCTTCTAGCTTTGCTGTTCCAGGGGTATATGTCACCAGTTTGGGGGGATCTCGCCCATAAACTAATCGGAAAGGGGTGTCACCCAAAGCGGTGTGGTAAGAAGTGTTGTAAGAATACTCCACCCATGGAAGCCAACAAACCCACTCGCGAGGGTGTGCACTAGTTAGACAACGCAAGAACATTTCTACCGTTCGATTGACAATTTCTGACTGGCCATCAGTTTGAGGGTGGTAGGCCGAAGATACTCCCTCCAAAAGTTACTCACAAAGATTTATGTTTGTCTGAGACAATTGATTCTGGTAGTCCGTGGAGTCTGACAATTTCAGCAAAAATAATCTTTGCCACCTATTGAAGGAACTGCAAATCAAATTGATCTACAACATTAATTATGTTATATTTCATATAGAATCAAATCTGATCTTCAACATTTATTGTAATATATTTCATATATGATCTTACCTTGAATAGCTTAGAAATTTCCCATATAAATTATACAATCTGTGCATCAATAAACTAAGCAATTACCTATCAATTCCTACCTCTCTCTAAATTCATTATGGTATCAAAGCCATTTTTGAGCTCTAACCAACCCTTCCATGGCCTCTAACGGGTTTGAAAACCCTTTTTCTTCCGCCTCCCCTTCTTCAAATAAACTCCCCCCCTTATCTCATATGTCTTCAATTGAGACTCACGGAGCCTATGGATTTGAAGACCTCCAGTCTCTCCTCGTTGGATTCGAAGAAAAATGTCATCGCAAGGAGAAAGCAAACTCTGGCACTATCACCACTCCGAACCCTGCGGCCTTAGGAAGTCAGCCAACAAGTGATCCTCTTGCTCTAGCCGCTTCACGCCAAATCTCCAGTTCTGTCCAGTCTCTCCCCTCTCTCTTAGGACCAGGGCCTCAACCCATTAACTATGGTCAGAAGCCCAATAATGGATGGTTCAACAACAATGGACGAAACAGGTTCAACAACAATGGCAGGCGTGATGGCAGAAACAATCAAAAGCCCTATGCTACTCAGCCAAATCTGGAACATAATCGCCCAGAGTGTCAAATATGTGGAAAACAATGGGTACCCGGTCTCCATTAGCCATCAAAATATGTAGGCGGGTGCCCGAGTGCTGCTGCAGGGTGTTCATGGGGACCCAACGTTGGTGGATAAAATTGTGAGTACTTCCCGAGTCGACCAAATTCGTTAGGGACTGACCAATCAAGGTTGTGGCTAGTTGCATGGTGGAATGTGACCCGAATCCAGTCATTGCGTTGATTGGCAAGGAGGGCTCACTCTTGGTTTCAGGGGCCACTTCAAAGTCGTCATCCACAATTTCGACAAAAAATAATCGTTTGCACCGGTGGCCACGGATCCACTTTTCATCACAATTGTAGCATAATCCTTTTTCTTGTCGTGCAACAACTTCAGCCCGGGTTAATTTTTTAAATGTAGGGTTGTAATTTTTCTTTACGGGTGTCAGCTCAAGGATAACGAAGTGAGGAATTTGAGTGCTTGACCTACCAGATCCATATGTACTGCGAGGAATTTGCGCTCGCTGCTTCTGGCAAGCATCATGGTTGTGTCAAGATCAGTGGGTTCCTGGTATTCGACCTCCACACGTACTGCCTCTCGAAGTCCAGCCATAAAAATTTTGATTTGCATGTGAGTCGACACTCGAGCTGTTCGGGCTAGCAACTACCGAAACTTAGTAATATAAGACTTTAATTCAGACGTTTGCGTTAAATTCACTAGATCACCCTCCGGGTTGTGGCTGCTTGGGGGCCCAAGTCGTTTTGAACAACGGGAACTCTGTCCAGTTAAGCCTTATTCCCGCTGGATCTAACTGATCTGCCAACAGAGTTGGGCATTACCAGTCATGTGAAAACTAGCCAATCCTAATTGTGCCTGCGGTTGGATGCGCTGTGGATGAAGAACCGCTCGCACCTCTTCAGCCACGATAATGGATCACCGGATCCATCGTACTGGGGAAACTCCAACTTGGAGTACCGTGGAACCATCCCATTGTCTGAGCAGCATTGGTGGTTATCGTTATGTTGTGGCCGTCCAGCATGTAGACTGGATGATGGAGGATCCTGCAACAATTGGTTGAGAGTATTTGACAGGCTGGTCACAGTTTTGCTTATCTCAGCGAACGCTACTGGAATTCCTGCCAAGTCGGTTACGGTGTTCTTGATATCGGCCAATTGTTCTTCAACGTCAAGTTGTCGTTTATCGACGCCTTGTAGTAAGGCCTTCAATGCTTCTAATGTCACCAGTGCGTTGTCCATCGTGCCCAAATCTGATACCAAATTGTTAAGGAGGCGAGAGCTAGCCCTAGACCAGGGATGCGTTCGAGATATTAATCGGGAAAGAGAAGAGTAATCAGCAGAATTTAATGAAGCTATTCTTGTTAAACTAATCGGCGCCCAACCTTGTCAAGACGCACAAATTAATTCTCCAAAAAACCTCCTATATTTCATAGCAAAAACCCCTCTATATAGAGAGGTTGCTTAGAGTTCTAAATAGGAAAGAAACAAGACTAGAATCAGGACTTAAAACAGAATTAGGAAACAATATCCTTGTTTCCCAGTTCAGACATATTAACTTATTAAGTAACTAGAATAAGTAAATATACTAGAATTAGGAAGCTATATGCTATTCCCAACTTCAGCCACTTCCAGATGATGACTCTCGGGCCTTTGGATTATGCGTCGTTTATAAGTGTGGCCCCAAAAGGAGTCCACAACATGTTTAACTTTGCATTTCAAGAAACCATGCCTTTCAAAGAAGTTGCCTATCCTTCTATTTCAATCCCTTGGAGCCTGTTTGAGTCCATATAGGGCTTTGTTTAGTCTAAACACATTTTCTTCTTTACCACTAAGTTCAAAACCAGATTGTTGTTTAACATAGACTTCTCCTCCAAAGGTCCATTTAGGAATGCAGATTTCACATCCATCTGCCGTAGACTCCAGCCATTAAGATTTGCATAAGCTACCACAGTTCCGATTGTTTCAATCCCTTATAATCAATCCCTTCTTTCTGTAAGAACCCTTTTGCAACCAACATGGCTTTATGTTTTGTTACTGTTCCATCAGGTCTTTACTTTGTTTTAAATACCCATATAACTGCCATGGATCTTTTCATCATTTGCAATGGAGCCAAAGACTCACTATTTTTTGGTTTTGGAATATGATGGAATAAAGTAAAATGGCTCACTAAACTGTCTGCGCTTCTTTGTAATGAAGCAGTAGTCGGTTCATGCAATTTTTGATGCAATTTTCACTATGGGTCATTCGGAAACAGTCTCTCTGTGCTTCAGTACAGGGGCAAGACTGCGTACATCTGACCTCCCTTACCCCACCGTAGGTGGGAGCCTTTGCGGCACTGGGGTAATGATGATGATGATTTAACTGCCATGGATCTTTCATGTCTAGGTAATGCAAAACGTTCCCAGGTTTTATTCTTTCGAATTGCCTCAAATTGCTCTATCATTGCTTCCCTCCATTTAGGATTCTGGCAAGCTTCTACTGTTACAGGTTCCACATCCACAAGTAGTGCAAAATGAACTAGATTTCCATCATCTGAGATTGCATCATCTCTGATTACTTCAAAATCATTCAATCTCACTGATTTGTTTCTGTTTCTTGTTGGTCTACCAGTATTAACCAGAGTATGTTGTTCAGGTGAAAACTCAACTTCATGCTCTTGCTCAGAATCTGACTCACTGCCTAGTGAGGCCAATCTTCCTCTCACCATATCAAACTGAGATTGTTTCTGTGTGGATGTATCCCAATTCCATTGAGCAGCTTCATCAACAATGACATCTCTGCTTATCACAATCTTTTGGCTAATTGGATCATAAAGCTTGTAGCCTCCTGTAGAATGATAACCAATTAGAACCAGCTTCTCACTTTTGTCACTTAGTTTCTTCCTTTTCTCATCCGGTATACGTCTGTAGCATATGGAGCCAGACCACACCTTTTCTGGTGTAATATTCTTCATCATTTTTGTAGGACACATGTTTAAAATGTAGGCTGCAGTAGCAACAGCCTCACCCCAAAAGCTATGTGGCAAATGCTTAGTCTTTATCATGCCCCTAGCTATATTTAATACTGATCTATTCCTTCTGTCAGCTACTCCATTGTTTGGGGGGGGGGGGTATGGACGAGTGGGTTCATGTACAATTCCATGATTTTCACAAAATTTAGCAAAGTCTACATTAACATATTCTCCACCTCCATCTGTTCTAAGAACTTTCAAGTTCTTCCCAGTTTGTTTCTCAACCAGACTCATAAACCTCACAAAGGTATCAAACACATGTACTTTCTTCTCTAACAGATAAATCCACATCTTGTTACTGTAATCATCAATAAATGAGATAAAGTACCTGTTACCTCCAAGTCTTAAAGGGATTCCTGGCTTGTTTGCCAACTAAACATCCATCACAAATATGGCCTGTCATTGAAGTTGAAGGGAGTCCATGCCCCATGCCTTGATTTGAGAGCTGAGCCAAACTCCTAAAGTTTAAGTGCCCCATCCTGAGATGCCATAAACAATCATCTTCTGCAATTACAGTAGACAAGCATACTCTATGGATTGGTGTAATCTCAACCTGAAAGGTTCTATTCTTCTTCAGTGGTGCTTTTAGATCAGTTTTCCTTCGAGACTGAAAATCAACATAGACTTGTCTTACAATTGGATCTGAAAGTTCTTTTAGTCAACTGACCAAGGCTCACTAGGTTATGTCCCAGATTTGGTACATAAAGTACATCTCCAATTATTGACATCTTTCCATCTTTCCTCTGAATTTGGATTTTTACCTTTCCTTCTGCCATTATTGTAGTGAGATTTGCACAAGGAATTTTGTTCTTTATGCTCTCATCTAACTCTACAAACCACTCCTTTTGACAGCTCATGTGATTAGAACATCCTGAGTTTAAGTACCAAGAATTCAGTGACTCATTCCCGGTTTTAGAATCAGTGGTTACCATTAGTAATGCAATTGGTCTATCATGAGAATTGTGCTTCCCCCAACATTCATTTGCATAATGCACATATTTCTCACAATTATAGCACTGAAATTGCTCTCACTGAATAATCTTATCATGAAATTGTCTGTCGCTATTACCTCTATCACAACCACCTCTCCAAGAGCTTCCTCTGCCATGTCCACCACCTCTTTTGTAAGAGGTTTCACCTTGATCATACTTATTCCCATGGAACTCTCTTCCACTACCACGTCCACCACGCAGTGAGTTTCTTCCTCTACCACATTCTCGGCCTCTTGAACTTTTCTCTTCCTTCTTTCTGTTTGATTGAACGAGCAAGGCCTGTTCATTGTTGTTTTGAGTAGATTCACACTCTTTAGCACGTTTTCGTAAACTTCCAGAGAACCTTGCAATTCTTCAATTTTATACTTCATCAAGGCTGCAGGATTCTTCAATGGCACTGGCAAGAAAATCAAATTTCTGATTTACGGTTCTCAATATCTTTTCAACAAATGCTATTTCTTTGATATGCTCCCCACAGAACTTCATGAGATTGACCAACGATTGCACACGGTTGAAGTAGTCTGCTATGGTTTCGTTGTTTTCCATCTGTAGCAGTTCGTACAGTCGCCTTAATGTCTGGAGACGCACCATTTTCAACTTTTCTACTCCGGCGCAGCTTCGTTCAAGAGCATCCCAAGCCTCTTTGGCACTATTCGCACCAGATATTTTTTTAAAATTGGCATCATCTATACGCTGTTGGATATAAAACAAAGCTTTGAAGTCTTTCTTCTTCAGCTCCTTATGCACTGCTCGTTGTGCCTCCGTCATGGTGGCCGCTACTTCTGGACAACCATTCATCACAACATCAAGAACATTCTGGAAGCCAAAGATCGTTTTGATCTCGATACACCACCGATCATAACCATCCAGGTTTCTGCTATCCAACATTGGTAAGTTTCCAAGCAGGTTTCCTCCATTTTCCATCTTCCCATAGCTCCAATCCTAGCGCGCTGATACCAATTCTTGGAGTGCAGATACAGAAAGAAAGGAATAGAAGAACGAACAATGAATTCTGTTATTCGACTAACTCACTAGACCAATTCAGTTTAGCATATAACTGCATGTAGTAATTACTAATTAGTCCACTAATTACATGGGCCGTAGCTTTACAATATGAGAATGAACCCCAATATTAGAAGAGCAGAATTACTAACTAAACAACAAGCTCAACCGAACTTTGGATTGTTTGAGTTTGGTTTGTTTGATTGTCGAGCCGAGCCCGAGTTTTTTTTCAAACTTATTCAATTACTCATGCTGATGGGCCTTTTTTTACCCTAATTGAACCTAAACAAGCTTGATAAATGTACATTTCAAGTTATTTTATTCTTCAATATTTGGAAAACCAATTATGTATTTTGAAAATTCTTATAATACATTTACCAAATTTGATATATTTTTCGGATAAAAATATAAACTCCCTCCGTCCCCTTTTAAATGTCCCGTTTTACCATATTGGGATGTCCCTATTTAATTGTCTCATACCTTATTTGGTAAACTTTGTGTGGCTCAAAATCATTCTTACTTTATTCTTACTTTATCAATTAATATCAACCACACAAACTCACTTTTCTTAAAACCCGTGCCACCATCTCCCGTCCCATTTAAAAGGGGACGGATGGAGTATACATTATTATAAAAAGTAGTGAAATTATGAAATACAGAGTATCGAGTAAATGTTCAACTACTCATTTAAAACGTTAAGGAGTCCCATAAAATGCTAGAGAACTGAATACTATCAAGCATGTGTTTGGTTTGTTTATGTTAAGGAGCCTCATAAAATGAGCACGAACAACCTTTTATTCAACTGAGATCCATATAGTTTACGAGATGTTTGGTTTATTTACAGCCCTAGCATGTAGGTGATGTTGTGGTTCTGGCTAGGGTAGTAGCATTTGAACAGTTTGGGTCCAATGGGTTTCTTATTTATGGTATTCCACTCTTTCGTAGTCAAGCTAATCGTCCGTGGTGTGCTTTTTTCTTCAAAATTTAATGCATCTTTTTTAGCAAATTTCATTCTATTAAGTAGCTTAATAAACTTTATAAGTTTATAAGTATGTCACCATACCACTTGTATTTTTATAATATATAAATTTATGATTTTTTAAGTATGTCACCATACCAAATATGTCTATGATTTCTGAATCTACTTTTCCTCTTCAAGTGAGTGTTATGTCTTGACATTTGCATCCACTATGGTAAGGTTTAGATTTCAGATTGTGAAGATGTAGTTACTTGAAGAATTGTGGTCGTCTCTCTTTAAAAGAGATGGGTAACACACTCTACATTTTCTTTTGTCTCTCTTTGCTCGGAAAACTATGAAAAAAATGGGGATTTATATTTTTTGTTTACTGGGGTCGGTCGAAATATAGTCACATACATTTTTTTTCTATGGCTGTGTCTTTAGTTCTCAAATCTGACATCGTGGCTGCACTTAATAAAGTGGTTAAATCCCTGGATGAAGATAGCTGGATGTTTGATGGGCCTCGATCTCATATAAACCTAATTTCAAGGCCAGGTACACTCTCTATTCTAATGGATATATTCTTCTATGATTTGGGTACTTCAAAGTTTATAGTTTTTAGTTAGATAGATCTCAATGATTTATTTCTGGATTTACAAAAGAAAAATTGTTTCTCCCTTAATATAGTTTTATATTTATCCCATTGATCCATGTAAAGCCTTTTCAAACATTTAGATTTGAATTGTCGAATAATCTATTAAGCGCTCCTTTGTTAAAACTATTGTTCTGGAGGTGGGGGTGAAAAGTTGGATATAAACAAGCTAGCATTCTTTGGAAATGCTCCAATTTAGGCAATTTTCAACTCTTATTCAAAACACATAACCATTACCTTTTTGTGTGGTTGGAAATCCAATGAAATGGATGGATGGATGGATGGATGTGTGGGTGGGTGGGTGGTGGGTGGACTTCACTACCAAGAGAACATAAGAACTTTGGTTTATCTTTGAGCATTTCAGCTATCCTTTGTCATGAGTTCATGACTACGTCGATAATTTATCATCTTTGAACATGAACAATTTGTTATCTTTGAGCAGGTTTTTATAACTTTGTACCCCATATTTCATTGCCAGCCAAAGGATTTGGTGTGGGTCAAGGTGATAAATTTGAAAAGTACAGAGACTGAATAAAACAAAATAAAGACTAGCCACTAATAGAATTCAAAAAAGCTTTAGGCCAATGATGTGGTTGTCCATTTCTAAACACGGAACTGGAGATTAATTATCAATCTCCATGGGTTGGGTTACTTTTGGAAGCTACATTCACATCATCGCATGGATCATTGCCTTACTACTACAACAGCTCTGCGTTTTGTAGCTAAATCATTTACTGATCTGGCTCTCTTTTTTTCTTCTATTTGGCTTGTTTTAATATTTGTGCTGAATAATAAATTTAAACCTGAAATCTCATACTCCGCATGTATCTAAAACCACAAGTTTATGTCATCACTAATACAAAAGGCCTTTGCCAATCTCAGATTTGAGGGCAATATTTTCTACTGATACACTTTGATGGGTCAATTTCGACAGGTAGTTTTCTTCAGAAGCGTAAGGAAATGGTACAAGAGCACACTTTGGCACCATCAAAATGATGGAAAAGAGCCTTCTTTTTTGCTCCAACGTGATGTTCTACAACTCTTTAACAAACGCAGTTTTAACTTTCTTCTTCCCCTTGCCCCACCCCTAAACAATCATAAGCGCCGACCTACAAAAAAGTTCACCAACTTTTTTCACCCGATTGTCAAAGATATTTGGAATAAGGTGAGGTACTGTACCTATAACACGTATGATTAGTTCACATTATTAATTCATCATTTATTTATATTTTTAATTGTTTAATTGTAACATTTTGATTAGCATGTATTAGTGGTGGACCCGGTCCCGGTTCTACAAATATGGAGCCCGGTACTGACCTGGGTTGGTACGGTCCTGGTCCCGGATACCCAGGCCGGTCTCGGATCAGGTCGGGCGGTTTCGGGTATTTTTTTTCCTAATTACCTAATTTATACAGGAAATGGTAGACATTAAAAATGAATTGTAGATTTATTTGAAATATGAATTATAATTGAGCTTTGAGAATAATTTAAAACATCAAATACATTTGCTAGTCGTCGTTACTCCCGCCAGTGTCGGTTGTCATTTCCTGAAGTAGGAGTCGGGAGTGATGCAATGTTATTGAGTTATACTAGAATTTCACTTGTGCGTTGCACGGAACAAAGGAAATCAAAATATTTTTGGAATATAATACTAATGCATAATGGGGGAAATTAGATTTTAGAGTTATGCTTGAAGTACAAAAACTGTTACAAAAACTCTTACAAAAAGGGTATGTGGCATCATCTCATTATTTAACACATCACAACACCTTTACAACACTTTTACATCAAAGATAATTATAATAGCCACATAACTTGTTTGTAAGTTTTTTTGTAAGTTTGTTTGTACTTCTAGCATTTTTCTAGATTTTAAAGTAATAGAATACAGAACACAAACACTTTAGAAAAGTAGTAATTGGAGTAAGATGGAGTGGTACAAAAACAACACTATTTGTTACGGAGTACATAAGTAGAAAGAACAAACTAAATGTTAGGAGTGATAGCTTCTATAATATACTCTATACGTACATGTATTATACGGACTAATGTTACAACATTAAACTAGGGATGGACTCGGGCCGGGCCAACCGGCCCGGAACCGGACCGGCCCGCTACTGTGCGGGCCCGGACCGGCCCGGTCAACCGGTTCGGTTCCGGTTCGGGCCTCCAGGCCCGGTGGTATACCGGTCCGGGCCCGGGCCTCCAGTTTAGTGAACCGGCCCGGCCGGGCCGGGCCCGGTTCGGGCCGGAATTTAATTTTTTTTTTTTTTTTGAAATTTTTTTAAGTTTTGGGTTGGATTAGGTATTTTGGGCCATTTGAGGTGGTTTGGGGTGGTTTGGGGTGGAGGGGGAGGGGTAGGGCCGTAGGGGGTTAAATAAGAGAAGAAGAAGAAAAAAAAAAAACATTCCGGGTGGCCCGGCCCGGCCCGGCCCGGTTCTGGCCCGGAACCGGAACCGCCCACCACCGGTTCGGGCCCGGGCCTCCTTTTTCTGAACCGAGGCCCGGCCGGGCCCAGGCCCGAACCGGGCCCGAACCGGAACCGGTCCACCCCTACATTAAACTGCGTCCAAACTCCAAAGTATTTTGTATATAACATTAATAACAATACATCACAATAATAAGAAGAAAAAAGAATTGTGCATCTTTAGATACAATCTCACCTCAGGTTGCTTTGAAGAATTTAACCATTTTTTGCTTGCTCACAGCCATAAGACAAATACTTGCTCATCTGTTATTACACCCATTTCCATGGTTCTTTCAAGCATACTGACCCCTAGCATCTCACTAATGATGGGCCCCTTGCTAAGCAAATATTTTGCTAAATGGTTATTCCCCGTTGAGACGCAGCAGATCAATTCTTCCATGCAAATCATGCCCGCGCAATGCATGGCAATATATTCAATTAAAAATATTAGTGAATGTTATCGAATCAAAATTGAAATTAAAAAAAAAAACATGAGCTCATGAAATTGAATATATAATGGAATTAATGAACATATTTATGCACTCTCATAATAGTTATACCCATTTTATTTTAGGAAAAACAAATTCCAACATTCTAGTCTTTGAATGAATAAACATCCATTATTAAATTTTATAAGTCTATGTGTAATGAACTTTTGTAATTAAAGTGATGTGTGAGAAAACTGTTTATCATAATCAATTTTAATTGACAATCCTTCAAGGGTCTGCTAACTTCGTGTGTATTCAAGTCTACCATATATAATTATAAAATGAATTTTGTAGTAGCTTGGTTGATTAATGTTTTTATCCTTGTAAAAGTACATTCCAATAGAGTCTATAAACCACCTTAAACGTATATCAATCTTTGGATCATCATTCTTAATTTATGTGAATTGTGAAAATGTGAAGTATACTTCATATTTTGCAACCTTGAGAGGTATTCACGGCAAATTTTGCATAGTATACATTATAAATGAATATACTCCGTATAAGAAGTACTCGGTATATATCAAGGTTTCTAATTGTAAATGGAATGCCATCACCAATCCAAAGTTATGAACAAAATACCTGCTATTTTCTTAGTAGAACTCTAAAGAGAGTAGCCAAATATCTGCCGACCTGGTATCCAATGCTTCTTAGATTTTGAATATGAATTTATTGAATCATCTTAAACAACAAGACAGAAACTAAAATGAATCGTTAACCTTCGATATTCGGTACCACAAATTTAGTCATGCTTTTAACTCATCCAGAATCTTCCGCCGGCCGCCTTCTTCGCTTTGGAACTGCCGCCAGCCAGTAGGGGTGCCGGGTGGGCAAAAAAAACCATAACAGATTAACCGTATAAAAAATCGATAAACCGAGGTATTTTTCGGTTAACCGTATCGAACTTTTTAAAGCTTGTGGTACGGTTAACCAACCGAAAAGAAGAATTGTTTATGGTACGGTTACAGTTGAAGTTACGTTAACATTGGTTATCCAGGGAGTGAAATTTCAAATAATACCCCGTTCTAGAATGTTTTGTAGCATGATGCATTGATGCGTTGTGCTTCCCCAACTCCCTTCTGCTGCCACGTAATAATAAATAATAAAAATCCTAATTGCGCTTCATATGGAATCAACTGTACCATTATATGCTACGTTAGTGACTGGTATGAATGGGCAGGTAGTATGAATTAGCGTTGGTTTATTGGCAGGTAGCATGAATTATTATTGTTGTTGTTATTAGGAAAAATTGACAAGAATAATCCCACAGTTCAGTGGTCTTTTCATAATAATCTCACCTTTACGTAATACCAAAATAATCCCATTTTTGCACCTCATCTTCTTTCATTGGACCCTGACCAACTTTTTTAGCCTTCTTTGAAAATCTTATATAAATAATCTCACATTTATAAGAATATAATAAAAAAGTGAAAGGTGAGATTATTTATATGATTTACAAAGAAAGAGTAAAAAACCTTGTCAGGGTCCAATGAAAGAAGATGGGATGCAAAGGTGGATTATTTTGAGATTATGTAAAGGTGGGATTATTATGAGAAGACCTCTGAAAGGTGGGATTATTCTTGTCAATTTTTCCTTATTATTATTATTATTATTATTATTATTATTATTATTATTATTATTATTATTATTATTATTGGCCGGTATTATGAAGTATTATATACGTTGGTATTATCAGATAAATGAGCAAATAGAGTAAGTCAAAGTGCCAAACTATAACTATCAATAGTTTATTACATAGCCAATTTGAACAAATTTTGTCCACAGTACGTACAATAGTTTGTTATGGAGGTCAATTAAAAACATAAATTCAAAACTATTGACAAGTTCATATATTCCTTTCATGGTTTTGGTTTTACGGTTTTTTTTTTTTTTTTTTTTGTTTTTTTTGTTTTACGGTTTATTGGTTAACCATTAATGGTTAACCAAAATTTTGATTAACCGATATGCGGTTAACCAATGTTCCGATATGTGGTTAACCAATGTTATGGTATGAATAACAGTATGGAAAATTTAGTAATCTATATCTCGGTTAATCGAAAACTGGTTAACCAAAATCCGGTTAACCGACCGTGCCCACCCCTACCATTGACTGACATTTCTATCTCCTCACATACTCCCTCCCTAATTTTCAAGTCTTCTCACTTCAAAAGTAGATAGATTAATGATTAGTGAAAGAGGATATAAATTATTGAATGTATGATGAGAAGATAGTGGAATAGTGTGATGGAATAATGGATAAATCCAAAAAAATAGTTGTAATACTGTATTATTTTCAAAATTATTGAGGGTATTATTGAAAGATTTAGAAACAGGAAGATTTTTTTATTACGGACGAAAAAGGAAAGTGAGAAAATTTTTTTGTTACAAAGGGAGTAACTCTTTAGGGGAGGAGGAACACATTCATAGGGTAAGTTGGCATTATTTGGACTACCACTTTCGAGTTTTTTCCCAAACTAGGGTAGTTTTAAAACTTATTTCCCAAAATAGGGTAGTTTTAAACTTATTTCCCAAACTAAGGTATTTTTTTGCCATGTCACCCTATGTGCCACGTCACTTATGCCTTATAGTTGCTTGTCATTCCATGCCATCAAATATGGCCCACAACCTCTCACTCCTTAGCAATGAAAGAACCACTAGACTATCATAGTTATTTGGTACTTGTTCTCATTTAAATACATTTAACATATGTATAGTATAGATTTTAATGACTGCTGTAGTACTAGTTTCTTTAGAATATATTAATTCTTTCTCAAATAATTAAAGATTACGTTAAAATTTTAATTTGAGATATTCAATTAAAAAACAAAAACCCAATCAAAAAATACGATAAAAACGTAAATAGATATATGTAATCAAAAAAATGTATTTTATATGTTCGAGTTCAAATAAAATGTTCAAAATCAAGCTAAACAAATAATGAAAAATTGAAATAAAGTCAATATATAAATAAATGAATATATAAATGCATAAATGAATAAGTAAATTTATAAATAAATAAATGATTAATTAATTAACTAAAAAACAAATAAATAAATAATAAATAAATACATAAATATAAATAAATAAATAAATAAATAAAATTAATTAATTAATTAATAAAATAAATAAATAAACGAACAAATGAGTGAATACATAAATAAAATTTATTTATTTACTTTATTTATTATTTTAATTATTTATTCATTTATATATTTATTTATTCATTCATTCATTTACTTATTTATTTATTTGATTACTTTCATGTATAAATATTATATAAAATATTCTACAAATAGTTTTTTATATTTAGCTCGAATTCGAGCATATTATTTGTACTTGAACAGATAACAATTAATTTGTGAAATTTGAACTGAACTCAAGCCTTACTCGAGCTAGGCTTGAGCTCAATTGAGACTGTATAAAGAATTTTTCCTAAATAAACTTTTAAACTTTTTTGCTTTAAAAAATACGATGTTTTTTAATAATTTTTTGTTGAGTTATTATAATTTTTAATCATATATCTCATTTATGTTAAAATCTATACTATGGTACTCCGTATATGTTAAATGAAAGTAAATGAGCATGATAGCCTAGTGGGTATACTTGACTAATAGGTGAAAGGTTGTGGGTTCAATTCCCACTGATGACATATATTTTTACTAAGCAAAACACACCCAAGTTTGATGACATGGAATGACTACCAACTATGTGACATAAGTGACCTGACAAGTATATAAAAACTCCTAGTTTGGGAAATAAGATTTAAAACTACCCTACTTTGGGAAAAAACTCTACCACTTTATTCAACATGTTATTCAAACTCGCCCAACCCTAGACAACATGTTATTCAAACTCGCCTAGCCCTAGACAACAACGTGTTAAACCAAGCATTCCAGCCCTGATTATTCCAGCCCCCCCAGCCCCCTCTTCCAGACCCCCTTGGAGTAAAAAAAAAAGTGTTATTCAAACTCCGAATTTTTCTTACGATTCTCTCCTTTAAATACGCAAGTTTATCTACTTTATTCTCCCAAACAGAGACGGTAAACCTAAAGGTCTGTCCGGACTGTCCCCTTCCTTGATACCCCAAAAGATTCACATATCCTATGTTTTCATTCCTCATTCACGTTAGGAGTCTTAGGACTAAAAATAGAATATTTAGCAACGTTCAATTTGAGGTTTTTTCAAAAGTACTGTTATTTCACCTGTGCGATGCACGGGCCAAACTTTTTGTTCAAATATTTATACACAAAAAATAGTTCATTGAAGTAAATACTAAGTTTCAATGGCATACAAAACATTATGCAAAAATCAGAACTTAAAATAATAATATAAGAAATAATCATAACAAATTAAAATATTAGTTTTACTGGGAGCATTACAATTAACGCACTGTTATAATGTTATTGTTAGGGATGAAAACATTATAGGAATAACTAAATAAAAATAGAAATTTAAGAAGTACCTCTCAAAGGAGGAATTTATATCAAAACATTACCTATTTACCTCACAATGGGCAAATTAAAGTAGGTTTCGCCCAATCTAAATTTGAGGTAAACCCCGCTCCCGCTCACAAAATCATCCAGGTTTATATATTCATATACTCGTATGATATTATCTGTATTGATAATGAGGGTTTCAAAAATATTAATTAAATAAATATAGCCATTAAGAAATTTGAAAATAAGATGTTAGCCTATCTAGAGGTGAGCATATCGGTTTTGGTCCGGTTTGGGTTTGGTTCGATTTGGAATGGATTGCGAGACTTATCACCAAACAAAAATCATAATGGTACTATTTTTCAGTTTGGTTCGTTTTAATTTGGTTTATTTCAATTCGTTGAATTTCTTTAATTTGATTTGATTTTGTTTTGATTCGGTTCAGTCTAATACGGTTTGGAAGAAATACTATCAAATTCAAACCAAATTGCATATATATGGTTCAATTTCGATTTAATTTAGTTCGATTTGATTAAACCAAACCAATATGCCCACCCCTAAACTGTATCTATATATTTCGACAGATGGCAATTTAAACACAACCATTGCATGTATCAAGTATTACTTCGTATAACTTTTTTTGCACATATTACCTCGTATAACTTACTCATAAGACATGCATTTTAAAAATTTTAAAAGGGAAAAGGGGCAAAAATACCCTTGAAGTTGCCATCAAGGGAGGTCTAAGCCCATAGACTTATTTTTTGAGCAAAAATATTGATGAACCCCATAAAGAGGGCAAAAAAAAACCCCTTTACCTAACGGAATAACTTAATAGAATATGCAACTGTTAATTTGTTCATCAGTTGACTATTATGCTTGCCGTATATACAACAAATAGTAGTGTGACAAATACTAGTGTTCTTATGTTTGATATTATATTTCAGTTTGTGCTATACTGAAGAAAAATCTGGAAGATTTTGATCCTCAAATTATCACATGTGCTTGACATGATATGTGTTACTCTCCCCGTCCCGCTAAGATTGTCATATTTTTTTCTTTTCGAAAAATGCCACTAAAATTGTCACATTTCAAATTTGATAAAGTTTGTTTGGCTCTAAACCATTTTTACTTTATTTTTGTTTTATCAATTCAATATCAACCATATAAAATCATTTTTTAATAACTGTGTCACCTTGTCATGTTCCAATGTTAGTGGAACAAATGTAGTACTCCCTCCGTCCCCTATAATTGTCCCATTTTTTTCATTTTTGAATGTCCCCTACAGGGCCGAACCTTTATATGAGGCAAAGAGGCCATTGCCTCAGGCCCCACAAAATTGGAAATAAACTAGGGCCCACAAATTACTAGCCACCCTTATATATGTGTGTATACTACATGTGTAAATACTGAGGATGTTTTCTTTTGGACTGTTTTCAGTCCCAGACCAGACCAGACTTAAACAGACCATATCAGACCAGACTTTCGTAGTTATAAAATACACAGAGACCAGACGTTTACCAGACCAGACCAGACCAAACTTAAACAGACCAGACCAGACCAGCAAATTTCAGTCCAAAAGAAAACATCCTGAGTATGCCTCAAGAACTTCAAGCAGTGACCCATTACTAGCAAATAGCAAGTCTTTTGCTGGCATTACTGATTTTTTTATTCAAGCCAAATAAGTGACTCATCTCACCTTTGTAAGTTATTTGTCTAAATTTCAAAGTAATTGATAAAAGTTGAATATATAAATTATAAAGTAAAAGATCAAAATAATTTACAATGATGGAGGAATATGAACGAGAACCTTTACCTCATATCGAAGGTAATATATATGTAGTACGTAGTAATAAACTGCGAAATATGTGTCTTTAAATAGACGGTTTGACATTTACTTTTTTTTATACTCCGTACTACGTAATAAATTGTTTATATTTACTCCGTAATATTAATTTTTAATGGAACCTAAGGGCCCTTTTATAAAGTTTGACTCAGACCAAAAATATGTTAGGAACGGCCCTGGTCCCCTATTATTATCATATATCACATTGGTAATATTTGTGTGTCTCTAATTCATTCTTACTTTATTCTCACTTTATTAACTCCTTATCAACCACATAATTCAACTCTTCTTAAAAATCACACCACTTTCTTCCGTCCCAATAATAGGGGGGGGTAAAAAGAATTTCACTACTGCAAGTCTCATCTATTTTTTATTAAAAAAATCATTAACAAATACTCCTTACAAGACATTTACTCTATCTGTCTCGAAAAGGTTCGCTAAATTGATTTTTCTTAATAATGACAATCCAATTTAACCAATGATATTTTTTTATACTCTGTAAAAAATAATTTAAAATATGAAAATTATATCAAAATGTTCTTTACTAAAAAAATCATAAAAGTATATTATTTATAAGTTATAAACAAATAGAATAATTAAAACCATTGTCCAAAGTTTGCCATCATTGACCAAGAAAAGTCAATATGACAAACCTCTGCGGGAAGGAGGTAGTATGATTTAATTTTAATTTTATAATTGTGGCGGGACAGTCCGATGGTGGTGGCGGCGACATCGGCAGAGTTAGAATGGTGGCAGATGCATTCTGGAAATTTTCGACGGATTCCGGCGATTGGCGGCGGGAAAAAGCGACTGTTTCATTGGCAGCATATCTGTAGGCGGAGGTGGTGGGCGGAGGCCGGCGGGTAGTAAAAGTGGGCGGCAATAGGCGGCAATAGGCTGCAAGGGTTGTGGCATGTAGTTGGTGGCTGATCCGATGATGTTATATTTGTCCAATAAATCGAGTACTACATGGGTGTATTTGTCCAAAAATACATAATTACTTCTATTTAGAAAATTTAAAACATCTGATTTAATTTTTGCATTTAGCCGATATTCCACTCTTATTTGAGGAATACAGTCTTTTGAATTTAGTTTACATTGTCTGAGACCCGTTTAATTAATGTCTAGTATTTAATAGTGCTTGATATTTTACAATATCGAGTACATATTATCTAATAAGTATAAATTAAACATCTTAAATTTAGGATTTTTTTTGGAATAATATAAGTATCCTAAATCTCAAATTAAATCAATGTGTTATTTTAGTGTTTAGTTTTCCAAATAAATATAAATTAATTTAGATTGTTCCCATTTTTCCTTTGTTGTATATATACGGCCTTATAATCTATATCTATATAATATAATAAAGCAAACCCTTGAGGAACTCTTTAGAGGAATTCTTGACATGTGGCAATAGTCTTTGTATGAAAAAGTGACATGTGGCAAGACAATAAATTCAAGAAAAAACTATTCAACTTCCAAAACTCTACTTTTATGTATTCCAATATTATATACATATGTATTTAAATCATTGGTATACTAAAATTTTATAGCTATTATATTGTACTACCTCCGTCCCACTGTAAGATTGGGACATGAGGTGATGACACGATTATTAAGAAAAATGAGCTTATGTGATTGACGTTGAATTGCTGAAATAAAAATTAAGAAAAAATGATTTAATATCACACAAACTTTAGCTAATTTTGTACTTCGTATGAGAAAGTGTTAGAGGGACGGATCGAAAGAAAAAGATAAGAGAATCTCAGCGGGACGGAAGGAGTATCAATAAAAAACACTCAGTGTAGAAATGACGCAATTTACATCTTTTGAGTAAACATTTGAATAATTATTATAATATAGAAATAATAGTTCAACAAGGGTTGTAAAATAACAAGTATATTTCAAAATAATTTTGGTAGTAAACCATCAATATTGAAGACAAAAAAAGTAAAAAAAAAAATAGATGTTTATAATTTGTGTTACTCACTTAACATGCAACCCGTGCGAATTGACCCACGAAACCAGTCACTTCATTGGATAAAAAACGACAACTCTTACCCAGTTTGAAATGGGATGCAATAGACCAAGCTAGCCTGGAGACTTTGACTCCTTTCGACAGCTCTATTCACAGTTGAGTGAATTTTCTTTTAAACCGTGATTGATGAATTCACATACAATTCATTTCACTTACAATTTTTATAAAAACTCTAAGTGCATATTTTGCCGTGCAGTGCACGGGTACATATACTAGTAATATAATAAAGCAAACCCTTAGCACAACCTTATGAGAAATAATTGACATGTGGCAAAGCTCTTTGTAAAGAATTTGACATGTGGCAAAACCTTACGTGTTACTTATACTCTTTGGCCTTTGGAATTATATTGTGCATACAATTAATAAATAAATATCAAAAGACACTATAAATATGTATTTATGCATGTAATGAAAACCTTTTCAATTTCCAATGAAAAAGAAGAGATTGTGTTAAGACCCGGGGATCCATCTTAAAAGGTCGACCTGATAGGAGGAGTAACCCAAAGTCTTATATAGTGTTTTATTGTTTTAAAGTTTTCCGGTGTGGGATAAATACTTCAACATGCCCCCTCAGCCCGAACCGGGCTGAACAATATCGGGGTGTATAAATGGGCGGCCAAACAGACCCTTAACAAGCTACCCTTAATTATGAGTGCTAAACAAGTTTTCAAACCACAACCGGACTTGGCTCTCATACCATGTTAAGACCCGGGGTTCCATCCTAAAAGGTCAACCTGATAGGAGGAGTAACCTAAAGTCTTATATAGTGTTTTATTGTTTTAAAGTTTTCCGGTGTGGGATAAATACTTCAACAGATTGTAAACTAAAAACAAATAACTCTTTCATTTCCCTTCATAAAAAGTTATAAACTATGAGAGTTTTATTATGATATCAGAGTACAGGTAAAAATCAGCTCAGATCAAACCAAATTTCGACAATATTAAAATACATAGTTTGTTTCATTTTTTGTCCCCTGATTATTGTGTCAAAGAGGAGAAATAAGATGTCATCAAACAGACGCATTATCGTCAAACTTTATTTCTTAGTATTATCCCCACTATATAATTGCAACATTTTCAATTTGCTATTTTAAATTATGTAATCAACACCATAAATTTACATTTTTGGAAGATATATAATACATGACCATGGTGTTAAAATAACTTTTCATATAAATTTTAGGGTATTAAAATTACATATGAAAGTTTGAAGTGTTTATCTCCCACCCATTCAAAGTTTGGGATATTTTAATTATTTTTCCCGTATTAAGTCATATATTTTCAATATCACATTAGTTGTACCAATACAAATTATTTTACTAACCGCATTCCCAAATGAAAGAAAAGACGAATTATACTTGCTCAATAAATTCTTCACATTGAACTTTGACATTGTTTGTTTGATTGATTACAGAACTCACCACACGATGCCAAAATTATTATGTTGAGTTAAAAAAAAGAAAATAGGCATCAACCATACTAACCTTTACAAAATAAAGTGGGATACAATCATGTATTTAAATTTAATCTAATGACGAATACAATCTTAAAGTTAGAAAAAATCATTGTGACTAATTTATAAAATGATCATATTTTTAATACCAATTCAAAAATAAGATATCTTATTAAATGGGTCTAGAAAACTGGAAAAGTGATAATTCCATTTATGCATAAAATTAATAACAAGAATCATGCAAAATTTATTAGAAAAGGTGATAATTTCAAATCCATCATTTTCACTAATTTTTACCACACGGACAAGCAAATAAAATTGCCGTGCGATGCACGGGTGTACACACTAGTAGATTAATAGCCAAGTGACAAAACGGTTGCATTCTACTCCGTATTAAATTGTTTCCGTTAGGTATAAGTTGCTTCCGTTAGGTAAAGGGGCATTTTGCCCTTTTTTCAAGTTTCTTAAAGAATTTTGCTCAAAAATTAAGTTCATGGGCATAGATGTCCTTTGGTGGTAACTTTAGGGGTGTTTTTGCCCCTTTTCCCATTTTTAAAACAATTACATGCCACAATTATCATTTAATTGGGCTTGTTTAAATACTCATATATGTAGTGCGTAGTACAATATCAACCCAACAAACCCATCAGCAGGAAGTATAGAGTTATTAGGTTGGGGTTTTCTATTAGCGGAAACATTTCGTCTCCCGCGGTTGACCACTTGACCATCTCTCGCCTCGTTCACCTTCCATTGTCTCCCTCTTGCATGTATTAGAAGCTATTCTGTTCGTCTTAATCTTATTACTTATTGTTTATTCTTATTTTATTCAGATCAGATTAGATCAGAAAAATTCAGATCAGATCAGATCAGATCAGAAAGATTCAGATCAGATCAGAATCATTCAGATCAGATCAGAAAGATTCAGATCAGATCAGAAACATTCAGATCAGATCAGGAACATTCAGATCAGATCAGAAACATTCAGATCAGATCAGAAAAGTTTAGACATGATTTATCCTTTTTATTAAAATAATAATTATAATAATATTTATAATAATTATAATTATTATAATTATTATTATTCTTCTTGTTGTTATTGTAATTATTATAATTAATATTATTATTGATATTATTATTATTATTCTTATTATTATTATTGTTATTATTATTGTTATTATTATTATTATTATAATTAATATTATTATTGATATTATTATTATTCTTATTATTATTATTGTTATTATTATTTTTATTATTATTATTATTATTATTGTTATTATTATGATTATTATTATTATTGTTGTTGTTATTATTATTATTATTATTATTATTATTATTATTATTACTATGATTACTATGATTATTATTATTATGATATTTATTATTATCATGATTATTATTATTCTTACTACTAATATGGTTGTTGTTGTTATTGTTATTAGTTTTGTTTTCGTTATTATCATATTATACGAAGTAATTACAATTAAAATTATAGAAATAAATAATATAATTATAATTAAAATTATAATTATAGAAATAAATATAACTATAAATATAATTACAATTATAATTATAACTATATTTATAATTAGTGTAATACGTATAATAATAATTATACCTATTATAATAATGTTTGTAGTTATAATTATACGAAGTAATTTTTATAATTATGATTATAATTATAATTATATTTAAATTATATATGTGTAATTACATTTATAATTATAGTAATTATAATTGTAATTGTAATTTTAGAAATATTCAAATCAGATCAGATCAGAAAGATTCAGATCAGATCAGAAACATTCAGATCAGATTAGGAACATTCAGATCAGATCAGGAACATTCAGATCAGATCAGGAACATTCAGATCAGATCAGAAAGATTCAGATCAGATCAGAAAGATTCAGATCAGATCAGATCAGAAAAATTCAGATCAGATCAGATCAGAACTTAAAAAATTCAGATCAGAAACATTCAGATCAGGTGAAGAGAACAGCTTCTTAATGCTTCTTTCTTTCCTTCTATTTCACCAATCATCCAGTTTCTCCGCTTATGGAGATGCATTTCAGCTATATCATGTATTCAAATCGATAATTTGATATATATCATAAATTATTATATCAGCATCTTTAGTCGTCGGATTTTGTTTTCAATACTTTTGTGCCTTTAAATTTTCTATTTTCTATTTATTTATTTATAAATTGAACTGTTTTCACATACGAAGTACTTGTTTTCAAAATGACTTTATTCTTCAGAATGCCTCTATTATATTCTTCAATATTAATCTTAAAGATATCATTACTTTCCATACTACTAACACAGTAACACCTACCAAATAAATTTACATGTGCATGCACTTTTGCTACTGGAGATATAACAATAGCTTGAACAAATCTGTCTGATTTTACAGTAGAGCTAAAATCTTTTATGTTTGTGTTTTGAGGCTACCTTATACGTCAATTGTAGGTTTCAGTAGCCAAAAGTATTGGTAATATCTGAATTACGGAGTATTTATCATTATAGTAGTATTTCATTTGTTTCATAATCGTTTTTGAAATGGTGTTAAAACCTTTCCCATTTCTGATGAAGACTTCCTTATATGTCAATTTGAGCGTTAAGTAGCCCTAATTTCAGCGTCATATTTGAATCATGGAGAATTTTATCATTATATTTTATTTTTTCCCATTCACTTTTTGCATTCTAAGACTGAGAATAATTAGTTTCCCAGTTTTGTTTCATACTTTGGCCATTTCATTCTTCATTATATGCCAGAAATTTTAGTTCCTATAATCCGTAAACGGATTTGTTTGGAAAACAAACAAAAAAGAGCATATGAGAAAAAACTAAAGCCAGAATTTTACCTTTGAAACGTGTGCTATTCATGTATGCATTATTATTTTGCAGAAGTTTGATGGAATGGTTGATGAGTATCCTCATGGAATGATGGCGTATTTATATGCTCCGTAGAAAATTTGCACATTACACTCTCTAGAATACTCTACTGCAAAAATTATTAGCAGCAAAATATTAAATATTTGTTTCTTTTAATGTTCTTTGGAAAAAACGTCAGCTAGTGTATATAGTGTATATATTTATTACATGAGATAAGATTGGTCTTGGGATGTCGAGATGTCCTGCTTTTATTGAGTATTTCCATGTTATTTCATTAATTACACTACTTTTTATAACTACGTATAATGAACACTATAATTACTCTCAAATATACTCCATACGTAGCTCCATGCTACTACCCTAGAGACTTGGCGGGAACTTCTCTTGCAAGATTTCTTTTGCTATTATATTATAATAATAATAATAATAATAATAATAGATTATTAAAATAAAACTTATTATTTATCATAAATTTCGCACGGACTCATTAATCCTTGTGAATTTTGTGCCAAAAATTCATTTCCAAAATGGTTTTGTCATGAAAAAATTAGCACAAGGTCATGATAAGAATTTCTGGCAATGTGTCACAAATTTGTGTCCAACCCATTGTATTGAAATATGTTAACTCCATTTCAGGACAATTGTAGTATTATATTCCAAACGAATTCAAACAAAACTTGTTCAACCCATGGTAGACTTGAACACTGTCCTAATTTGAATTGTAACTTGGACAACTAGTTTTTATGATACCACTGATACAGTTCTAAATTTCTAGTTAGTTTATACATATCATATTAGTATATAATTTTAGTCCTAAATCTATCTTTCCTCTAAAAAGTTGAGCATTATTGATCAAATTTCTCCAAATGAATTATTTATCATACCTAGAATAAAAAATGTACATTATACGAAACCGCCCCTAATTAACCCCTATTGAAAAAAAATTCTTCAATATGAACATCTGAATTGATAAGACTAGAACCGAACCACAAAAAGCTCATACTACTTGACCCCTATTGCGGTTTAAATTCTTCAATATGAACATCTGAATTAATAAGACTAGAACCGAACCACATAAAGCTCATATGCGCCCTTGAAAATTGTTCTGGGTCTGCCACCAGAAGGTAGTGACAACCCCATGCGGTGGTGGCCTCAATGATGGCAATGCTCACAAGCGAGGACCTCGATTGTGGGGTCGGTCAACGATCATAACAACAATATTCACTCATATATTACGTATAATTGTGATAAAATGTCAAATTTTGGTCCTCTTAAGCTTCCACGTTTACGCTTATTTCTTACGAAACAAACTGTCTACTAGTTTTACTTCCGCAGTTCCGCTACAGAGAAAGTGGGTGACATTAGATGTAAAATTCACACAAACCCATAGGAACACCGTTTGAAGAGTTGAAAATTGTTATATTCCACCAAACCTTTCAACTCTCCAGCGTCGTAGTTCCTCCAAAGAAATGTCGCTCATTGGTAGTGGATGAGAAGAAGAGCCTTCAGATTGACCTGTCCCACACATCTCACAAACTCTTGAAAGGCTGTCTAGGTTATCAAAGGTGCACGCTTGGCATCTCCATGTATCAGAAGCAGACCTATTTCTTCTACCAACAGCTCCCCGACCATGAACCCTTCTTCGCCCTACTCCTCCTAAGCCCCCCCACAAGAACTTGAAAGGCAGACACAGAGCACCAATGAGGCCCTTGACCATTTTTTTCAGCGGATTGGAAGAACCTGGATATGAAGACCTTCTTAAATACAGATATCCAAAGCCTGCAAGTATTCCGCCCAGATGGCCGAGGAAAGACACACCAGGAACAAACATCTGGGTTAAAATGAGTTCGGCCCAAGCAGCATACCGGGTAGGTACCATTAGCCCATTCACGTATGTATAATCTCCCGATTGTTCATTCAGAATAACTTTCATAGCAAAGAGGACACCAGAAAACCCCACAGCATATTCCCTGTAATAGGGACCCCCATGGTCAAATAACAATAAGAGCAATTTGGATAGCAACAATGTGGCGCCTTGGGACATAGGAACTAAGGCAGCAACCATGAATGCAAATTCTGCACTTCCCATTGACCTTTCCAACTGAATCCCCTTCCATAGAAGTGACAACATGTTGTACACCAAGTGAGATTCATTGATATGGTAGAATGGAGAAAGGTAGAATCGCTTAACATCCTTGTACTGCAAAAACATAGAAATATATACTTTTCACAGTAAGAATTGAAACACAAGTTGCTTACTCATAGCAGCATAACTTTCCATAGGGTAATTCTTCCACGCCCCCTCTCCCCACAAAAAAAGGTCCAGGTTTTCAATGATAAAACTTTTTAGTTTTAATTAAGCCACAACTATTGGAAAACATCAATTCTAGCATATTTTTTAAATTATTTGTTCGATGAACTAATTAAACATAATTAGTCTGTTTACTCTTAGAGATTTTTTTAAAACCAATACATTAACATAATGAAAATTAGATTCTTTTTATTGGGACAAAAAAAGGTTTTCAAATGGTACATTTTTTGGGACAGAGGGACTTCAGTAAAGAGATTCTCTACTGAAGTCCAAAATATATCTTCTATTACCTTCTAAGGAAACAATTGTGGTGGTAGTCTTCTAGACAAATTTCAAGTTTCAACTACACAAATTTCTCTTTCTTAATACGTGTGCCATATCAAATGGGGAGATGGATACGGACACAGGAAATACATATCAGTATAGCAATATAAACAGAAATGGAATTCTATGAAAATGAGTTAATCGCCATGGTGTAAAAAGATGAACATGAAAAGGATAACTTTGTGTGAGACCATAGCAAACATTCTGGGAAAACGAATAAAAACTGATGTGGGAAAAGAAAGAATGATAATAAGACATTGAGCTCTAATAACTAAAAAGGACTCAAATTTTCACTTCATTTATACCTGAATGCAGATGCCCATAATCAGGCTAAAATAGCTGAGAATGACGCACATAAAACATCCAATTGTCGTTCAAGGCAATTTCCTTGAAGGCAATGACTCTTTAGTTTGCAATAGCACGGTAATAGAAATGAGGCACATAAACAAATGAAAATTTGTTAGTGGAAGTTAGTTTGGTTCAAGGCAATTTCAGGATCACTTTGAAACTCCAAATTTCATCTGATCTCTAAGATGAATCACTTCCCAAAAGTAGAAAAGTAGAAGCAAAGGCAAAGACACATTAAGTAGAACCGGCCTCAATGCAGTTTATAACATTTGAAAGCATTACAAAGAGCAAAACGCAGTGCAAATTAAACCACCTTTTGGATCAGCAAAATGCGTACTCATATAATCCAGTTTAAACATCTAGGGTGGAGAGGAGGTGTACCTTCAAAATAAGGTGGGGATTGAACCAGACCTCGTCAATGTGAGGTATGAACCGATCGAGGAATTCGGGCCTCAAGTAAATGACGGTATTCGCCGCCAGGATCCCGGCCGTGACTGGCGGTTTCCTGTCGAGCCTGCAATATTCAGTCACGGCATGGACAGCTAGCAGGGGAAGCATGCCACGACAGATCGAAACCCCTCTTCTGTTCCCTCCTCTATCTGTCATTCTGAGGAAGAGGAATTATTTTAGCCTATCCAAAAACTATCGCGTTATTAGTTGGTAAAGCCTGAGCAGAATCCGCAGTACAGGTAAAGAAAGGTGGGCCGTACAGATGGAAAGGGCTTTTGAGATCATCCCACCGAGGAAGGAAGCCCGTGAACATTTAGCAAACCTGTTGTAGGAACGCGACGTGTCAAGACGAGTTATTTGGATCTGGGTCTGTTTTTCGTTTTGAGTTCCTTTTGGCCCACCTGGAGCTCGTGATGGAAGTCGAAATCCGCTAAGGAGTGTGTAACAACTCACCTACCGAATCAAATAGTCCCGAAAATGGATGGCGCTTAAGCGCATGGCCTATACTCGGTCTTCAGGGCAAGCGCCTCGTTGCCGAGAGTCATATTGTTCATAAAGATGCTAACAATGCTCGCACCACCGCGAACGGAGCGGGGCAAAGGCAGCAATCTCAATTTAGTAATCGTGAGTGCGGTGATGAACAACGCAATCTTGTTGTGGTTGTGCTTTTGGGTGCGACCATGATGAACAACAAACCCCCGACGCGGTAGGACATCTACGTGTTGATCCCCAAAATGAGTCCAAAACAATGGCCCTAGAATAGTCCAATGATGATACCATATCTGAGGACACACATCCTACGAATTTTATTTTTTCAGGTGATACAGAGACTCCGCCTGCCGAAGATGACTACAAGAAGGGTATACGCAGGTTAAAAGAAGAAGAGAAAAATGCATCGGGTTGCAAAACCCTTCTAACAAAGATAGAGAAGATGAACAACTATTCTACCACGTGGGATATAGCTCTCACCCAATGATTACCAGAAGTCACTCCAAGAGACCGCAAAATGAGATGGACTATTTTATCTACCCGGTTGATGAAAGATTTGACTCCCCCCATAATCTGGCGGGAGCTCTCAAGAAATTCAAAAATTCACGCCCACATGCGAAAACCTACCCGCCCTTATCTGCAACAGGCTATCAAGTTCCATAACAAGTTCAATCGGTCCTTTTCTGCATCACTTGAAATTCCTCGTTTTAATTTCAACTATTGATGTAATCTCAATTCCTTGTATGCTTTACGCCTTATTTCCATTGTACTTTAAACTCTTATTTAATAAAATCGGGTGGTGTTCCCCGGCGCCACCACCACCACAAGTGGTTTTGAACCGGGATTAAAAAAAATTAACCCGACGCAGTATACGCCAAGGATAACTAAATTGAGATCCACCAACCGTCGACGAGTTCAAGATTGGGACCCCGTGCCCAGCCCTCAGAGTCAATCCTTTTTCTCGAAGTTACAGATCCATTTTGCCGACTTCCCTATTGTCATATATCAAAATTTGGTAAACTTTATGTTCTTTATAAATTCAATTGCAACTACATAAACTCACTTTTCTTAATAACGGTATTACCTCCTCTTGTCTCAATGTTAGTGGGGCGGAGATAGTAAAAGATAAATATAAGATCAAAGAACATAAGAAAGATTAAAGATAGAGGAAGCGGTCCAGCTCAGCTGGTCGCCGACTCACTCTCCCTTATGAGAGGTCTCGGGTTCGAAACTCAATGGAGTGAATTTCAGCCCAGTTTACTCCAGGCCCCCCAGACCCCCTTTCCCAGACGCCCCCTGGAGAAAAAAAAAAGAAAAAAGAAAGAAAGATTAAAGATAAAAATAACATAAGAACGTAACTTAAGAAAGATAAAAGAGACAAAAAATAAACAAAAAGGAGAGCGAGAAAGAGATAAGAGAGATCAATCATATACATGTAATTCGTTTTCCACTTTGCTCTCTCCAAATTCATACACGTATATTCGCTTTCCACTTTGCTCTCTCCAAATTCATACACGTATATTCGCTTTCCACTTTGCTCTCTCCAAATTCATACACGTATATTCGCTTTCCACTTTGCTCTCTCCAAATTCATACATGTATATTCGCTTTCCACTTTACTCTCTCCAAATTCATACTCATTCAATAAAAATATTAAAAAATAAAAATTATTTTATGGTCAAAATTTATCTTTATTTCACAAATAAGGATCATTTATACTAGATATCGAGATTATCTATGTATGAAACGATTATAAGAACAAAACTCGTATTCATGATCCACAAATTTAGAGGACGTATTTTCATACAAGGAACTTACAAATAAGAGCTAAAGCGAGAAAGATATGAAATACGAAGTACTAAAGTTTGAAGTCTCACAGTAGTAGAAAACCCGAGTGTTGAGGAGGACGAAGGCGTCCTTTTGATCTGATTTGGACATGAACGAGTGTATTTTGCGTTGGGGATACAACACGGCATTTATAGTTGAAGATTTGTGGAAATTGGTGGGAAGGGCAGTCCCCTCGAGAAAGTGACGGCAGCAGGGGCAGAGTCAGGACACTGGGCCGGTACAAAGAATATTTTTGGAAAAAAAATTAAATTAAGGAATTTTTTATCCTAAAAATTTAGACATTTTTAAAATTTGGGCTGGGCCAGGGCCAGGGTTGGCCACCCCCTGGACGGCAGCCTTCTGTTATAATCCGGCAAATGAATGTGATGTGCGTCTAAGCATTCAAAGGTTGTCTCGGAAGGTAGTTTCCTAGCCTATTGTACTAGTCCGGTCGCCTCTTGTCAAAAAAACATTGGGCGGTGTTTGGGTTCTTTGCGTAGCGCTGAAGGCTGGAACAGAGGGTGTCTGCCTTCCGGTCAGTGTCGACAGCCTTCCGTTATTTGTCGCCATGCAAAAAAATTCACGCAGAAATGCTAAGAAACTCAAAGTCGGTCGGGAAGGCGGTCTACTAAAGGCAGTCTTCTTTATTCGATTGAAAAAATTGTATTCATCGAAGTTGTATCTCTTTTCCTTGGGTAACTAGTGAACATCGAATCATATCATTTGGATCTATACTTTAAGAGATATGACCAAATTGGTTAGAACGTGATAAGTTTTATCTTATATGCAAATGTCTGCCCCAGTCAGAAATATGTCCTCTCTAGTATCATTATTTGATTTGTGTTGTTCACAAGAGTTGTAACTTGTAAATCATCTAAATTTCTATATAATGAAACTTTTATTGTCAATGTTTGGATCATTATCCACAAAGGTACAATCAAAATACAAACATGTGTGACTATTGATCATCAACTAAATCAAAGGTGGTTATGTAGGCGACTCCTTGGATTTTGATCTTCTTTGCAAGATATCTTCTTTTCTTGAACTATGACCTAATTGGGTGGGGTAAATGTCGGGCCATTTGGGTGGGGTAAATGTCGGGCCATTTACCAAAAGAAATTATTATTTACATAAGGGACTTACAAAAGTTCATAGGTGGGAGTGTAAAATATTACACAATCGTGTGTAGCACAAGTGCGCCTCCCAAAGGTGTGCGTGTCCACACCTTTAAACACAAGCCTTTTTATGAGTATTGCTAAATTAAATGTAAAAGACAAAAATATGATCTCTTTTAAAAATTTCCAAATCTATGACTTACCATATTATTTATGCTTTTTATTTAATATTATATTCCTTTGATTTTTTTTTTAAAAAACCGGTGAGTAAACCACCAAAATTAGTGGGACAAAGGCCGAAGAATATTTGCCGGACATTATAAAAAACAATAAGCAAATACCATACACGAGAGGGGGACCAAACCAAAACCTCTTAGCTCAAATATATCTCCAAAAAGAAAGAGATTAATTAATAATATGAGGAATGGACAAAGAGTCCAATATGATTGCACCATTAAGCTTCCTAGGTACCGGATCACCGACCCGCATGTGAATCCACTCGTCCAGCCGATTTTAGCAACCAGGTTTATAGCCACATTTGCCTGTGCCGGGAAAAAACCAACCTGGGCCACAAAATGGAACTGAGCCTCCCAACTAACACATCGACCCATTATCTGCGCCTCACCGACTTCTACAATAACCTGCGGATAAGTAAGAGACTCCACTCTCTCCAACACCTGTCTAAAACCTTCCATTTCCATATCTTTCTCATCTCTATCATCTGCTTCTTTGTGCCCTGTAGAGCCGCTCAAGGGGAATCCGTCTGCTGCTACCATAGCACTCGCATGGTCCCTCAACAAGGCCGTCGTTCTCCCAGTCTGCCTATAAATCGACAGTTGAGCTTAACCACCGACCCCTTTGGGTTCTTCCAACGGACAATCTTAAAGAGGCTAGGTAAGAGACCAAGATCTTTCAATAAAGTATTCCCCTTAAGCTTTTGATTTGCATAACACCAGCTTAACATAACCTTACAAAATTGTTGGATGATTTTATCCTTATTCGGAGCTAAATCCTTCCAAATCAGGTCCCAATAATGCTTCCAGATGTGCCAAGTTATCACTCCGGGCACAATAGCGATATAGGTAGCGTCCATAGTTTTCCCAGAACCTCCACTCCACCATTTCAAAAGTTGTTCTTTAATCTTACTAACCTTACCTCCACTCCACCATTTCAAAAGTTGTTCTTTAATCTTACTAACCTTACCTCCACTCCACCATTTCAAAAGTTGTTCTTTAATCTTACTAACCTTACACCTTCCAGGTCTAAAAGCGCCTTCAAAGAAGTCCCATACTGATCTCACTAAAGTACAATCAAGGAGAATATGGTCTTTTGAGCCAAAAGCGGACTGGCAGAAGGGACACCACGAGGGAAAGCCACGGTAAAGGTTGTCAGTTGATCCCGGAAATGGTAAACAATTGTGCCAGAGCCTCCAAAGAAACACTTTCACTTTGGGTATTTGCTTTTTGTGCCAAATATTTGTAACTGATAGTGTGTTCCCCCTCCCCCTCCATAAAGCTTTGTATGTCGACTTAGTACTGAACAGACAATCGTTTGAGTATTTCCGTAGGATAGAGGTAGTACCTCTATCAACCATAGGGTCATCCTCCCCATGTATGTGACTGATTCTCCTCCAGATAGGAGAGTCCGAAGGTTTACCCTCCCCCAATTACCTTTTACCATATTTGCTTTGCATCAGTGAAGCCCAGATTGACCCACCCTTTTGAAACTCCCACCAAAGTTTCAAAGATGCCACTTTTTGAATATCTGCTAATGATCTCATGCCTATGCCTCCTGCCTCAATCGGCCTGCTTAATTTTTTTAACAAAACCCAGTGATGTTTTGCCTTATTGTCCTTCACACCCCAGAACAAATTTGCTATTTTACGGTTGAATATGCGCATGACTGCTGCAAGAATGCTAGTGACTGCTAGCACATGTAGGGGTGAGGAGTTTAGCACATGTTTAATAAGTGTAAGCCTCCCACCTTGGGAGAGAAACTTAAGCTTCCAAGATGCTAGCTTAGCATCACCCATTATGTAGTTGCACACCCAAATACTTGAAAGGTAACTTAGAAGCCTTCATGGCTAGCTTATTTTCAATGTGTAGAATCCTTCCTGCCGTGGCAAATTTACCTATAACAAAACAACTTTTGTTACTAATACACGAAGTATATCAAAGGCCAACAAACGTTTTAAAAAAGGTGTATTAAATGTCGATTGCTCATGGTTTGAGAAATTAGTTGTCCATTTAAAACAAGTTGCGTGTATATTGAGGACTATTTTGAGGGACTTTTTGTACAATCTTTTTTAGCATTTGTGGTTCCAACGCAAGCTATGAAAAGTTGTCAATTAACAAACCCACTTCTCAACTATAAATACGAAAGATGAAATCCTTTTGTCATCACATCAAGTGCTTATCCAAAAGCACGTCAGAGAATATAAAATCCACATGGTCCTTTAGAATCGGAATAATAAAACCTTATTAGATTCCCAACATTTTTCAGGGAGGACATCGGTTGGAAGTTTACTTACATGATGAAGATGTGACATCACATCTGAATGTCCTTGAAATTCAATTTAAAATTCAAAGTTTATGTATTGTTTCCTCTATTATCAAACAATTGTGAAACGATTAATGTTTTACGAAATGCATGACAGATCGTACTTAACTAGGCTTCCAAATACTTAATTGGGCTATCTTATTAAATATAAGAGCACAACACTATGTAAACAGAGATACATAACCTTTTGATACAAGATAAGGAAGGTCGGGCACCCCAAGTGTTATTTTGGGCCCAACCTGCTAAAAATAGTAAGTATTCAAAGAATAGCGTCCTAGGCCTACTCTAGGGTAGCCCACACGGCTTGTAACCCAAAAATATAAATGCAAGGGTCACAAATAAGTGATAGGATGATTAGATAAGAATGCAAACTCCTATGGTCCCATATTTGGCATTATTTGAGCTAAATAATGGGAGCAAGATTTTCTTCTATAATTACTACCTCCGTTCCTAAAAATTCTTCCCGGTTTGACTTGGCACGCCTATTAAGAAAGTGGAATAAAGTGGAAATGTGTGGTTGTGGTTGTGTGAGAAAAAGGTAAAATGAATGTGAGCCACACAAGTTGTCCAAAAAGGGAAAGTGGGAAGAATTTTTGGGAACGGCCCAAAAAGGAAAGTGGGAACTATTTTTGGGAACGGAGGGAGTATATATCATATAAGTTATTGGGATTATCCTACATATATTAGAGATCAATAATATGATATAGAAAGTTGACTTGGTCTAAATAAATTAGAATGAGTACAAAAAGACATCTCATGACAAAAGATAAAACGATAGGACCCATATTTCCATTTTTGGAAATATTGGTAGATATTTTGCTCCCA